>CAMTDV010000018.1:2407500-3607500 GCA_947069175.1 Scalesia atractyloides | reverse complement strand
TTTAAAACTAGTAATTATCATTTAAACGAAACAAACATAATTAGAGACTTTTTTTTATCGTATAATGACCTGAATTGACACAATTAAATATCAACTTATTATGTTTTAAGACTACAAATAAGCACTAATGAGTGTTTACACAATATAAAACGTTTATGTCTATCAACTTATATACATAGCATTAAAATAGTATCATCTCTTTATTCAAAACTAATTGGTTAAGGACGATTAAAAGTTCGGTTTAACCCTACATTTTTTTTGGTAAATAATATTATTTTAAATTCAGAAAACGACTATCCTTACTGCTACCATCGTCCATCGTTGTTTGCCACTTGTAACCACCATCGACATCTCCCTTCCCCCACCAATACCACAACCATATTCTGGTTCTCTATCCTTATAGCGAATATCTCCTTCCCTCACAAGAAATTTTACGAACATAAGTAATGTTAACTTTAATTTTTTTGCAATAAATATTATGTATAATTAAATAACCTTAACTTTAATACCATCAAATATGCATTATATTAACACTTGACCTCACTAGGCCTATAAATGAACTGGACGAACACAAACATAGGCATGTTCGTGTTTGTTCATTTAACTTTAACCAAAACGAATTGACATATATCGACATATTCTTATGTTCATTTTCGTTTATTAAGAAAATGGGCATGTTCGTGTTCGTTTCTTAAAATCTAAACAAATAGTACACGAACTTAAACGAACATAAACAAACATACTTAAACGGACATAATTTAACAAAAAAATAACAACACAAATGAACATAATTGAACAAACATAAATTAACACAAACAAACATAATTGACTAAACATAAACGACCATAAAGTATTTTTTATATAAATAAGTGATTAGTGATTAATTACGATAAATTTCATTGGAAACCCACTTTTATTACTAGAAAACCCAATTACCAATTATTTATATTTATGTAAGTAATAAGGATGTTGATCTTATGTTTAATATTTATATAAATATAACTACTTATGTATTTATATTGAAATGAACATACATAAATGAATGTAAATAAACAAACAGGTGAACGAACATAAACATATGTTAACGACCATAAATGAACGAACAAAACGTATGTTCACAAACAGCTCATAAAGGTTCGATTCGTTTACGGTCTAGACCTCACATGCCATTTAACCATGATGAATTAATATTTAGTAGTAAATAAAAAAAATCTATTTTGATAGAAAATGAAAAAGAAAAAATATTCTCCAACTGCCTAACAAAGATTCTCCAACTGGCTAACAGAACACCCGCTTAAAATAACTGCATCTTAAACCACCATATAAACCAACCAATCAAACCCATCCACGTGGCACACTCTAATTGGACGAACCAACCTATATATATACAATATCTTTCATCTTCATCCATTTTCAGTGTTACTCTCACTTCATATCGATAACGTACAGTGCAAGAAATCTCCACAAAAACGAAAATGTCTGAAAAAACCGCCATTGTTGAGCAGAAAATTGCAGAAGTAGCAGAGGAAATGTCAAAGATGCATCGAATTCGAGTTTCTAACACGAAGAAGCCTTTCATCTTCTCCCTTAACTCGCTAAGGTTAGGGTTTCTACGCTTTTATTCGCGTTTTGGTTAAGATTTTGTATGTAGTATGGTTTAACATTGAATCGGAGTGTTTCTGGATGTTGATTGCTTGTTTCTGATCAGTTATATGCTGTAATTTGTTGTTTATGATCAAAGTATATGGTTGTAATTTTGTTTCTGATCAGTTATATGGTGTAATTTTGTTGTTTATATCAGTTATATGATCTGATTTTGTTTCTGATCATTCGTATGGTGTAGTTTTGTTGTTAATGATCAGTTATATGATGTAATTTTGTTTCTGATCATAATATGGTGTAATTTCGTTGTTTATGATCAGTTATATGGTGTAATTTTGTTGTTTATGATCAGTTATATGATGTAATTTTGTTTCTTGATCATCATAATATGGTGTAATTTTGTTGTTTCTGGTCATTTATATGTCGTAATTTTGTTGTTCTTGATTAATTATATAGTGTAATTTTGCTTCTAATCAAGTGTATGTTGTAATTTGTTGTTTCAGATCAAAGATATATGATGTAACTTTGTTTCTGATCATTTATATGTTGTAAATCTGTTGTTTCTGATCAATCATATGGTGTAACTTTGAATTTTTATGTTATAAATATGTTTCGGATCATTTATATGGTGTAATTTTGTTGTTTATGATCAATGATATGATGTAATTTTGTTTCTGATCAAGTATATGATGCAATTTTGTTGTTTATGATCAGTTGTAATCAACTCTGAAAGTTTGTGTGTTAATGTGAAGTTTTCGTACTTATCAATTGATTTACAGTCGGTCTATCTGTGTGACTAAGGTTTCAAATTCAATACGGTGGATAATTACTTGGGAATGTGTGATTTCAGTTTTCATCAGGGTTTGTGTAAGTAACAATGATACGCGTTTACTTATCATGTGTTTTCGCTAGTACTTGATGTCATAACCTAGTGGAGAAATTGATTAACATGTGTTTTTACTTATGTTCTTGAATGGGATCATTCGTTTAGTTCTTTTTGGTAGATTGATGATTGAAATTTTTATTTGATGATGCTATTTCTTGTATTGATTTAATCTGTTAATGATGACAGAAATACATCAAGCGCTACGACAACATCAAGCTCACAGCCTTGGGGATGGGTAACATTAAACAATTCACTTCTATAATTTTTTGCTAATATTCGTCAAGAACATAATGCACACTTAATTACACGAGTTTAACGACTACTGTTGTTGTTGTAATACATGCAGCCATACCAACTGTTGTTTTAATCTCTGAGATTCTGAAGGAAGATGGACTGGCAACTCAGAAATGTAAGGATATAACTTCTTTTTTATACAATTATATCAAAGAGTCAAACTGAATTTTTACTTGTTTCGCAGTGATTGCCGTATCAACTGTGCAAACCAAGGATAAATTTACTGGCAGATACATACAGAAGGCCAAGGTTAATTTGCTCGTTTTACTCAATTATGTTTAACTATCATGCTATATTATCTTACAATTATCGTTCGTGATTTCAGATTGAAATTGTGATGGCACTGAATGAGCAATATGATAAAGCAAAAGCTGATGCAATCATATCGAAGAAAAAGAGTGCTCACGCTAAGGTTAGTCTTTCTTTTTTTTTGTTTCCAAGGTATTACTAAATCGTCGCTTTGACGTTGTTCTAAGTTTCGAGATGTTAATTTGTCATAGTCTGAAGTCAAGAAGACCGATGGAACATCGCTTGATGTCACTGCTTGTAAATCACAGGTTGGTTTTAATCTTTTGATCAAAGATGTCGATTTTAGATCGTTTCATGGTGTTGTGATTTGTGTTTGACTCGTTATGATCACAGGATGAAATTGTTGATGGCAAAGCTGGTGTCAAGAAGGCAGTAGATGAGACTAAGGTTGGTTTTTGTTTGGGATTTTGGTTTTAATCTGTGGCTAAAATCGTACATAATTAGTTTGATTCTTCTTTTTATGCTTGCAGACGAAAACTGTGATTGAGATATCTGCGGCAGTAGCTAGCAGCAGCTGAAGGGAATGTTAATCGAAAGATGTGAATAGAGGCACGGTGGCAAGGTTTTAGTAATGGTTGTTGTATGGTGCATTTAGATAACATGAGATTTTACTTGTTGATTTCTGATATAACTGTAGTATGTACATATCTCAGTCTATGAGTCATTGCACACACATGTAATAAAATCACAAGTTCTACACTTTCTTTGAGTGGTTTATTTGACTGTTTAACTTGCACAAAGATTAGATGTGTGGAGACTGAATCTGAGAAACCGCGAAAGATTAAACGTTGCTCTTGAGAGAAATGAAAAACACCCTTTCTGCGAATCTATGTGAAAAATGAATATAAAGACCATTTTGCTCTAACACATGAACATGTAACCACTCGTTTTTATGAATAAAAAGAAATATATGATCTTCCATGTTTGCCACCTGTAGTAATGTTTGATGTCATTGAAGGAGTGTGGATATAGCTAGTGTGGCAATTGTGTCGGGATGAATCGTTGAATTCAAACACGATGTATATATTTATTTTCTAATCCATTTACCTAAACGAGTAAAAAAGCTGGACTTATTTAAACACAAATTTAGTGAACTCTTTGCTTTAAACAT
Source organism: Scalesia atractyloides (assembly GCA_947069175.1). NCBI lineage: Eukaryota > Viridiplantae > Streptophyta > Magnoliopsida > Asterales > Asteraceae > Scalesia > Scalesia atractyloides. The sequence continues at coordinate 3,603,298 of CAMTDV010000018.1, read as the reverse complement.
GAGTCGACCCCTTTTGTTGTGTTTAATATTCTAATTTATTCAGTATTACTGACGTAAAACTGCATCACTCCATCGGTAAAAAAATGTTTGTTAAGTTAAAACACTGTTATGTTGATTGATTGAAATTTAGTTATGTTTTTTAAGTTTAATGCAACTTCATATCTAAGTATCCGTAGAGAAACATCATTAAGTCTTTTATGCCATAGTAGTTGTTTTGCAATTCCTCATTTCCCCGTATGAACATCAGCGTCACCTCAACATTTTTCTTATTTTTCTCTTTTTCCATTCTGGATGGAGTTGTCTCACTTTTCCTCATTTCCCCGTGAACTCCGGTGTTTTGGTGAAGCAAGAAGTCCCTGAGTCCGGGAAAATGGTGTTCCGGGCCAGGGCCGGCTTGGTGAAACACCTCTTTGACTCCCACTTCGTGCTCTCATATTAAAACCAGGGTTATAAACAAGCGAGTTACTCAAGCTCAGCTCAAAAGGAGTGAGCTTAAACAAACTTGAGCCTAAAAATAAGCTTTATACAGAAGACAAGTCCAAGCTTCACTTATCGTGTTCGAGTCGGCTCGAAAGCCTAAACGAATCCATTATTTATATCGTTTTTAGTTAATAAATAAATACATATACCGGGCTGAACTCAAGTTTTAGAAAGAAAGCTCGAGATTCCGCTTTCATTAATTAAACGAACTCGATCCGGTCCAGCTTGACTCGTTTGAACTCTAGACTTGTAAAAACCTATAAATCTCATTTTAAAAGAGTCCAAGGCGGGATCAAACAAAACCCCCTCTTCTCCTTCCCAAACACGCACAAAAGAAACCTTCAAACCCTAATCCACCATGAACACACCAAAACACACCTGCTTAAAACTCCAAATCCCCCAACATCCCCACCCAATCTTCATCAAAGGCACCTGGTTCTCCTCTCACTTCAACCTCTCCATCACCGACGGCTCTAACGCTTGGACCTGCACGGTAATAATCCCTATTTCAATCCCATTATTATCAGTTACCGTTCGTTTAAAACCCTAACTCGTTCATTTTCAATATTAATTGATTGTTTTTGCAGCATCGGAAGATGAGGTTGCAGAGAGAGCGTCTAATTGGGATCAACCGGTGTCTGAGTACGTTGAGATGTCGGAGCGGTATCTAGGGTTTCAACAGCCTGGTTCGGTCTACGGCTTTGCTGATGCTGGAGGAGGCTTTAAAAGAGTAGGTACTTTTTTATTCAGTTGCAAGTGTTGTAAAAATCAGGATTAAGCATCGCTTAATTGGTAATCGGTAGTTTACCGATTTAATTTCACCTAGTCTGAAGTATTTGAAAAGTTATACTTATTAATCCAATCTGATTAATAAGTTTGAAAAATTTATATAAAATTTTTTGTATATATTCATAGGGGTGGAATCCTTTACAAATTAAGTTAGCCTACTAAACGTACAAATAACTAGAGTAATTATTATTAATATGCAGTTTTGAAGTAGAGTAACATAATTACTCTAGTTATTTGTATGATAGCACGTTAAATCTATGTGTATTTGATCCTAACACTATATATATGTGTGGTGTGTGTGTATGTAAGTTTGAAAAGCATATAAAATTTCAATTCAATTAATTTCTATTAATTTTGATTAATCGCTAGTCGATACCCCACCACCCGAATTAACGTATAGCGATTTTTGCAACCATGGTTTTGAGTATACGTGATTGTTATTGAGGGTTGAAATGATTGAATCTGGAGAAGCATGTAAGAAGCTTGTATAAGAAGTTTCTATCAATTTATGATTAACTAATTAACTGATTGTTTACAGTGATCGCTATTCACTCATTCTGGCAACTTGTAATGTGTTTTAGCATTTTTGCAAGAACCATAGGTTTCTTTGCAGAACAAACAAGTCTTTGATAGGTTTGGAGATTCATAGACTCGTTACTCTTGTTGTGTTTGCGTGAACAGGTTTTACTTGTTACTAAGACATTTTGAGTATGTGAATTTGGATTAGGAGCACACCAAGAGAAATATCGAAGATTTTTAGTGAAGGAATATATAATTTTATCTAATTGGTTTAGGGATTCAACATTTAGCAATTTCGTTTTGCGTTAAGACATCTGAGCCTCTAGTGTGTATTGTTTATCTTTCAGCTGATGGTTTGCTTATTTCCAAAATGGTTTTTGAATGGCAATTATTGATATTTTTGGCTGAAAATCAAAACAGAAATCTACAAATTCATAATATTTTTTTCCCTGAACAACCAAATGTTGGACCGAATTAGATGTTAAAGCCATTGTGACATATCCAGTGATATAAAACATCTCCTTATTCAGAGAAGAATTAAATAGGACAACTTAAGCTTCCATATCTGGCTTATGGTGTGTAGTGGCTCAATTGTTAGAATATCAGCATGAAAGAAAAGTTCCGAGCATTGTTCATATCCTATTTTTGCCAGTTTGCTCTTTTTGTCTACAAAAGGACTTAAAAAGTTTGATACTTTGACCCAAATCAATGTTTTTGATTCTCTTTTGTGGTGTTAAATCCTATATTACAGTTATCATGGACTTTCGAAAAAGAAGGTACAAAGCTAGAGTGGCGATGGAAATTTAAACAAGCTGAAAATAGTATGAAGATAACTTCAGGAATCTTGGATTTCCTGATGGATGCTAACATACGCCTAAGTGTAAGATAACACAATTTATATTTATTTCATATACGTATTACTTGTTAATGTTGTTATTAAGTCACATAGCATGTCAACATTTCTTTGTTAATTTACCTCATCCATTAATGTACCTTTTTTTTTAACAAAACAGGAGGAAGTTGTCATGAAAACAAAGTCAAATGATAAACTGAAAGCGGAAGCTGAAAAGTGTCTAGAACAAAGTGAGAAGTTCCAGAACGAGAAGGCAGAGTTCGAAACTAAAATTTATACGAAGGTACTAACACTGCGGTATCTTTTATATGCCCCTTGGTTGAATTATATAAATTTGATATATTAATGACAAGCAAGTATCAGTATATCTTTTCTTGGGTTAAGTTATTGTACAAATGGTCTCAACATAGAAAATATCCTTAACGTGAGAAGTGGAGGGATTTTTTTTTTGAAATTTTTTTCCCATCCTATTAATCACGAATTTTAGTCCTAGAAATCTAGAATCCATTTTTTTGTGATTTTACACCGGTAGAGTAATTATGTAATTTTGTAGAGTATAATCTCTACAATCATTACTCTACTACTGTAAATCATGATTTATCTATTACATTTTGCAAGTAAACATCATTCTTACGTAGATGGGAAAAAAATTAAAAAGCAAAAAAAGCTTCCTTTGCTTCTCACGTTAAGGCCATTTTGTATGTTAATACCCATTTGTATATGATCTTTACACATCTTTTCTAATAGTTTTATCTGACTTACTAAAAGCTCGAGTTAGTTTGATGTCAAAAAGGGCTATAGATGTGAGATTTGATGAAAAATGTTGAGTGTAACTCATATCCAAATTTTGCAGTTTCTTGGTGTGTTGAACTCAAAGAAAGCAAAACTGAGAGAGCTGAGAGACCGGGTGTCAGCAGATCATGCAAAATCACATGACGACGAGGAAGACTCAAGTCAAAAAACCGAGACTTACGATGGTGATAGTGAAGATGAAGACGACACTGCTATGGATATTACGAGCACGTCAAAGGGCACATCTCGTGGCCAGAAAAGGAAGTAGGACTTTTGAATTATGGTTGAATGTTTATGTGTTTGCTTTCATATGCTGACATAGCGTTATTAGCTATTAGCGGATGTATATCCGTTTTATATTTTATCCCTAAATTAGTTAGGAATTATCCCTGAATTAGTTAGGAGTTAGTTAGGTTCTTGTATTATATATTGTTCTCTTCTTTATCAATAGAAATCAAGGAATTCAGATTCAATTATATGGTATCAGAGCCTACTGCTCTGACCTAAAACAAATCCGCAGCAGCCCCTGTCCACGGACCCTGCAGCCGATTCTTTTTCCTTCTTTTTCATCCGTAGCAGCCCCTGTCCACGGACCCTGCAGCCGATTCTTTTTCCTTCTTTTGTTCATCCGCAGCAGCCCCTGTCCACGGACCCTGCAGCCGATTCTTTTTCCTTCTTTTGTTCATCTCGATGTCAGACAAACCAGAATCCTCCAAGCACACTGACAGCCTTCACCCTGCTTATTCGGTGACTAACATCCAGCACAAAGTTCGTGTTTTGGATGGTTCCAAAGTCACCTATGCATCATGGGTCAAGCTGTTCACCCTGCATGCACGCGGTTACGAGGTGCTACACCACATTGATGGCACTGAACCGCCTGCCAAAACAGATCCGGACTACGCCAACTGGGCCAAAAGACTCTTGTGCTTCAGTCGGATCTATGGGACACTTTCAGATGACCTGCTGGCACGTATTCTTGATGAGGAAACAACAGCTTATGGCGCATGGACCCGGATTCGGAAAATCTTTCTGAACAACAAGGACGCCCGTGCAGCAGCCCTTGAAACAGAGTTTGTCAATCTTACCCTGCGCTCCATGCCCAGCCTCCAAGACTACTGTCAGCGTCTTAAGTATCTCGCTGACCAACTGAAAGATGTTGAGCAACCAGTCACAGAAGATCGCCTTGTCCTGCAGCTGGTTCGAGGCTTACCACCGGAATTCGATGTTCAAGCCTCTATCATCAATAACACCCTTCCCTCATGGGAAGATGCCTGCGACATGCTCGACTCAGATCTGCGTCGCCAACAAGCACGGGACTCTATTGCCTCCAACCCGGCTGTTGTTGCCCAAGTGTCTCGCGAGCCACCTACGGCCCGCCGGGACCCCCCTCATTATCGCAACAACAACCGACAGCAGCCAAGACGTCAATTTCACAGGCCTCAGCAGTCATTCGGTCAACAGCAACATCGCACAGGTCGCGGTAATCAGCAGCCCTCTAACCGCAACCAGCCTCGTGGTTCTTTTCAGTCTTCGGCCCAGCATCAATTGGTCCGACCCAATGTCTGGAGCCCAGGTCCATCCCCCTACTGGCCACCATGGTGGGCTGCGGCCCCACCATGTCCCTACCCAACTCAACCCAGTTAGGAATTATCCCTGTATTAGTTAGGATTAGTTAGGTTCTTGTATTATATACTGTTCTCTTCTTCATCAATAGAAATCAAGGAATTCAGATTCAATTATATTAGCGTCTATGTATGTATAGAGTTGGGTTGTACGTTTGGTCGGATTTCGGTTCTTGTTTGTCGTAGTCATTGGCAAGAGGATAAAGCCTTTGTACAAGGGTTGGCAGCTCGCATGATCAGGTTTGCTTGAACCTAGACTGCGCACCTAAAGCGGTCCTACGAAAATGCGAAACAAACTAACTCACCATTTGGAAAAATTACTGTTTTTTTGTTCGTTAAATGGTAAAATAATAAGATTCTAATTCGGATAGGGGTGTTTGGATAAGTATTTTTTAAAACTAGACATCATATCATTAGAATTCGAATAAGTCAATGCAAGTGTTTAACAATTTTTATTTTTTATTTATATATAATAATCAAGGGATAGCGTGTTGTTAGAAGCACGAAACATATCTGGCATCATGCTTCACATGTATAATTTTTATTGGAGTAAATTATGGATCATTGAAGCAAGTTATATTAAAAAAAAACAAAATATAAGATACAAAGAAGATTTTACCTTCAATTAATAACAAAGGCTAAGGAAGCTTTTCAACGGCTTATAATTTCAAGCATTGTTGTGCAGAATTTGATGTGAATAATCTTCCAATTTAGATTGTTTGCACAACACTATTCATTACATCATTGTATTGCAAATATATATATATATATATATATATATGTTCACACACACACACATTTAATACATAGAACAAAGGTGAGATTAGAGATGGTGGAAAACGCTATTGATTGTATTATAGTATTGTCAATGTTCATGCTTTCTTTAAATTGCAAACTACTTATACTACCTGTTAGAGATATATATTTTCTCGCATTTAGAATCATCTTACCTTTAAGAGATGTAACGGTAAAAACCAGATTCCCCTGTAGGAGAGGTCTCATATTCGAATCTTGCTTCCACTGGTTTTCTACAATAACCTCTTGAAGACCTTTGCCCAACACAAGCTACGATTTACCTGATTATGTTGGATAACAAGGCATATTACACACTACTGTGAGTTTTCTGGTAACGAATTCTCATTGTTACAAAAAGAAATGTAGCTTTTGGATAGGGTTCAAGCAAAACGCTTGTAGTTCCATTCCACTTTTCTTCAAATCAATTGTTGGAGGAAATGACTCACAAATGTTTAATTAGTTGTTGGATGTTGTTACCAAAATGAAATATTTATCTTATTCAGTTGATATTTTTAAACAAATGTGTGCCTTAGGTGTTCCTGTTGATGAGTACACTATGAGCATTGTGATCTAGTTTTTCTTTTGATGGCTTTTTTTTATGCATTGTCTGTATCACTTTTAGTTGATCAATTTGCGGCCAAATCGTTAGATAATTCTCTATGTTTAACAGTGGAGATCCTCTCTTAAGTACAACTAATGAACCCAAAATGCGTTGGTGATATTTGAGACGTGACAATCCTTTGACCCAATATCCTTTTTACGTGGACAGACCAAAATATTTGCCTTAGGTGTTATTGTAGCCCTGAGGCGCTTAGTGCAAAAGTGGCTGCTAATGGTATGCAAAATATACCTCAAATGGTGATGAAACCTTAGGTTAAACAATATATGGTTCAACTTATTTACCTAAAGATTTCCTTGGGTTTTATTTTATTTGTTACTTTCATTTGATATAAACTAATATAGATATAAATATAAAGGTAACAGGTCAAATGGGTCGAAGTCGTCCAAAATATATGAAAATGCATATGACCTTTTAAACCCGCTTTATCCAAAAAGTAGGTTACTATGACGATAACATAGTTTTTAAAAATCATATAAACTCAAAGAGTTGACCCAACCCGTTATCTTCAATTCCCAAGCTATTGAATTATTTGATATGACCCGTTAACAAATTCTCACCCATTTTTCTATCCTATCTGAAAACAGCCAAATATTTTTACTATAATCAACTCCACAATGGGCTGGAGACTTTATAATTTGTGTCTTAAATTATTGACAAGTCTTTCAAAAGCTTTGATCCAATGTCATAAGCAAGGACTATTTTGAAGGCTTTAAGTCAACTTGTAAACAGGTCGAGTCGTTCGTGATTTGAGATTGGTACGTTAAAAGTTAAAGTTAAGTTGAGCTTAAACGAACTCGAGCCGAGCTTTACATATTTAGCTCAAGTTGGTTTGCGAACATAAACGGGCTTTTTATTTATATAATTCTTATGTATGTTTATATAAAAATTGTTGCATAGAAAACTAGATAAAAAAATTAAATAATAAACATTGTACTATATATATATTATAATTAAAGATATATGATCCATGAAAAAAAATTAGTAAAACTTGTTTAACCAAGCATATTTCAGAAAAAATAATAAACTTGTTTTCTCTTAATTTGGTTAAAGATTAAGTGGCTTGTCAAGTGTGCAAATCAGTTTATACAGCCTCCATGTGTGTAAAGATTATGTTTATAACCAACGTTTAATGCGAGAACTACGAGAAGAAACCTAAATTGTTAAATATTTTTTTAGTTGTACATATATTTTGACAGTTTTTACCTTTTACAAACATATGTATATGTTATACATAAATATATATTAAATTACTTTTAATATGTGTTTTACGTTTAATTTTTCCTACACATACATAAAAATATATTAAATTAATTTTTAATATGTGTTTTACATTTAATTTTTCATACACGTGTGCTGGATTATATGTAGGTATATCTACACATAACATGAACTTTTATAGACTATAAAAATAAACGAGTTTTGTTCATATATTTTTCTTGAATTTCAAAATAGATGAATAAACATTACATTTCAACGATTTTTTATATATATTTCAAAGTTTATATATTGAAAAAATAATTATTTATCTTATTCTCATACTTCTCATATTTATTTTTCTTCTAAATGGAACCTTCCCCATGTTTATTATTAACTTTACAAATTCGTGCATTTTTAAATAAGTTTGGACTTTCTATTATAACAAACATATAACTAAAGAGACTTCTATTTTTTTTATAAGTTAATCCTTCATAGTCGTTGGAAACCAAACCTAGACTTTTCCAAAGCGTACCCACGACTACGCACGGTACCAAACGTAGCTACCTTTTTTTTTAATTTTAAAGATCTCACAAAATCACATTTATTATTTTTTATTTATTATAAAAACAAATAAATTTACAACTTCGACAATCGAAATTATATCATATTATAAAAGCATATAATTCACATGTTTTCTACCAAACGTAGCTACATTTTTTTTAATTTTAAAGATCTCACAAAATCACATTTATTATTTTTTATTTATTATAAAAACAAATAAATTTACAACTTCGACAATCGAAATTATATCATATTATAAAAGCATATAATTCACATGTTTTCTACCAAACGTAGCTACCTTTTTTTTTAATTTTAAAGATCTCACAAAATCACATTTATTATTTTTTATTTATTATAAAAACAAATAAATTTACAACTTCGACAATCGAAATTATATCATATTATAAAAGCATATAATTCACATGTTTTCTACCAAACGTAGCTACCTTTTTTTTTAATTTTAAAGATCTCACAAAATCACATTTATTATTTTTTATTTATTATAAAAACAAATAAATTTACAACTTCGACAATCGAAATTATATCATATTATAAAAGCGTATAATTCACATGTTTTCTACATAATTAATGGGAAATAAATAACATCACATTATGACCATAACCCAAATATTAAAAACAATACTTGTTAGTTGTTAAGACTTTCACATGCATATATATATATATATATAATAGCTTGTTTTCTCCTCCTTCTAAACACCATTTTCCGGCCATTATTTTTTATTTTCCGGCGAGTGTGACTTCTTATTTTTAACAACCAAGTTATGGAGAAAGGTTCTCTCTCTCTTATATATATATGTATATATTTTTCTCTCTCTAACACACGCGTCGTCTGTTTCTGCAGACGGGACGAAAGGCTTGAGGTTGTGAAAATCCTTGCCGCCGCGAAGCCTGAAGGTGTTGTACCGCGGTTGGAATTGACCGGATCCGGCCATGTTGGAAAGTTCGAAACATTTGCTCATTATGTTGGTAAGCTTTTATTTACAGTGGACACAATCACAAATCTAACTATTTTTAAGCATCTAGTTTTGACTATTTGTATATAGTATGTTAGAAAAATGTGAATTGCACTAGTTCAATAAATGAAATAGTAAATAGCTGTAGTAAATAGTTAATATCCGAAGATTTATAAATTACAAAACAATATTTTGAATAGTTATTTGATTCTCTCTTCTTTTCATATGTTAGTAACTATATTTAAAGCCAATGAGGTCGTGGTGGAGTGGTATGGGAGAGACTTGATGTTCTAAGGGACTCAAGTTTGATTCCTGCTCTCCCCATTATTTTCTGCGACACCTGGTGATGATGGGAGACTAGGCGAGTAGGTGGAGATCGCTAGTTCGATCCTTGAATTGAGCGGGTTTTACCTCACCGCATTGTCGTGCCTTCGGACGAGTGTTCACGGGCTTCGGCTCTAGGTGATCGAGGGTTTTCCCCGGTTTGAAGGCGAGTGTATCTTGATGTGGTGAATTTCGCCAATAGCCCATTTAGAAGATTCGTTGGCCGTTAAAAAAAGTAACTATATTTAAAATATTATGCTTTGTTTAATTATAGGTCTAGTGAAATAATAGAAGCGGTAAAAAGAATCGTAGGTTCACAAAACTGTAACACGTGACAACACCAGTTACTTATATTTATCACGTATAGAAGATAATAATAAAAATGAGTCGTTTTATATATGTTTTGATCATTTGTGAATTTGCAGCAAGGCAACTTGGATTTAGAGATGAAAAGGAGTGTCCAAAATTGAGCAAATTGGCATTAGAATATGCAAAAAGCTCAAAAGCAAATTTTAAAGATGACATGCATGTGTATTTTTCAAACGAAAAAGAAGTAGAGTCACTATGTCAAAAGCTTGATGAAGAGCTTCAAAGATGCATTTTTGGGTATTTTGCATTTCATTGGAGCCAGGCTTCTCTTATGGTCACTCAGGTAAAGTTTAACCATGTTTGATGTTCTTTTGATGAATGATGATATTGAATATATACCATCTTCATTCGTAGTCGCTACCACAAGAAGAAGCATTTGCTAGGAAACAATCGAACGCAGGCGTTGCTACGAATTAGAAATAAGTTAATAAAATCTTTAACAAATTCCAAATACCTTCTTTTAAGTTAAGTGATTAAGTTTTTAGTAGGTCAACCATTAGAATCATAATGCAATCCTTGTGTTGCTCATTAGTCTAAGTATGTGATCTATATGATATACACATAACAAAAGATGTTCATTTTAACTCCTGCTTTTTTTTTGGAAGGTGTTGAGCGTGGAACCGATGATAGGAGGCTTAAAGACGTGTTCTTGAAGGGTTCAAGGTGTCTTTTCTTATCTTATACTACGAGTGGAGCTTGAATTTTAAATTTATAGCTAGAAACTAATAGAGCTTCGATTCTAACTCTCTCGGGTTATTTTTAGTCTGGTCGAACTTCACTTGACTCGCTTAAACCTCTAAATTAGATATATCATGTATGGAATATGAATAAGCTATAAAACTAGTGAAGAGTACATAATCATATTTTATTTAATCTAAGATATTGTATTAAAATTTGATGTAACATTTATAGATATATATTATTGTTAATGTTTTTAATCTAAGATATATTGTATTAAAATTTGATGTGACATTTATAAATATATTATTATTATTATTATTATTATTATTGTTGTTGTTGTTGTTGTTAATTTTGGCATTATCCTTTTCGTGTAATATTAAAAGGACGGTTGTTTGAGGTTAGGTGGGCATGTATTATTTCATGAAAAAATCATCCAACAAGATGGGTAATCGGTATGGGATCCATCAAATATGGATGACTTTGCCAAAAAATAAAAATATAAAAAATATTATTAATAATAATAAAAGATGGTTATTTAAAATGTTAGGAGTCATTTTGGACCAAAAAAAATATATTATTGTGATATTTAACAATTATAATTATATAAATTTAATGTGTTAGTAAACACATGAGCTATATGAATTAAAATTATATAACTTATCTTGTCATTATTAAAATGTTTTTAGCTAAAATTAAGAAAAAAACACTTTAAACAACACTAGTCGACTATCTTATTTATTATTTATTTATTTTCCAAATACAGACTTGGTTTGAAAAAAAAAAGAACATTAAGGTGATTAAAATTTAAAGTATTTATTATTTATTAATTTTTCTATTACTTTTAAAAGTGAGATATTGATATAAGATATAATGCTACACAAGTGTGTAAAATTGTAAAATATAAATTTTCTAGAAATGGTAGAGAAACATTTTTTTAACAGAGATTATTGGACCACCCATGTGACCATATAATCCATGTGTAATGTGACCATTTTTTTTAATGTGGCCATATTAATAAAACCCAATAAAACATGTGAATATATGTGACCATATAAGTTAATTAGAAAAGCTAAATCTACATGCATGCATCAATATCAAATAACTTTAGTAATACATTCACACGTAAAATGGACAACATTAACAATTATATAACGAAATACATATTATGTATGTTTTAATTTTGATATATTTTATTATACTTTATAGTTTTAAATAATGTATGTTTTTACATACATGCATGTTCATTTATCTATTAAACGAACGAACCACATAAAAACATATTTTTCTTAACGAACGAACAAGAAAATTCATATGTGTTGTTTCATATTGAATGGTTACAATTATAATGCATTTAACGTTAATACATATATTTGCTAGTGAATACATACATTTGATATATATAGTTCTAAACAAAATGGTTACTAATAACTTCTAAATATTTTTATTTTAAGATGTTTTATGTTAATTGAATGGTTACTATATTTAGAGAGCAAAGATTTGAGAGAGTTACAAAGGACTTAAAAGTGACGAGGAAAATCGCAATAATTCTGGAGGAAATGAAAGTGATAGGTGCTAACACCCCTAAAAATGGTGATGGCAATGCCGCTTTCACGGAGGTGTTGGGGCCGGTGGCTCATTACGACAGAAGCCCGGTGCTTCTCTTCATGGGTGGTGGAATGGGCGCTGGCAAGAGCACTGTGCTAAAAGAAATTCTTAAAGAGTAAAATATTTGTTTTTTTTATGTATTACAGTTAAATAAATATCTAGTCGTTATCGCCACCTTTCTTAACTTATATCTTGTTTCTAATAGCGCATTTTGGTCGGGTGCTGCGGAAAATGCGGTGGTGGTGGAAGCCGATGCTTTCAAGGAGACCGATGTGATTTACCAAGCATTGAACTCCAAGGGTCATCACAATGACATGCTTCAAACCGCCGAATTGGTGAAATTTCTCTCTTTGTGCCTGTAAAGTTTAGTCAGGCATGACTCGTTTTATTTTTTAACTATAAAAATATCGGGTCAGGCCAAACTAATAGGCTAGTATCATGAATGGATGAATAATTTTAGTTTGATCCATCTATGATTATATGCACTATTGCATAACCACCCTTTGGGTCTATTTGAACTGCCTCCATTTGAATCGGTCAATTTTTTAGTTTGACCAGCTGAACTGACGAACTAGACCGGGTGGTGTGAACGGATTCACTTTATAAACTTTTACTAACTTTCATTTTATGATTTATTGATCCGTTTACTACTTTAGACTCCATGTTCCGTTTATGATTTATTTTTCCGTTTAACATTGCAAATGCACAACAAAAGATACATTGTGTTATATTTGTTTCTAAACTAGTTACAAAAACATTGATCATGACAATGTAACATTTTATATAGGTGCATCAAACATCTACAGATGCGGCTTCATCAGTGTTAGTAACAGCGTTAAATGAAGGGAGAGATGTGATCATGGACGGGACACTGTCATGGGAACCATATGTTGAACAAACAATTGCAATGGCGAGAACCGTTCATAAGCATCGTTATCGCATGGGGGTCGGCTACAAGGTCTCCGAAGATGGAACCGTCACCGAAAATTACTGGGAAAAGGTAGAAGGTGAGGTTAAACCGAAGAAACCTTACAGAATTGAGTTGGTTGGAGTTGTTTGTGATCCCTTTCTTGCAGTTACAAGAGGAATTAGGTACCATGCTATTGATTATATTATAAATATGTATTTTAAAAAATTATATGAACTAAATTATAAATATTTTATGTATAATCATGCAGGAGGGCTTTAGCAACAAACAGAGCAGTGAGGGTCAATTCACAATTGAAATCACACAAGAGATTTGCAAATGCATTTCCAAAGTATTGTCCTCTTGTTGACAATGCAAAGCTCTATTGCACCAATGGTATTAGAGTTCCTCCAACTGTAAGTTTCATTTGTTAATTTATATATGTTAATGTTATTGGTGTGTAAACGAGTCAATCTGTTCATGAACTATTTGAGATCACTCGTTAGGGTTTGGAGACGAACCGAACGAACATGAACAAGACCTTGTTCGTGTTCGTTTTTAAGAAATATATGTGTATCACGATTGTTCATAACACTTACCGAACAAGATTTTATGTTCATGTTCGTTTGTTAAGGAAATGAACGTGTTTTTGTTTGTTTGTGTCGGCCGTTTGTTAACTTTAGGCAACAAACGACATTAATGAACACAAACTCATGTTCATAAACACAAATGGAAACAAACGAACACAAACAAGCGTTCAAGAACAAAATATATGATATACTAGACTTATTAAACATTTTCTTCGTCGGAATTTTGAAGTATTAAATGATAAAACTAAAAATATTAATGAACTATCAAACATAAACGAACACGTTACCGAACGTTCACGAGCATAAATGAACAACGCAGCCTCTATTCATGTTCGTTTGTTTAGTAAACGAATGAACACAAACGAACTTCCCGACAAGCGGTTCATGAACTGTTTGCTGAACGTTTTGTTCGTTTACAGCTATCGCTCGTTATAAGCTCAAATCAAAACGAGCTTAAACAAGCTCAATCCCAAGCTTAAGCTTCTATTTGAGTTCATTTAATAAACAAGCCCAAATGCAAATCCAAGCTTTGTATACTAAGGTTGATTGACTTTGACTTGACTTGAGAGCTTAAACGAGCATAATATATTTATATAAATATAATAATTTTTATTTAATACAATAATTAATTTATATAGTAATAAATATTTTTATTTTGTATACATGTAATTAATTTTATTTGGATACTTCAAAATTTGGCGTTGATGATTCATGTTAAATAATTTTGTTATACAATGTGATTAGGTAACTAATAATAATATGACTACATGCAATAGTATAAATGTATGTTTTATTTTCTTAAACTACATAATTAACCATTTATATTGTATATAAGTGCTAAGCTTTTGTTGTATTCATCATTTAATTTGTTAATTTTGTTTATCCTTTGCTTAAAATACAGTTAATCGGATATAAAGATGGTAGTAGCAATCTACTTGTTGATCCGGATCAAATCAAATGCTTGAAAGCGTTAAACGAAATTAATGATCAAGCGGATTCCATATACGAGCTTTATGCAGACCACAAAATATTAACTGATAATGACTCGGTGTGGAAAGGACTTGTGTTCAAAGCGGACAGAATAGAAAGTCAACGTGATTTGAAATTTGTGATTGACAAAATCGAAAAGTCAAAAGCTTAACATGTATTCTTGAGGTTTAATATTAATTTGTTGAATGCGTATTTATTTACAATAATAATGTATTTAAGCCACTTCCTCTTTTATATTTTATTTATGACATGAATAAAAGTTTCACTAAATTCAAGTTTTTTGTTTCTTTTGACTATCTTCATTAAACGTAGTAGTCTATGTTAACTTACTTGTACTCAGAAAATATTAATTGAAAATGGTTTATGGTTAACTTACTTGTACTCAGAAAATATTAATTGAAAATGGTTTATGGTTAAAAAAAAATATAGATACCATAGGTTCAAGGACATACATGCCAATGAGAAAATTAAAATTTTATTTCTTAAACAAAATAATTAAATAACCAGTTTTTTTTCTCTCTTCTTAACATCATCTGAGTTTAAACAAATACAAATTTGTTTCACTATAATAGCAAACTAATACAACTAAATTAAGGTAAACTAATATCATTACATCTTGTCTTTGTGTAAAAGTGTACAACACTCTTCATATCATCATTATACATCAAATTAAACACTATGTAGTTATGTTTTGTGCACTTTTGAATGGACTCATCCTTGAAGAGTTGAAGATAGTATTGAGGCAGAAAGATTATCTAAGACTTTAAGTATATCAAATGGGAGCTTTGTGAGCCAAAATGTAGTTATGTACTCCAAAAATCACAATGATTGAATGAAAGGCTTTGCAATAGTAGACTAGAATCCAACATCGTTGTGTACAATGTGCTTCAATGATGCTCGTTCGCCATGACTTCAGTTCTCATCTACAAGCCTTCACCAACACGATGGCTGAACTTACATGGTTAGAAGCTTTGTTGAAAGAAATTGTATTAGACACAACCTTTTCTCTAACTCTCTGGTTGATAATCTCGGTGCTATATCTCTCCAAGAATCATGTCTTCCGTGTCAGAATAAATGTGGGGAATTGGCCTATAATAATTCCAACTAGACGTCATTGGTCATTGTCAGTCCCACCTTTGAATATTCCCCATGTCAGTCTCACCTTTCACTTATTTTTCCTCCACCGGTCCTCAGTTAAAAAATACTTAAAGGAGTCAAGTTTTTTTTCTGAATTACAAGCTGACGTTTTAGGGCTTTTGATTAGAACGAGGGTACGAGTCGAATGATGTAAAACTTACCTTGAAATTGCTCCAAACGATGAAAACGATGCTTCAATTCAGGTGTTTAAACTTCCAATTAACAAAAATCAAGTCGTTTGGAGCACAATTTCAAGGTAAGTTTTACATCATTCGACTCGTACCCTCGTTCTAATCAAAAGCCCTAATATGTGAGTTTGTAATTCGAAAAAAAACTGAACTCCGTTAAGTTTTTTTAACTAAGGGACCAGTGGAGGAAAAATAGATGAAATGTGGGACTAGCATGGGGAATATTCAAAGGTGTGACTGACAATGGCCACTGACGTCTAGTTAGGATTATTACAAGCCAATTCCCCAATAAATGTTGAAGTTAACTTACTTCGTACGAGATAAAGTTGCATAAGGAAAATTAAAGGCCTGATCATATTAAGAGAAGATCAAATTGCGTACATCTTTACAAATCCTCTATCTACTCGTGGTCCATGGGTTTTACCTAACTTTAACTTGCGGAAGAATATTTAACACAATTAATTTATGATAGAAAAATTTTGACACCATTGGAAAAAAAAATGAATTTAACTTGTTTATTGGACCTCGATGTGGAGGAAGAGACGAAGAAATTGCCAATTTAAATTATTCTTAAGATCTCCTTTTTTGAATGGACTTAAGATCTCCTAATCACATCTTTAATTTTTATTTTTCTTAATTCTTTTTAGTATTTTTTAAGGGTTATTAGATTTAAATAATCTCAACTTTCACCAATTGGCCGATAACACTCCCAACTTTCAATTTGTACCACATCATTCCCAACTTTCAACTTATTGACCAATAACACTCCTAAATGCTGACGTGGCACTGGTTTTGGAGTGTTATCGGCCAATAAGTTGAAAGTTGGGAGTTGTGTGGTACAAAATGAAAGTTGAGAGTGTTATCGGCCAATTGATGAAAGTTGGGATTATTTAAATCCAATATCCCTTTTTTAATCTTAAACTTTAAACAATACTATTGTGCAAAACACTGATTTTGTTTCTTACATAATTATATATTAACCTACATAAACAATAAACTTTTATTGAAATGTTGTCATGATTTTTTTTGATATACTCGTGTCTTATTTAAAAAGTATATATTAATCACATTTTTAGTTTGGGTAATTCCACCGACCTACAAGTTTTTCATCATGTATTATTTAAAAAGTATATATTAATCACATTTTTATTTTGGATAATTCTACCTACCTACGACAACTTTTTCATAAAATTATGAAATTTATTTGTTTGATGATTTAATATATTATATCCTTGTATTAGAAGGTATGATTCACATGTGTTGTAGTATAATGACTTTCTACGTCAAATATTTAAAAACAAGACTTATTTGACTTTCATGTGTATATACAAACACGGATATATATGATATAATATTCCACTACAAGATAATACCTTACTTCTTCTCACACCATTTTCCAACAACTATTTATTATTTTCAAGCGACTATAGCTTGTTTCTTTTTAACGTTAAATTTGTATCACTGACGTATTATCGTATCATGCAGACAGGTCTCTCTCTATATATATATCATCTCTCTAGTTTCTCTTTTTAACACAAATATCATCTGAGTTTTATGCAGGTGGGGATGGAAGGATTGAGGTGGCGAAGAACATCGTTACCGGAAAGCCTGAAAGCTTTTTTCCACGGTTAGATTTGACCAGATCCGGCCATGTTGGAAGGCCAGAAAACTTTTCACATTATGTTGGTAAGCTTTTAAATATGTCAATATCATAAATTTGTCATTTTTAGAAATCTGATTTTAATTCTTTATATGGTAATAACAACAAAAACAACTTGAATTTATCGGTATCCACTAAAATCCTACCCATGACAAAGCAACTGATAAGATTCGAAAACAAAGATAGAGAGACTGCTTCCATAATCCAATCCCAATTAAAAAATTGATAACAACAACAATAATAAGAACTTTTTTATATATTTTTATTGTTTATTGTTTATATGTGAGTTTGCAGCACGGCAACTTGGATTTAAGGATGAAAATGAGTGTCCGAAATTGAGCAAACTGGCATTGGAACATGCCAGAAGCTCGAAAGCATTCGAGGATGATCTATATATGTATTTTGCAAAGGAAAAAGAGGTGGAATCACTATGTGAAAATCTTGATGAAGAGCTTGAAAGATGCATTCTTGCATACTTTGCATTTCATTGGAGCCAAGCTTCTGATATGATCAGCCAGGTATATTAAGTTCAAGCATACAAGTTTGTTGTCGTTTTGGCGAATTAGTTATGTCGTGTTGTTAAGGAAAGCAGTTTTTCTATCTCCCAGGATAGAAGTAAGTTTACGCCACCCTATCAATAGCTCTGCTATTATTAGGATTTACAGGGTACACATGTTTATAGTCATTTTGTTGCCTATTATGTGATTTATATAATTTATACCTAGCAAAGTGATTATAGTAACAAAAATGTTCATTTTAGCTTATCGTTTTTTTGTTTATTTTGGGTGGAAGGTGTTGAGCGATGGAACCGAAGAGAAGAGGATTAGAAACATGTTCTTGACAGCAACAAGGTGACTTTTCTTATCTTACGCTACTCACGACTCGAGCTCGAATTTTTAAACATATAACTCAAAAGTAGCATAGTAAAGCTATAGTTCTATTAAGTTAAACGAACCGATCTCATGTTTAGTCAAATTGAAGCTAGGTTTTTGTTTACAACCCTAGATGCATAATGTGACCAGGTCGTTTGTGGATAACCACAAAACTAATGAAGCACACGTAATGATAAAAAAAATACTTTGATTTATGATGTTATTTTAATATTTGATGTAACATTTTTGTATATATAAATATTTAATAATATTAGCTGTCATAATCTTTATACAATAATATTAAAAGGCCGGTGTCTGGTTTGGTTAAGATGTCTTATTTCATTTCATGAATAAACTATCCAACAAGTTGCAATATTTAAAAAATTTTAATTATATAACTATAAAATATGTTAGTAAACTCACGAGTTCATAAACTAAGCTAAGGTAACAACAATAATGATACAAATATATAATTAATATTTAATATCAATAATCAATTTCTTTTTATTATACATTGCCATGTGTTTTAGTTAACTTTGACATGGGTCTTTTGTTAGAAATAGTTCTTTTTAGTTTTATTCTTTTTTATTTTCTATTGCCTTTTCTTTATCAAATACATCTTTGTGTACAAATAAATTGCAATTATTGAAATGATTTAAAATGTGTATATCAACTTTTAGAAAACTTGACATATATTATTCTTTAAAAAGTATCAAACTTTAAGAAAAATGTAAGGTTTTAGAGGTGTATATGAAGGAGAAAAAAATAAGAATATATTGGACCACCCATGTGGCCAATATCAAGTATTCAAGAGGACGTATGGATGGGATGAAATATTGAAATGTGGTGGGGGCTTTGAATTTATTAGCTAGTTAAAAGTTGTGTTATTAAATGTCTTCTTGTATTATATGGAAGAGATATAATGTGTTCTTAAATGTATTAGCTAGGTAAAGTTGGCTTATTAAACGTGCTCATCATGTATATAAAATATTACAATGTGTGTGGAGAAAGGGGGATTGCTCTTGTACAAAGTGGTTAGTCTGTTTGAAACATAGGAAGCCACTAGGATACGACATGGGTGTTTTAGACTAAAGTTATGTATATAAATACGCGATATATATTTTTCGTCATGAAACTTGTACATAATTATATTCTAACATATTTTATATTAACTTAATCGTTATGCACACATAGAAAGCAAAGTTTCAAAGGATTTGAAAGTGACGAGGGCAATCTCAACAATTGTGGAGGAAATGAAAGTGATAGGATCTAACTCCTTTAAAAGAGGCGATGGCGGTGACACCTTCACAGAGGTGTTGGGGCCGGTGGATCATTCCGTCAGAAGCCCAGTGCTTCTCTTCATGGGAGGCGGAATGAGCGCTGGAAAAAGTACTGTACTCAAAGAAATTGTTAAAGAGTAAGCTTTTTTCGAATTTATACATTATTAAGTTAAATATTTAGGCGTTTTTATCACCTTTTTAAAGGGTTGTGCATGAGTCAATCAATGGTTATTTAAATCTAACTCGGGTATATTTATTTATGGTCTTATGTTATTAAAACAAATACCAATCGGGGAGCTTATTACCTAAATTATGATCTACACTTATAAAAATTACAAAACTTCAATGTACTATTTGCTATATATTTTATGAATTATACAATGTATTCAGGGGCGGACCTAGCATGTTACTAGGGGTAGCCTCCGCTACCCCTTGACGCTCCGACAATAGTGTAAATTTTGAAAAATTTTGACGTTTTTTCGATTTCGTTACCCCTTTTTATATGAAACGTTGCCCCTATAAAGATTTTCTAGATCCGCCACTGAATGTATTAATATATTTGGGTTCGAGGCGGTTAAACGGGTTCGAGTAGTCAGGCATGTATCACCCAAATCATACCAAGTCCAATACCCGAGTATCCATTCTATCACACATCTAGTGTGTTTCGACTTCTTTCGTTTGCCATCCATATTCTTAGCTCACATTCTATTTTCAACCAAAAATATGGCAGGGCGTTTTGGTCAGGTACTGCAGAAAATGCGGTAGTGGTGGAAGCCGATGCTTTTAAGGAGATGGATGTGATTTACCAAGCCCTTAACTCAAAAGGAAATCATGATGACATGCTTCAAACCGCCGAGTTGGTATAGTCTCTCTTCCTGCATATATAGTTTTGTGTGACCCTGCGTGCTATTTTTAGTATAAAAATACAGGGTCATGCAAAACTGATAGCCTCATATCATGATTCAGATGGGTATAACTTTAGTTTAAGACTAATGGAACATTTTATATAGGTGCATCAAACATCTACGGATGCAGCTTCGTCTGTGTTAGTAACCGCGCTAAATGATGGGAGAGATGTGATCATGGATGGGACATTGTCATGGGAACCATATGTTGAACAAACAATTTCTATGGCGAGAACCGTTCATAAACATCGTTACGGGTGCCGGCTACAAGGTCTCCAAAGATGGAACCGTCACCGAAGAGTACTGGGAAAAGTTAGAAGAGGTAGATACACCGAAGAAACCTTATAGAATTGAGTTGGTTGGAGTTGTTTGTGACCCTTATCTTGCGGTTACTAGAGGAATTAGGTATGATGTTATTGATCATTTTATTACATATATATATTTACAAAATATAAATAAGTTGTAAATATTTTTATTTATAATGGTGCAGGAGGGCTATAGCTGTAAAAAGGGCAGTGAGGGTTAATTCACAATTGAAATCACACAAGAGATTTGCTAATGCATTTCCAAAGTATTGTCCTCTTGTTGACAATGCAAAGCTCTATTGCACCAATGGTATTGGAGTACCTCCAACTGTAAGTTTATTATTTATTTTGTTTATGTTAATGAGATTAGGCGTATAAACTAGTTGATCAAGCCGTACGTGATCCATTCCAGATCGCTAAAACAAACTCGATTCGAAATGTAAGCTTTAGTTGAAACTCATTTAATAACTTATGAATGAGTTCAAGCTTTGTAGTTCTGAGTTTGACTTGACTCGCGAGCAATGAACATGCATAATATTCATTTAAATATAACAATTTTATAAATTTATTACATGTAATTAATATTAGTATATTACATGTAATACGTATTAGTTTATACTTAAAAATTAGAAATTTGCTTTTGAGTATTCCTCTTAAATAATTTGGTATACGAGGATCAATTACATTTTAAAACTCATAATATGTTAAGAAATGTGAAAATCGTATAATGCATTTGTACATGGTATATAGAAGATGATAAAAGTAGTGGAGAGAGAAAGTGAGACGGTTACGTTATCGTCTGATATATTATATACAAAGTCATACATCTAAAACCAATATGCATTTCACGTTGTTCTCGAAAATATTTTGATTTCGAAAAAGATGTCATGTAGTTGATCCAGATCAAATCATATGCTTGAAAACGTTAAGCAAAATAAATGATGAACCGGATTCTATATACGAGCTTTATGCGGACAATAAAATGTTAACTGATACTCACTCGGTGTGGAAAGAACTTGTCTTGAAGCAAGATAGAATCGAAAGTCAACGTGAATTAAAAGTTGTGATCGAGAAAATTGAGAAGTCAAAATTTTAACATGTATTTTCAAAGTTTATGATTGATTTGTTGAGTACGTACAATAAAAAGGTATTTTAAGCCACTTCTTGTTATTTAATTTTTATAATGTATTTTAAGCCACTTCTTGTTATTTAATTTATTTATCAAAAGAATAACACAAATAAAAGTCTCACGAAATTTACATGTATTTCTTTTAATGTGCGTTAAATGTATTAGTCTATGCTAGTTGTTAATTGAATCGGTTTTTTTTTTCGAATGTTACTCAAATTTGTATTCATTTATTACTTTCATATTTGAATCACTCAATTACCATTTTACAAAGTTATTCTTTTATATATATATATATACTAGTATTAGTTAATATTTAATTTAATAGTTTACGCAGGACGATCAATAGAAACTTTATTCTTAAAATAATATATATTTTTTTATTATTTTTTATTTAATATATTATAATATTTTATTATTATATTTATATTTATTAATGTATTTTAATTTTTTTTTCTTTTTTAAAACTACATATTTCTTTTACCATTTTTAATAATTCTTTTGTTTTCTAGAATATATATTAATTTATCAAATAATTTGATACTTCTTTAATAATTTACGTTTATAACTTCTTTTCTAAAAACTTAAGTACGTAGTTGTGCTTAATTTTTTCCCTTAACATTCTGTTATAAGTTTTGCTAAAAGCGAAGTTGTACTCAAAATAAAATATTTATTTGTTACCATAAGGGTGAGAGGGGTGCTCCCCTCAACCCCCTCACCGGAGCCAATCGAATTCATCCATGTCAATTTCCCTTTCCAACTCCCCTCAAACACTTAATCACAGGGGTTGATTTCACCCAAACCATTTTTTATAAGGAAAAAAATGTATGATTGGTTGAAAGTTAGTGGGACCCACCATTACCCCTCTCCCTGCTCTTCCAGCATGCTGTAACAAGTTAGCGAATTCTGAGTTCACCGCATGGACTTGGAGTGTTGGCGGCGCATTCCCTTGCGGCAACTCCACTCCCCGCTCACCTCCCCCATGCACCCGAACAACCTAAAACGTTATGATGATAACTAAATCGTTTTAATGGTTTGACTTTCTAAACAACATGTTTTATTTTTAAATCACATTTATTTTATATTATCATTTGTTCGGTTTTACCGTAAGACGTGACGTAAAAAAAACTAGTTTCATTATCCATTTTCCTTTAATATTGTAAGGACGGTTGTTGAGGTTAGGTGGGATGTATCATGTCATGTAAAATCATGTAATTAACAAAGTGGGCATAGTATCATTTAATATGGATGACTTTGCCAACATGAGATGTTAATTTAGTGATTTAGACTATTTGGAGTTATATTGGGTAAGGATGGTATTTGGGTTTCAGGGTTTTCAAGTTAGGTTGTTCAGGTTTTTTGTTGAAAAAAATCAACCCAATAACCGACCTATTTAACTTCAGGTTAAAGTTAGAAAAAATAATTAAACATTCATATAATATTTGACGCAACTAACTCGTATATTCAATGTGTAAACAAAAGAAAATTAGTTTTCGACAACTATTTTATAATTGCGTTGCCTTTTTAATCCAAATTCGGACTTTCTTTAAAAAAAGGCCATGTCCATTCACACACCCTACAATGTCGAGCTGTGGCCAAAGCGCGGCGTTTTGGTCCAGCCAACCAGACAAAGACTGATGGGTGTCTGACGGGTCTGTTAAACGCCAAGCTTTGACAGCGTTTTGGTCATGTCAACCAGATAAACACTGACACCAGGTCAATCTTTTGCCTGGTTGACAGGACCAAAACGCGGCCAAAGCTCGATGTTTTAGTCCGGTCAACAGACCCATCAGTCTTTGTCTGGTTGACCGGACCAAAACGTCGCGCTTTAGCCACAGCTCGACAGTGCAAGGTGTGAAAATAAGTTGAGGGTGTGTGAATAGCAAGCCCCTTAAAGATCCTAATATAAATTGATTTGAAATGTAATGTTATATGTATTTTTAAGAGTGAGAGAAGTTAATACAACTTATAATGCTACAAGTGCGTAAAGATTTCATATATAGCTCTTTTAAGATGTCTTCATTTTCTTGAAATGGTAAAGACTCATTTTAAACGTGCTATTAAAGACATAAAAGGAAATAAAGATTCTATTGGGCCACCCATGTGACATTATAAGTTATAAGTACATAACCCCTCACGTGAACTCGGGTTACTTTCGAAGTACTCCGTTTGATCCATTTGATACCCCGAGAATGTTGATTTTTGTTGGCCGTTCGAAAAAAAAACCCAAGGTGGAGGGGTGGATCGCCATAGGCTAGGTCACCCACATTCCATGGAAAAAGAATTTTAAAATTTTCTTAACAGTAAATGTTACACCAATAATTCTTAAATACTCTTCTTGCTCGGGTTTGAACCCGAGATCTCCTCCTTAAGAAGCAAGTACCTCTATCAAGTAGGCTACCCACATTTAGGAATTAATGGCGGTATAGTACGGTTGACAAGGGTGGCGTAGGGCTAAGGTAACATGTGGCGGTATAGTACGGTTGACAAGGGTGGCGTAGGGCTAAGGTAACATGCCACCACTGCCTTTTTGGACCCTTCAATTGATGTTGCTCATTTGGTGGGTCTTGCTGGTTTGATCACCTCACCAATAGGTTATATGGGGTCACCCAAACTTCAAAAGTGGTGTCACAATGCAAAGCTTTATTGCATCAATAGTATTGGAGTCACTCCGAATGTAAGTTTATATTTTAGTTGTTTATATATGTTAAATAAAAAATTTTAGTTGCTTGTTAAAAACTCAAACCGACTATAAACAAACTTGATCCCGAGCTTAAGCTTCTATTATTAGGGACGGCTTTGGGGGTGGGCAGGGAGGACCACCGGCCAGGGCCCATGTTTTTCGAGGGCACATTTAAAAAAAATTCCAATACATATATTTAAATAGTATACTCATATAAAATACCAAGTTATTGATAGGTCCATTTACAAATGACAAATCTATCTTAAATTTTATAAGTTAGCCCATTAAATTTAGTCTAATACTTATTTGATTTAAGAAAATAATAATAAAACAATATTCTTTTATTTGGGGTAAAATTGGCAAACACCTAGAGATTGAAATGATGTACACTCGAAAATTCAATGAAGGACAAGCCAACAACCCACCACGCAAACACCTAGTTTGTCCTTTCTTATCGAAATTCCGGCAATTCTTTGGCTCCTCTAGACGCATGGGCGCGAAGGCAGGGGCGACATTGTTTTGTCTATCGCAAAATTCGCAATCCACCCACGTCTCATTGTCATCTTCTTGCTCCTCACGCAATTCGCAAGGCTCCGCGGCACTAACCAGGCATGATTTGTTAGATATTCTTTGGCGTATGATTCTCAATAATTTGTGTGTTATTTGGCTTTAATTGTCAGTTAGTTATATGTTATTTTGTGTGTTATTTGGCGTTAGGGCACATTTTTTCGAGCTTGGACAGGGCACTTGAGTTCTTTATTTAATAAATATGCCCAAGCTCAAACAAGCTTTATATACCGGGCTTGACTTGACTAGCGAACAATAAATGGGCATAATATTCATGTAACATAATAACTTTTATTTGATATTATATATATGTATATATATAGGATCCGGTTCAAGTAAAAATTAAACTGAGTTGCGAGAACCATAAGAACTCATTTCAGCCAATTAAAGTGAGCCACGTCATTAAAAGAAAAAAAGACATCTGAAAGGACAATTTCGATCTTTAACTAATTTCTTTCTCTTTTATCTGACACCTCTTTCTCTTTCTTTTTAAATGTCTCTCTCTCTCTCAGCAAATGAGATCTAGACTTAAAACACCCAACCCATTATTCACCCATTCAAGCCCTAAATCATTATAAACCAAAACAGTTGTCTGCTCCTCTATTTTTCTTCTTTAATCGGTGTCGATGATTTGGGGCTGCAAGTATTAGGGATAAAAATGATTTTTTGCCGCCTTCCATTTTGCTGCAAAACAAAGAATTCTTGGTAACCAATTGAAAGTTAATTATCCTGTGATTACCTTTCTTATTTTCAGGATGTTATTTGTGATTTTCAGGAGTTAACATATAGGATAAGGTTTGAGATATGGTTTTAGTGTTAATTTGTTTACAAGACTATGAGGTGTGGAGGGGCTTGAGTTGGGGCATTGTTGCAAACCTTTTAAGCCGCCTGTAAAAAATTAATAACGAGGTGTAAAAGGTTTACATCCGTAAAAGTTAACACGTCAAAAAACCGTGCATGAAAAGTTAAAAAAACTTAAACTTTACTTAAAAAGTTTACGCTACCCGTAAAAACTATACACGAAAAAACTGTATATGAAAAGTTTACAACCGCGGTGTAATAGAAGGTTCATTTTTTTTAACAGGGGCGTAGAGAGAGGATGCAGAGGTGGGTGATGCCGGCGGCGCCGATGGTACTTGTGGTTTTTGTATTGGTAAAACAAGGTGTTGGTGGTGATTTGTCGAAGGTGAGTTGTTTTTTGTTTGTTTTGTTTGCGAGTGATGCTGATTAGGTTTAGGTTTTGTTGTAGGTTGTTGAATTGGCTTCGTAAACCTAATATTAGATGTTTTGATGTTAAACTCATTATAGATGCTTTGATGTTTGTGATTGTGACCAACCGTGGCTTAAAAAAAGTTTACAACCATGGCGAAATAAATGTTTAATTTTTTTAACAGGGGGCGTAAAAATTTACAATCAGTGTGTAAAAAAGTTTACAGCCACGGCTTAAAGGAAGTTTACAACCGAGGCGTAAAAAAGGGTTTAACATTTTTTTAACAGGGGTGTAAAAAAATTACATTTTTGGGAATGTCGAATTTAAACTTACACGTAAATGATTTTTTAACGCACGGTGTTGAGTATAAAAATGTTTTTTTTACTCCAATGTAAACTCCCACGTAAAATGTTTTTTCAACGTACGGGTGTCGAATGCACACCTTTTTGTTTTGGGACTACCAAATCAAAACTCACACGTAAATGTATTTTTTAACGCACGATGTCGAGTGTAAAATGTTTTGTTAACGTACGGGCGTCGAATGCACACCTTTGTGTTTGGGCATGTCGAATCAAAACTCACACGTAAATGATTTTTTTAGCGCAAGAGTGTAAATTTTCTTACGTCGAATGTAAACTCGTATGTAAATGTTTTTTAACGTCGAATGTAAACTCGCATGTAAATGTTTTTTAACGCACGTAAAAAAAGATTTAATTTTTTTCTGAATCCATTATATTTATTTTTTGCAGTGATCATTATTTTTGTAGAAAATTGAAGCCTTCTTTAGGGGTTAGTGGTTTAAAGCAATCAGTTTATTGAGCATGGTATTTGATTAAACAACCCGACACGAACGACCAGAGGTGTTCTTCTCCAGGATATTGAAGCCCCTTTATTTGATTAAACATGACGAGCCGAGCGTGAGCCTATATCGGTGTAAAAAATTCGATTTAAAAAATTCTCGTAGAAACATTTACAGCAGCGGTAAAAAAATTCGATATAAAAAATTCTTGAAAAAACATTTACATCCGGGGTGTAAAAAAGGTTACGTCCGGAGGGGGGGGTAAAAAAGTTCACATACGAAAAAACTGTGATAAGAAGGTTAAAAAACCTGTAAAAAACTTTTTTAAAACTTTACGCTACCCGTAAAAACAATAACATAAAAAAACTATGTATGAAAAGTTAAAAAAACTTTTTTTTAAAACTTTACTTAAAAATTTTACGCTAGTAAAAAACTATATACGAAAAACTGTGTATGGAAAGTTTACAACCGTGGTATAAAAAAAGGTTTAAATTTTTTTAACCTTTCCGTAAAAAAAAACTTCGTAAAAAACGGGGTGTAAAAAAACGGTGCGTAAATACGGAGCGTAAAAAACGGGTCGTAAAAAAAGCGGGAGTAAAAAATGGCGTGTAAAAAATGGCGCGTAAAAACCGGGTGAAAAACGGGCGTAAAAACGGCGCTAAAAACGACGTAAAAAACGACGAGCAAAAAACGGGGCGTAAAAAACGGTGGATAAAATGGGGCGTAAAAAACGGCGCGTAAAAACACGGCACTAAAAAACGGCGCGTAAAAAACGGGCGCGTTAAAAATGGGCGTATAAAACGAGGCGTAAAAAACGGGCGCGTAAAAACGAGGAGTAAAAAACAGGGGCGTAAAAAACGGCGCGTACAACCGGCTGTAGAAAAACGACGCGAAAAAGTGAGACCGTAAATAAGGGGCGTAAAAACGAGGGCGTAAATACGAGGCGTAAAAAACGACGCGTAAAAACGGGGGCGCAAATAACGGCACGTAAAAACGGGGGCGTATAGCAGTAAATAACGTCGTGTAAAAACGGGGCGTAAAAAACGGCGCGTAAATCCGGGCGTAAAAAACGGCGCGTAAATACGGGGCGTAACTAACGGCACGTAAAAACGGGGGCGTTAGCCGTAAATAACGGCGTGTAAAACGGGGCGAAAAAATGGCGCGAAAAAACGGGGCTTAAAAAACGGCGCGTAAACCCGGCTAAAAACGATGCGCAAAAAAGGGGGCGTAAAAAAACGGCTCGTAAAAACTTTTTTTTATTAAAAAAATCTTGAAAAAATGTTATTTTTAAAAAAATTATGTTTTTAAACTTTTGTTGGATAAAATAATCAGATTTTTAATAATAAATAATAAATATAATAAGACAAAATAGGTAATAAAAAACAATAAATATAATAAGAAAAAAAAACAAATTTACTTAAATACCATTTTAACATTAAAATATTATAAATATAATAAGAAAAAAGAATTTTATAATTGTTTAATTAATTTCAATCTTATCCATCCATTTTAAAGATCTAACGGTTTGAAAGTGGTTTCTACGGTTCTCGCAACTGAAGGTGGTTCTCATTTAACCATCCCCTATATATATATTACATGCAATTAATATTATTATATTACATGTAATAAGTATTATTATATACTTAAAATTTTGAAAACTGTTATTAATGATTTATGTCAAAAGGAAATTTGTTATATGAAGGAAAATATGTAGCTGACACAATTATAATGGTATAAATATGTGTTTTATTTTCTTAAACCATGCTATTAATCATATGTTGTACCATAATTACTAAACTTTGTTGTATTGGCCATTTTACTCATTTAATTTGTTAATTACGTTTATATTTTGCTTAAAAAATGCAGTTGATCGGGTATAAAGATAGTAATAACAATCTATTTGTTAATCCAAATCAAATCAAATGCTTGGAAGCATTAAGCGAAACCAACGCCGAAACTTACCATAAATTAGCATTACATTGACCACAAAATGTTAAGCGATACACTAGATAGAGTCGTAAGTCAACATGAGTTGAAACTTTGTGATAGAGAAAAACAAAAGGTTGAAATCGTAAAATGTATTCCTGAAGCTTAAGATTAATTCGTTGAATGCCAATAATAATGTATTTAAAGTCATTCAATTTTCTTTTTTCTGAAAGTGAGAAAAATCAATACAAGTTATAATGCTATTGCTACAAGTGTGTAAAATTTTCACATATGATTTTTTAAGAAATCTACATTTTCCTGAAATGATATAGAAACATTTTAAACGTTATATTAAAGACAAAAAAGGAAATAAATAGGCCTGGTCTATTCACACACGCACAAATCTATTTACACACATCAAAGCGTCCCGCTATGGGCAAAGCGGGGCGTTTAAATGTAAAGTCAACAGACAAGAACTGAGCCAGTCAGTCCTTGTCTGTTGACCCTAGTGTGAAACGCCCCGCTATGATCAAAGCGGGGCGCTTTGGACTGCCAGACTTAATTTGGCGGAATGAGTTAGGTTTTGGGGAAAAAATTGGTTGTTGGTTGATTGTTTTTGTTGTATTTGGTTGTGTTATTTTTTTGAAAAGTTGTAGATTTTTGTTTTATGTTTACAAAACATTTATATTACAAAGTTGTTTTATCTCTTACAAACGTATATTATTTAAAGTTGTTTATATAAATGTTATCCCATTTTATTTTAATAAATTACCCGAACATTTTTTAATTAAAACACCGTACGATATGTTGCGAATGAGACGTATGAAATAATCGCAATTAATCGTTTTATTTCTTACAAACGTATATAATTTAAAGTTGTTTGTATAAATGTTATTCGATTTAAATTTTAATGAATTACACGAACATGTTTAATTAAAACACCATACGATATGTCGCGAATGAGACGTATGAAATAAGCGCAAACAATCCACACAAGCATACATAAAAGATCAACTGCATATATACATAAAAAGTCGGTTGGTACATATAAAACAAAATAAAATGTCTAATACAGGAAAAAAACAATACAAAATAAATCTACTTATCCTCTGGCTGATCCTTCGACGGTGGAGACGGTGGCAGCGGAATCTCCAGCAGCCCCAAATGTGCACTGATAGCAGTGAGCGTCTGGATAATCCACGCCTGCTGTCGCTCAGAACCGTCGGAGGCGCCGATCGAGGTCCCTCGCCACCACCTGCGCAGCAGGTGGCAGGTCGGCAATGACGTGTTGTGGGTACTGCGGCGGGTGTGGAGGTGGTGGCGGCGGGTCACCCTGAGGCTGCTGCTCCTGATCGCCAGGCGATGGCTGCGGCGGTGGCTGGTCATCCTGAGGCGATGGCAGACCTAGAGCCTCAAGCTGAGCAAGGTAAGCCGCCGCCTGAACATCCGGAGGCGCAAGTCTGCCCTCCCTGATCTCGATAACGACGGGGATCACCTCCGGCAACGGCGGCTCCGGCACCCAAACAACCCCATCGCAGCCACGAAACCGGTAGCCTACGTCAAACTGGTGCAGTATGCCAATGGACGACGCTGACGCTCGGCCTAATGTAGTCAACGGAATGGGCGGGGTCAGAAGCGGATCACTCTCGGGCACGAGCCCTAAAGATCGGGCGATGATGGTGACGTAACAGCCGCCAAAAAGCCTGTCGCGCTCCTGCTTATGATAAGCAGAAGCATAGTACTCCGCCAAGCAGTGAGCCAGCGCGCACGGGTGAGGCCGCAGCAGGCAGTACAGGAAAAAAAAGGTCCCCCTTGTTGACCTTGTCCCGGCTGTGAAACCGGGGCACGATCGAGGATGCAATGATGCGATGCATGTATCTGTAGAGGGGGTCTCTGATGGTGGATGCCTTTTGCGAGGATTTCCCAAAGGGAACCCTCGCAATAAGCCTCCAGAAACTAATAAGGGTCTGCATGTCCAAGGCTCTAACCCCCTGCATATATAAATCTGTATCAAGCTCAGCGTCGGTGTACAAACCTGCATGGACGACGAACTGCCTAAGACTCATCTCAAACTCCTGGTTGGCCAGGCAGAAGGTAACCTCGTGCTGAGGATGGGTCGGGTCCTCCATGTAATCCGCTGGATGCGGCTGGAATACGAATGATGCGATAAACTCGACCGTAAGCTCACGGTACGAGTCCTCCGCCGCCCCTGGAACAAAAGCGCACACGGGGAATCCAACCTTATAATCTCCCTCCTAGCGGCCTCCTCGACTATCTCCAACAAGCCCCAGTCAATCCCGACACGGGCCCCTATCGACATGACGCGCAACTTCGCGCACCTATCATGCCTATCGTCATCTGCCGGGAACGCGAGATACGGGTGGTTCGGGGTTGGATCGGCGACCTGATCATCCAAACACGCATCCATGTCCATGTCGATATCCAAATCATCCATATCCATATCTGCGTTTAACAATCATTAATATACAAATATTAATAACAACAAATATTAATAATAATAAACAAACAATTAATAAAAATAACTAAACAATTATTAACAAAAATTATTAACAATAACAATTAATAAAAAATAATAATAACTATTAATAATAATTAAACAATAAACAAACAATAATAAAAATAACTAAACTATTATTAAACAATTATTAATAACAATAACAAATAATAAACAAACAACTATTAATAATAACTAAACTATTATTAAACATTATTAATAACAATAATAACTAATAAACAAATAACTTTTAATAATAACTAAAACTATTATTAAACAATTATTAATAACAATAATAACTAACATAATAACTAAACAATTATTAATAACAATAATAACTAATAAACAAATAACTAATAATTAAAAAAATAAAAAAAACTTAGCAAAGCGGGGCGCTTTGGGCACAGTGCCGCGCTTTGCCTGGTTGTTTTTGACCACAGCGACACCAGGTCGCCAAATCACACCCAAACCGAATCAATAATCAACATTTAGATGAAATTAAGGGTTTGTATGCATAGGGTAGTAAGGATATTACCTAACGAGACTCGAATCGTCGTAAATGGCCTTCAAACGAGATCAAACGAGCCAATTGTGTGTAAATCGCACCTAGGTGTGTGTTTTTTGAATTTTTGTGAGTTTGGGGGTGAGCTGCTTGCGTTTTGGTTTTAAAGCGTTTTGGGTTAAA
Organism: Scalesia atractyloides; assembly: GCA_947069175.1. NCBI lineage: Eukaryota > Viridiplantae > Streptophyta > Magnoliopsida > Asterales > Asteraceae > Scalesia > Scalesia atractyloides. The sequence goes on along the minus strand of CAMTDV010000018.1, from coordinate 3,570,770 downwards.
TTTTAAAACCAAACCCCCCCCCCCCCCATTTAGGTCAAAGCGGGGCGCTTATGGTTTTTTTTTTTTTTTTCTATTTACGGAGTTTATGGTCTATACGTCAAATTCCGGATAAGTTCGGTCATCTCTGGTGCTGTATTCACGATTTCGTGTGATTCTCTTTTGATTTCACTTGTAGTCCGACATGCGGTATTGCATGTATGCGCGTCATACCGGATCAGTCCTTATCGTATTTTGTCGTTAAAAGTTGTATTATAACGTTTACTATCTGTATTATTCGGTTTTGTCGCGTATGTTGGTCGTACGATTCGTGTCGGAGACATACACACACTTGGATTGTAAATGATTCAACGCATGTAATTAAACAAACATAAACGTACTCTTGGATTCTAAATGAATTACATGATTATTATTACACCCATTTAACCTACATCTTGAACATATGGCGTTACATTAAGGTTAGGGGGTTTGTACGTAAACATTTCGTACGCGCTGATCTGATCCCTATATAAGTATGCCAAGCTGCTGCGCTTTCTGATCTGTTCGCTGTCCACTGGGTGGCATTGGATACCATCCTCCAAGCTCTACATGGATGAAATGCCTACCGTCGACGAACACAACTGCAACCACCTGGTGAGGTTGCTCGGATTCCTCTGCAGCACCCATAGGTAGTTCTCTAACTTCTCAGTGGAAATTACCGCACCAGCAGTCGTAAACGATTTGTTTGTCGACGTCATGCCTAGACCTGAACAAACGGCAGGTTGTACATGTTCGTTTTGTAGGTGGCGTCAATCATTAGCACATGCGGGAAGGCACACCACATAGTGAATGATTTTTTGTGAACAAAGAAGACATCTTCAACTGCGTTTGATATCTCATTCGTGCGCATGTAATAAGTGTAATCTTTTTCGCGAAGAATGTTTTCAAGTTTTTGCATCGGAGACTTACCGACATTTTTTCTGACATTAATCTTCTGAACAACGTTGTGTATATCTTTCGGAAGAAGCTTTCTATCCGGATTGTTTTTCGTCAGCGTTCGCTAGATACTGCGGTTGGGAATATCTTGCTCCCCCAGCTGCTCACCCATCTTTTATCATCCGAAGAAAGCCTTCTCGCATACTCGTGACCTTCTAGGTTTTCGATAGGAGTGTGGTTGTGCTTCGCCCTCGTCACCTCGATCCTCCAAACACTTCCGTTTGATTCCGAAAACCCGATCATCTCGAACGGGCAGCCTATTTTCTTGCTACCCGTTTTCCTCTGTGTAGCTATACTTTTATGCTCCCCACCAAGAGTGCATTGAAACCAAATCTTGTATTCTCTCATCTTTTATTCGACCTCTTGATCACAATGAGGTAACCATTGTCTTTTGCCGTGTCTTGTACCTAACGCACCAGCTCTTTACGTGACGAAAATTTCTGCGTTGTATCAAACGAAAATGTAACCGGGTAACAACCTTCCTCGTCAAGTGACACATCCTCCTGCTCACCATTGTCACCGAGTTCCGAATAGACTTGATGTTCAAATCTCTGCTCACAACCGTAACCGACGTCGGGATAGTTTGGAAGACCGTACGAATATCAGCCTGAGGATACGCTTCGCCTCCGTATCCGTAATTCGAATAACCTTGTTGTGCGTACGGGCCCTCCACAGGGATATTCAAATCCAGCTCCATCGTGTTATCCCGATAACGAATGCCAGATACTACCTCCTCCTCCCTCAAGTTGGACAAACCGTTTCTCATACGAGTCAGAAATAGCGGTCCCCTCGTACGAATCAGGAACAACTGACTCGTTAAATATTCACCGAAAAGATAGTTGCTTAACCACGACATCGTTTTTTGAACCATCTGCACTAATACAGCATAACCGTGCGTTATTTTGAAGAAACACAAGTAAAACAGAAAACCCCCCATATGTCTAGAAACAATATAATGAGTTTTAGAAATCGAATGCATTAACTCTTCTGACGGCAAGCTTTAAAGGCAACATTTGGGGTCGAAGCGCCGCGCTTTGGCCAAAGCGCGGCGCTTAGGGTTCACGGGACAACATCGTACCTGGTCAAACCTCGTATCACCTTTATGTCACTCAGACATCAGTCACTTCACCTTTTGTCTTGTAAAGTTACCCTAAACTCCCCGCTTTAAAAAAGCGGGCACTTTGAAGTATGAAAATAAGGGGGAACGTGTTTAATTAGCAAGATCTAATAAATATTCTATTGGACCACCCATGTGACCGTAAGTACATAAACCCAGTGCACGGGCAGACCGAACTAGGTATACGGGTCATTCACATTTCATGAGAAAAAAATAAACAAATAAAATAGTGGTATGTAAAAAAATCGACTGAACCCCGTGAAATCTTATTAACGATCTCATAAAATTTTAACACTGACCTTATGAAGAAAGAGTAATAATGACATAATGAAAAATTTCCAACGTATGGTGAAGGTGAAATAGTAATTCATGACGGCATAGTACGGTGGACGAGGGTGGAGTCAGCGGTGGCGAAGGCGAAGGTAACATACCACCACTATATCTTTTTATAAGCCCACACTGCATTTTGGACCCTACACTGGTGTGATAACTGAACCGTTAACCGAAAGCGAACCGACAAAATCGAACCGTAAACCGAATTAACCGAAAGTCGGTTAACGGATATTTTTTTACCATCGGTTAACCGACAAACCGAACCATTTATTTTTAATATATTTCTAGCTTTTATACCTCATTTCATCTTTTATACTTTTATTTTATGTAATAATACCTCCATTTCATGTATTTACACATATCCTTCATGCATTTATCCATCATTTCTTTTATTTATACATCCATGAAATTTCATGTATTTATACTTCCATTACATGTATTTCTAAGTAAAATTTTATAGCCCTTGTTTGAATTGGTTATTAACCGAATCAAACCGAAAACCGACAAATTAAACCGAATTAACCAAACCGATTAACCGATGACTTCGGTTACAGTTACGGATAATGCTAATAACCGAACACGAACGAACCTTGCACACCCTACTGGTGTTGCTAGTTAGGTGGGTCATGTTGGTTTCATCACCTCTTTGACCTACCTGAACAAGAGCGAAAAAAGCACGGAGGGTCAATTCTGGGATGAGCTTGGTACCGTACCCGTGCTCTAAAATCACCAAAATTTGGTACAGGTACCGAAAGTGCTTGGTACTGTTGGCCCAGACTTTCAATCACAAACTTACAAAACCAAACACAAACGATTTAGAGACTAACATGTCTCATACTCTTTTGTTATTAAACTCACTCGACAAGTAAAATTGAATACAAATCCCTGTATTTATACTAAACATGAACTAATCTAAACCTACTCAAACTCTGTTTAATATAAACCTATCTAATAAACAATAATAGCTAGTTTTTCTCCAACTAACTTAAATTATCTTTAACCCTTATTAAATTTCTGGATAATCCTTCAAATCAGAACTATCTCTTCAAGTACCGGTATGATACAATACTCAAAGGTAAAAAGTGGGTAAAATATTATACAATACCAAATCGGTACAAAACCCAAAAAACGCCAAAAATAGTACCGAATTGATACTGAAATTCGATCGGTATGGTTCGTACCGGTGTTTTTCAATACCCAATACTGATTGCTCTTCCCCAGTAAATTCAGAACTGAAATCGCACAAGAGATTTGCAAATGCATTTCAAACGTGTTGTCATCTTGATGACAATGCAAAGCTTTGTTGCACCAAAAGTATTGGAGTCTCTTCAACCGTAAGTTTATATCTTATTTATTTATGTTAATGAGTAATTTTAATTGATCGTTAAAAACTCCGAAATTCAAATTGAGCTTAAACAAACTTAATTCTAAGCTTAAGCTTCTGTTATTCAATAAATGAGCCTAAGTCCGAATCAAAGCTTTATGCACCGAACTTGACTCGAAGGACAAGCAATAAAAGGGCATAATATTCATGTAAACAAAACAATACTTTTTAGAGTAACACCATTTTGGTCCCTGAGGTTTGGACAGTTTTGCCACTTTAGTCCAAATCTCAAACTTTTTACATCTGGGTCCCTATGGTTTCAGTTTTATTGCTATTTTGGTCCAAAAGTGATATTTGTCTTCTAAAATCCTACTATTTTGTCCTTTTCCTCAGGGGTAAAATGGTCAATTTAAGCATTACTATATATTATATATATAAATAAACCTCAAACTCTACTTAAAATGATCATTTTGCCCTTGAGAAAAATGACAAAATAACAGGATTTTAGAAGACAAAAATCACTTTTGGACTAAAATGGCAATAAAATTGAAACCACAGGGACCCAGATGCAAAAAGTTTGAGATTTGGACTAAAGTGGCAAAACTGCCCAAACCTCAGGGACCAAAAGTTGTTATTTTATGTTTAAAACCGATATTGATAGCATTTGGTTTAGTATTTCATATTATTTCCTTGTATAATTGGAGATTTAACTTTTGTTTTGGTACCTCTTTTGTGGTTGCTTAAAAAATACTTAACTTGTAGTATTATATAAACGCTGCAAGTACTTATTAGTTATTGCTTAGTTTTGCCATTGCTGATGTATGAATCATTGCTGGTGAGAAGCCCGAGCTTGTGAAGACCATATGAGGAACATGATCATTGTCCCAGAAATGATCGGTAGCGTTGTTGGTGTCTACAACGGGAAGACCTTCAACCAGTTTGAAATCAATCGGTCACTACCTTGCTGAGTTCTCCATCTCATACAAGCCTGTGAAGCAACTCTTCCCGGTTTATTCCATTGAAGTGAGCTTGTTTCGTCGATGATTTTGTTTTTATCGCTCTTCAAGGATCTTGTTTTTAAATGGTTTTGATACTTTATATTTAGTATTCAAATTTCAGCGAGATTCGATTGTTATGATATTTATGTTTTGCTTTGCAATGGTTTAGTTTTCAACATCTGTTGTTGGTCAACACCATCCTCTATTTTTAGTCTTTGCTATATAGGGCTGTTCATGAGCCGAGCCGAGCTAGGCCAAGCTCGGGCTCGGCTCGATTATAAACCGAGCTGGCTCGGCTCGGATTCGAAACCGAGCTGAAAATCAAAGCTCGGGCTCGGCTTGGTTTTAAACCAAGCTAGCTCGGCTCGGCTTTGTTTGGCTTGATTTTAAAAATAAAACTTAATATTTAACTCTAAAAATTAATTACTCTAAAATATTATTTTATACTTCAAAATAACATATCCAAAATAAGTTCAACCTAATACATCACAAGCCAAAATCAAGTTAAACAACACAAATTAAGTTTTAAACTTCGACGAAATACATTATTTGTTCATTGGCATGGTAATAAACATTCAAATAAGTCATAGATATCAAATAACAAACCTAAATACATGCAAATAATAATTAGTTTTTTGTAATATATTGTATTGTATAGAAAAATTAAATATATAATAAGTAAAATAATCCGAGCTAAACCGAGCCGAGCTAACAAACGAGCCAAACCGAGCTAACAAACGAGCCAAACCGAGCTAATCCGGCTCGTTCGAGCCGAGCCGACCTAGACTCACTTTCTAACTGAGCCGAGCCGTCTCGGTTCACTTTCAAACCGAGCTATACCGAGCGAGCTTTTTTCGAGCTAATCCGAGCGAGCTTCGAGCGAGCTCCGAGTTCCGAGCTTTTTGAACAGCCCTATTGCTATACAATGGTTTTGCAAGTTTTTTGGCATGATGCTTCAATGTTTTCATTGGTGTTATTAAAATCAAAATTAAAATCAAAACATCGGTTACAAATTTGGTTAGCTTATAACCAAACTATTGACCAAAATGATGAGCAACCATTATCTTTTTTCCTTGATTCGGCAAGTGGATTCTTGTTATATACTTCTAAAGACGGTGAACCTTTAACGACGCTAGACATTAGGTGTCTGGATTCATGACATGGTCAAAAAGTTAAACATGTTCGTGTCTGTTTGGTTTAAACCCACAAACACGATTAGTTAAAAGAGTCGTGGGTGGGTTAACTTGACAAGTTCAAGTTAACTCCTTCACATTTATTCATTAACAAAGGTTGTTTTTATCTTATACCAACATGACAAGTTCAAGTTAACTCCTTCACATTTATTCATTAACAAAGGTTGTTTTTATCTTATACCAACATTTAAAAGATGAAATATAATTAAACTAACAAATTGTAAGTTGGTGATTTTATTGTTATCAAAATAACTTGGTTGATTAGGATTTATTTGAAAACCAGATAGAAATCTTAATAAACCTTGTTACGGGCTAAGAGGTGAATAATCTTTGTAACATGTTTAGTGTTGTGAAGTTCGAATATAAATTGAATCCTGACTTTTGGCGAACTACAAGGCTCAAGGCGATAACACCCAGAACGATTCATATAGGATCGTTTTAAAAGGAGAAATCTTTATTTAAACTAAAAATTAACAAGTAAGACGATTAAATTGTTAAAAGGAGAAATCTTGATATAAACTAAAAATTAACACCAAAGACGATTAAATTGTTAAGAAATTCTACAACACTGAGACAACTTCGTGATTTGATTCGGCTTACTCTAATTAACAATTAAGGTGCAATGATTCTTTAAATTAAACGGTTTGTATTAATACTAGATGTCATGTTGTTCGAACATCGTCATCCAGTCCATCTAATGTCTAACCAAGTGCCAAATTCGTCGATTGGAGCCAACCCCCTGCTACTCTAAGCTCACGCTGTTCAGATCTTAGTGTGCGGGCTACATGATAGAAGTATCGAATATAATTAAACACTCACGCCGTTTGGAATGTTTAACTAGGTTGTGTGATTCTATAACGAAATTCAGTTCATAAACATTATTTGTTTTATATCAAAGATTAAAAACTTATTAGGGTTTTAAAACTTGAAGAAATCTATTAGAAAAAACAACAAAGTGGCCAGTTTCATTAACAAACTAATGTAAATCTGAAAAAATAATAATCCAAACTTAGATCAAGAAACACACAAACAAACCATTCAATAATCGGATCTCATAAACGTTTCGCATAAGTTTATTAAACCAAAACCAAATAAAATAAACCCTAGTGGCAAAACTAATCTGCCTTGAACATGACAGCTAAATCAATCAAACTGGATACGAAACAATAATTGGACGTGTGAGTAATTCTTTTTGGGTATACCACGACTTTTTATTCCTTGATTGTATGTTATGTTTTTGTTGCCATACCGAAAACAGAACGAACCTATACCAACCGAATTCCGAAGTAGATTTTTACTTAATTATCCGATAATATAAGAAGTTCTATAATTTAAGCTCACAGGCTCAACAGTCCCTCAAAAACCCTAGCGGCGCATACCAGATCTTCTTCGGCAAATCAACAATGGTGATCCTCAATCTACTTCAGTTTTCTCTCCATCAATCAATTCTGTAAATTCAACTTCACAATTTCATCTATAAATTAACATTTTATCGTTTTTCAGGCGGATGTTGAGGTAGATGTTGCAGCAGCCGGAGCACCGAAGAAGAGAACGTTCAAGAAGTTCAGTTTCAGAGGAGTTGATTTAGATGCTCTCCTTGATATGTCTACTGATGAGCTTGTTAAGCTCTTCACCGCTCGTGCTCGCAGAAGGTATATACATATTTGTATGTAATTTTTTGTATAAATTGTGGATTTGTAATTTTTATTGAATTTTGTGGTTTTAGGTTTCAGAGAGGTTTGAAGAGGAAGCCTATGGCTTTGATTAAGAAGCTCCGTAAAGCTGTATGTTCTCTATACCATTTTCCTGTGATGATTTTGTTTTGTAAGGGAATTTATGCTGCTGTGTGTTATATGCTATTTTGTTACATTATGGTTAGTTTTGTGGTTGTTAACATGATTAATGTCTGCGTGATTGTTAGAATAATGCTACCAAATGTATTGTTTGTTGAATCTTGGTATGCTTGACTGCAATTTCTGTGAACTTAGTATTGATTGTGAAGATGCGGTAAAGCTGTTTGATGAAATGCTTCAAAGAGTAGTAGACCTAGAACTAGTTATTCGATTTTGTTAAATGTGTAAAGTCGACTAGTCGAGCACATAGGCCTGATGCTACTCTCAAGGTGCTAAAGAAGGTTAAGTGTGTTTTAATTCTAACATCACTGGCAGCGTAAACGTTTATTGTAAATTGTCGTTGTTCTTGTGGATGACTTGTATTTAGGTTTTGTTTCTAATTGGCTATGTGTGGTATGTCATGCAAACCCTTTATTTGTGTAATGCTTCTCTGATTAATCCTTAGATGTGATCTTTATGTAATAACACAAGCTTTGCATACATCTCGTTTGTTTTGAGTTAGTTTAGGAAGGAAGGACAGCGAATCTAACCCATATAGACCCCGAGTGGTGTGATTTGAATCCTTGCGAGTGCAACTTTAAGTGGTATTTAGGCATTAAAAATTGCTGTTAAAAGCATCTTTTTTTTTCTCTTTCAAAATGTATAGTTTTTTTATTGGCGCTTGAACTTGGATTTTCACTTATTGGAGCTGCTTGAAGTTGACATACATACATGCATGATGTGTGTTTTTCTACCTGTCTTTTTTGTTTTGAATGACTGCAAGTCATTAAAATTTGGTTTCACCATTGCTGATATATGAATGTTACTTGAACAGAAACGTGAGGCACCCGCTGGTGAGAAGCCAGAGCTAGTGAAGACCCACTTGAGGAACATGATCATTGTCCCAGAAATGATCGGTAGCGTTGTTGGTGTCTACAACGGAAAGACCTTCAACCAGATTGAAATCAAGCCCGAGATGATCGGTCACTACCTTGCGGAATTCTCAATTTCATACAAGCCTGTGAAGCACGGTAGACCTGGTATTGGTGCCACCCACTCTTCCAGGTTCATCCCATTGAAGTGAGACCGTTTCATGTCGCGCTTAAGTATGTTTTTTGTTTTCCGAACCGGGTAGGTGGTTTTCATTTCAAAAATGTAAGATTTTGTATGTTTTAAGGATCTTGCCTTTTTTATGCTTGTTATGACAATCTTCTTTTGGTACTTCAACTTTATGCTGTTTTAAGTATCGAGTTGAGTTGATGCTTGCAAATTTCGATGAATGATTTAGCTACTGTTCATATTTTTAGCTTTTTACATGTTTTTTGTTTCTGGCTCTGATGGTATTTTGCAAGTAAAAGAAACCCATGGGCCATGTTTGGTTCTTCAAGAACCTCACAAAAACAAAGCTTCCTTTCAAGTTTTCTTATACGATTGGCCTGCTTAAGTGTTTTCGTTTCTTGAAGCACGTTTTGCTCGTATTCATCTTAGTTTTTTTGCCCGCCTGGCTTTAGCATCAAGAGTCTCGCCAGGTGTACCAGCAGAGGCTGTTCGGTCTTGTGTTTCAACTCTTGGTGTGATAAAAGTCGATGCTCTCAATCGAGCTTGCTCTTCAACTTGTAAAGATTCTGCCAACTTTTCCTTTTCTAATAATGCTTCTGAAACATCGGGTGACAAAAGATCTTTTCCAAACTCTAGTTTTTCCGTCGGTTGAGCTGCAATCTATCTCAAACGAGTGTTTAAAATTTTAGCTAACAGGAGCGGGTCAAATAATTAGAATGCGTCAAGTTTGTCGAATGTTGTCCAAAGTCAGTTTCAACTAATGCAACCAAAACACTCAAATCCGTTGATCAATCGATGGTCTAATATGTTCAAATAACGGTCATTGCATAAGGCGTCGCATCACACAACATATCTCATGCACATCGCATCAACTGTAGCGATGCGGTCTTATCTTTACGCTCATATTGGGAGCAAGATCCTCAAATGACCCCTTTCCAGTTTTATCCTCTGATATTTCTTTAACATCATTGACATACCCAAATTTCTTTTGTTTCTCAACAATTTTATCCATTGGTACCATACCACTAGTATGTTAACCATCACTGTCATTAGAGCATTCACGTCCCACCCTCTATATACTCTTTTATCTCTAGATTTTAGAGAATAATTTAAAGGAACCATCTAAAACATCCCTCCATCCTACTCTCTATAATAGAGAAAAATTTAGAGAAAACAAAACTAAACCTCTATATATATAATATATAAGAGAGAGAGAGAGGATGAGGTTCATGAGTGAACATCATAGTTTGTGAACCTTGTGAACTAATCTCAACCATTGATTCTATTACTTGATGAAAAGGTTAAGATGGTAACTATACAATTTTCTTTCTTTTTTTAATTTCGTTTTTATAAGTTTGGCAGTTTCATCTCCTATTTGTTAGGATTATTTACGTGATATCAGTTCATAATATTCAAGATTCTTTCATATATTCAATCAACAATTTCGAATTTCTTGCAAGCTAATCGGTTTTTTTTATTCATAAGATATCCAGTAACGATGTCATACATGGACGATAATCATAGCAGTGACTCTAATACACAAGATTCAAGACTACAATCAGATTACCCAATCATGAATTTTCTAGGTTTTTTATTGCTGAAAGCTTTGTTTCGAGAAATTCGAATGAGTTGTGCTGGTCTTTTTTCAATTAGTTTTTATTTTTAATCCACCATGTTTTATTTGATTAGTCATTACTTCGTCTAAATTTTTTTTCCAAACCCATGCGTAACGTGTATTCCTTTTTTTTTTTCTAATGATATTTGATTTAGAAGTTAAGAAAATTACGTGTTTTGTGTTGGTTCTACTGAAACACACAGTTTTGTTGTGTGCACATAGGGTGATGAATGTTTTACTTTTATATAAAAGATTCGATGTACACCTATGTACAATATTATTCAGCAGTTTAAATTTTCAAGATACTATATTGTGTATAAAAAGGTTTTATGCATTATAAATAATTATAGTTTTCCGTTTTGTTATTGTTCAGAGTCGATAGCTAGCAACACATACGAGTGTTTGCATGGGTGACCTTTAACAAGGACGATCTCTCGGTTTCGTGTGTTTGCATGGGTTACACTCGAGACGGATATCTATGCCGCCATGTTTTTTGTGTCTTTAGATGTTATAACGTTCAAGAGATCCCAACTAAATACATTCATCCGAGATGGAGAAGAAATGCTCTTCCGAGTATAGTGCATAGTATAGATAACAGGTTATCTGTGGATCAATCTAGGAGTGGAATATTATGGCGTAGGATCTTAGATAACCTAGACATGTGTAGAGATCGTGTGCAGGGTAAAATTGATAAACTAGAGGAACTTGACATTCAGGTTCAAACACTTAAAGATAAAATTTTCGATGAAATCCCTTACGATCCAGAAAATAACAAAAGGGGCGTAGTATACAGGATATTATGTCCCACTCTCAACCAGACGAGATCTCGTGTACCGCACCAAAGAAAATTCGGAATAAAGGTTGTGGGAAGCACAAAAGACCAATTGGGCCACGTGAAAAAGCGATGAAAGCTGCCAAGAAGCCACAAAGGAAATGTAATTATTGTGGTCTTGTGGAAAAAGGGTCCGAACGCACGATAAAAGGAATTGCCCTTTGAAAAAAGGTAACCCTAGTAAGGATGAATCGTCTACCGACGAGGACGATGCGGAAGAAGAGAATCAGGAAGACATAGTGCTAGGATTGGATGGGTCGGAAAGCGAACGCAACGATAGAGAAATTTAGAATATTCTTTGGACAATCACGTTTTTCAAGTTTTTCCACTTCTATTACATGATACACTTGCGTTTGTTTGTTTGACAGTGTTTTAATGATTTGCAATATATCATTTTTACTAAAGCCATAATGTTTGTTAAAGCTTTTTACGAGTTACTTTTGAGCAAATTTTAAATTTTAACAACCATATTTTCTTTTCCTTATTCCCACTTTTCTTGTTTTTTCTTAAAAAAAAAACTAAAACTACATATGTACACATGTACTTACGGTACACACATAAGCACAAATGTTAACAGTCGGCTTTAAGTATGACAGCTCGTTAACAATAGCCTTATAACATAACGAATATACATACATGTATACACTTGAATGTAAACAACCGTACACAAATGCATCGTGATTTACTACTAAATTTGATTACATTCTAATTAATATGATTAGATTTTAATGTTTATTAATGCTTTTCTAATTAGTAAGACTATATATTAAATTAAAAAAGACACATTCTCTTATCCCCAACATAATGTTTGAAAATTAAAAGAGATATCTGAAAGTATATATATACACATGTGTACTTACGACCCTGTGTACTTATATATACTATGCACAAATACACATGTGTACTTAGGATCCTGTGTACTTATATATACTATGCACAAGTGTACTCAGAAAACACAAGAGCACCCAGCACTACCTGCCAATATTTGAACATATAAATATGATTCGCTTTAGTTATCCATATTATATTTACACAAGAAATACTATACAATACATCCCAGCCAAATACATTTAGAAGTCGTAACATTAAAGCTAAATACATTCAACAGTTCATCAACGTGTGTTGAACCAAGCAAACCAAAAGTTCCATAGCCTTATCAAATTTACCAAAACAATCGACCAAAAAGCATATGCAATATTGTCTACAACCATAACATAGTAAAAAAACACTCCAAGATAGACCCTGCTCGTTAGAATAAGAAACGACCCAGTTTCCATGTGATGCATAACAAATACACCACAGTCAACCGTGTTTCCCGAAGTTTTCCATTCAAATTCCAACATTAGTGGACTGCATTAGAAATCTCCCAAAACTTTGGATGATTAACCGCCTTCAGATACTTCGTGAAAACATCCTTCTGAAAACAAATAGCGAGTTCATAATCAGTAATTGCATTTCTAATAATGAAAAAACACTGATTTATATAGATGTTGATTACCACTTTGTACGGCGTAGTCTTTCTGAAAAAATCATCATCATTTTTCAGATGGATGGGGCTCTCCGCTGGAGACATGTTGTCGATCACAGTTATCGTATGTTCTCAAAATCGAAGCATACCAAGTAAAAATGATCATACTCAAGTATAGGGAAACATACCACACAGTACTCCGACAACTCATTTGTGATTCTTTTTTTTTCTACGACCAAGAACAAAGCACTTCTAAATTTATCAATACGCTGCCGATCTGTGTACCTTTTATTCAGCAAAAGGTCATGTGACTGAACCAAAAAAAAAACAATAACAAAAAAAATTAAAACCATCAAAACAGTGTATTTAAGCCATATTAAGAACTAAGAATGCGTACTTCATAAATAAAAATGTAACAATAGTGGATGTACTTACAAAACAATCGTATGACAAAACAAGCTCGGCTTTGTACCCTTTTTTTATCAGCAGCTGAAAAATATTATTCTGTTTTGTTCGCTCTTTTTCGTCGTAGTTTAGCATGGTGGCAAAGCAAATTAACGACTCCGGCATCAATCCACTGACTTGGTTGTAAATCCTTCATTTGGAAATGATACAGTCCAACACCAAATTCTGTTTCAAGCACAAAATCGTTGCACCATAAAGTATAAGCTATATCAGTTACAACAGTAATAGTGCATTTGTGTTAATACATTGATACAAAGATGTTTAAGATAACTATGGACATGTGTCAGATGAAAATACACTTATGTACAATAAAAGTACACTAGTGTACAAAAGGCTAAATCTGAAATTATACATTTCAGACATAATAATAAATTGTGAAAATCACACTTGGGTAAAATAAAAATACACAAGTGATACACATGTGACAAACACAAAAATACACTTGTGTATATTTATATAATTTTAAATTAAATATTCCATACATCACCCTAAACGATGTATAACATAAGAATACACCTGTGTACAACGGATTAATCTGAAAATTATACCCATGTGTACTTTGTACTAATCCCAACTACAACATCAAAATACACAACATATCAAACATATTCAGAAAAGTTAAATTATGCTTTTTTATTATGATAAATACACGTGTACATCTATGAGATTACAACCCATTAACACAATGCCTAAAAAACAGAGTAAGATCAACAATATTGTTAAATCAACCTTTTTCTATAAAACATTTACTCATGTAATCGATGAACGGTGGATCAGTACACATCATCGGACAACTAACTCCATGAATAAACAACTATTACAGTTGTTGAAAGAAACCCTAGTTCTGATTTGATGTATTTAAAAGCATAAGAATAACTACTCGCAACGTACGTACTGAATCATATAAATTTACGGAATTGAGCATTGTTTACCTTTGTTGATAAATGGCGTAAGGTTTTCCCGGCGTCTCAAAGAATCTGACGGTGCTCCTTGGGGATTTCTTGAAGATGATATTGTCAGAGAGAGAGAGAGAGAGAAAGAAAGTTGAATAAAGGATGAATATTAGGGATTCTTAAAACAAAAATTGCTATACTTTTGGAGTTGATGGATTTGGTAAAGTATGGAAACTGTTTAGTTTCCAGGATTGAAAATTTTTCAAATACTTAATTACACAAATACCCTTATTCATTTAATTAAATGGGTATGTTTAACCAATTATTTACCATCATGCCATTGTTTTAAAATCTCAAGATGATGAAAATCAAGGGTCCAGATATGTTCACTCGGTTCACTAATGGGAGGTTGTTCACTCTAGAACCCTACCCTATATATATATAAACGAGAAACTTTTGTAATTTTTTAATGACGGTTACAAAATGTGCAAAAAAATCGAAGAACTGGTTTGGAATCGAAACTGAACCGAACCGAAGCTCGAATCGGCAAAGCAGTTTAGAACTGAAAACGAAACCGACAAACAAACCCGTTTGGCCCAAAACGGGTTCCAAACTGGTTTATAAACCGAATTTTTAACCAACTCTATTTCACACTACTCATATTAGCAGCAACTTGTGCAAGACATGCAAGACATATTGTTAATGGATTGGGTCTGGATTTAACCACTAATGAACTAATTTAATCCGTAATTAATCTGACCCGTTACTTAATTCGATCCTGATCTAACCCACAACCTAACTAATCATAAATTTTAAATCTTTGACCATTGTTGATCTGACAAAATAGGTTGATCAATTAGGTCGCTAGTTACATCCATGGATACATTTTTTGGGAAAATCACCAAACTAAACAAGTTGACCAACAAAATTAAGTTAGTAAAATAGTTGTTGACTTTTAGCCATTGTCAAAATAGATATGTCCAAAGGACCAACCAAGGGATGACAAATAGGATCAGCCGACTAAGGCGGCAAGGGCTTAGCTGGCGCAAAGCTCATGATGAAGTATAAAGGGGTCCACATAATATTTTTTTAGATTGGAACACATGTATATCACACAAGATGTCTTCAAATGTTCTTTTACCTTTTCGTTCATTCAATCATGAATTTATTGACTCTCAACTTTAGTTATTTCATGTTTTATATATTTGATAACAAAATAAAACAAATCATTGAACATATGAAAAACAAGTGTTAGATAGAATATGATATTATTATAAACACATGTGTTTGACTATATATCACTTTGCTAATCCATAGTAAATAGCTCTAGGAAGAAGAATTAACAAGCAAGTGTTAAACCAACACGGATTTTGTTGTTAGCTTGAATATCACATCCGATATTAACAAGACAAAATACTTGATGATGATAATTAGTGCTTGGCATCTAAGTGGCTTTCTTGCATCTATATCTTTGAGAGTATATAGAGGCAACAAATTAAGAAGTGATTCAAATTTCATTAAGATAAAAAAGACAAAAGGATGATATCATGTATATCCACCAAGGAACTCTACTCGTCTCTAGAAAGCATAATGGCAGAACAACAGAGTGATGAACACAAAATCCAACTAAGCAATTATATTTACAAACTACAATGAGCCAACAGTTTTCTCATTAATTCGGTTATTAAGCAGCAGGCGGCATGAGCTCATGATCATGAGACGTATCACATGTTGTTTGTGGTAAATACCGCCACATTGGAATGGAAGGGTAGCCTGGAAAAACGGGCATCTTGGATCCTTCAGCCTGACATGCAGCCGGATGTGGTTGAAATCACTAATCATACACATCCAGAATGCAAGGGTTTATTAGTTATTAGTTTAAAGTTAGTTGAATGGCAGTTATAAAGTTAAAGGGTTAAAAGTGTCAAGATGAAACTTGACAACCAACACCCCATGGGTTGCGAAATCCCTTGGGGACACACCCATCCAATTTCGGCAGTAAGGATAAGAGGGACGCGCCTTCATGATTCAAAGGACACACCTCTTCAAGTTTCATTCTCATCCACATATCCAGGAGACACACCCGTTTATGAAGAGACGCGTCTATTGGATCGTCCCTTTTAGAAACTATAAATAGGGTTCAATTAATTCATCGTAAAAGATTCATGTATTTAGAATTCAGTTATTTACAAGTTTAGTTTATCATTTATGTTCTAGAGATCAAAGATCATTATGGGCAACAATTGGTATTAGAGCATCAGGCTCTAGGCATCGTAGGGAATTCGCGATCAGTTTTATTTTTCAATTTGCAAGTTCAATTTTGTTATTTTTGGTTCGTGGTCGAACTAGAGGTTAGGAATCTAGGGTTTTGGTTCCGGGGTTTAGTGCGAATTAGATTGTTTGGTTATTACGCGTTCGGGAAATCACGAGTTAAGGATTAGAGGTTTTGTGAAACCAAGGAAAATAAAGTTTGTTGAAAAGTGAAGATTGTTCGGTCACAAGATATGTCAGCGGTAACCGGACCAAGTCCACAAATTGTAATTCAAAAGGAAGGAAGTTCTCTTTCCCAATTTCAGTGTCCAATCCTGATACGACAAACTATACGGTTTGACCAATTCGCATCAAAATGATTTTAGAAGCGAATGGACTTTGGAAAACGATTGAACCGGCAGAAAATATACAAAGGGATGTTAAGACAGATAAGCCGGCAATTGCTTATCTATTCCAAGCAATACCGAAGATGTTGTATTGCAAGTTGCAAGACTGCAAAGGAAAATTTGGGAAAATTTGAAAGCAAGACACGTTGGCGTTGATCGGGTACAAAAGGCTTGTTGGCATACACTAATGTCAGAGTTCGAGTTAATCCAAATGAAAGAAGACGACATTGTGGACTCTTTCACCGCAAAGATTATACAATATTGTTACACGAGCAAGTGAATTAGGGAAAACACTGAGATTGTCGCCTCCATGGAACAATACTCTGTTTCTAGACACAATGACGCTAGAAGAAGCAGTCGGAAGGTTAAAGACTTACGAAGAAAGGCTAAGGTTAAAGAAAGGAAGCCCAGGAGACAGCCAAGATAGATTGATGTTTACACATCACAACAACAACTCGGGCATAGGAAGACAGTTCGGAAACCGCGGGCGTGGCAGGTTCAACCAACCGGTGGAAATTGGCGAGACAATAAAGACAAGCAAAGCACCAAGGACGAAGGATCTTCATCCAGACCAGAAGTGGAAATTCTAGAAATTGGAGGAAATTTGCAAGAGGTCAAACAAACACAAGTAAGATCCAATGCTTCAAGTGTCAAAGTATGGACGCTTTAAGAAAGACTGTCCCGAGAAATATGTTGTACAATAACACTAAAATATCGTCGAGGAAGAAGAAGCACCAAAATTGCTAATGGCAATACAATAAGAAAACATTTTTCAAGAAAGGGTTCTACTAAACGAAGAACGCATAGAACTGGCAAGGTACGCCACAGAAGATGCAAGTCTATGGTACTTAGACAACGGGGTAAGCAACCACATGACAGGTGTGCGAAGTCACTTCAGAGAATTAGATGGAAAGGTGATGAGGCAAGTACGTTTCGGTGACGGGTCGTACATAGAGATTAAAGGTATAGGTTCAATACTGCTGGAATGTCTGAACCAAGAACAGAAGATTGTTTCTCAAGTATACTACATTCCAAGTCTGAAAAGCAACACATTGAGCCTCAGACAACTCAGAGAAATTGGTTGCAAAGTAGTTATGGACGGAGACTTACTAACAGTCCGCTACAGAAACATAAAGTTACTAATGCAAGTCAGGAGAATGAGGAACAGGCTGTATAAAGTAGAATTAAAGTTGGAAGGCCAGTCTGCCTGCTCTCAAACACAGAAGATCTAGCATGGTTATGGCACACGAGGTTAGGCCATTTACACTTTGACGCTATCAAAGAAATGACTCGAAAGAACTTGGTACATGGAGTTCCTCAAATAAGTCATGCCAGTCAAGTATGTGATGCATGCTTATTAGGAAAACATAGCAGGACACCATTTCCAAATCAGGCAAAATTCAGATCCTTAAAACCTCTGGATTTAGTCTATGGAGATTTGTGTGGTCCTATATCCCCACCAACACATGCTGGAAAGAAGTACATATTTCTACTTGTAGACTTGCACTCGCTACATGTTGGCATATCTACTAACTTCCAAGGATCAAGCATTTGAAACTTTGAAGCAGTTTAAGGAAAAAGTGGAGAAAGAAACTCGAACCAAGTTAAAGATGTTAAGGACGGATAGAGGAGGAGAATTCACGTCGGCTGAATTCAACAAATATTGCAAAGACAACGGCATAGCAAGACAAGTTACAACGCCGTATTCCTCACAACAAAATGGAGTAGTGGAAAGAAGAAACATGATTATGTTGTTAACTACTCACAGTATGTTAAATGCAATGAACATGCCACATAACTTTTAGGGTGAAGCAATAAGGCATACGTTACATGTATTAAACCGGATTCCAACGAAGGGTTTAGTAAACAAGACCCCGTATGAAGCTTTGAAAGGAAGAAAGCCGAATCTGGAACATCTAAAAGTTCTTTGCTGCACTGCATACGCTAAGGTATTACAACTTCAACAAAAGAAGCTAGATGATAGAAGTGCACCTATAGTTTATCTTGGAATAGAAGAAGGATTAAAGGCATACAAATTATATGATCCGACAAAGAACAAGATATGTGTCAGTAGAGATGTAAAGTTCATGGAAGGTCAATCATGGAACTGGGCTAGTTATATGGAAACGGTAGATTCAGGGAATCCCGAATGGACAAACTTTGTCATTCAAGAAGATGAGAAAATGAACCGAGTAGTTCTGATAATAGCGGGCCACATCATGAAGATTCAGAAGTAGATCAGACAGAAGAACCACACTCCTATGTAACCCCGCCAACACATTCGTTCAATCAGAACTCATCAGGAAGTTCAAGCAGATTATCAAGTAGAGGCCCATCTACATCTGAAAGTACAACAACAAGTATCAGTGAAACTCCAGTAAAATTGAGAAGTCTCGAAGTACTATATGAGGAGACGGAGGAATTCAAGTAGATCCACAAGAATTACTACTTGCTGAAGAAGAACCAAGGAATTACAAGGAAGCATCTAGTGACAGAAAATGGATTGAAGCAATGAAGGCTGAGTTAGACTCCATAAACAAGAATAACACTTGGAGATTGACAGAGTTGCCAAGAGATCACAAGGCAATAGGTTTAAAGTGGGTTCAAGACAAAGAAAGATGCAAACGGAAACGTGGTCGGACACAAAGCAAGGCTGGTAGCAAAAGGTTATGTTCAGAAACACGGGATAGACTTTGATGAAGTCTTTGCACCAGTAACACGCATAGAGACAGTTCGACTGATGTTGGCTCTAGCAGCATATCAAGGTTGGGAAGTACATCACTAGACGTGAAGTCTGCATTCTTACATGGAGATCTCAAGGAGGAGGTCTATGTCTGACATCCGGAAGGATTTGTAAAGCCAGGAGATGAAGGAAAAGTCTACAAACTATTAAAAGATTTGTATGGATTGAGACAAGCACCACGTGCTTGGAATACAAAGTTAGATCAAACCCTAAAGTTACTTAACTTCAAGAAGTGCACTTTAGAGCAAGCAATCTATACAAGGACGAGTAAGACTTCTACACCGATAGTCGGAGTCTACGTCGATGATTTGATAGTCACTGGAACATCAAGGAAGGAGATAGATGTTTTCAAGTCTCAGATGGAAAACAAGTTTGAAATGAGCGATCTAGGATTGCTAGCATATTATCTGGGAATAAATGTTATTCAAGCAGGGGTGAGATAGCCATCAAGCAGACATGCTATATTAACAAGATACTCAAAGACACTGATATGTTAACCTGCAAAGACACAAAGATTCCTAGAATCCAGAACATAGTGGACAAATACTGAAGAAGGAGATCTAGTAGATGCAACGCATTACAGAAGTCTGATAGGTTCTCTCTGGTACTTATTGCATACAAGGCCGGATCTATGTTACCCAGTCAGTCTGCTTAGTAGATTCATGCAAGAACCAAAGGAGCATCACTTGAAAGCAGTGAAGCAAGTACTACGTTATATCAAAGGAACTAAAGAGCATGGAATCATATACAAGAAACAGGGAGGATGTAAGATCACATGTTATAGTGATAGCAGTTATGGTGTTAACACAAACAAAGGAAAAGGCACAACTGGTCTGGTATTCTACTTTGGAGAATCACCTATAACCTGGTGTACACAAAAGCAACAAACAGTGGCACTATCATCATGTGAATCAGAATTCATGGCAGCCACTGCAGCAGCATGCCAAGCACTATGGCTTAAAAGATTGATAAGTGAAATTACAGGCTGGAAGGAAGAGAATATAACACTCAGGGTTGATAATGTTTCTGCAATAGCACTCATGAGAAATCCAGTCTTTCGCGGAAGAAGCAAGCACATTGATACAGGATATCACTTCATAAGAGAATGTATGAAGAACGAGGACATCATTGTGGAACACCTAAGTGGAAAACTACAACGGGCATATATACTGACAAAGGCACTAGCAAGGGTCAAGTTTGCTACAATGCGAGAACTGCTCGGAGTTCAAGATCTACAACAAGTCAAGGATGTTCATGATTAAGGGGTGAATGAAATCGCTAATCATACATATCCAGAATGCAAGGGTTTATTAGTTATTAGTTTAAAGTTAGTTAAATGCCAGTTATAAAGTTCAAGGGTTAAAAGTGTCAAGATGAAACTTGACAACCAACACCCCAAGGATTGCGAAACGCCTTGGAGACACACCCATTCGTTTTCGGCAGTAAGGAGAAGGAAGGGACATGACTTCATGATTCAAAGGAACACACTCTTCAAGTTTCATTCTCATCCACATATCCAAGAGACACACCCGTTCATGAGAGACACGTCTATTGGATCGCACTTTTTAGAAACTATAAATAGGGTTAAATTCATTCATTGTAAAACACTCATGTATTTCAAATTCAGTTATATACAAGTATGGTTTATCATTTATGTTGTAGAGATCAAAAATCATTCTGTGAAACAGTGGTGTCATAAATATTTTTTTAACTGATGACAACTCAAGATTAAATTACATGGATAATGTTTGTTTTGGCAAAAATTACCAAAGCAATTTAGTAATCAAACTTAGTATGTGAGGTAGCATGCTATTGTGATTTGTAAAAATATGTTAAGTTGGCTGACTGTGAAAACAGTTTTAGGATATAGTCTCAGGATAATAAACTATATCTAAATGATAAATAAATGCAATGAAGGTAAATGTTGACACAAGATATACGAGGAAAGTCCTTGATCAATCTAGATCGCCGGCACAAAAAACCTCGGGAGCTAACAACTGTCAGCTGCCTTGTTCTTCTTATTGATTGTAAAAGCAGGATATAGCTTCGGGATAATGCTCGGATCGCTTCTAAGTGTTACAATGATCAGAAGTGGGGAGTGTTAGAGTGTGATTGCAGTTAAAAGAAGAGTGTGCGAGTAAGAGAACTCGAAAGTGTCTGTCTTCCTATGATCCGGGATTCCCTATTTATAGTTACAAGAATAAACAAATTATCCTATAATTCTGGGATACTTTTGGATATTCCCTTATGAGCGTTGCAGGCCTAGTCTTCCGACTTCAACGTCTTTCTTTCAACAATATTGAGCGAGTCTTTAGGGGAATTAGTCCTTGTGAATGTTTACAACCTGCAGCCAAAGTCTACAAGTAAACCATTAGTCATAACCAGGATATTCCCGTAGGATGTTACCAATATTCTGGTTTGGTATCCTGATCATTAATAAAAGTTAAAATGTCAAGATATGGGCTCAGAATTCCACCCATAACAATGTTTATTAAAACAGAGACAACTACAGACTAATGGTAGGTAGACGGGCAACAAGCTGCGCCGCTACCCCCTTCTGAATAGCAAACCATACCCTGATAAACACAAATCCTGTCCCTTCAGATGCGCGGTGTTACTACTTACACCTGCTGAACCCGCTTGAGAAACCGCACTGGGTCCGCGGCGAGAGCGCCAAGGTATCGAAAGCGATCGAGACGAACACGTGCTGATTCTTGATGCAAGCTTTTTCGTGCTTAGCAACTTTGCCCGCCTCCGCCATGGTTATAAATCCAAATGGTGGAAGATTGTTGGTTATCGATTTGACCTGTTTCTCCATTTTTTTCTTTTTTCGCCTTTAAAACAATTTCCTTCTCACGATGCTCGTTCTTCTCTACCTGTCGGTTTTGGAAAAGGAAAAGTATTTTTAAGGTTTTCGTTATAAATTTATTAAAAAGAAAGAAAAACATTAAGCAAGTTCATTTAGTTTCAGTTATGAGTATACGCATACTAACCTTCAATATTTTGATTTCTTCAGATAGTTTCTCATTCATTTCTTTGAAATCCTCTGATTTAGTATGCACACAGCATCTCCAAGTACAGCCAGTTTATCTGTAGTGGCAGGGCGGCTGGGTTCCAAAGTAGAGCTTAATTCTAAGAACCTGCAAAAAGAAGTAATGATATATTATCAATAAAATCATGAAAATGGATCCTTTTATTGTTGCTAAAGGATATATTAAGGAAAAGGCCAGAAATATTTATTTCTTGCATTTTGCTTGTTAATTAACACACCAATTGTGGCCAAAACAGTGGGTTGGTTAAGGGAGCTAAATAAATGAATTTTGGTACGGGTCGGTGATGTTAGGTTGACCAAAAACAGTTCGTCCAATTGTCGAAATATTTTCTGAAGTTTAAAAAAATAATTAGTGTCAAATATGATTAAAAAACTATACTATTTCACTAATAAACATAAAATGATTTACGTGGTTTTGTGCCTTAGAAATACGCTCCGGGTGACTTTCAACCGATTTAACTCATTTCATTTTAAGCTGTTTCTTTACTTTGACCCGTTAGAGATACAGTATAATATAATTCGACTCATTAATAGGTAAATGGGTCAACTTTGTCACCCCTACTAAACAATTGGTTTTATTTTTGTTTGTCTATATCTTTAAGCACCTAAAGGGATAGACTAAATCATTAAATAAGAAAAACTCAATCAAGAAAAGGGTCACCTGTTATTCAATGTTTCCGTTCTTGCCTCTCACGACATGCTTTATTCTAGGCCCTGCTGCATGAACTACAGCTCCGAGAAAAAAATGGTATCGTCTAGTTGTAATCAATCTTTGATTTGAGTGAATCTTTAAAACAGTGACTAGACAAGAAAAAAAATTGTTGTTAGTATTTATATATCAAAATGCCGGCCTGATTACTTTATTTAATAGTTCAGGTCAATTTGAATTAACAAACTGATATTCAAATAAAAATTAACTCAGATGTATAAGATCGTATGAAGACATGTCTAGAGTGACCAATTTTAATGAAGAAACCCGTCCAGTTAACTCATTTGCATTTATACATGCTGTGATGGGTTGGTTTAACTAGGAAGAAATTACTGAAGTAATAGTGTACTTGTATTAAAATAATACTTACAACTTGTTGGCTGAATGTAAGAAAAATCAGTAACTTATATTCAACACATGATTATGCTCTGGGTTTATTCTGGGCATTTCATGATTCTTAAACTTAAAAGTGAAGGCAGCAGAATGTCTGGTAGATGCTTCATCTTTGGGCAATCCCCTAAAAAGAGATGTTGGAGGGAGGTGAGGTGTTGGACTCCCACTGAAACTGATTTCAGTTTCTTAAAGTTATGTATCCCAAGAGAAGTAAGAGATGAAGGAAGAAGATGAGACAACTGCCTACACCTACGAACATCATCTTCTTCTGACTCTCCACAGTGTAACACAAGTTTGACAAGTGAGGTTGGGAAATTCTGTGATCCCCATTCTAAGATGGGCTTCTTAAACCCACCAATGTAAAGGCTTTGAAGATTGGGAGGCCAATTCCCACAAGGAAAGGAATCATTTGTACTTGGGCAATTGTATATTCCCAGGTATGTTAAGGAGGTGAGATTAGGCAACTCGTGGTCAGGAAATGACTCCATATTTGGACAACTATCTATCGCCAGGAAAGTGAGGTGAAATAGCTGACTCAATTCAGTGATTGTTGTCAGATTTGGCCAGCTGAATATATCTAGGCTTTGAAGCATTGGCATGCGTGTGTTGTTGACAAGCACCCTAGTGTTATCTCCTCCAAATATTAGCTCCTTTTCTAACATTTTTTCACAGCGTGCAATGAAAAAATACTTGAGTTTCTTCCCTCCATTGTCGGGAATGACACAGATGTAATCGAAGTACAATCAGAGATATACAAACTCTCTATGTTATTTGGACACCTACAATGCTCCATACTCCGACAGTTTTCGATCTTTAATGTCCTAAGAGTTGTTATGACATTGCTCCAACAATGATCCCCCTCTTCCGTCTCTCCTAGTCTCACCAAATTTTGACAACTATGTACATACAAATTCCTTAAATGTACAACAGCCTTACATGCCGTTGATTCCCACAAGTATCTTATTTCGTTACAATTTTTTATGGTCAAATATTTAACTGCTCCAAGATACCCTATAACACCTCTCCACACCACATCATCAATCCTTGAAATACTTTCTATTTGCAAATCCACGACTCCTGAAGCCACTTGAACCAAGCTTCTCAACACACCACTATCACATTCATATATTTCCAGATCAATCAATGAAGGTAGTGCTTCAGGTGACACTTGAACCAAATTAGGACAATTTCTTACAACAAGCTCGTTAAGGCGTGGAAACGACACAACCCCAGTATTGGTTGACCATACTTCCAACCTCTTCATATTTTTTAATTTAAGAAATTCAAGTGAAGGGAATGAAAGACGAGTCCCTGTTAACTCTGAACCAATCACCGTCACCTCATCCAAGTCTTCAATATACAACTCCTTCAGTGCCGGTAACTGACCAAGCGGTGGTAAAGATGTACATTTTGTACAGCCACGTATATACACGCGAATCAGCTGAAGAAATGATGAATCCCCAACCCAATTAGGAAAGTCTTTGCCCCCATATGACACTATATTAAGGGAGATCAAACTATCACTATGAGGCTTCAACTCACAGAGGACCTCCTTTTCAAGAGATTCCTTTCGAGAACCATCAAACACATTACTCCATTCTAGTTTTAAATGCCTAAAGCTCTTTTGCGAAAAGTTTGCCTCCTGTGCATGCATTGCCATTTCCACTCTGTCCAGCCCCTTTATGTGAATCTTCCCATTAAAACCTTTGAGGTCTTTAATCTTGGCTATTGCAAGGCCACTATCTCCTCCAACAGTGATTTTGGAGAGAGTCTGTAGGCTTTTCAATTGGCCAATCCATAGGGGGAACTTATTCAAAAGTGGAGTATATCTAATGTCCAAATGACGCAAGTTTGCAAGCTTTGAGAAGTTGTTGGGCAACTCCTTTAAGTCACTACAATCATAGAGGACTAAGGTTTGTAAATTGTATAGATTGCCAACACTTTCTGGTAAATGTGTGATTGGATTGTTAGCTAAATTAAGATACCGGAGATGCTTCAAGCTGCCAATGGTCTCAGGCACCTCGCTGATGCATAAACTAGTCAAACGTAGAACCCTCATCATTGGTAATTTGGGAATTAAGTCAACTAGAATCTTACTAGATAAGTAGAACTTTTCAAAACTATCATTACCTTTTAAGGATACGAATGTTCTCAAACTTTTAGCTCTTTTGAATTGATCAAACTTCGAGTAAGCTAAATATTGGTCACGAACAAATGACATATGGCGACACTCTTCCAGGGGTTCCTTCGTAATATCCTTCACCATATCATCATCTAACCTCAAAAAGATTCTCCGGCAACAGATGTGGCCAAGTCATTCAGCAAGTCATGCATCACAAACCAAGATTCGTCATTAGGTGCATGTTGAAAGAATGACCTTGACAACAACTCATCAAAATATTCAAGACCTAAGCCTTCCATTGATATGTTTGAAGATGGTGGGTTCAAAAAACCTTCCGCCATCCAAAGAAGAATCAACTGGTTTTTGGTAAACTCATAGTTCTTGGGGAACAAGGAGCAATACGCAAACAACTGCTTCAAACATCCAGAAAGATCATTGTAACGTAGTCTAAGAGCTGGGACAACACCATCTTTTTTTCCTGACCTCCAAATCTCACTATTCAATAGCTCCTTCCACTCTTCTTCTTTAGTCTTTGTCCTTGATAACCTTCCAAGCACTCTTAAACCAAAGGCAAGCCATCACATTTATTTACGATGCCTTCACCATATGGTTTGAGGATTGGATGTGAATCAAAGTTATTTTCACCCAACGCATGTTGAGCAAATAAAGACGCAGCATCTTCATGTGACAGAGTCTGCAAATTGCTTAGATGTTTGTAACCCAGCTCTTTAAGCAGTTGCACCTTCCGATTTGTCATTATAATTTTACTTCCGGTAGCACACTCAAGAAATGGGCTCACTAGGGTATCCCACTCTTCATAACTTACACTCCAAACATCATCTAATACTATTAAAAATCTTTTCTCCTTAAGTTGCTTTCTAAGAGCTACTTGAAGCAGATTTAAATCTGTGAATTCGTTGTCACCCCCCTTCAAAGATCGTAAGATAACCTCCTTGTCCTCCCCTTTCACAGATTGTAACATACCTTCCTTGTCCTCCCCTTTCACAGATTGTAACATACCTTCCTTGTCCTCCCCCTTAACAGATTGAAAGATAACTTTGGTTATACTAAAGATATCAAACTGATCAGACACATAAACCCAAGCCATGAGGTCAAAGTGCTTCTTAACTTTCTCATCGTTATACAAAAGTCTAGCTAGAGTGGTTTTCCCTAACCCGCCCATACCAACTATGGGCACGATGCTAAAGTTCTTATCACATGGCTCATCCCCTAGTAGCTTCACCAGCAATTCCTTCTTTTCCGTTTCCCGTCCAACAATTATTGATTTATCTAACAAAGAGGTCTGATAAATTCTTTTTGGCTTTTCATCTTTTAGATTAATCAAACCTAGACGCTCCTTTTTCTTTTCTAGATCCCCAAATTTGGTGGTAATATAATCTAACTTAGGATGCATCCTCTGACTTAGAGATAAATTAATGCAACAAGTTGGGATGAGCCTTCTTACCTTGCTGGTCGTGGCTCCAGATTGCTGGTCGAGCTCACGACGCTTGTCTTCAGTTGCTAAATCATCAAGTTCGTCATCTGCGTCGTAAGCCAAGTGTTGGAGATCCATGAGCCACTGTTTAACATCTGCATCATCATTTGTTTCCTTCTGAGAAGCATGAATAAGCAGAGATTCGATATCTTTCAGTATGTTCTTCAGTTTCTCGATCTCTGAATGAACTCCTTGGGACAGAATATATGCCTCCAAGGCTTCCGAGGCCAACTTCCCAACAACAACTTTGAGGAGTTCAGAAGCAATGATTTCAGCCATTGTTAGTATATGGTGACTGGTGATAAAGGAAACTCTGTATAACAAGAAAATATGTGAATGAAATAGATCTAATCTGTTACCCGTTGACTAAATAGATCTGATCTAAAACCCCACTAAACAGATCTGATCTGTAGCCGTTGACAAACATGTATCTGATCTGTAATCCTCCATGAATGAATTATAATTTGCAGCAGTTGCCAGTTGACATTTAATGCTGAGATGTAAGCACCAAACAATTTTATTTTTTTTTAAATAGTAATTTATATATTTTGTATCGTGTCGTGTCATATTGTATAGTATTCTTTTTCAATATTAGTTTTAAACGTTTTATACACTTTCTATTGTATAATATCGTATTGTGTCTTATTGTATCCAAGCGTATCGTATATTTTTCAATATTAATTTAAACATTTTATATGTCTTGTATTGAATCATGTCGTATCATATTGTATCATATCATATTGTATCATATTACACATCATACGTAACCAACCAACCATTCAAACATTGTACAGATATAAACAACTGAAAATATAAATACATACAAGTATGTACATACATAACAAAATCAAAATACAACAGAATGTGAAATACAAAAAAAAAAGACAACAAACTATCCTATACATGCCTTTGACCCCTGGTCGGATCATCGTCTAGATACGGTCGCGGTGGTGGTATCAGTTGGGGCTCGCGACCAAGATCCCGTACTCTACCCATATAGCCATGGATAACCAGTACCAAAATATACTCAATACGTGCGTGGTGACGGTCTATCTGGCATTGTAACCGGTGCTCCATCTCCTTAAACGTCGCCACGATAGCTGGAGGCAAATCAACGCAAACATGCTGGGGTACTGAGGTAGAATAAACTAAATTTTAATCATTTTAACAAAACTAGTATCAAGCCCCCCTCATCCCGCTTGCGGCGGGGGCAAAAAACTGTGCCAAGTAGCACCAATACGACACCATCGCCAACGACCACCAACACTGAAGTTGCGGCGTGTTAACGAGAAGAAATTAGACTTAAACGTAAAACGTTGAAAATAATAACTAAGTCGATTTAGGACCCACACGTTGCAACGAACCTTTCAATGGAGAAAACTTAAATTACGTGAAAGCGTTGAACCACACACGCACGTTGCGCCGTGTTAACAAAATTTGTTTTAATTTTTATTATAGCTGATCAAGTTAACTCCTTTATACTTATTAATTAACAAAATTTGTTTTTAGAGTAAATTACACGGGTTGTCCTTTAACTTTACATCAACTTGCATCGTGTGTCCTTTATCTTTAAAAATTACATCCGTGTCCTTTATTTGAAACTTTTGCACACCACATGTCCTTTATACTAACCTCCATCCATTTTCATGGTTAAGACCAATCATGTGGCCTCATATGAGGGGCAAAATTGTCATTTGTCTTTTTTATTTAATTTACGTGTATTGTCCTTAAAACCATCTCAAGTTTATACATATATATATAGGGAGAGGATAATCAGAAAACTAGATAGGGCTGTTCAAATTGCTCGGCGCTTGACGCTCGTTCGGAAAATGCTCGGAATTTGCTCGTTCGATTCGGCTCGATTAAAAAAATGCTCGGTTCGGGTCGGTTCGGTTTGCGAACGAACCGAGCACGAGCAAAGGTCCGCTCAGTTCGGTCAGGCTCGGTTGGCTCGATTATTTTTTTAATATATATATATGTGTGTGTGTGTGTGTATCATTTTTAATGAAATGACTATGGACCAACATCAACAATGTTTGGTCCAAGATCCAAATAGAGCTCATTTAGGTAATTAAAATTGAAATCCAATACCAATAGTCCATTGTCCAATGCTTAAATGTCCATTTGAGTAACTGAGTTAAAATTTCAAATACTAAAATGTGAAGCATCCATCAATACTTAAGTCTCAACCCGCCATTTGATTCAGAAGTACAAGACCCTAATCAAAACCCTCATTGGCCATTGTTATTCTATTTCTCCACCTCCACTCGCCAAGACGCCAACTCGCCAGGGTTTTGCTTCAATCGGCTCATTTAATTCCAAACTTCCGATAGAACAAGGGTATGTTTCAATCGGTCCACAATTTATCTTCCCGCTTAATTAATCTCGATAGAACTAGTTGAGTGTTTTTGTATTCCTTTTATTTTTTAAATTTTTACGTGTGTTCGATTGGACGAAACATCAGGGATGAAAACTGCAGTTTATTCTAATAACTAGTACTCCCATCGTCACTTTCCTTGTTTATTCTGTGACGCTCTATACTGGCTCGACGTTCGTTTGAGAAATGCTCGGATCGAAAGACGCTCGCTCGACTTCGGCTCGGTTGAAGAAAACGTTCGATTCGGTTCGGATCGGTTTGTAAACGAACCAAGCACGAGCAAAGGTCTGATCGGTTCGGTTCGGCTCGTGAACAGCCCTAAACTTTGATATAAATGAGAAAACTAAAAAACTGCAAAAAAGCCTAAAAAACGCACCAAAATTTTGTTTTTTATGATTTTTATTTATTAAAAATCGCTATACCAAATATAGGTTTTTTTGTAGTAATGCATATGTATAGTATTTATTTTTTATATACGAAAAATAGTGAAATTTAATAAAAAATGTAAAAAATATTTGGAATGTTTTTAGGCTATTTTTTGTAGTTTTTTAGTTTTCTCATTTAAACTAATTTCTCATGATCTATCCCATACATATATATATATATATATATATATATATATATATATATATATATATATATAGAGAGAGAGAGAGAGAGAGAGAGAGAGAGAGAAAACCCACTTGAGTTAAAAAAACTCAAGAAAACCTTATGTAACAATTTTTTATTTTTTGTAAAAAAATTAGGGAATGTAAGTTACATGTTAATGAACATTTTATAACAAAAAGAAAGAAAACAAAAAGCGCCGAATGTTTTTTTTTTAAATTTCAGTGTTACATATATATATACTAAAAATGCTAATTTTTGTAATTTTTATAAAAAAATGCACTCGACACTTTTTATTTTTTTTGTTACATAACGTTCATTAACATGTAACTTACATTCCCTATTTTTTTTAGAAAAAAATAAAATGTTACATAGGGTTTTCTTGAGTTTTCTCAACTCAAGTGGGTTTTTGTTTTATCCATCCCCTATATATATATATATATATATATATATATATAATATGGCTGGGTTTATTTGAGAACTCTAAATAATTACAGAACTTTCAGAACTCCTAATAAACAATCATTATATATATATATATATATATATATATATATATATATATATATATATATATATATATAAGGGAAGGTTTAAATAAGAACACTAAATCTTGTGAGAACCGTAAGAACAAATGAAAAAATTGCGAGAACTTAGTTAAAAATAATTCAAATTTAAAATATTCTTTTACACTAATCATTAGTATTCGAATACCATAATAGAAATTTAATTTACACGGTGAATTCGTAAATAAAGAAAATTTAAACATATGTAAGTTCGCAATTTATACATGTGTAAATTTGTTATATTTACACATGTGTAAAATATATAATAATAGTGATTTTGAGAGGAGAAAAAGATATTTGATGTTGTAATTTTTTTGATGTTGTATTTTAATTATAACGAGGTTCGTATTAAAAAATAGTTTTAAATGGTTTTCTCATTCGTTCTCACGGTTCTTGCAATATATAAATATGATATTTTTATCATTTATTATATGTATTTTTATGATTAGATACATGTTAAGAGTAATTAACATGTGTGTAATAACCAAATTACATATACGCGTTATAAATAATTACATATATGTAAAAAAACTAGTTTACATATGTGTAATTATAAAATTTCATATAGAAAATGATAAAACAACAGTTTTGCCCCTCATGTAAGGGGCACATGATTGGTCTTAACCATGAAAATGGATGGAGGTTAGTATAAAGGACACGCGGTGTGCAAAGTTTCAAATAAAGGACACGCGGTGTGCAAAAGTTTCAAATAAACGACACTCGGTGTAATTTCTAAAGATAAAGGACATACGATGCAAGTTAGTGTAAAGGTAAAGGACAAACCATGTAATTTACTCTTGTTTTTATTTTATTATAGCTTATACTGACTTATACCAAAGTTTAAAAGATAAAACAGAAAGTATATGTGAATACACATTGTTGGTGATTTTATTGTTATCAAAATAATTTTAGGTATTTAGGATGTATTTAAAACCCTATTGTTATCAAAATAATTTTAGGTATTTAGGATGTATTTAAAACCCTATTGAAATCTGAATTAACTTTGTTATGGGTTAAGAGGTGTAAAGTGATACGGATTGATATTGAATGAACTCGAGATTGAATTAACAATGGTCAAGTAGATTAACGCTCAGAAGAACCTCAACTCGAATGGTTCTGGAAAGTACGTTAATGGCAGTTTGAGAGAGATTAAGATAAGGAAGTTGTTATTATTTTCATTGATACCCTACACTATTACATTGTTACCCTTTTATAGCCATACAACTAACACACACAACTAACCTAACAAACTGTTGACTTCTTGACTATTAAGTACACATCATAAAGTTCGAATATAATCTGAATCCCGACTTCACAAATTTCCTGTCAAAAACCGCCATTCATATTGGCTCACACCAACCGATGAAACTACAAACCTAATCAATGTTTTCATGAAACAATGTGCCGCTTCAACCAAGATAGGTAATAGTTTGGTGCGTGCCAATGATCTCTAGATCAAGTGGTGAAAGGCTTGTATTGCTTTTTGAGAGATGCAGGTTAAACTCCTACTTGGTGTAAAGTGAGACTCCGGTGGGCAATGATAGGAGACCCA
Source organism: Scalesia atractyloides (assembly GCA_947069175.1). NCBI lineage: Eukaryota > Viridiplantae > Streptophyta > Magnoliopsida > Asterales > Asteraceae > Scalesia > Scalesia atractyloides. The sequence continues at coordinate 3,538,397 of CAMTDV010000018.1, read as the reverse complement.
GGCAAACCTGGGTTCGATCCTTGAGCCAAATGGTTTTATCGGTAATTTCACCGTCGTGCCTTCGGCAGGTGAGTTACGGGGTTTTCCACGAAATTGGTGGTGGACTCGGTTTACTCTCGGAGTACTCCGTTTGGTTAGTGAATGCCCCAAGAGTGCTCGAGATTGATTCTGTTAGCCATTAAAAATAACAGTTTGGTGCGTATAAACATAGAGTTCTTGGGGTCAGAAAACAACTCAAAATAAAAAGTAAGAATATAACCAACATACATTTGTATTTTTAGTTGTAATTTATAAGATTAAAGTATTAACATGAAAAAGAAAATAATATTAAAAGGTAACTTTCCATTGAGAGGGAAAGTTACTATAGAGGTTCTACCACTTTTGTGGCATAGGTCACAATCACCTAACACTATACATTGTGGGTGTGGGGCTTCCCCAACGTCGGCACACCGCCCCAACCATTGGCGTGTTGAGGGTGGCGTCCGAATCTTCATGGTCATGCGAGGAGGGAGGATGATGGTAGTGACGTGGTGAATCATGGTTGGTTGTGGAGTTTAGTTTAACTTTTGATTGGTTATTTTTTGGCATGCCCCCCTTTGTTGATGTGGCAGCCACCACGTGTCACTCAATGTCTTCCTTCCAAGTCTCTTCACACCGGGTAGTCTAATACATTAATTCCATTAGATTATGGTGGTGATTCTGACAACTCCGGCCACCACGACAGCCACCATTTCGACACCAACCCTTCACCCATTAACCATAACTCTCATCCCTTCCTCCTCCCATCTTAGCGTTACTTTCGGTTCTAAGTAGAGCCCCATGATCACAACAACACCATGATGGTGGTCCCAACGAGTTGGTTCGGTTACGATGGTGTTGCACGGTGGTTTTATAACTTTGTGTTAATTTTCTTTGGTGTTTTTTTAAATTTGTTTTATTAATATATTTGAATATATTTTGTTTTATACTTATATTTTTAAGATATTATGTTTTTATAAAACATTAGTATGTCGTTACGACGTGTCTGTTTTTATCTATGTATCTATATATTTTTATATCCAAAATCAATTTGTTAGTAGTATTGTACAAGTGATACAAATGTACATTTATTAAAGCTATCAAATTTAGCTGTTTCTTTTTTCTTTTCTTCTTAAACTATAGCGAGGCTGAACCGATTCCGGTTGAATGTTCAAAGTAGTGTGTTGTTTTTGTATCTTAATCTATAGCAAGTGCTAATAACATACTGGTATCGTAACGTAACGTACTGACACGATTACGACCGGACAACATTAGTATTATCGGAATCACACAAGTCAATACCCTAGCGGCGCTTACCAGATTCTTCAGCAATCAACAATGGTGACTCTCAATCTACTTCCCCTTTCTTACATTAAATCCATTCTGTAAATTCAACTTCACAATTTCATCTAAAAAAACGTTTTTTTGTTGTTTAGGCGGATGTTGAGGTTGATGTTGCAGCAGCCGGAGCACCAAAGAAGAGAACGTTCAAAAAGTTCAGTTTCAGAGGAGTTGATTTGGATGCTCTGCTTGATGCGTCGACTGATGAGCTGGTTAAGCTCTTCATCGTTCAACAAAACAAAACCAAAATCTAGAAATCGCTTTACTTCACTTCCTAAATCCTAAATCGCTGGAGTCTGGACTCTTGTGGCTGGACTTCCTAAAATTGATATTACTATTAATATTTTTCAAATACACACACACACACACAAATATGTAAATTATGCATAATATAAAAATTACCGCTATAGCACCACTATAACCTATATAGCGTATAGCGGACGGCTATTTGATTTTGGACCGCTATAACTGCATAGGTAGGTATAGATTTGGATGTAACTAGTTATGTGATTTTGTTATGTGTTTGTTTTCTGGAAAGTAAGCTTGATGCTGCTCTCTAGGCGTTAAAGATACTAAAGGATGATTGTGTTCTTGCATCACTAGCATTGTATTGTATTGTATACGTCTGTTGTGAAACATCTTTGTTCATGTAGACGGATTGGATTTAGGTTTTGTTTTAATTGGTTATGTTATGCAAGGTTTAAAAGAACGGAATCAGTCTCGAAGCGAACCAAGGCACATATATAAAAATTATATATTTTATAATACAACAACCATACCCAATAAATCCTACAATTAGCAAAGCTAATGGTACGGTCTGGGGATGGTGGGATGTAGGCAAACCTTAACCCTATCGTTGAAGATAGAGAGGCGTTTCTAGAGAGACCTCAACTCTATAACAACAAGCACTAAAAGAGTACCAGAAAACTACCCGAGACAAAAGAAGTGGTGAAAACAAAACATAGTAGAGTGAGGGTAAATATAGTATCATAGAGAAACACACTCATATCCATATACATATGATAAGACAATCACCCTCCAAAACCACCTAAAGTGTAGGTAAATCTATACCCCCTTTGACAACACCCAGCCATGAGGCGCGTCTCATACACGTTTTCTTACTGCCTCACCCCGAGGCGCACGCTTCAACCGTTTTTAAACCATAATTGTGACTTTATTGTGTATTGTGTCACTACTAGAAAAATGGCAATTTTCAACGCCCATTTCCGTTACAAATGGGTTACAAATTCCGATTTGTTACGGATTTGCAACAAAACTTGATGTTGGAAAAAGCCCTGTTGAAAACCATTTACAACGCATTTACTACACTATTTCCTTATTTTATTAGTAAATTTGTGACGCATTTGCAACAAAATATTTGGAAAAAGTGCAATGCATTTGTAACGGAATGTTTGAAAAATTGCAACACATTTGTAACAGAATGTTTAAAATTGCAACACATTTGTAACGGAATGTTTAAAATTGCAACCCATTTGTAATGATATCATAATTCTTTTGTGTTTGTTTACAAAAATTAAGTTTTGGTTACAAATGCGTTGAAAACGGCGCTAAAAATTTCAATTTTTCTAGTAGTTTGTAACATGCAAATTCTTTATTTGTCTATTGTTTATCTGATTAAGCCTTGGCAAGATGTGATCTTTATTTAAAAACAAAAATCTTGCATACATGTTTTTTGATTTTTGAGTCCCTTTAGGATTGGCGGAAGGCCAATGAAATAAACCTTTTAGAGCATGACAAACTTTTTTCAATTACAGTTTCCAAAAGTATTTGTTATTTGAAAAGTTTTATTAAGAAAAAGTTATTGTTGTTACTTGTTGGTTGGTGCTTTAACAAGGATTTGCATTTTTTGGGCATCTTGAAAATGCTGTTTTATTCTTTAAACGACTGCAAATCAGTGAAATCTGGTTTTGTCCTTGCTGATATATGAACGTTAACCTGTACAGAAACGTGAGGCACCCGCAGGTGAGAAGCCAGTGCTAGTGAGACCCACCTGAGGAACATGATCATTGTCCTAGAAATGATTGGTAGTGTTGTTGGTGTCTACAATGGGAAGACCTTCAATCAGATTGAAATCAAGACCGAGATGATTGGTCACTACCTTGCGGAATTTCAATTTCATACAAACCCGTGAAGCACGGTAGACCAGGTATTGGTGCCACCCACTCTTCCAGGTTCATCCCATTGAAGTGAGACCATTTCTTGTCGCGCTTAAGTATGTTTTTTTGTTTTCCGAACCGGGTAGGTGGTTTTCATTTCAGAAATGTAAGATGTTATATGTTCTAAGGATCTTGCCTTTTTTATGCTTGTTATGACAATCTTCTTTTAATCCATAAACTTTATGCTGTTTTAACTATTGAATTAGCTAACAGGGTAAGCGTAAACTAACTGAACGTTGTCCGAAGTCAAGTTTTTTAGCGCATACAACCTCCTTACATTGTTTTACCTAGAGAATAGTGATTTCAATTGTTATTGGAGTATTGTTTTTGTTAGATCGCTCCTGAATAGCTCGGGAACCTAAATTGGTTTCTAATGTCCAAATAGGCGGAAACTAAGTGACATGTTAACCATATAACAAGAATTACTCATTAATTGTCTGTTTATTGATCACAAATTCAATTACATTCGAGTTTCGGATCCGACAGAGCTTCGCCTCTAAGTGTGCAAAAGTTACAAATGAGAAACCATGAGACACATATATATAGATGATCAAGTTCGCTTGGGAGGACAACAAGTTCGGGCGAACTTGATCTCCTATTTACATAAATAAGACATTTTCTAACATAATCTCATCTATTCTAAACAGACTCGATACAAGACTAAGACATAGACATACTGTACTAACAGACTCCCCCTTGGATATCGTCTTCGTCTTGATCAGTCTTCAAAAGCTCTATCTTTAAATCACTATCTGCAGCACCCAAAGAAATTCTTATACGGTTTCTTTCTTCGCTCTTGAGCAGGAATTGGCGTTTGATCTGTAGGTGGCACCTTTGTCATAAACTGAAAACGTCTAAGTCTTGCCTCCCTAGTCTTTTCATGAAAACTTTCCAGACGCCTTTCTTCCTTCAAAAACTCTTCGCGTTCTAGCTCTCTCCAGCTCGATTCCCACATCTTTCCAGAATTTACGCCGTAAGCGTAGCAAACATTAATGATCCTTTGATACTGTTTCACATGTACCTCTTCACACTTTTCATAACAAATTTTGTTAAAGAATAGACATCGAATATCCTCCTTTGAACAGTTCACTAGCCACATCGGGTCTAGTATGCGTATAGTTCTCCATAATCCCCGAAATCCTTCCTTTTAAAGTACTTCAGCTGATCTTTCTTTAGTAATATCCAGATGTTCTTCAAACCTCAAGACTATAACTGCCTCACACGTCGCTGGATCAACTTGCCACCACTTGAACAAAGGATAGAAATCTTGTTCGGTTAGCATAAGTGGCATGTTCTTCATTGCACGTGGACGTTTCATAATCAACGTCATATCTTTTTCTCCCGTTTGCTTGTTTGTTTTGATTCGGCGTTTAGGCATAAACGGCTTCCAGTATTTGAATCCTTGCGTTGCTTCAAACTTTATCATTTTCCACAGCAACCGATCAATAAACTTCATGTGATAACTTACATTCCTTGTTTACACTAATTCCTCCACATCCCAGTAAGGTAGTGTACTGAAATCTGCCAAGTAACGAAAGTATTGTACTCCGAATTCCTGTTTAATGGTGTACACATTCAACTTTTTTAACCACACCCAACTTAGGATATCACCTAATGACTTGTCTGCATCTCTGGTAAAGAATGCTAATGGTCGTCGAAACTTTCTTTCTCTAGGCATCTCTTTAAACCAGGATTTCTTTGCTTCAGCAATCTCAGCTTTCGTCATTAGCTTCGGAACTTTGCCTTCACGAACACTCTCTGCTATCTTTTCTTTTAACAAATCTTCGTTCAACTGTTCGTACATTTCCTCAAACGTAGGAAAACTATCAGTATTCAAACCAACATACTTCGCTGTTTCATCCTTTTCATTGTCTGATCTATCTTCGATAATAACTCTATCATAATCATCAGCATCAGATCTTCATTTGTAGCAGTACTCGTTTGGCTCAAACGTATCAATGTTCACAACTTCTTCTTCAAAGTCAAAATCAAATGATTCAACATCAACATTCAGCAGCTTTGCAAGATCTTCTTTCGTCATGTTGTGAACAAACTCTCCCTCTTCAACGTTATGCTCCAACATAAGCATTAACGGTTTTGTAGGCATAGCAGCAACAGGCATTGCAACAATCGCATCAGTCATATCTTCGTCCGTTTGCCCTGATTGCTCCCCCTTACTTTGATCTTCCATCATATTAACATCATCGTTCAGTAGGGAAGTAAAATCGAACTCATCAGATACTTTAGCATCAATCACCTTCAATCCTACACCACCCTGACCATCATCATTATCATCATCGTTGTCAGAATCATCTTTAGGATTATCAATAGGATCATCATCTTTATCTTCGTCCTCAGCTTCTTCATCGTCCTTCTGTTCAGTTTCTTTCTCTGGAATAATTTCAGACTCAGAAGCTTTTGGAATATCAACAAATTCAATCACCGATTCCTCGGTTCTTTTGGGCAAACCTTCAATCACATTCTTACCTTTTCCCCGTTCTGCAAGTTCTTTCTCAGCCTTTTCTTTTGCTTCTTGCACATCTAATCATTCGTATTCTTCCTTAAAATCAATCCCCAGACTGTTAGATAACACTTTCTGAAGTCTGGAAAACCTTTTATCATTCAAATCTCTTTCAGATTGTAATTTTGCAATTTCTTTCTGCAATCTTTCATTAACATCCTGCAGACTTTCAATCAATGCCTTCAAATATCCACGATCACCTTCTAAGAATTTCACCTTGTCGTTCAGAATTTCCTTTCCGACTTCACTTTGTTTCACTATCTATTCTAAAGCAGCTTTTTCAGCTTCGTTCTTTGACACGTTTTCTTCCAGAACTTTCTTTCTCTAGTTCTTCAACATTAGAGTCTGGAAAGAAATCATTCAGATCTTCAAGATTAACTGGTTCACCAGGAATATTTCCAAATAGCTTTAACCTCGGAGTAGTCTTTGGTGTAGACTTTGGTGTGCTCTTTGGTGTGTGAACTGGAATCACTTTTGGAATAGAACTTTCTGGCTGTGACATTGTTGGAGGTTCTTGAGATTCAATGATAGGAATTTCTAGGAAATCAGACTCAGGAGGTTCTTGTGTAACTCCTGATTTCTCAGTAGTCTCTTGCACAGAAGAAATTTGAACTATTTCAGCCGTAGGAGGTTCTTGTGTAGCTCCTATTTCTGTGCACTAGAAGGTTCTTGTGTAACTTCTTTGCGCTTTTTCTGACTAATGTATCGACGGCTTTGCGGCTTTTGTGATGCTTTTCTCCCCTTTGTACTTGGAGATCCTGTAGTCTTCAAAGTTGAATCTTTAGCAGAAGACTTAACACGCTTAGCTTTTTTTCTTTGGTCTCTCCTCATCTGAACCTTTATCAGAACTCGGTTCATAATCAACATCACCTTCCTTTAACTTTTCTCTTTCTTTCTCTGCTATAGCCTTCTTTGTTTCTTTCTCAAGCGAATCATCACTGTTTTCATCCTTTTCAGATGTTGCAGAGATTACATCATCCTCTTAAGTATCTTTTTTTCAGTCTCTTGACTTTGAATGTTGATCACAACACTCGAGCCAGCTTCACCTTGAACATTCTCTGGTTCATTTTCATCTATAAGCATTGTTTCAACTTTCTTTGTCTTTCTGGATTGTTTCTTCTTCTTCTTCTCTTCAATGACTTTCTTCAGAAACCAATCACTACGCTTTTCTTTGAAGGTAGATAGCCATTCCTCTTCAGCTTCAACTTCTTTTTCGTCACCACTACCTGCCTTTCTCCACTTGTATTCAGGCAGTGCAACATAATCTTCAGACGCAATAGCACCAAAAAGTGGTTTTGCAACTGGCGCTGAATCTTGCTTTTGAAATGTAATAAGCTTCTTGATTGTTACTTCATCCATGTGGCTTAGATAATAAAAATGTCATTTGGATCCTTCGCAATTTTCTTGAATTTGTCATGCGCATCTGCACGAATCTTGGATACATGACAAGCCTGTTTGTTCCCATGTTGTTCTTCAAATGTGTAAACACCGGCTTCGAGAAGTTAAACTTCTTATTCAGAACTAACGCTGTAGCCATACACACCATATAATCTTGAACGTCGTCTAAACCAGCTTTGCGATGGCTGAATGCATGAATAATCGCGTGCATTAGAAACTTGTAGGGATTAGGAACTCCCCTTTTCTTCAATGTTGATTCATTCACATGACCTTTGTAGCCCATTCGACAGAAACAACCACGGACCATTCTTTCATCAAGTAACACTGGATCTTCAGCACTGTCGTTGAAATTTAACACTTTGCGGATATCTGCTTCAGTCACTGTTAGCTCTTTATCTTCATTTCCAATGCGAACAATCGACTTAATCACTGTGCTATCTTCATTAAGTGACGCTGCACTCCAGAATTTGTAAACGTTGTCACACCCCGACCCGCAATGGAAATGGTGATCGGGGCATGATTGGGTTTTCATCAAAGCTCATGACATTTACTATAAAGTTTCATATTTATTATTTCTTTTTAAAGAAGAACATTACAATAAACATACAAGTACAACATGTTCAAATACATATTTCATGACTTCATTATTTTTCTTCTAAGGCAATTTCCTATGTGTTCCTTGCTTCAACCTGTCCACCTGTATCATGTGTAAAAATAGGGTTTTGGGTCAACAAAAAGTTGGCAAGTGAATCTTAATTAATCATTTTAAAGGATTAGTTATGTTGGTTATTTGAATAAAATTGTGCATAACCAAATATGAATAAACGTAAATGTAACTTTAATCACAAAACACATAATATCAATAAATGCACAAGCACACACCAAATGATGAATAATGAGATCAAGGCTCAATCAAACGGAGTCGATCGAATGAGGCACCTGATGCTCAACTCGTCTCCCACGAGGAACTGATGGGCCTAATGCATGATTTGCACACAACTTGACAAGAATGTAAACACGTATCACAACAACAACATAATCACATAATCTCAATTAATGCACAAGCACACACCAAATGATGAACAATGAGGCACCTGATGCTCAACCCGTCTCCAACGAGGAACTGATGGGCCTAATAAATGATTTGCACGCAACTTGACAAAATGTAAACACACATCACAACAAACAATATTTACATCTCGAGTTTAGATCATATAATGGTAATAGCACGAGTTTGAATAAATGAAATAATTAAAGCGACACATGATACACCCCAAAACATGAATAAAAAGGGGAATTTGTAAGGATTCACTCACAGTGGGTGCGTTTCTTTGATGACGTTGGATGCGCACGAATTTTAGGATTTGATCGACGAGGAAAAACTAACCTAAAATAATAATGAAATGATTCGGTAAATAAGTGGATTTTATTTGAGATTAATACTTTTAATTCATAATCTTAATAGGATTTTTAGATTTATTTTTGTGAGTTTAAGGACATTTTCTAACTTTAAAAATATTATTTTTAAGTATTTTAAATAATTTTCTGATTAAATAAATAAAAAATAAATAAAAAAAATGTTGACTTTTTGAATCTGTTGACTGTTGACCATTGACCGGTCGGACTGTTTTAATTATATGCGCTGAGTGAGGTTCGAACTCGGGACCTCTCGTATGCGTGCACGCAGCTCTACCAACTGAGCTACGTGTCTAACCCGAAATATTTCTGATTTTAATTATATTTATATACTTATTAGTTTTAAACTTTTTGGTTTTATTTAAAAATGGTTTTAAATGGCCGAATCGACTTCAGTGACCCGGAGTCGAACTCGAGACGTTCGGTTCGAGTACGCACAGCCCAACCAGTTGGGCTGTGTGCTTAACCTGTTTAATTACTGAATTATATTATATTTATATACATGTTGAAAGGTGATCTGAATAGGTTTAAAAAGGATTGGTTTTATTTCTGAAATTCGGTAACGTGTGCGATTCGAACCCGGGACGTGTGCATTGTTTGTGCACACAGTCCACCGCTGGACTGTGTGTCTAACCCGTTCGAATATCTGATTTTAATTATACTTATACTTATATGCGACTTCATCTTCTTCGTTAAAGAACACAAAACAGTGAATTCCGACTGTTCTTGTTTGGTCGTTCATGATTTAAACTTGATTGAAATGAATAGAGAAATTAAATGATATGATGTACCAGAACAGCGGGTTTGCTTCGGTTTTCCGGCAAGTGTCGTCGGCTCCGATTTGCGATGTCCGGCTGTATGAACTGTTTAGCAGTTTTGATTATTGATTTGAACGATTAAAGTATGAATAAGAGATAGCAGAGAAGTTTTAGATAGATATACCGGTTGAGGAATGAATACGGTTTTCTGATCAAGGATTTCCGGCGATGTTCCGGTGAAATTGGAAATCTCCGGCGACGAGCTTCTGAGAACTTCAACTACGAAAAAGTGTGCGGTCTTGAGCGAAAGGATTCCCGGAAGGTTGAGGGGGGTATTTATAGGGTAGAACAGGATGTATTGGGTCTGAATTTGGTCTTGAATTCGCGGTCAAAGTTTTTCCGGCGGTTACGACTGAATTTGAGGGTTAGACATCGGTTATAACCGATGTCGAATTTAGTTCACGCGTTTCAGTCAAAGAAAACGGTCGTGATTTGCGAAATCGTCGGTTTTTTCCGGCGACTGCGGATTGGGCGCGCTGATTTCCGGATTTTGATTTTCTAGTTTTTGTATATATGTTATTTGTTTCCTTGTGTATCACAAAATCGTGTGTGGCGGAGTGGTGTGTTGTGCGTTTGTTCATCCGGGTGACCCGGGTTCGAAACCCGGCGTCTCCTTTTATTTTTTTATTCATTATTTATTATTAATTTTCAATTATAGATTTTAAATTCTAATATATTTATTAATTATGTATTGTTAAAATTAATATGAACCAAAAATACGCAGCGAACTTTATAACTGAATGTTTGACTGATAAACGAAGCGAGTTTTGGGAACCCGTTTTTCGACGGATGTTACAAACGTGAGATCTATAAACCACCGTTTTCTCTGTAATCGCCTTGTTTATCGGTATTCGCGCCATGAAAACCATAATACTGTCATAAGCTGCTAGTGATGGACAGACCGTCTTGTCGAGCATGACGCAAGTGTTGTGAAACTTATTGAAAGAAAGCTGAATATTCTGCGAAACACGAAAATCGAGACAAAATTAGCATAATTTTACAATTTTCACAATATTACACATCAAGTTCGGCGAACTTGATAAGCAATTAAAGATCAGATTTTATTAAGTCTGGGCGAACTTGAATAACAGATTTTGATTGATTATCACACAAGTTTGGGCGAAATTGTTAAACATTCATTGATTTTGGAAATATCAAACAAGTTCGGGCGAAATTGTAAGACATCTAACATTTTCACTTTTGAGGACAAGTCCGGCCGAACTTGGTTCAAAGAACCAGTTAACAAGTTCGGGCGAACTTGTCTTCTCTTTCAATCAAACCTGCAACATATCAATTTGATGTATTTTTAACAGATTTAAAGACATGTTGAGGGTCGTTTATAGTTGTTTAACTGATTTTACGGTTCAGTTCGTTCTAAAACATCCTAAACTAAGTCCATTTGTCATGTTCAGATCTAATTCTTTCAAACACAATCAATTCACGGTCAAAACTTCAAATCTATACCTCTGCCATGATGATTAGTGTGCCAATCACTAATAATCACTAAGAATTTGGACAGCACTTCGACACAAATGTGATAAATTTGATTTTCGCACAAATCGCTTCAAGTTCGCTCTGAATGTTTAGGAAACAAGTAATGAAGTTCGGGCGGACTTGTATGTTATATAGTGTTACAAGTCCGGGCGAACTTGTAACCACTCAACACTAAAGACCAGTAAGTTCAGGCGAACTTATACTTCAACACTTGAAACAGAAACAAGTCCGGGCGAACTTGATAACAAATTCAACATTGAACTTGATCAAACCCAAAACCAACTTTTTCAAAATTTTCAATTTTAACCCTGAACTTTTCGACTTTTACCAGTTTTAACAATCCACTCAGTTGACCAAGTCCAAGTTAATGACCTTGGGTAACCGATTTGTCTACCGAGTCCAAGTTAATGACTCGGTTCGACCCGTTATGAACAAACTGTTGGTTTTTCTCAAATTCAAGTTTCAAATTAATGAACTTTTGATCGTTTTCGCTTATTAGATTATACAAATTAGCTCCTAGCCCGTTGTCAATTAGATTTCCACCAGTTTAGCACCTTACCAGACTTCGAAGATCCGTTCTCCAACATTGGCTTGTTGAAACTAATGTAGAAACAAAATCTTTTTGTATTTTTGAAAGTTTATGCTAAAACACACTGAAAATCTTTTGGTTTTAATCTGTAAAGCAAGTAAACTATGTACAAACATATTTACAGACATATTTTTGTGAATTCGTGTCTAAGGATCATATCAGTTGTTTGAGACGTATCACCAGTACCGTTGACCTTATGATGACGTTAAGTTTTAAACTCGTTTACCTAGATTGTCGATATGTTTGTCCACTTAAACTTCGACACATTTCTCAATTGTTCCAAGATATCTTAGTTAGAATTATGAAACTTGATTTAACTATGGTTCCCATCTCGGAATATACTCCCACATTAAGATTCCCAAGATTTCATCTTACAGGTGAATATAGCGTAATTGATATCTGTATCTGGGTTGTGCGAGGCCTTGAGAGCTCAGGTTAGTACCACCGTACAGAAAAAGAGATGAAGGCTCGACTTTAAGGTGTGTTCCAATTAAGGAATCTTTTAAGCACCGCAAATGATTAGATCTTTTGATTCTTTTCTATTTTGCATGCAGTTTTGGGGTTTTTTTAGCAAAAGCATTATAGAAGTTCTAGGCTGTTGCTTCCGCAAAATCAGAAGAACTTGTATAATACCCCAGATATCAATCATATATAAAGACCTCGTATATCAGAATCAGGCAATCTCTCAAACGAAATTTCGGAGTACTATGTCCATATATCCGAGAGATGTTAATCCACAAGTTTAAGCAGTTGTAAAATTTAGTTTATATCCCGGAAACAATTTACTGAATGTGTAAAGCCTATCGACACATCCACAGTAAGACTTGTTTATTACTTTTTAAACTTTACAATTCTTTATCGTACTGTGATAGTCCACTGATGTACTATCATTTCCTTTGTGACACAAAATTCTTTTTTTCTTTTTCAATGTTTTTGTACTTTTTTATTTTTCATATGTTTTTGTATTTCTCGAACATTTCTCCCCCTAAAATCAAAAACATATTTTTGTATTTTAGATTTTTAAGAAATACTAAGCTAAAAGATAAAACAAACCAATGTGGATCACGTGAACTCGTCGTCCGATCCATATTCAACCTCTGCCTCCGCACTTGTCAACAAATTTTAATACCGTTAAGCCTCATCAGATATTTAAATCTTGTTAAAGGAAAAGCTTTGGTATAAAAATCAACTTTTTGTTTATTAGTGTGGATTTTTCTATTCGTACCAACTTCTTTTCGTAACAATCACGAATGAAGTGGTAACGAATTTCTATGTGTTTAGTTCGAGAATGATGAACTATATTTTTAGTAATGTCGATAGCTGCCTTATTGTCTACGTATAAAGGCGTATCAAGAAATTGCAATCCATAGTCCCTCATCTGTTGTTGAATCCATAGGATTTGTGAATAACAGCTGGAAGCATAAATGTATTCTGCCTCACATGTAGAGAGAGAGAGAGAGACCGTGGTTGGTTTCTTGCATTGCCACGTTACTAATCGAGTTCCGAAGAACTGGCAACCAGCCGCCGTAGAATTCAGCTTGTCCACCCCAAGGTCCGAATCAGCATATCCCGTCAGATCAAAATTATCGTTCTTTGGATACCACAAGCCGGTGCTTGGACATCACTTTAGGTAACGGAATATTCTCTTCACAATCTGCATGTGCGATACTCTGGGACTGGACTTATATCTTGCGCAAAGACAGGTAGGGTACATGATATTTGGGCGAGATGCCATCAGATACATAAGAGATCCTATCATCGACCGATAGAGCGTATCATCCACTTTGGTTCCTATTTCATCAATGCAAATTCCGTGATTCAGCGCCAGAGGAGTTGAAAGCGGCTTCGAGCTATCCATTTCAAACTTCTTCAGAATATCGTGAACATACTTCGTTTGATGAATGAATATGCCGTCTGGTAACTGATCAACTTGTAACCCGAGGAAGAACTTCATTTCGCCCATAGAAGACATTTCAAACTTCTTCTTCATTATCTTTTCGAATTCTTTGCAAAGACTATCATCTGTTGAACCAAAGATGATATCATCCACATAGATTTGTACGATGATTAGATGACTTCCCACTTCTTTGGTAAACAATGTACTATCCATTGTGCCTCTTGTAAAGCCGTTTCCAAAGAGATGTTGAGATAACGTCTCGTACCAAGCTCTCGGGGCTTGGTGTAATCCGTATAAGGCTTTGTCCAGGAGATAAGCTTTGTTCTTGTTCAGCAGATCGATGAACCCCGGTGGTTGGCTGACGTACACTTGCTCGCGTAGCTTACCGTAAAGAAATGCGGATTTCACATCTAGCTGGTACACTTTAAAACCTTTCCAAGCAGCAAATGCAAGGAAAATGTGGATTGACTCTAAACGTGCAACCGATGCATAGACTTCCGTATAGTCAATTCCCTCTTGCTGGTGGAAACCTTTGACAACCAACCGAGCTTTGTTTCTAACGATCACACCTCGATCATCCCTCTTACACTTGAAGACCCACTTCCTATCTATCGCTTTTTGCTTTGGTGGTAAGTCTACAAGTCTCCAAACTCCCAGTTTCTCAAACTGGAATAACTCTTCCTACATCGCAATTACCCAGTTCTCATCACCCAAAGCTTCATTCACAGTCTTCGACTCCATTTGAGATATGAAACATGAATAATAGCAATAATCTTGAGTCGGAGCCACTCGAGTATAGAAACAACTTAAAGCTTTGTTGACCTGGCTTCTCGTTCTCACATCAGTCTGTAACTCTACAATTATGTTATTCGAAGGGTGATATGAATATGATCGCGGAATCACCTTGCTAGGAACATCAACCGTGCTATTCTGATTCGTAATATTCAGATCAACTATCAAATCAACTGAAGAAGTACTAGATGTTGCTTCGTTTTGTGTGCTAGGGCCAGCAGATTGTTTTATCATATTGGATATCTGCTCGGATTCTTCGTCAGAGGAAGATTCTCCATCATCATCGAAAGTCGGAGCTTCATCAGAGTCGGAATTCTGATTCTGAGAAAGAATGGACTCTTTTGTTGCATTTCCTGGTTCAGTGGAAACATTTGCTGGGGTTGTAGTAGGTGTTACTTCTGCTTCAGAAACTTGTTCCACTAGAACACCACTACTACTCGGACCTGCACCAGAAGACGATGAACCAACAGTAGGTTGATTAACCACTATTGGCCTTAAAATATATTCTTGATTTGCCGACTATTGAAGATAATAAAGAGTTGCAAGATCTTCTTCAGAAGGTTCTTCTGGCAAGTCGAATGACTTCCACAAATCCTGATAATTGAACAACCACGCATCGCCTTTTCGCTGAATAGGAGTTGTGTACCGAAAGCAATCAACGTGTTATGCTTAGACCACTCTTCTCAAAGTAGGAATGTAAACTCTCCTGAGTGGACTAGCGTATCAGACAAAGAAACCTTCAAGCATTTTGGCACCGAATTTTCCATCTGAATCAATCACTGTGCAAGGTGCGCCAAACGGTTCTAAATATTTCAAATTTGGTTTCCTTCGGTTAATCATCTCGAAGCATGTCTTTTTGGTCGGTTTGACTGTTAAGACCCTGTTCAATGTGTAGCATGCCGCTGCAACCGCCTCACTCCAAAAGCTAATAGGAAGCTTGGAATCTGCAAGCATGGTTCTTTCTGTGTCAATTAGAGTTCTATTCTTCCTCTCAGCTACGCCATTTTGTTGCGGAGTGTAAGGTGCACTGAATTCGTGCATAATTCCTTTGGCGCCGCAAAAATCTTTCATCTTGGTATTTTTGAACTCCGTACCATTATCGCTTCGAATCCGTCTAACAGGGAGATGATATAGATTTTCAAGTTTCTTGAAGAGAATTACAAGATTATCGAACGTTTCATCTTTAGACTCTTGAAAGAAAACCCATGAATATCGAGAATAATCATCTGTGACGACTAAACAGTACAGATCCTGATATACTACGGACGTTCACCGGACCAAAAAGATCCATATGTAGACGTTGAAGCGGCAACTTTATGGAGTTAAGAATCTTCTTAGGATGTGACTTTTTAATTTGCTTCCCTTTCTTGTATTCAAGACAATGATCCGTCATATGGAAGCTCCAAAGATTTACTCCTTCAACCAAGTCGTTGTGAACCAGAAAGTTCATTTTCCTTAGATGTATATGCCCCATCTTCCTGTGCCATAGAATCGAATCCTTCTCTGTGGCTTTTGTGACAAAACATTGAGCCGACTTTGACGATGTAGTAGCAACACCTATGTCTAGAACATAGAGATCATTTTCGTGTGGAGCTCACATCAAAATCCACTCATCAGGAATCTTAAAACCCGGCTTAAGTATCATGCACTCCCTACTGTTGAAATGAACTGTGAACTATTTATCGCAAATCTGTGAAATGCTGAGAAGATTGTTCTCCAGCTCGGCGATATAGTTAACACGATCAAATGACACCACACCATTCGAGAGTTTTCCTTCTGCTACAATCCGACCTCCTTGATTTCCAGCGAAGCCTACATACCCTCCGTTAATCGCTTTGATATCAAAGAGTAGTGCTTTCATCCCGGTCATGTGTCACGACGCTCCACTATCCAGAATCCACTTTGATAATATGGATCTTTGGAGCCCCTGCACATGTTAACAACTTAGTGAAAAATGCAACCCAAGATTTTTGGTCTTGGTTTTGGGATAATAATATTCATAAACATCCTCATAAGCCCTCTGATATTCAAATCCTCATCTGAAATTTCATTGACATTTATCGTTTTCAAACTTGACTTTCTTCTTTTCTTTTGAAGTTTAGGAAAAACTTTGTCAATTTCAATTTTACCCTTTGATTCAGACACCTTGTCTTTATCAATCTTGACCAATTCAGACTTTGCAACTTCAGATGATGTTGTTTTCTTCTTAGCAACCCAAGATTGTGATTTAATTCTTGCTTTCTTAATGTATAATCTTGAATCTTTGTTTTCATTCGATTTGGAAGTTTCACCTTTCTCAAAAGTTGAATTTTCAAACTTTGATTCAGTTTTAGGTTTCACTTCGATTTTAGATTCATTTTTCGTTTTAATGTGACTGGTTTTCCAATCTCTGGTTGCTTAAGTTTCTCAACATCTGAAATTGTCTTTCTTCAGTGATACACAAGCTTTGATTTCGGACACTTGCGTGAAATGTGACCAACTTCATTGCATTTGAAGCAAGTCCGAGTATCTTGAGAATGTCCACTAGTGGGTTTTACTTAACTTTGCAGATTTAGCCATATCCCGAAGTTCTTTCTCCTTTTTGAACTCATCATTTGATTGTTTTCCAATCAAATTTTCTTCCTGAACCGTACTCGTCCCATACACAAATTTCATGTTTTATTCTTGTATTCATGAAATGGTGACTTCAGTTTCTGATTTGGTTCATTTTCTTCATCCAAACCCAAACCCGCTCTCTTGTTTTCAGGAAAGTCACCACCATTTCTTCGGTAGTTGTTATATCCTCTTTTAGGTTTAAAATAAAACTTTTTCTCATTTCTCTCCAAATCTTTTGATGATACTTCGACAAGTTTGAACAATTTATCAATTTGGTATTCTTTCACATTTCGAATCGGAAAACTGTCATCTAAATATAGTCTATTAGATTCCTTAACTTTATACATGACAGCGTTAGGATCATCACTTAGGCTATCTTCCAGTGATGTATCGTCATCTTCGGATTGTGAATCAGAACTGTTCAAACTCGGATTGGCGCTCTCAAAGCTGCCATCATCAGAATCACTCAACACATTTTCAACAACATTTTTCACCACTGCTTCACTATCATCTTTTGTGTAGGTTATGCCAATGTTCTCAGACAGCTCGTTTTTCTTTTCAGTCAAAAGCTCAACATTAAGCGCCTTTTCCATCCCTTCTTGCGAAAATATATGTCGCACAAGGTGGTGGAACATTGCTATAATCCCCACATTTCTTACCTTTTTATTTCTGAACATTTTCTTCCGACGGAATCGTTGGTAGAATATGATCGATGTCGTAAGCATTCATGGTATAGCTTTTCAACAGCTGTCTCACCCTTTCGGTTACGATTTTCATATCTTGAAGTTCTTGTTTAGTTTCAGCAATGGTATTTATGTAAATGTTAATGGCATTTTGTTTTTCCATTACTGTCGCTTTTAACATTCTCACTATGTCATGTTGTTCAATGTTGTTTTTATCAAGCCTGCTGTAATCGCCTTTCATTTTATCATAAGCTTCCTTCATTATGCGATAATTATATTTAAAATTGTTGTTATGCACATTGAGTTCACTTATGATTTGAGATTTTTCGGCGCATTGCACACAAGGCTCAGTACATTTCTTGCAAGGTTTTTCAACTCAACGATTTGCACTTTTACAACCTCTTTTTCTACAACTTTTACCTCCGGACCTACCTTTGTCAAATTTGCCATCATCGCTTTGTTTGCGATCTCCGTGAAGTTCTCCTCATTCATTTCCTTAATCACGTTGATGACTTCTTCAACTTCCGGTTTCTCCTCAACAACATGCTCAGAAGATGCTGCTTCACCAAAACAACATGCAAAACTAGAAGTCATGTTAGGAGAAAGAACACTCTGCATTCTCGTATAATGATAGATCTCCTCTTCTTCTGCTTGTTGCAAGGATTCTTCTAGTATTGCGTTCTCCATAGCTGCATCCTCAGCAGACGTATCTTGTTCTTCCAAGATTTCGGCCATTAGAGCAACTCCTGTCTTCTTGGCAATGTATGAATTCCAAACAAATCCATCATCTTCATTAGAAGCAACCATGGCTTTTTCTGCGGTATTGGATGGTTTCTCTTGGACTTCGATTTGATTTTTCTTCGGAAATGGCTTATATTGCAATGACTTCTTGTAGTAATCATTGCCGCCTCCGAATGGACTTTGGTTGCCACTTGCTTCTGGATTTTTGCACTCTCTTTTGAAATGCCCTTTTTGTCGGCATCTGAAGCAAGTAACTTTCGTCTTGTTGAATCCCAATTTGTTACACGAGTTTCCGATGTCTCTACCAGTTAGAGCAACAAATTTGGTAACTCTCCGAATAATCGAAGCTAAGGACCATTTGATGTCCATCAACTCAAGCTCTTCCTCATCCACTTGATCGTAATCCTCTGCAGTCATTTCTGGATTACCAATTTTCCCGGCCACTAAACTCTCATAAGATTCCAACACTGTGGCAAGTAGTGCCATATGTTGTTTGGCCACTTGTTCAGAAACGACGTTGTTTAGGTTGACTGCAATGTTGCATCTAAACACATTTGGATCAGAATTCGATTATTCTGATTCGTCAGACTCTGATATGATGAGTTAGAACTTGTGCTTGAATATGATGCATTTTGAGGACTCTGATCATTGTTAGGATATGATTGAGTTTGGCTCTGTGGCGAGGAATTCCTATTCTCGCTGAAAGCAGTTTGGATCTTTGGACTTGAGATATTCTCTTGAGCTCCAGTCTTGTAATAAAGTCCAACATCTTGAGCAAGTTCGGATTCTTTGACTTTACAATCTTCAACAATTCCATCTCGTGCCCCTCCAGTTTATCGATAAAAGTGGATAACTTGAAGAATTCCCAGCTTGGACTTTCTTTTAGTACCATGAGATACGTTGTCCATTCACTATTCTGGCAAAGCATCAGCCAATTTGTCAATGTATTCTTCTTCAGTCTTCTCAAGACCATGCCTTCTCATTATCACTTTCAAATGACAGAATCGTTCGATCATCTGTTTCATCGACTCGCCTTAAGCATTGTGAAGATGTCAAATTCTTTCATGATTAGAGCCTTTTTGCTCTTTACCATCTCTGCACTCCCCTGGTATTTGTTCTTTAGAAACTTCCATAACTCTTGTGCAGTTTTGTACTCTGGTAGTAGCACCAAGATGTCTTCCTCTACGGACTGCTGAATTAAACTAATCATTTTATTTTCGGCAAATGCATCCTTCTGTAAAGTAGAAAACTTGCTCGTCTCAATAATGTTATCATGTTCATCTCTTGCCATGTGTAGCCTGTTTCAACTGCAACCCAACTGTGAAAGAATGTGCCTGAACCCAGTTCGTAAACTTTTCCTTCCACCCCTTGTATTCATCCATACTCATAAGCTTCGGTGGCTTCCTTTGACGTACCCATCTCGTTATCCAGATTAACTTGATTTACCATTTGGCATTCAGTGAAGCCCATGCATATCCCTGTGATATCTTCCATCGCGGAAAACAAACGAGTATCGCTGGAAAACACGTTCACAAACTTGAAAAGTTGATTAGTGTACTGACAAGTTCGGACGAACTTGTGCAGTAGGTAAAATCAATTTGTTTCAAACAAGTTCGGGCGAACTTGTATGAAGTTTTGAAAATTTTCACCCTTATGAAGTTCGAGCGGACTTGTAAAGATTTCAAGAGAAACAAACAAGTTCGAGCGAACTTGTAATAAATTTTCAACAAGATTTGATCAAGTTCGGGCGAACTTGATGAAAATTTGAATGAAAATTAAGCAAGTTCAGCGGACTTATCTAAAATCTTTGAAAAATCAATCAAGTTCGGGCGGACTTGTTGAAAAATCACTCAAAAGTGAATTTTTCAATCAAGTTCGAGCGGACTTGATGTCAAGTTCGTTCAAACCAATTTTGCAAAACATCATTTTTTTAACTTTTCGACATCAATTCGTTTGAATTAGGTCTTGAAACTTTCAGGGGTTTATCTTTAGTGGATTATACGTGACATTCAAATTTCAGCAGATTTTAACCGTAGGTTCATTGTTATTCATGAAAAAGTTAAGAAAAATGGTAGAATGGAGTAGAAATGGAGTAGATAGAGTATTCTTGTGATGATTTCACCAAATCAGGTATTGTGGCTCTGATACCACTTGTTAGAGTGCTCCTGAATAAGGAACCTAAATTGGTTTCTAATGTCCAAATAGGCGGAGACTAAGTGACATGTTAACCATATAACAAGAATTACTCA
Organism: Scalesia atractyloides; assembly: GCA_947069175.1. NCBI lineage: Eukaryota > Viridiplantae > Streptophyta > Magnoliopsida > Asterales > Asteraceae > Scalesia > Scalesia atractyloides. The sequence goes on along the minus strand of CAMTDV010000018.1, from coordinate 3,517,668 downwards.
TTAATTGTCTGTTTATTGATCACAAATTCAATTACATTCGAGTTCTAGATCCGACAGAGCTTCGCCTCTAAGTGTGCAAAAGTTACAAATGACAAACCATGAGGAACATATATATAGATGATCAAGTTCGCTTGGGAGGACAAACGAAGGATAGTTCCTTGGGAGCAACTTGTTTGAACAAGTTCGGCCGAACTTGTTCACACTTTAATTTCCGGACGAACTTGATCTCCTATTTACATAAATACGACATTTTCTAACATAATCTCATCTATTCTAAACAGACTCGATACAAGACTAAGACATAGACATACTGTACTAATAGTTTTGGTCATAGTTGACAAAATACTTGTTTGTAAAAGCTTTAATCAAAAGAACATAAAACTTATCAGTAAAGTAACTGAATCTATGAACATAAAGTGAACATAACCATCCGATACACATAACACAAAAAGTTGTATGATTCTTGAAATTCATAGTGATAAATTTTGAACAAACTAATTCTAAAATCTCACGAATCCGTCCATATTAAGCGACAGATCCTTTAACTTTTAAATTCACAGTTTGTGCTGATTTCCACTTATCCTTGATCAAAGCCACCATTGCTCGTGTAACACTCGAATCCGTGATCCTCATTATTTTTTAATATAAAAAGTTAGGTTCACTGAATTCTTGTTTTCATCTTCAGGTGATGTTTTCTCCAATGGTCATATTGAACAAATCCATGGTTGAATGTGTTAAAACACTTGAAACCGATTGCCTAATCGATGGTTAAATTTGTTCAATCATTGGTCTAAATTGTTCAAATACTGGTCAACTACATAAACGACTTCATGCATTAGATCATATCACATGCACATCACAACTTTATGTTATTCTTTTTAGGGGATGTTTGGCAACTTCTGAATGTTAAGTGCTAACGAGTAACAATGGCGGACCCAGGTTTTTTTCTCATGGGGGCGGAAATTCTTATAGGTTGATCGTCTATCACTAAATATTAAATGAAAAGGTCGGTTCAGGTCGGGTCGGGTCGGATTATAAAATGATAAAACCAAATAAGATTTATTATATATAATAACACATATCAAGTAACATTAATAGTTAAAGTAATCTTTACTATTTTTTAGGAATATTGAATTTTAATAATCCTAGCTATTCGCCATTGGCCGCCAACAGTCCCAACTTAAAAAATAATCACTAGCAGTCCCAACTATTGACATATTGGCCACTAATGGTGAAGGTCCGTGATCAGGCGGTTCTAGACGGAAGTTAATGCGTAAACATAAACCGATTCGGTATAATGTTATTAAGAATGGAGCAGAAGTAGAATGCAGCGGAAGTCTTCATTCATACCGAAAGAGTATACATCTTTATAAGTCCAGCTGCCGGAGTTCCTGGAGAGAATCCGATAGCACCTCCCCGTAGGGATGGCAAAAACTCAAATGACAAATGAACACACACCACCTATTTATAGGGAAACAACCAAGTTCGCTTGACATGTGCATATGAGGTCAAGTTCGGGCGAACTTGTCTATCATATGACAAGTTCGGCCAAACTTGTCTGCCACATGTCAAGTTTGAGCGAACTTGTTCCCTTTTACACTGAAAACTCCGTATTTCGGTCGTGTGTTCGATTCTAACCTATACAATATTCAACACACACTCAATCTAGCCTATTCGACAAGTGACGAACACAATAGTGCATCAACAAATGGACCCTGATTATCAGAACCCTAACGCCGTTAGTATCCGGTCGCCGGAAAAACGTTTTGGTCGGAAAAGTCATTTTTGGCTGGAAAACTCAACAGTTTCGTCCCAAACCTCTTTGTAACTTTATTATGGACCTTTAGGAACCTTTTTCTGATATAAAAAACCCCAATTATTAAAGTTGCCGGAAAACTCATTTTTTCGACGGAAAACTTCTTTTTGGCCAGAAAACTTAACATCTTTATCCCAAACCTCTTTGTAACCTCAGATCAGACCTTTAGAAACCTTTTTCTAGTCAAAAACGGTTTTCCAGCTACTGGAGACTAATGGCGTTAGGGTTCTGTTAGTCAGGGTCTATTGGTGGTCAATATGTCAATAGCTGGGACTACCGGTGGTTATTTTTGAAGTTGGGATTGTTGATGGCCAATGACGAATAGTTGAGATTATTAAAATCCATTATTCCTATTTTATAAATCGAAACCTGTGATTAATGCAAATAGCGTTAATAGTTTATCAAAAAAAACTTATTCTTAAATATAAAAATAAGCAGTTAACAAAATAAATACTTTACCAAAACAAAACTCATTCTAAAATATAAAAATAAGCAGTTTATTAATAAATCATTAACGAAATAAAAGAGAAATAATATAAAAGTAAATCTAGGGGTTATAGAACAGGACTAGTATTGAAGAGTTCACATTAAAACTAAAACTATAAATTTTAATAAGAGATAGAGAGTAGGTTTAACCTTTAAGTTTCACAATGGGCTTTATATTAACTTAAAAGAAGGCCCATTTTACCATGATGGTATAATAATATTAGGTCATTTCTATAACTTTGTTCCTCCGCCTCTTATCTTCTTCCCCATTCAAGCAGAGCAACTCTTCATCAACAGCTCATGGTTTTCACTCCACATTTCTTTTCCTCATTTTCTCTTCACTTGTATTTGGTTTCAAGATTTTATGAGGTGCGGTGTCAAAATTTTAGGGGGTGCACTCGAGATTTTAACCCGTACATACCACTAATTTTTTTAAGGGGTGCGGCCGCCCACCCACGCCACAATGTAGGTCCGCCCTTGACGAGTAAAAGGTCTGAACCACTAAGTGCTGAACCGGTAAGAGGTCTGAACCGTTAAGAGCCAGTATAATGCTTAACCGTTCAGAGGCAAATGTCTGACCAATTTAGATTAGAGGTCTTAATCATTCAGACTCTGTATAATGCTTAACCATTCAGAGGCAAATGTATGAACCATTTAGACATTTACTCGTGAAACAAACACTCTGAACCATTAAGTGCTGAACCAATAAGAGAGCTGAATCATTAAGAGACTCATTAAGAGGTAACAAACAGCCCCATAGGCTCAAAACTTTATGTTTCCAAAACTTGAGTTCAATATTTATTAAACAACACTTGATTGGTTTCCCCATTTTAGCAACCAAAACCTCTGATTTTGAAAATTCAAATTGATTTTAAAATCAAAACTGAGTTGGTTCACAATCTTTGATTGATAAGAAATAGTACATGTCAATTGTATAAACCTCTAGTTATTAATGAAATCTAAAAAGAAACCATAATCGTCAATCATCTAACTCCAAAAACTCACGGAACAAATGCTTAAAAGATGATAGTGTAGCGATGTTCCTTGTTGAAGAACGATGAGTAGAGGTAGAGAGCTTTTGTGACAATTTGTGTCGTCGTTAACGGGAGTCATAATAGGGTTAGAACACAGAACTTGAGGAGTGGAGGATAAGGGGGTAGGGGCGCCTTGCTAGTGATGGAACCATCACTCATAACATCCAATCACCATACGCCACGTCATCGAGCCAAATTTCATCACTAGTGATAGATTTTACTAGGGGTGACCATCACTAGTGATGGGTTATTTTTTATTTTTAAATTATAAATTAACAATAAAATTATAAATTATAAATTTCGTTTAAATAAATCCTAAATTACAAACTAAAAAAAAAAACTAAACATCACAAACTAAAAAAACCTAAAAAATCTACGGCATCTCCCAACCCCACTTTTCACATATCTCGCGTTTGTGTTGAAGTACGATCGATTTATACGGTTCGTCGAGATTGTCGTGCGGTTATAACAAGACGTTTAAATCACTATTTTTTTTCTTTTGCGCTCAATTGTCTAATATACGCCTCCTCACGCTTAAGTTTTGCCGCCACAAGTTTTTCTCTTCTTTCTTTGGATTCCGCCATTTCCACCAATTTAGTCTCCTTGAATTCTAGTGGTTCGAGGTTGAAATGGTGGGGTTGAAACGGTTGTGTTTGAAATTGTTGAGGTTGATATGGTGGAATGAAAGGCTGGTTTTGATATTGTTGGGTTTGAAATAGTGGAAATTGTTGGGTTTCAAAGGGTTGGTTGAGAAATGGTTAGGTTTAAAATGATGGGATTTGGTCGGGTCGGGTTGAACTATATATTTTTATGTAGTTTGAAAGAATGTATATGTTTGTGTTGGAAGATTGTATTTGGAATTTTATAAAATTGATTTGAATACATATAAAAAACAAATCTTAATCATCAACAGTCAAAATCATCAACGGTCAAAAGGAGGCAACGGTCGAATTTTTTAAATTATCACGCGTGTTCACCACAACGCGTTTCAAGATCCACGCATGATGAACTTAGGTGGCGCTGGTGTATAACGTGAATTCATGCGTGGTGGTGGTGTATAACAGGGGCGCCCCAACTACTCTAAGAAAGAAATGGAAGTTTGAAGCATGTACTTGAATGTCGTACTTGAATGCCACTGTGAGTTTTCCCAAATTCACTTGCTTTGCATGTTTTGTGACTCCATTTTTCTTTTCTGAATGGTGAATTGAACTTGAGTCTCCGTTGGAAAACCCAAGTCTTCATTGCCTATATTAACCCCAATATGATACAAGTGGGAATTGAACTTGAGTCTCCATTGAAAAACCAAAGCCTCCTACCACTAGGCCACAAGTGGGGGGGGGGGGACACGTTTTGTGACTCCATGATGATTCCATTGATTAATTCCTTAAAAAATACATGCTTAAAATGTCAACTTAATATTGGTGATTTCACAAAATACAAGTTTTGTGGACAACAAGAGTTCAAAATACAAGCATTGCATAAAGCTCAATACCGTTAAATTGTGTCTAGTTACCATGAGCTCCATAATCAAGGCTTGATTTCAATTCATATTCAGCCCCAACCCAATGCTCTATCACTAAACATTGATATATGTTATAGACAATATCACCCGACTAATTCCCAGTGAATGTTAGCGTGACTAACCACGGGTGGGAATGTCAACCAATATATATATATATATATATATATATATATATATATATATAATTTACACGTTTCATGTCTACCAAAGTTAGTGATTATAGAAAACCAAGGAACTTATATATGATAATCCGTTTACTCATATAACAAACAATTCAAGTCTACTCATTTTCGTGCCGTATGATTCTAGCTTGATTTCTCCCCCTAATGTTTAAAAACCAATGTAAAAAGGGACGTGATGCTTACCTGAGTGTGGAAGCAAATGAACAACCGATAACAAAGTCCTTGTATGTGTGAGATGAGATGACCTAACTGTGCCCTATGGTATAACAAAACACTTTAAGATCCGTACAATGTTTCCGATGTGCATGCTTCAAATGTTCGTCTCGAAATGTTTGACCCGTCTTTCCTAAATATCTTTATTTGCATTTTTCAGTAACCCTAGACACCGGTGGAAGTGTTCCTAACTCCCCGCACAAACAAAACTCTACTCTCCCCACACATAAACCTAATTCTCTCTCCTCTCCACACATAAACGCAACTCTCTCTCTCTCTCTCTCTTTCCTCTCTCTTTTCATTGGTGACTACTAGCCTTTTTCCTTACCTATCCACCCTACCCAAAACACCCGCAACAGTGTTACCGCCCGATGACTCCTACCTGATACGCATTACCCGCATGCCCCTTCCACCCTTAATTATGTGTAAATAAACATTTATCAAATTATATATATACACATATATATATATATATATATATATATAATATATAATATATATAAGTAAATTACAAGTTTTGTCCTTTATGTTTACACCAAATTGCAGGCGCTGTCCTTTTTTCCAAAAGTTTATAGACAGTGTCCTTAACCTTTCAAAATCTTGTACGTTATGTCCTTTAGGCCAAACTCAGTTAGATTTTTTGGTTAAATTTGAACACATGAGAGTGCTATTGTAATTTTACCTATTTAATTAAAAAATTAAAAAAATTAAAATTGTATATAAAAACTCTGTAACTTTCTCCTCTCTCAACACTCTTTCTCCCTACTCTTTCTCTCTCTAAATTGATCGATCAAGCTGACCTAGATGGAGTGAGTGATCTGCCCCTCTCGAGACCTGGTGGTTGTGGTGGATCTGGTTGATTGAGTCAGGAGTGGACCGGATCTGGTGGTTGTGGCGGTGGTGTAGATCTCGGAGGGGCGTTCGGTGGTGGTGTGCGGCTGAGGTGTCCTCAAACCTCATCTCCCACCAAAAACCTAAATTCCGAAATTCATCACGACGAATTCGGATGCTTACGTCAGCACTTCGTATTCGGTTTCGTTGAATGATTCGTCTTCTTCGTTTCCTGTAGTTAGGTTCTTACAAGCTCCTGTAACTACTTTATTTGAGTACTCTGGGTTTTTGAGACCCAAGTTAAGTAATGGTGAATCCGGAAGCTTGAATCTGTTAAATAATAATAATAGCAATAATAATCACAGTTTGAGTGATTCTGGTGGTGTGAGTGGTATTGATATTGTGGGGAACAGTGGGGGGGATGTTTCATTCGTAGGATAATGGGGGATGGAGAGCAGGAAGGGCGCAGTAGGGATGATGGTGGTGAGTCGGTTGTGTTGAGTGGTGACGGATTATGTTAGAGGGAGAGAGAGGGGGGAACTTTCAGATTATGTTAAGGATATTATATATCTTTATTTTTCAATTTTACAAATTAGTCCCTAAATATAAATCTTTTTTATATGATAGTCATTGAAGAGATGAAATGACAACAATGCCCTCATGTGCCTTGTACATGACTAGATTTAACCAAAAAATCTAACTGAGTTTGGCCTAAAGGACATAACGTGCAAGAATTTTGGAATAGGAACGCAAAGCTTTGAAAAGGACAACGCCTGTAATCTGGTGTAAACATAAATGACAAAACTTGTAATTTACTCTCTCTCTCTCTCTCTCTCTCTTATATATATATATATATATATATATATAGGTAGGGTTCTAGAGTGAACACCCTCCCTAGAGTGAACCATGTGAACTTATATGGACCCTTGATTTTTATCATCTTGAGATTTTAAAAGAATGGCATGATGGTAATTATTTGGTTAATTTTATCTATTTAATTAAATGAATAAGGGTATTTGTGTGATTAAACAATGAAATAATTCAAAACCCAGTAACTGAATAGTTTCCTTACTTTCTCAATTACATCAATTCCTATTATTGCACTTTCAGTTTACAATCCCTAAATATTCTGCCGGCGTCGAGAAAAACCAGAGGAGGTCAGTCGAAGTTAACCCGTCGCCGGAAAACTCATACGATTTTCAACAACAAAAGGTACACAATGCTGAGGTGTAAATGTTGATATGATTCAGTACGTCATTCCTCGTTGTGTATGTTTGTACATCAAATCGGAAGCTAGGGTTTCTTTCATCTGCTATAATAGTTGTTTAATCACTAGGTTTTGGTCCGGGTTGTGTTTTGATCAATAGTTGTTTGAGTACATGATTAATTGTTTTGAAGGATAGCGTTAATTTAACAAGATAGTTGTTTTAACTTTGTTTTCTTACATTATATGCTTCGCGAATTTATGCTGTTCGTTTGGCTGAATTGTTATAAAAGCGTTGATGTACACTAGTGTATAGCGTTCGTAAGAGTTTTAAATCCGTCATTGGGAGATTAGTGTACACTAGTGTATTCTACTGATTGATATTGAATTGGGAAAAGATGGGGATTTTCTTGCGAAAAGGGTATACTATGTGTATAATAGTTGAGATATACACATGTGTATATATTTTGTTAACATGCTATGACTATTGTGTATAAAATTGTTGATGTACACTTGTGTTTAGCGTTCGTAAGAGTTATAAATCCGTCATTGAGATTAGTGTACACTAGTGTATTATAGTGATTGATATTGAATTGGGTGAAAAATGGTAATTTTCTTGCGAAAAGGGTATACTATGTGTACAACTGTTGAAATATACACTTGTGTATGTGATGCAGTTTCGAAAGCATTCAAATGGCTCAAGAAGCAATTGATTAACCAAAGACGAGAAACAACCCAAATGGTTCAAGAACAATGTTCTTTTATTATAAATTCAACTAAAAACCTCCTAAACGATAACACCTAATGAATAAAATAGATAAACTAGGAAATTCAAATCTCCACAAAATAAGGAACTAAATAAAAAACATTAAAATTTAAATAATAAAAGATTATAAATTATTTGGGTTTGACTCAAGATACTCCTGCATCAGTATGTATTTTTTTAACCTGCTATAACCATTTTATATTCTCTTCTTACTATACATTGTTGTATAAATTATGCTTCGTATGCTGAGTTGGGTAAAAGTCATTCGTGTCTAAAAATGTGCATTTGTTTACATTATGGTAAGAATACATTCATTTTAGTTGCAGGTCTGTTATACGGATCGTTTAGGTCCTAATTTGCCAAACCTAAGGTAAGCGTATGGAATCCGTTTACATATGCGACATTGTAGACAAGTCTGTTACTGTTTAATCACTGTACCATTGATTAGTAAACGTTACAGCTCTGGAAACACTTGGACAGAGCTTCGCCGTCCAAGTTACAAAATCTCTGACTGTTACAAATGAAAATACAACACATTTATTTATAGGAGAACAAGTTCGCTTGAAATGATGCCAGTTGGCCACAAGTTCGGGCGAACTTGTCCATTCCACATACAAGTTCAGGCGAACTTGTCCTATCCAACACAGTTCGGGCGAACTTGTCCTCTTACTAACTTAAACTTTAACGTTTCGCTCCTAAATACAGACTCGATATTATACGATGACGTAGGCAACATACATATGCATCAACAGACTCCCCCATTGAATGTTGCCGTAGTTATCAGTCTTCAATTAAATTCCAGAGTCTTAAATATTCTCTTGATCTTTATGTATTGAAAAACTTTAACATCCATGATCTTCAAACCTTCTTCAATCCTATTCTCTTTTCTTGAGCTAGTCTTGATAAAACTTTAATCTCCATTTTCCGTCGGTGATGACACATAGTCAACTTTTGCAATTGCACCGAAAACTGGTTTCACGATCGGAGGAGATTCTTATCTTTTACAATATCCTTGAACAGATCATCAATAAGCAGCTGGACGAAACGAGCATATAACAGAAATCTGTCTTTGCCCATATTCTTCGTCATATGTTCGAACACAACTCTAGAATAATTAAACTTCTTGTTCAGCACCATCGCTGTCGCCATACACGTCATGTAATCTTGTAAATCATCTAAACCGGCTTTTTTTGGACTGGAAGTATGAATAAGTGCATGCATGAAGAATTTGTATGGTAATCCGAGCCCGCCTTTCTTGAAAGTGGATTCATTAACGTATCCTTTATATCCCATGCGATAAAAACAACCTTTAACCATCCGTTCTTCAAAACCCATTGGATCGTCAGCACTATCATTGAATTCCAAAACTCTGCGGATATCACTTCTGTGACTTTAAACTCCTTATCTTCGTTGCCAACACGAACCGCAGATGTAATTACTTTATTAGCCTCGTCAAACTTCGCAGAACTCCAGAAGAAATTCACATGTGAGCGATACACGATATGTTTGTCAGTAATGGCATTCATCACGGGAATACGTCCCATGAACTCTAATATATCATAAAACGGCTCCAGAGATGTAAATAACTTCTTGTCTAGAGAGACACGTGTGTTGTGGAACTTTGAAAATGTGAGCTGAACAACCTGCGAGTGAAAACACAACGCACTTAGCCAATTTTACAAATTTTATCAACATATTAGAACAACTTCGCTCGAATTTGCCAAAATGGCATGTTTTATAACAAATCTTGAATAAGTTCGGGCGAACTTGTCACAAAAACATGTTTTATAACAATTAAGATTATCTTCGGTCGAACTTGACACAAAAACACTTTTTGAAACCGGTTAATCCTAACTTCGCCCGAAGTTAAACACACAACTTCGCCCGAAGTTGTTTCAAACAACATGACGAAGTTCGGGCGAACTTGTCATCGTCCCCAATTCAAAATTCAAACCTGTAACTACACATTATGGTACGATGTTCGATTTTATGGTTCCTTTGTGATCTATACATGATATTTAACAATTATGACCGTTCAATTTCATTTCAAACAACCTAAATCTATGTGTTTATCAACTTTAATGCCAACATGTCCAATAACACATCAAATTCAAGTTATTTCATAAAATTTTACCTCTGCCATGGATCTAAGTGTGCTAATCACCTAGATTCAATCAACAATTAGGCAGTATAACGGTATCTAATTTGCAAAATAACAAGTCCGTTCAAATCACTCAAGTTCGCTCAAAACAATTCACACAGATGAAATGAAGGTTTGTCCGAAGTTAGTCTATATATAGTCTAGGTAACTTCGGGTGACCTTGTTTCTTCAAGTAACAAAATTCATCTCATAACTTCGCCCGAAGTTATCTAAAACTGATAACCCATTCCTTATCAAACTTCGGCCGAACTTAACTCCCCAAAAAACAATTTTCATTAACTAACTTCGCCCGAAGTTATCTAAATCTGATAACATACAACTAACCTAACTTCGGCCGAACTTATCTAGGGTTATTTCAAAATTTTAACTTTTACATTTTAAACCCTGAACTTTCACATGTTTACCAGTTTTGAAAATCCACTCAATTGACCAAGTCCAAGTTAATGACCTTGGTTAACCAATTTGTCTGCCAAGTCCAAGTTAAACGACCTCGGTTTGACCCGTTATGAACAAACTGATGTTTTTCTTCATTTTAAAGTTTAAAGATTCAAATTAATGAACTTTTAATCGTTTTCGTTTATTTTAATTTTACAGGTTAGCTCCCAACTCGTTGTCATCAAGATTTCCAACCATTTTCACCATTCCGAACTCCGAAAATCCGCTTTCCATCATTGGCTGTTGAAAAGAATGTAGAAACAAAATCTTTTTGAATTTTCGAAAGTTTATGCTAAAACACACTGAAAATCTTTTTGGGCTTAAATCTGTAATCTCATGAAACTATGTACAAACATATTTACAGACATATTTTTGTGAATTCGTGTCTAAGGATCATATCAGTTGTTTGAGACATATCACAAGTACCGTTGACCTTTTGATGACTTCAAGTTTTAAACTTATTTACCTAGATTGTCGATATATTTGTCCACATAAACTTCGACACATTTCTCAATTGTTCCAAGATATGTTAGTTAGAATTATGAAACTTGACTTAACTATTGTTCCCATCTCAGAATATACTCCCGTATCAAGATTCCCTAAATTCCATCTTACAAGTGAGTATAGCGTAATTGATATCTGTATTTTGGTTATGCGAAGCCTTGAGACCTCAGGTAAATACCACTGTATCGACAAAGAGATGAAGGCTCGACTTTAAGGGGTTGTTCCAATTATGGAATCTTTTGATTGCAATTGATTTCATCTTACATTTTTTTCAATTTTCTGCAGTTTAGGGGTTTTAGCAAAAGCATTATAGAAGTTCTAGGCTATTGCGTCCGCAAAATCAGAAGAACTTGTATAATACCCCAGATATCAATCATGTATAAAGACCTCGTATCTCAGAATCTGGCAATCTCTCAAACAAAATTTAGGAGTACTAAGTCCATATATCCGAGAGATGTTAATCCACAAGCTAAGAAGTTTTAAAATTTAGTTTATATCCCGGAAAAAATTTACTCAACGTGTAAAGCCTATCGACACATCCACAGTATAAGACTTGTTTAAACTTTACAAATCTTTAGCATACTGTGATAGTCCACTGATGTAACATTTGTCAAAAACGGTTTTCCAAAACCCGCTCCGTTTTGTAATCGAATATCAAGTTATAATAATCACGTTGAATATTTATGATTATTTTGACTTAAATTGATACATAATTAATAGATAAACTAAACTATAAAAAGAATATTTGATAAAAAGTTAAACAAAATAAATAAAAAAATATGATGCTGCCGGGACTCGAACCCGGGTCAGCCGGTTACAACATCAAAGACTTAACGCACACACACATCACCACTCCGCTACTTGTTTGTTTTCTGTCATCTTTAGGAAACAAATAGGTTTTATGGACTAAGGTAAATCAATCGATTTTACCAATTGTAACTGAAATCGGTTATCAAACACCCAAAGTCGATCTGGATACTCGCGATTCAGCGAGTATAACCGATAAACTGACGATTCCAATCAATGCTGCCGTGAATGTAACTTGAATTCGGAAGTGGATCGGTTTAATAACCGAAAGTTTTCAATTCTCGGATTACTTCAATCCTAGACCCTTCCTGCGACTCAAAACACTCTGCAAGACTTTCAATTACATTTCCGCAACCTTACAGTCCACCGGAGAAGCTTAAATCAACTCGCCGGAAAAATTCTGCAAGTCGCCGGAAAACTGGGACTCACATCCACACGGTATTTCCTCCGACTCTTTCTGTTTCAATCATGTGATTAATCGGTCACTAACACAACTCCACCATCAGAATCGATCCTAGTCAACGTTTGTCGAAAATCTTACCTTCGCCGGAAAACTCCTGAAACTTCCGGAAACACACCGTGAACTGGTATGATCTTCCAAACTTCTGTTAAACCTTGTTTAAGTGCCTCAACTTCTTAAATAATCGAACAAAGCTGTTAATTGGTTTCAACAGCCGGAGTTCACCTTCAGAACCGACGAACCTCTACCGGAATTCTGTGAACAACATCAATCGGTACATCTTTTTCCTCAAACTCTCTCCATTCTTTACTTTTAAATTACTTGTAATGTTTGAAAAGCGTATATGTCAAGAATCGGTCATAACAGTCGGAATATGTTTTTCTGGGTAAAATCAACGAAGAAGATGAAGACGCAATATAACATAAGACTAATTAAAATTGGTATTTTAAACGGTTAGACACACAGTCCAGTGGTGGACTGTGTGCAAAATACACACGCATGTCCCGAGTTCGATCCCTGATGCACGCACTCCATATGTAATAAAATGCCTTTTTGTTTAAAACTAAACCGGGTTAACTCTGTTAGTTGATAAGTATAATAAAAACCGAGATAATAACCAGGTTAGACACACAGTCCAGCGGTGGACTGTGTGCAACGCTAAGTCACACATCGCGAGTTCGAAACCGTCACTAGCACCGGTTTGTTGAATTAAAATGTTTTTGTAATTAAAAGAAATTCGGTTAAAATGAATAAGTATATAAATATAATTAAAAACAAGATTATTTCGGGTTAGACACGTAGCTCAGTTGGTAGAGCTGCGTGCACGCGTACGGGAGGTCTCGGTTCGAGCCTCACCCGGCGCAAACTAATTCGCTGACCGAACCGGTCAACGGTCAACGGTCAACGCTAAATAAACAAATTTTTTTTATATTTTTATTTATTTAATTTAATTTAAAAATCAATTAAAAATACTTAAAAATAACATTTTTAAAGATAGAAAATAGTCTGGAACTCACAAAAATATATCTTAAAATTTCATTAAAATCCTTAATAAAATCCACTCATTTAATATATTTTTCCGTTATTATTAGGTTAGTATTTCTCGTTGTTCCGCTCATCTAATTCGTGCGCATCTCACCATCTCCAATCCAACGCACCCAATGTGAGTGAATCTTTACAAATTCCACGTTTTAATCACGTTTTGGGGTGTATCATGTGTCTTGATATATATATTATACTTAAACCATTGTGCATACATCATATCATGAACTTGTGTATTAAGTTTGTTTCAACTGTTGTGTAGTTATTGTTGGATGCAATTTATTATTTTCAGTACATGCAATTTCATAGGCCGCCGCTCCCCATTACATTATGAGCGTTGAGCATGTTCCCCATTTCATTATGAGGTTGAACCTGGCGTGCCCACATACGATCGGCTCCGTTTGATTGAGCCTTGATCGAACAGACATTTTACATTTTCAGTACATGCCATACGATCGGCTCCGTTTGATTGAGCCTTGATCGCACAGACAATTTACATTTTCAGTACATGCAATACGATCGGCTCCGTTTGATTGAGCCTTGATGCACAGTTTCAATTATGTTATTTATTGTATGATGTTGGTATGTTAATGTATGCTATCATATGTTATTGTATGTTATAGTTGTGATTGCTATTTGCCACTGCTTGATTATTTACATTTGCTCATATATGATTATGCACAATTTTTCATTAATAAACTAACAAGTAATTCATTAATAAATGTTTATCTAATAAGGTTCACTCGCCAACTTATGTTGACCCAAAAACCCCCATTTTTACACATGATACAGGTGAAAAGCAGCAGCTAGGAACACATAGGATTGGACTAGAAGAATAAAATGATTTAGAGTTGGGATTGTTATGATTGGTTTATTTTCTTTGTATTGTATGAACATGTTTGGATATTTGGTAATGTAACTTTGACTTTATTAAATATGAAACATATTAGTAAATGTCATGAGCTTTGGTGATAACCCAATTATGCCCCGACTCTTATTCCGCTGCGGGTCGGGGTGTGACAGATTGGTATCAGAGCCATGACTATAGGGATATAGGATAGGTTATTAGACCCTTAGAGCCTATACTATAGTTGATTAGAAATTATAAGATTTTTGTGTGTTACATGCCAAATTTCATGATGTTTATATGTTTTATGTTAAATGTTACATTCAATATTATGCAAGCATGTTAATAAGTATGTATTATCATATAATGCCTATCATGAATCATATACTCATAACATATCACATCCATGAAAGCACACACCACATCATGATTGCTTTTACAATGATTTTTGTGTTTTCAAATCTCATCAAAGTGAGTTCTCATGACGGGCATGTAGTAACTGGAAGGGTACCAGTACCGGTAGTCGGAACGTCCTGTCTTGGCTGCATTCGTATAAATCCAAAATAAAGGACCAATTTGCCTACCTGGGGACTAACGATGAGAGTACGAAGTATTAGGCCAAAGCATGCTATACTCAAACGTCGTGTGAGCTAACCCCACTTTGAGTTCGTCATTGTGTCTACACCTGGACACGTTCCGACCAAACATCTCATGAACATGTTTTGTGGTTTGCATTCGGGTGATGCGAGTGTTAAATTGCCAATACTAATGTGAATCCTACCAAGCCAATAGCCATGGGGGCCCACATGACTATATAGGTGAAGGTATGGGGGACATTTGAGGCCCAACATGAGCAAACCCAAGACATCCTATGGATGTAGTTGCATTATTGATATTTATGTTATTTTCATTTTCTTAAAGACACATGACACCTAAAAAGACTCATAAACTCACAATCTTCTTATGTACGTTCCTGTAGATGTCGTCTAGACAACATCGAAGGGGTAAAAGATCAGGAAGGTCTCAGGAACGCTTGGCCACACAAATCGCGAAACAAATGGCCACGATACTGCCTGACATTGTGGTCCAAGTACAACAAGCTCTCGCTACAAATCCTACTAACCCTCCCCAACAACATGACCAGAACATCGACAACCCTCCTACCAGCAAGTGCTCTTACAAACATTTTAAGTCTTGTGATCCTCCTAAATTTGAAGGGACCGAGGGTGTCACTGCTCTCCTACATTGGTTCGAGGAGATGGAAAACACCTTTCTCAACTGCGATTGTCCTGAGGATCGCAAGGTTCGATACGCCACCGGGAGACTATTTGCGGGTAGCTCTCACTTGGTGGAATACTGAGAAAGGGAAGAGGGGAACTGAAGATGCAATGGCCTTAACTTGGGAGTTAAGGGAAATCATGACTAGGCGTTTCTGTCCTAGGAGTGAGATTAAAAAGTTGGAGGACGAATTTCATTCTTTGAAGCAGAAGGAGGGAGATCATACCTCCTACAACAAGAGGTTCTTAGAGTTGAACCAAATGGTCCCTAACTTGTTCACCCCAACTTATCGCTTGGTTGAGCATTATATTCGAGGTCTTCCCTCAAAAATTCAAGATTCAGTTCTCAGCACTTCACCAACAACACTTGAAGCTGCTATGGAACTAGCCACTGAACTGACCGAAAATCGCATTCGAAACGGTAAATTCAAAGAGGAGAAGAAGAAAGCCCCCATTAAGGCTCAAACTTCAAACCATTCTGGTTCCTCCTCGAAGTTTATTGGTAAAAGGAATCGAAGCACAAGAAACTTCGCCGTCACACAAACCAATTACCCTATTCCTGCTGCACCCATTACCCAAGTCGCCCCTTCACCTGCACCATACAAAAGACCATACTCTGGCCCATACCAAAATGCAACCGTTGCAAATACCACCATTCTCCTGATCATCCTTGCCAATATTGCACCGGCTGTGGTCGCGCAGGTCATACTGTTCAAACCTGTCGCATACCTCAGCGAACGAACCGTCACCACCTTCAACCCAAACCCACCAACAAATAATGGGTCAAGCCCAACAACCCCTACTACTACCACCTACCCAACATTTAGCCCAAACCTACTATCAACCCAACTATCCCATGGTACAACCTATGCGGGCTTGCTACAATTGTGGAGATCCAAGCCATTTTAGAAACACTTGTCCACGTTTGGTGAACATCATTCATGCCCAAGCTCAAGCAAATCCGGTGAATCAAGCTAACCAAGCTCCACCACCTGCAAGAGGAAGAGCTTATAACATCAACACCAATACTGTTGAAAATAATAACGGCCCAAACGAATCACCCAACTAATTTCTCCTCGCCAAGAATCAAGACTCAACTCTAATCGTCTAGTTTTAATGTTTTTCTTTATGTTATCTCCATCTTTTCCGTATTCCAGTTGTAAAATTTGGAAATTATGTATCTAAGAATTTTAATGCGATTTGATATTACAGTTTTGTTCTATACTCATTGATTTAACATTTATATCATCATACATCTTGACGTATCTCAATCTCATCATTTAAAGAAGTTGGGTTGTGTCACACTTTTACATAGACTGACCCCTTCATCAAAACCAACGAGAGAGGTACTGTCAACATTTAGTCATGTATCATTTCAGAATTGAGACTCAAGTTTTGTTTGTTGTGTTGTTTATGATTTAGAGTCACATAGAACTGATCATGATTTACTGATAAAGCCAATGAAAATTTGACAAGGATATGGTGGATACGCCGCTGGTACTTCCTATATATAAGTATTCTTGGCAAAGAATCAAAAGCATTACCAGGAGGTTATGAAACGTTCCGTGTAGGTTTAAATATCGTCGTGGTTGAAGTTTTTGTTTATGATCATTACAAATGCATCGGTCCCCTCAAAACTGTTATAAATAAAATCGTAAGCGACATCAAAGATCAACATCCGAGAAGCCCAGCATGTTTCAGTAACAGAAAGGAGACGTACGCAAGGAGCCGTCTTGTGGAGCTGAAATTAAAATTTAAACTAAATCCGACGGTATTCTATACTGTCTAGATCGCATATAGATTCCTGACCACAATAATCTTCGTGATATTTTTCTTATGAATGAGACGCACAAAACACGATATTCTATACACCCAGGAGCCGACAAGATGTATCAGGACCTTTGATACACCCACTGGTGGCCTAGAATGAAAAAGGATATTGCTGATTCTGTTTCCAAGTGTTTTTCATGTTCCAAAATAAAAGCTGAACACCAAAGACCCTCAGGACTTTTGGTCCAACCTGAAATACTTATATGGAGGTGGGAAATATAACCATGGATTTCATTACCAGGTTACCTCTCACTTCTGGTGGGTATGACACTATATGGATAGTAACTGATCGACTTACAAAATCAGCTCACTCTATTCCTATCCGCGAAGATTTAGGAACGAAAAGCTAGCTCGTATTTATATCCGCGAAATCGTAAGCCGACATGGAGTACCGTTAAGCATTATTTCTGATCGTGATGGTCGTTTCACTTCACGAACATGGCAAGCAGTACAAGTCGCCATGGGCACACGATTAGATCTCAGTACCGCCTATCACCCTCAAACTGATGGTCAATCTGAACGCACCATACAAACTCTTGAAGATATGCTTCGAGCATGTGTCATAGATTTCAAGGGAAATTGGGACGCTCATCTCCCATTAGTTGAATTTTCGTGCAACAACAGCTATCATTCAAGCATCGGCACGGCACCTTTTGAAGCGTTATATGGTCGTAAGTGCCGATCTCCTGTATGTAGGCACGAAATTGAGGAAGCTCAAATCACTGGTCCAGAATTGATCCAAGAAACCGCATACAAGATCCATCAAATCCGAGACAATCTTTCAGCGACCTAAAGTTGTCAAAAGAGTTATGCAGACAAACGACGGAAGCCTTTAGAGTTTAACATTGGTGATCATGTACTTCTAAAAGTATCACCGTGGAAGGGAGTAGTTCGTTTTGGTCAAAAAGGGCAAGCTAGCACCACGCTACTAGGGCCTTTCAAGATACTCGAAAGAATAGGACCTATAGCTTACAAGCTTGATCTACCAGAAGAACTCAACAGGATTCATCCCACATTCCACGTATCAAATTTGAAGAAGGGTCACGAAAACCTCCACATCCCTCTGGAAGATATTCAGATTGATGAATCTATGCATATTATTGAAAGACCTGTAGAGAATCATGTACTTCGGGGAAAAACGTCTGCGATAAAGTCGCATTCCAATTGTTAGGGTACGCTGGGAGTCGAAACGGGGACCTTAGTTTACTTGGGGACGTGAAGACTCAATGCGCGAACAATACCCGCACCTTTTTCCTACTACTATTACTTAAATTTCGGGACGAAATTTCTAAAAGTATGGGATACTGTAACATTTGTCAAAAACGGGTTTCCAAAACCCGCTCCATTTTGTAATCGAATATCAAGTTATAATAATCACGTTGAATATTTATGATTATTTTGACTTAAAATGATACATAATTAATAGATAAACTAAACTATAAAAAGAATATTTGATAAAAAGTTAAAACAAAATAAATAAAAAAAATATGATGCTGCTGGGACTCGAACCCGGGTCAGCCGGTTACAACATCAAAGACTTAAAGCACACACACATCACCACTCCGCCACTTGTTTGTTTTCTGTCATCTTTAGGAAACAAATAGGTTTTATGGACTAAGGTAAATCAATCGATTTTACCAATTGTAACTGAAATCGGTTATCAAACACCCAAAGTCGATCTGATACTCGCGATTCAGCGAGTATAACCGATAAACTGACGATTCCAATCAATGCTGCTGTGAATGTAACTTGAATTCGGAAGTGGATCGGTTTAATAACCGAAAGTTTTCAATTCTCGGATTACTTCAATCCTAGACCCTTCCTGCGACTCAAAACACTCTGCAAGACTTTCAATTACATTTCCGCAACCTTACAGTCCACCGGAGAAGCTTAAATCAACTCGCCGGAAAAATTCTGCAAGTCGCCGGAAAACCGGGACTCACATCCACACGGTATTTCCTCCGACTCTTTCTGTTTCAATCATGTGATTAATCGGTCACTAACACAACTCTACCATCAGAATCGATCCTAGTCAACGTTTTTCGAAAATCTTACCTTCGCCGGAAAACTCCTGAAACTTCCGGAAACACACCGTGAACTGGTATGATCTTCCAAACTTCTGTTAAACCTTGTTTAAGTGCCTCAACTTCTTAAATAATCGAACAAAGCTGTTAATTGGTTTCAACAGCCGGAGTTCACCTTCAGAACCGACGAACCTCTGCCGGAATTCTGTGAACAACATCAATCGGTACATCTTTTTCCCCAAACTCTCTCCATTCTTTACTTTTAAATTACTTGTAATGTTTGAAAAGCGTATATGTCATGAATCGGTTATAACAGTCGGAATATGTTTTTCTGGGTAAAATCAACGAAGAAGATGAAGACGCAATATAACATAAGACTAATTAAAATTGGTATTTTAAACGGGTTAGACACACAGTCCAGCGGTGGACTGTGTGCAAAATATACACGCATGTCCCGAGTTCGATCCCTGATGCAAGCACTCCATATGTAATAAAATGCCTTTTTGTTTAAAACTAAACCGGGTCAACTCTGTTAGTTGATAAGTATAATAAAAACCGAGATAATAACCAGGTTAGACACACAGTCCAGCGGTGGACTGTGTGCAACGCTAAGTCACACGTCGCGAGTTCGAAACCCGTCACTGGCACCGGTTTCGTTGAATTAAAATGTTTTTGTAATTAAAAGAAATTCGGTTAAACTGAATAAGTATATAAATATAATTAAAAACAAGATTATTTCGGGTTAGACACGTAGCTCAGTTGGTAGAGCTGCGTGCACGCGTACGGGAGGTCTCGGGTTCGAGCCTCACCCGGCGCAAACTAATTCGCTGACCGAACCGGTCAACAGGTCAACGTCGGCAACGGTCAACGCTAAATAAACAATTTTTTTTATATTTTTATTTATTTAATTTAATTTAAAAATCAATTAAAAATACTTAAAAATAACATTTTTAAAGATAGAAAATCGCCTGGAACTCACAAAAATATATCTTAAAATTTCATTAAAATCCTTAATAAAATCCACTCATTTAATATATTTTTCCGTTATTATTTAGGTTAGTATTTCTCGTTGTTCCGCTCATCTAATTCGTGCGCATCTCACCATCTCCAATCCAACGCACCCAATGTGAGTGAATCTTTACAAATTCCACGTTTTAATCACGTTTTGGGGTGTATCATGTGTCTTGATATATATATTATACTTAAACCATTGTGTATACATCATATCATGAACTTGTGTATTCAGTTTGTTTCAACTGTTGTGTAGTTATTGTTGGATGCAATTTATTATTTTCAGTAATGCAATTTCATAGGCCGCCGCTCCCCATTACATTATGAGCGTTGAGCATGTTCCCCATTTCATTATGAGGTTGAACCTGGCGTGCCCACATACGATCGGCTCCGTTTGATTGAGCCTTGATCGCACAGACATTTTACATTTTCAGTACATGCAATACGATCGGCTCCGTTTGATTGAGCCTTGATCGCACAGACAATTTACATTTTCAGTACATGCAATACGATCGGCCCCGTTTGATTAAGCCTTGATCGCACAGTTTCAATTATGTTATTTATTGTATGATGTTGGTATGTTAATGTATGCTATCATATGTTATTGTATGTTATAGTTGTGATTGCTATTTGCCACTGCTTGATTATTTACATTTGCTCATTTATGATTATGCACAATTTTTCATTAATAAACTAACAAGTAATTCATTAATAAATGTTTATCTAATAAGGTTCACTCGCCAACTTATGATGACCCAAAAACCCCCATTTTTACACATGATACAGGTGAAACAGCAGCAGCTAGGAACACATAGGATTGGACTAGAAGAATAAAATGATTTAGAGTTGGGATTGTTATGATTGGTTTATTTTCTTTGTATTGTATGAACATGTTTGGATATTTGGTAATGTAACTTTAACTTTATTAAATATGAAACATATTAGTAAATGTCATGAGCTTTGGTGATAACCCAATTATGCCCCGACTCTTATTCCGCTCGGGTCGGGGTGTGACAACTGATGTACTATCATTTCCTTTTTGACACAAAATCTTTTTTGTCTTTTTCATGTTTTTTTACTTTTTGAATTTTTAATGTTTTTGTATTTTCTCGTTATATTTCTCCCCCTAAAATCAAAAACATATTTTTGTATTTTAGTTTTTAAAGAAATTAATTTTAAAAGATAACAAACCAATGAGGATCACGATCCGATCCATATTCAACCTCTGCTTCCGCATCTGTCAAAAGATTTTTTATACCGTTAAGCCTCATTAAATATTTAAACTGTGTTAGACTAAAAGGTTTGGTATAAAAATCAGCTTTTTGTTCATCGGTATGGATTTTCTCAATTCGTACCAATCTTTTTTCGTAGCAATCACGAATAAAGTGATATCGAATCTCGATATGTTTAGTTCGAGAGTGATGAACATGATTTTTTGTAATGTCGATTGTTGCCTTGTTATCAACATACAGCGGTGTGTCAAGAAATTGCAAACCATAGTCTCTCATCTGCTGTTGGATCCACAAAAGTTGTGAATAACAGCTGGAAGCTGAGATATACTCTGCTTCACATGTCGAGAGAGCGAATGTGGTTTGTTTTTTACACTGCCATGTTACCAAGCGTGTTCTGAAAAATTGGCAACCGGCTGTAGTAGATTTAGCATTCAGTTTGTCTACGCCAAAATTAGAATCAGCATATCCCGTCAGATCAAAGTTGTCATTCTTCGGGTACCACAATCCGGTGCTTGGACATCCCTTCAAGTATCTGAAAATTCGCTTCACAATCTGCATATGAGATAGTCTGGGACTGGACTGATATCTTGCGCAGAGGCAGGTAGGATACATGATATCCGGGCGCGATGCCGTCAGATACATCAATGATCCTATCATCGACCTGTAAAGAGTCTCATCAACTTTGGTTCCAAGCTCATCGACGCACATTCCATGTTAAGTGCCAATTGTGTTGATAACGGCTTCGTGCTATCGATCTTAAACTTCTTCAAAATATCATGAACGTATTTGGTTTGATGGATAAAGACACCGTCTGGCAAATGATCAACCTACAACCCAAGAAAGAAATTCATCTCACCCATAGAGCTCATTTCAAACTTTTTCTTCATGACAGGTTCGAATTCTTTGCAAAGATCGTCGTTTGTAGAACCCAAGATAATATTATCCACATATATTTGTACGATCAGAGATGATTTCCAACTTCTCTCGTAAACAAGGTACTATGCACTGTGCCTCTGATAAAACCATTGCCGACTAGGTGCTGCGATAACGTCTCGTACCAGGCTCTCGGGGCCTGATGCAATCCATACAAGGATTTATCCAGGAGAAATGCTTTCTTCTTGTTCAGTGGATCGACAAACCCCGGTGGTTGGCCGACATACACTTGTTCCCTCAATGTGCCGTAGAGAAAAGCCGATTTAACATCAACCTGGTACACTTTAATTCCTTTCCAAGACGCAAACGCCAAGAAAATGCGGATAGACTCTAATCTCGCAATTGGTGTGTACACTTCTGTGTAATCAATACCTTCTTCTTGATGGAGTCCTTTGACAACAAGTCGAGCTTTTTTTCTTACAATTACTCCGCGATCGTCACTCTTACACTTGAAGACCCATTTAGTGTCAATCGCCTTTTGATTCGTCGGTAGTTCAACAAGTTTCCATACACCAAATTTCTCAAATTGTAGTAACTCCTCTTGCATTGCGAGTACCCAATTTTCATCACCCAGTGCCTCAGTATCTGACTTAGGCTCAATTTGTGATATAAAACAGCAGTAAGAGCAAAATTCTTGAATCGGAGCCACCTTCGTGTAGAACTAACTAAGCACTTTATTGGTATGGCTTCACGTTCTTACTCCAGCTTGTAATTCTCCAATTATAGTGTAAGATGGATGGTAAGAATAAGATCTCAGCATTACTTCATCAGAAACATCAAAACTGTACTCTCCAGATTGTTAACAATCAGATCAACCACTAATTCAATAGAAGGAGTGCTAGAAGACGCTTCTTTTCTTGTGCTCGGGCCAGCAGATTGATTTAACATACTAGTGATCTGCTCAGATTCCTCATCAGAACTGGATTCTCCATCTTGATCAAATGTCGGAGCCTCATCAGAATCAGAATCATGCGCTTGTGAAAGATTGGGTTCTAAGGTATTATTTACTAGTTCCGTGACAAGTGTAACTGGCTTAGCTGGAACAGTACTTTGATCTTCATCAGAAGAAGATGTACCAATAGGTGGTTGAGTAACCACTATTAGCCTTGACACTAGCTCTTGATTAGCAGATTGATGCAAGTAATATAGAATAGCAATTTCTTCATCAGTCGGCTCTTCTGGAAGATCGAAAGATTTCCAAAGATCATCATAGTTGAATAACCAAGCATTTCCTGCCTTTTGTGTAGGAATTGTATATCTGAGATAGTCGACATGCTGAGCTTGAACTACTCGATTCAAACTTGGAAGATAAACCCGCTTGAGAGGACTAGCATACCCGACAAAGAATCCCTCTAAAGATTTTGCACCGAAATTACCATCAGGATCTATGACCGTGCATGGAGAACCAAAAGGTTCTAGATAATCCAGGTTAGGTTTTCTCCGGTTAAGAAGTTCAAAGCACGTTTCTTGGTAGGTTTGACCGTTAAAACTCTATTCAACGTATAACATGCTGAGGCCACTGCTTCACTCCAAAAACTCACGGGCAATTTAGAATCTGCAAGCATCATTCGTGCTGTCTCTATCAGCGTTCGATTCTTTTGTTCAGCAACCCCGTTTTGTTGTGGAGTATATGGGGCACTGAATTCATGAAGAACCCATTTCTTATTACAGAACTCTTGCATACGTTTGTTCTTGAATTCTGTACCATTGTCGCTTCGGATTCTTCTAATAGGAAGATGGTACATATTTTCAAGCTTCCTAAAGAGTATCTTAGACTCTCGAACGTTTCATCTTTGCTCTCTTGGAAGAATACCCATGAAAATCTTGAGTAATCATCAGTTACTACCAAGCAATAAAGATCTCCTGAAATACTTCTTGACGTTAACAGGACCAAAGAGATCCATATGCAAACGCTCCAGTGGAAGCTTAATCAAGTTCAGAATCTTTCTTGGATGAGACTTTTTAATCTGCTTTCCTTTCTTGCAACTTACACAACTATCGTTCATGTGAAAACTCTTTAGATTCACTCCTTCCACGAGGTTGTTGTGAACCAGAAAATTCATCTTTCTTAAGTGGATATGACCCATCTTTCTATGCCAAAGAATCGATTCCTTTTCTATGGCCTTCGTGACAAAACACTGTGCCGACTTCGATGTAGTTGTGGCAATACTCATATCAAGCACATAAAGATCATTCTCTCGAGGAGCACGCATGAGAATCCATTCTTCTGGAATCTTGAAACCCAGCTTTAATATCATGCACTCCTTGTCGTTGAAATGAGTAGTAAACTTCTTCACAAATCTGGGAGATACTGAGAGATTGTTCTCCAATTCGGCAATCTAATTAACCTTATCTAAAGATACCACACCATTCGACAATTGTCCTTCACCAATGATTCTTCCGCCTTGATTTCCAGCAATTCCAACGTAGCCTTCGTTGATAGCTTTGATATCGAATAATAAGGCTCGAATCCCTGTCATGTGTTGAGAAGCTCCGCTGTCCATAATCCACTTTGATAAGATAGACCTTGGAAGCCCCTGCACATGAAAAAGTGATTACTTAAAAAGGGAAACCCAAGCCTCGTCGGTCTTGGGTGGATTTGGGATATCAAAAGTTGGAATTTTCACTTCTTTCTTTGGAACCCACTGATCAGTCTTTGTTTGATTAAAATCTTTGGTTTTGACTGATTCAGTTGGTTTGACCACTTCAAATGATGATGAAATCTTTCTCGGAATCCAGGATTGTGATTTCATTCTTGCCTTTTAACATAAAACTTTGAATCTTTGTTTTCAGCTTGTTTTGAAGATTCACCTTTTTCAAAGTTAGAAATCTTTCCAATTTTAGGTTTCTCTTCATGTTTAGATTCATTGTTTCTTTTCAAAATTTTAATCTGAACAACCTCTGGTTTCTTTGATTTTTCATCATCTGAAACTTTATTTCTTCGACGATCAGATTTTGATTTCGGACATTTTCTTGCAATGTGACCTTCTTCATTGCATTTGAAACATGTACGATTATCAACAGATTTCTCACTAATAGATTTTACTCCACTAGTTGATTTCATCTGATCACAAAGCTCTTTCTCTTTTTTAAACTCATCATTCGATTGCTTTCCAATCGAATCTTTTTCTACCACAGTGTCAGTCCCAAACACGAATTTCATGTTTTTCTTTTTATTTTCGTGAAATTGTGACTTTCTCTTCTCATTTTCTTTAGGTTCAAAACCCACACCTCCTCACCTATTCTCAGGAAAGTCTCCACCATTTTTCCGGTAGTTGTTATAAATTTTCTTGGATTTTGAATAAAATTTCTTTTCCTTTTTTTTCTAGATCCTCTGATGAAACTTCAACCAGTTTGAATAGTTTGTCGATGTGATCTTCTTTCACAATCCGAATTGGAAAGCTTTCCTCAAAATATAGTCTATCAGAATCCTTAACTTTGTATAGCACAATGTTAGGATCATCACTTAGACTATTCTCTGATGAAGTATCTTCATTTTCAGATTGTGATTCAGAACTATTCAAACTCGAGTTGGCGCTCTCAAAGCTGCCTTCATCAGAATCACTTCCCAACACATTTTCAATCACGTTACTCACGATTGCTTCACTGTCATCGTTACAATTTGCGTAGATTATATCAATGTTTTCAGGCAACTCATTTTTTGTTTCAGAAAAAAGTTTTAAATTGAGTGCCTTCTCCATTCCTTCTACTTTCTTTTGACAGTAGCTTTCGCATAATGGAGGTGGAACATTGCTATAATCTCCGCGTTTCTTACCTTTAATCATTTTATCATTTTCTTCGGCGGAATGGTTGGAAGAATATGATCAATGACATAAGCATTCGCCGTGTAGCTGAGTAACAACTACCTTACTCATTCAGTTTCAATTTTAATCTCTTGAAGCTCATGTTTTAGCTCAGCAATGTTATTAATGTACATGTTAATGGCTTTTTGTTTTCCCATTAATTTTGCCTTTAACATTTTGATTGTGTCACTTTGTTTTCTATTTGCTTTCTCACAAATGCTATAAGTACTTTTCATCTTATCATAAGCTTCTTTCATTGTGCGATAATCATATTTAAAATTTTCATTATGCACATTTAGATCACTTATGATTGATGACTTTTCAGCACATTGTTTGCAAGCTTTAGCACACTTTGTGCAAGGTTTTTCAACCTCCACAATTTGTACCTTGATAACTTCCTTTTCAATTACCTTTACCTCGACCTCATGACCTACCTCTCTCAGATTAGCCATCATTGCTTTGTCAGCAATCTTGGTAAGGTTTTCCTCATTCATCTCTTTTGTCACATCAATGATCTCCTCGATCTCAGGTTTCTTTTCTTTCATCACTTGCTCTTGAGATGTAGCATCGAAGCAACCTGCAAAACTAGATTGAAGATTAGGAGATATAATGTTCTTTTTTTGTCTCATGATAGATCATCTCCTCTTCCAATCTTTGCAAGTATTCTTCTAGGATTGCATTTTCAAGAGCTGCTTCATCTATCAACGATTCTGGCTCTTCCATGATCTCGGCCATCAAAGCGACATTAGCCTTTTCGGAAATATAATTATTCCAATCAAAACCTTCATCTTCATGTGAAACAACTAGAGCTTTTTCGGTTGTTAACCATCTTGAACTTCAACTTGAACTCTATTTGGAAATGGTTTGTACTGCAAGGCTTTCTTGTAGTAATCATTATTGCTTCTGAACGGACTTTGATTACCGCTAGCTTCACGATTGGTGCATTCACGCTTGAATGCCCCTTTTCTCTACACTTGAAGCATGTCACTTTTGACTTGTCAAATCCCATCTTGTTGCTTGAGTTTCCAATATCTCGTCCAGTAAGTGCAACAAAATTTGTAACTCTTCGGATTATCGATGCCAGACACCAATTAATATCCATCAGCTCTAACTCTTCTTCATCAACTTGATCATAATCTTCAGCAGTCATTTCCGGGTTTCCAATCTTTCCCGCAACCAAGCTCTCGTACGATTCAAGTACAATTGCAAGTAGCGCCATGTGTTGTTTGGCTGCTTGCTCAGAGAATAAATTCTTTATATTGACTGCAATGTTGCAATGAATCACATTGGGATCGGAACCGGAATGATCTGGCTGATTGGTTAGATTCTGAAATGGAGAATTTGAATTTGAACTGGAATGTGATGTGTTTGGTGTCTGATCATAGCTTAGATATGATGTTTGAGATGAATGATTCGAAGAATTTGCATTCGCACTAAAAGCGGTTTGTATCTTCGGACTAGAAGTATCTGAAAATCCACTTTTATAATACAATCCAACATCTTGCACAACATGTGCATTCTTCGATTTAGCGATCTTTTGAAGTTCCATTTATGTCCCTCCAATTTTTTAATGAAATTAGCTAAATGATAATTCGCATAACCAGGACCATTCTTCAGTACCATCAGGTATGTTGACCATTCCCCTCAGGTAGTGCGTCCGCCAACTTGTCTACCAGCTCTTCATCTGTCTTTTGAAGCTCGTGCCTTCTTAGTTGAATGACCAAATGACAATAACGCTCTATCATTTGCTTCATTGTTTCATCTTTCATCATCGTAAAAATATCGAACTCCTTCTTGATGAGAGCTTTCTTGCTTTTTCGCATATCCGTACTACCATGATATTTTGCACGTAAAGCATTCCACAACTCCTGTGCCGTGTTACATTTTGGTAGCAGGATCAAGATATCTTCTTTAACTGATTGTTGTAACAAGCTCATCATCTTTTTCTCATATACGTACAAATCTTTATCTCCAGGTGTAAACTTTGATAAAGCAATCTCAATACCACACTCATCAACTGGCCATTTGTATCCTGTTTGTATTGCAACCCAGCTATGGAAGAATTGAACCCAATTCTCAAACTTCTCACGCCAGCTTTCATAATCGTCAATACTCATCAACTTGGTGGCTTCACGGAAGTCCCCATTTCGTTGTCCAAGTTGATCTGGTTTACTGCAATTTGCGTTCGATGTCTGAGCTGCTACTGTAGCGAAGGCGTTATGAAAATCCGTATCCATTTCGTCAAACTGAAACTGTATCTAGAAACGCACTCACAAACACTTGAAATTTGATTAGAAGCTAGACAAGTTCGGGCGAACTTATCTAGCAAAACAAATTTTCATTTTCACTTTCAACAAGTTCGGACGAACTTGTTTACAATTTAAAAAAAAAAACTCACTTTTAACAAGTTTGGGTGAACTTGTATCAGCTTGACAACTTCGCCCGAAGTTCTTTGAAAATCCCTTTTAAAACTTTTCACAACTTCGCGAGAAGTTGTTAAAAAAGCTCAAAATGTAAGAACTTCGACAACTTCGGGCGAACTTATGTATCAAGTTCGGATAGAATGTATCTGTCAAACATAGTTTTTTTGTGAATTTTGACATGAAATCATTTGAATTTTGATCTTAAACTTTCAAGGGTTTGTTTTAGATGATTACATATGATCATACTAAAAAATTAGCCATTTTTAACCGTAAATTCATCAATTTTGTGAAAAAATGTGAAAATGAAGAAGCAATGGGTAGAAATAGAGAGTGTCTTGTGTAGAAATCAGCAAACTAGGTATCCATGGCTCTGATCCCACTTGTAGGTCCATTGTACGGATCGTTCAGGTCCTAATTTGGCAAACCTAAGGTAAACGTGCGGAATCCGTTTGCATAGGCGACATTGTAGACAAGTTTGTTACTGTTTAATCACTATTTCATTGATTAGTAAATGTTACAGCTCCTGGAAACACTTGGGCAGAGCTTCGTTGTCCATGTTACAAAATCTCTGACTGTTACAAATGAAAATACAACACATCTATTTATAGGAGAAGAAGTTCGCTTGAAATGTGCATTGGCCAAGTTCAGGCGAACTTGTCCATTCCACATACAAGTTCGGGCGAACTTGTCCTCTTACTAACTTAAACTTTAACGTTTCGCTCCTAAATACAGACTCGATATTATATGATGACGTAGGAAACAGACATATGCATCAACATTTGTTGTTTAATTGAGCAATCCATTATGTTTACATTTGCAGGCACAAGAACAAATACAATGAGAAGAAGTAAGTTTTAGGATACTTAAAGATAAAAACTTAGAAAATAGGAATCCAAGTTTGTAATATGATAACATTTACATATCTTATTTAATCGCGTAGGGGGGAAAAGCAAGATGATAGCTCCTATACTGGCTCATAGGCTTAATAATACAAAAGATGACCCCATTGAATGTTCCGACGATGAAGAAATGGACAACATAGGTAAAATTTATTTTATAATGAAGTTGATACTGTAAAAACTACTTGTCGAACATATTATTCATACATTGTGTTATATGTTTTATATATTTTTTTTTAACATAATTAACCTGAAACAGTTAATATGACACACGTGTATATCTACTAGTATATTGCTTGTATGCATTTGGAATTTGTGTATTCGGTTATTATAAATTGAAACAGGTCTTGAGATGGCGCACGGTAAAACAGATGAAAAGTTATCTACTGATGGAGCTACTGTTTGTAGCGATCTTGACTTTATCCAGAAAACAAATGAAGACGTAAAAATTAGCAAAGTAAGGTACCTTTTAAAAACAGTATTTTAAATAATTAACATTTAGAAATTTTTTTTTACCATGTGGAATAAGGTGTTTGGGCCCACAATGGAAAAGTTCAGGAAAAGAGTAGGAAACGAAAAGTAGATAATTTGGCTTGTAAACAATCAGTGCATGCGGTGCGTGTGCCGTTCTCCGATAACATGGAAGGTACACCTTTTAATAGTTGATATTGTTGTTACAAGATAAGTTAGTTGAGTATGCAAAGTCTAAATTTGTTGCTTTTGTTTGTGTTATTGCAGCAAATAACGCCAAATTGGGATAGTGGGTTTCCGGTTGCGCACACGCCAAAAAAGGCATGTCTGACCATGTTAAGGAAAAAGTATGTTGTGAAGATCGTTTGTTCCCCTGCTAACAAGCGTCGCGATGAAGTAATGGCTGAAGCGGTTGCATACAACTTGGCAAATAGGCTTCATGGTTAAAATGTTCAATGCAGACAATAGTTGGAATGTCTATGTTACACTTATTTTCCGATATGTGCGTACTTAATGTGGTTGGGATTTTTTTTGTTCTTTGATGGAAACTCGATGTTTAAACTGCTTTGGTTTAATGTTTACTCCGATTTTGTCTTTGTTTTTTGGACATAATGTACAATGTTTCAGTTCAATTTACATGGTATGGTTCAATTTATATGCTTTACTGAAATATGCAGCATAGATTGAGTTGAAAAACGTTAATGTATGAATATTCACTAGTGTGCACGGGAAAAGTGCACATATGTATTAACGATATATACACAAGTGTATATATGGGGATTTGTCATTGTGTAACTACTGTAACAGAGCTTTTTACTGGTTTAAGCTTCCAGTTGTTTTTTCAAATGATTTGAATAAAAACAAACAGATGTTTTGTACTTGATTTGTGATAATAAAAGAGTTGATGAAACTAAACATGTGCATGGCTTGAAAATACCCTAGTGTATATATGTATGTTAGAGAAGATTTAATGTGGATACACAAGTGTAATAATGTGGTGTCATAAATTTTTCTATTAACTTTAACAGTGGTCTTCTGAGACGTAAACGTGTTTGTTCAAATTTAAGATGTAATTAAACGAAATAGCAAAGCTTAACTAACATTATGAATATATTAAGTGAAGAACGTAATCCAACTAAGAAGCAAAACAATTAAAAACAGTCACCAATGTAAGTGTTTTAAAGATTACAAAATGAAAAAAAAAAGTTGAAAAATGTGTTTCTTCGACGCATATTCTAAATTTCTCTAGCGTTGGATTCGCTTTCTGATTCATCCGATTCTAAACATTAAGAGAACAAACCTGCTGACTCTGAACACTAAGAAAACAAACAACTATAAATTATTGAAGTTACGTAAAACATTTTTCCCCTTATACAAAATTAGTGTATGTTTAAAAACAAACCTGCTGGCAATAAAGTAAAACTACAGAATTTGGCTAAAATAGTTTTTGTAAAAACGACACAACAATCAGTTTTTGGCTAAGATAGCAATCAATTACTTGTCTGATCTGTACGTATGTGTACATGCAACTGTTATATTAACGAAAACAATTCTGTTTACATCAGTTTATCTGTAAACAAAGATTCAATCATACTGACAATATGCAACTAATTCAGAATTCTATAAAACCGGTAAAAAAACAGTTTTTTGATTACGTATAATCAAAATCATCAAAATGCTTCAAAATCATTATTGAAATCAACAATGAGATGGACTACGAAACCGACGATTCATGGTTGTGTTAAAACAGGATTGAATTCTGTTTGTTGTCTTGCGTCTTGGCTATTAAAATCGCTACTATTAGCATCCGCATCCTCCATATTCATCGTCGTAAGTTCAAAAAATAAAGAGGATGGTACGTATGAATTTCGAAAATAATGGATGAAGATATAATAGAATCTTTGATATAATCAAAGGAAATCTTCTAATTTCCGAAAATATATGAAGTGTAACTGCTAGTCATTATAGAAAATGAATTAAAAAAAAGATTAAAATAGAATTACAATCCTAACCTTTTCATCAACTAATGAAATAAATGGTTGAGATTGGTTCATTCTGTTCACAAACAACGATGTTGTTCACTCATGAACCTAACCCTATAAATATATAATATATATATAATAATATATATATATAAATATATATATATTATATAGGGAAATGATATATGTAACTATATGGAGAAAACACTTGTAATTGAGAAAACTTAGGAAACTCAAAGCTCTCGACATTTTTTTATTTTGAAAAAAACACACATGTAATATAAATGTTTTTAAGGGTTTAGAGCAAAAAAATCAAGAAAGCGCCGAGTTGATATTTTTTTAAAAAATAAACAAGTTTTCAGCAATGCGACTGTAACATATGTTACACATGAATTTAACGTATGTTACACAAAAACTTGTTTATTTTTAAAAAAAATCTGGTCGGCGTTTTTTTGATTTTGTTTGCTCAAAACCCTAAAAAACCTGTATATTACATGTGTATTTGTTTCAAAATAAAAAAAATGTAGGGAGCTTTGAGTTTCCTAGATTTTCTCACCACAAGTGGGTTTTCTATATATCCTTTCCCAAAGGATATGTAGAAAACTTATTTGTGCCAAGGAAACCTAAGAAACTCACTTTATAACCATTGATGTAGATGATCTAATGGATGAGAAAATTAGATGCTTTATTGAATTAAATTTATTACATTCTTTGGGTTGATGAGTGGATTAAGGGGTATTTAGGTAAAAGAAACATGAAGCAAGGTACATAATCTATATTATAATATTGGTGGAGGTGAGAGGGTGACTACATGAACAGCTCACTTGTTTTTCCTGGGGGGATCTGCAATCTTCCATTTCACAATCATCAAAAAGCAAATTTGAAAAGCCCAGATTCAAAAACAACAATTTGCCTCCTTCTCTCTCAACATTTCAAACACCAGAAAGTCACAGACACAACGCATTGTGTTTCTCAAACAGTTTGAGATTCTCCATTGTGTTCATTAAAAAAACCAAGATCACACACACAAGTGTGTGAGAGAGAAGCATGCTTGAAATTGTTCGGTTGCTTGGTTTTAGAGAGAGAAGGTTGTTGGAACACCAAGACCAAGAACACACACAAGTGTGTGAGAGAGAAGCAGGTCTGAAATCGTTTGGTTACATGGGTTTTTAGAGAGAGAAAGTTGTTAGAACACCAAGAACATACACACAAGTATTGACAGAGAAGCAGGTTTGAAATCATTTAGTTACATGTGTTTTTAGAGAGAGAAAGTTGTTAGAACACCAAGAAAACACACACAAGTGTGTGAGAGAGAAGCAGGTCTGAAGATCTTCATCGTGTTCATCGGACGGTTCTCCGGTAAGTGTTCTACTAACAGCAAGAACACACTTGATTATTTGTTAAAATGGTTGTTAATAACTTTTTGTGTGCTCAAAGTGTTCTAGTAATGGGTTAATGTTCATGTATTTTGCAGGTTTTTGTTTTTATCTTAAAATCATTTTTAGTTTTTTGATATTTCAGTTTGTTGGCCAATAATTTATGAGTTGGGTTTGTTTTAGGTTTTATGCATTGGGTTTGCTTTATTTTGGTTTAAATTGGGCATCCCAATTATTGGTAGATGTTACAGATGTCACACCCTGGTCGTAGCGGAATCGCAAGCATGTGACTTAACGGAAATCATTGTAATCAATCGTGTAAACATAATTATATCCAACAACGATGCCATATGTTATACAAATTCAAATTCAAGTTTACATGTTCCAACAAGTCTCATAAGTTTACCGAAACAATATTTAGTTAAGTTACATCACCAAAATATGTTATTATAATTGTAGATCTAATCGAGGTTTTGACCCCTATATGCCCAAACAAGGTAGGGATATATGAGGCAAATCCTCCAAAAGTGGCCATCGTTGTATGTTCCGAGAATCCATCACCGGTTAAGCCATGTTTCCTGAAATGCATGTAGTTTGAAAAATCAACAAAAGTTGAGCGAGCTCATGTAGTTTTGTTTTCGAATAAGTTGTCATAATTGTTATCCATTATTGAAATCCAGGTATGTAAATAATTATGGAATATAAGGATCTATCAGTGGCTAGCGAGCCCTCCAATACTATGCACCGTAAGTATGTACCCAAACCAGGACACTTTGTTCTCAATTGGGATCACAAAAGCACCCCATGGTATACAACTAGGAGTGGAGCGTGCCTCAAGCTCAATAGATCTACACCTTTTGCACCTTGGTCACTAAGTGATTAATGATGTCATATTGTTATCCAATCCTACTTACGCACATCGATCTTATTGTCATCTAACTCCATAACCAACATACCATATGTCTTGACATGTATTTCCCCGAGTGTTATAAAACCGAAAGCGTTTAAAAGAAAGGGGGACATGAACTCATTGATTCGCGTTCCTTGTGTACAACTCACAGTGTTTTTCCTTGGTCTTGAACCGAAACCTACAAGTGTTCTAATTCCCATTAGACACTTAAGTCTATGTTTGTTCTATGTACAAGTCCCCATCTTAGGTTAGTTGTTCTTAATCGTTTTATTGATTAATTATTTCTTGACTTAATAATATAGGTTTTTTTATCGTGTCTTGAATAGTGTGTGAACGGCGTCGCTCGTTCATTGTCCTTGTGCCTAGCACACTTGTCATTGGGCCTAGCCCACGTCCTTGTGTCGTTGGACCTAGCCCATGTTCTTGTGTCATTGGGCCTAGCCCATGTGTTGATGTCATTTGGCCTAGCCCATGTATTTGTGTCATTGGGCCTAGCCCATGTGTTGATGTCATTGGGCCTAGACCATGTGTTTGTGTCATTGGCCTAGCCCATGTGTTTGTATTCTTGTGTCTAACCCATGTTTTTTGTATCTTTGGGCCTAGCCCATGTTTTTGTATCTAGTTATATTTATTTTTCAAATTAAATATGTATACTTGTAAAATAATATTTCCAATATTATTTTTAGTATAAGTAGGTTTGTTATTTTCCAAATGTACACTTAGGAAAGTATACACGTATTCTAGTGTTAAGGTTCGCGTATTTCTTATTTCTTGACAAGATTTATTACTTGTAAATCTTATGTTTTTCTTACGGAATTTCTACTTCTTAAAAATAATATATTTTTAAGGCTTGTATGGAATATATATATATATATATATATATATATATATATATATATATATTTTACCAATCTTGTTAAATATATATATATATTTTTGTGTATAAGTCCATTTAATTGTCCAAGTCCATTTTATCAACAAATACATATAAGTTTTATATATATATATATTTTGTTATGGTTGCCCAAATACTCAAGGATGAGTATTTTGTGTGTGTTTTGTCCAAGTATTTTCTTTGGTATTTAGGGGTATTATGTATTTATACTCCATTGGGAGTTTTTAGTGTTTTAATTTCCCTATTTTTGTCTACTCATATATTACACATCATATACACATTCCACACAAAAATCCTTGGTGACCATTAAATATATATATGTATATATATATATATATATTTATATTTATATATATAGATTTATATTTGTTTTTATCCTTTAAGAAATATTTATTTTTTTAACTTGTATTTCTATATGAAAATAGGGCATGGCTATGTTTAATTTATTTAAACATCTAAAAAACCAAAAGTTTAGTAGAACTTTATATTTTTTTCTAAGTGTTGAATTTTTATAAAAATTTGGCCATAGTTTCTCCTATATTTAGGAGTTTTCCCATGTTTATAAACATGTGTTTAAGCTTCAGAAATTCACCAATTCATCCATAACAATTTCTTCAAGTTTAAACAACTTCATCCAAGAACTTTTTACATGATGATGAACTCAAAACTTTATAAAAACATATAGTCTTCTAGTATGGTGTTAACATGTTTAGTTATCTTCAAAAATGCTAATTATCCACTAATTACACAACTTTTGTAGAAAATCATGTTTAACAACTTGTTCATCCATTTACAAAAATGACTTTAAATCCATGTTCATGTATTGTAAATCATTTTAACTAGTTCATTAGTGACCTACATCAAGCTCATCAACTTATTCCTCATGGATCTTTCAAGATCTATATATACACTTTTAAGATCTTTACATACAACACTACTACACATGATAATCATCAAGCTAAGCACATATTAATCACATACAACTTTATTACTCTTCAAGATTATGTTTGTTTTCTTTAGATTTCAAGTGTTCTTCAAGTGTTCATCTTTTAAAGCTTCATGTTCTTGATGGATTCACTTGTACATGATAAATATACTAGTAACAAGGATTAAAACAAAGATCAAGAGGCTTACTACTAGCTCTTGTGGCTAGGGAAGTGGCAAACAAGAACAAGATTTGAAGATAGCACAAATGTAGTGGATAAAAGCTCCTCAAGGTGGTCCTTCCACTTCCAATGCTTGGATACTACTTAGATGGTCTTGAGACACCCTTGAACACCTTTAGAATTGTTGCAAAATGAAGCAAAGATGGAGGTTAGAGGAGGTGGTTTGTGGCCGAGAGCAAGGAGGAAGATGGAGGTGTTTTTGTTTTGAATTTTGAGGTTTAGAGTTGGTGATGATAAGTGTTGATTATGTTCCCTTATAACCTACATCTCTTAGTAATCCCTCATGTAAACACATTGTCCTTCAAACCATAATCAAGATTAGGAGACAAACATGGGGCTTGTGGGGCCCATGCTTGACCGTAAATCCAAGGGGGGGGGGGGTATTGGTTTGGTTTCAATTGTAAGTTGAGTTGTTTAGTTGGAAGCTAAGGGGGTTTAGATGGTGTTATGTGCATTAGTGTTTTAAGGATGAATTATGGTGTTTGGTGATTTTAACTAGCTTTGTAACACTAAAACAATGCTTCTAGTGAAAATTTGGTGTTTCGGGTAGTGTCCGGTTGTTCGGTTGCTTACCGGCTCGGTAAAGTGCTAAATGGCGCAATTTAGTGTGTTATGAGGTACCTTTTATGATGGTTTTGATTCCCGGCACTTTGCAAGTTACCCTGGACACTTTAACCTTATTTCTGCATCATATTTTAGTGTATCAATGCTGAATTTTGCTGATTTATGCTGAATTCTGCTTTTAAAGTGTGTTTTGGGCACTGTTAAGTGCTTTAAATGATTTCCGGAAAGTTGTTAAGTTAAATCCTTGTGTTCCCATATAGGATTTAATGTGTAATTGCTATTAGACTTCTATCTAAGTCCTAGAACTGTCGTTAAGCTGATTACCGGACTAGTGCTGACACTGCTAGTCTAACCGGCAAGTCTACTAGTTGTTTTAGTGCACTGTTTAATTGTTTTTCCGACACAATGATCAAGATGAATAATATGAACTATTGAAATGTAATTCATAACAGTTTTCAGATATGTAGGATGTAATTTAGTAGAGCATGGCGTTTCAACATATAATTGCATGATTAAATTAATAGTTTAATTGTACGGAAATTACCCGAAAGTTGACAATTGTCACAACAGAAAAGGTTTCAAAATTTTGTTGGTTAAGTTGTTCTTTTTTTATAATTAGTGTTAAATGTTTCAAATTTTTGTTGGCATAACGAGTTACGTATGTTACATTTCTGCCGGCTACATTTTTGCTAGTTACATTCTAAACTGTTTGTCCTGTATGTTGTAACATATGTTACACTTCGGGGAAATATATGTTGCATACATGGTGTTACACATTTGTTGTGATATGAGTGATATTGAAATGGTGAATGGGGTAATTGTTGTATCCTCATCTTAGCAAGTACTCTTTTGCTGACTACTAATATTTATGTTTTTCCTTTGTTGGGCAGGACTGGAACTGGGAAGAAACCTAACAAAAGTGTAGTTTATGTTGTCAGAACAAAACTATAAATCCGCATTTGTTGTGTGTGTTAGAAATTTAGTGTCCTTTTTTGTGTAACTTAATTTAGGGAATTGTGTACGTGTGACGGATATTGTGTACGTATTTTGTTGCACATGAACTGTAACAATTTATGCATAGTAATACATTTGTAACATATGCTACATGTTTTTTCTCTAATATACATAACCTGGGTATACATGTAACATGTCTAACACATACTACATCCTGTTTTCTCTAACATATGTAAATATATGCTACACGTGTTACACATAAAGGTAACATTGTAACCTGGCTATACAAGTGCTAGCCTCGGGTGTAGAACATGCAAATACTCTATGTAACATGTGTAACACATGTAATATCCTGTTTCATCTAAAAATATGTTACAATCGATGTAATGTGTGTTACACATACAGGTAACATGTGTAACCTGGCTATAAAAGTGTTGGCCTCTGGTGTAAAACATGCAAATACTCTATGTAACATGTATAACACATGTAACATCATGTTTTATCTAAAATATGTTACAATCGCTGTAACGTGTGTTACACATAAAGGTAACATGTGTAACCTGGCTATATAGGTGTTGGCCTTTGGTGTAGATCATGTAACTACACTATGTAACATGTGTAACCTGATTGTACATGTGTTATCCACTTTGGAGTAACAAATGCAAAACATGGAAATTGATAAAAAAAATGGTGGGAACAATAACTATGTAGGGTAAAGCAAACTGTGACAATTTATACACGGTAAAAATACTGTAGCATAGGGGAACCCTCGTAGCATATACAACAAATATACTATTTAAAAAAGGTGAAATATGTTGCGACATATGTTAAATAAAAAAACCAAAAAACCCAATTACATATTCAGACCGTAAAAGCAAATTATGTTCATTTCTTGATAATTATCATCATCTTTAACACACCAATTCCTTCATTATATATTCAGATTGTATATAGGTAACATTTCACTACTTACTATGTACCCAGAGTTGTTATTAACAATGTTACTTGTACATAAAAAACTACATTAACATATATTTTTAAATTGAACCCAACTTGGTCGCCATAGTCTTATACATGGCAAGAACAAAATGGAAGGACCTGTCTGAAATATACATCGATGAATGTTGAACGATTGCTACTTTAGGCTTTGTTCTTCAATCATCTGCGACTTTTGAGGATAAGGAGAGATAAGTTAATCAAATTCATATGGTATTTAGGTAACATTGTGCTAGTTACATGTGTAACTAGAGTTGTACATATATTACCCTGAGTGTAACACATGTTACAAACTTGTTTCCTGTATATATGTAGCATTTTTCTAGATACATATGTACCTGGAATTGTTATTAACAATGTTACAAGTAGATTAAAAACTACATTAATTAACATATATTTTTTACATTAAACCCAACCTGGTCGCCATAAGTCTTATACATGGCAATAACACGTTTGACATGTATACTCATGTTAAAAGTGGTTGTACATATGTTACCATCTTGTGTAACACATGTTACAAACATGTGTTACATATGTACAATTGCTTTGTTACCAAAGAATGCTTAGATGTGTAACATATGAGACTTAGTTCCAATGTAACACATGAAACAAATTTAGAATGTATTACACCATGACAACAAGTGACTTTTGTTTTGATTAACATATTTAAATGGTGTTGAACGTAACAAGTGTCACCTAGCTGGTCGTTACATATTTAACACATGTAACGTGGCTATACATGTGTTACCTCAATAGTGTAACACATGTTACAATCATGTGTTACATATGTGCAGCCCCCTTTGTGTCCAAAAAAGGGCTGTGTTAACTATAATTGTGTAACGTTGTTACAACTTAGTAGCTAATTATCAAACAAAAAACAAGACTTTTTATTTGTAAAATTAACGAGATATTCCGAATAAATTATGAACACATGTCTCATATATTTCTAGTCACATATATTACTTGTTTACTATTATTTCTACATATGTAATTTTACTAAGTTTAAATTGACACGAAAAGGGTTGCACTTATGTGTTAACTTGAAGGGGTATGGTCCCAAAAACCTTGCGCCAAGCAAGGGAACCATACCCACTATTAACTGCCAAGAAAACCTTACGCAGGCTTCTCTGCCAAAGAAAGACTCACTAAACTTTGCGCCTGGTACCCAAAGAAGGAAAAGATCAGTTAACTACCTTGTGCGGGCTCGCGCAAGGTTCAAAGTTAACCTTGATTAATTTCCTTGGGTAATACTTCATTCATAAACCTTGCCCAGACACTTGTATCAAAACAAGAACTCAGCAAACATTGCGCTAAACAGCAAAGAAGGAAAAAGATCGTTTAACTACTTTGCGCCGCTCACGCAAGGAAACAGTTAATCCTAAAAGAATTTTCCTTAGCAGGAATCCCTGTTTACAAGAAATGGTGCAGAGGCAAAAGGAATCTTTCTGTTATAACAGAATGCATACGTGGCAGTGGTCCTACAGGTCACAGCTGTATAAATGTTCTAGAAGCATTTATTGCCAATCGTACAAAGCCACTATTCGGTTATAACCAAATGACACGTGGCAACATCTAAGGAGATCACGGTGATAGCATGCTCACATCAATAAAATATAGTGATCTCATGATGACACGTGGCATCTCCCTAGCCTTCGATGAGCTCACGATCCGTGTGCACTAACGGACAGTCAAGACTTCACGGAGTAGTGAAAGATTCCGTTAGGTTTCCATCTCTCATTTTGGCGCCCAAACCCTGGCTATAAATAAGTAACTTGGGGTTCAAGGAAAAGGTATTCACTCTCACTTACTCTCTCTCTTACTTCACTTTACTTCCGACTACCTGTACTTATTCTCACGCCGTAGGGTGGTCACGGAGAGAACCCCTTTCTCCCCGTGGGGAGTCTGACGGTGTTCTGTTTTGCAGGATCAGTCGAAGTACCTTTCCCGAAACCAAACGAAGGATTAACCTCTTTATGCAGAGCCCGATCCATAGATCTACACAGATTCTGGTCTGGTTGATCTAGGGTTCCTTCATTGGCGCCTACCGATTTTCTTTTCTTCTCTCATCTTTCGTTTTGTTTCACCTAGATCTACAGCTTCATGGCTGATGGATCATCATTTCCAGGTCCTCGATCAGAGATTCGTTGTGTCACCGGCGCTCCTCAGGTCGACGGACAGATTGTCGAAGATTCGTCCGGTGAAGCTGATGTTCCGTATGATCCAGATCATGCGAGCATTCCAATAACAACGGTGGCTCCTCACGTTTACGTTGTGTTAATCCTCCCGCCTGGAGAAACTCCATTATCATGGTTGATTAAGTCTCAAATTGCTTTGACGCCATGTATGCTCAATTGTGTGCTCAAATCGGAACTCCCGCTTTTCAAGCTCCGGTTAATACACCTCAGGTCCGTGCTTCGTCGGCACCTCGAGCGTTGAGTTATGGAACTCAGAACCAAGTCCGTGCACCTTTGCATGTGTCTGTAGATGGAACTGAAATGTACTCTATAACCAGAAATGATTCTGTTCATTCTGGTAATAGGAAGCAAGAAGAAAACGTTCAACATCGACCATCAGTTCACTCACGTTTGGGCCCACGATCATCACAGAAGCGGGACACCCAGTACGATGACTATGATAAGACTTACGAAGAAGGAGATAGTGCAAGTGTTTTCAATCGACTGTCTGCAGATCATGTCAGTTATAAGCCTAAGATCCGAGCAGTGTATAATCCTGAGGCAGAGCATGATTATAACTTGATTTATCGACCGGCTGAAGCTGCTGAACAATCAAAATTTGTGAAGGAAATCGCTCTAGCCCCGCTAGAACGAGCAAAATTGCCATCAAACGTTGGTAAGTTTAATGGATTGTCAGATCCAGATGATCACATGCGTCTGTTCACTGGCGCAGGACTTATTGGAGGATGGACTCTACCTATGTGGTGCCATCTATTTGTACAAACGTTAACTGGGGTTGCGCGACTCTGGTTTGATAACTTACCAACAGGTAAGATCTCCTCATGGAATGATTTTAAAGAAAAGTTCGTTACTCATTTCAGTCAGCAGCGTCGTTATGTTAGAGATTCGTTAGATGTGATGAACATCTGGTGAAGAGACAATGAGAGTTTGGAAGATTTCATTACGCGCTACAACAAAGAAGTTTTAGAGATCGGTGATGTGCATGAAGATCTTATCCATGCACAATTCAAGTATGCGGTAAGATGTGACGAAATGATTAAAGTACTTTTTGGTACTACTGGTTTGCCAAAAAGTTGGGATAAGCTCATGGCAGCAGCCAAGGTTTATGCGCAAACCGAACGAAACCTCATTCAAATAGACCTCCTCTACCTCAGCATCGTCCTGAGGATCTGAGCAAAGGGGGTTGGAAGTTAAAGAAGGGTTGGAAAGACTCGAACCAGAGTTCTTATTCACCATACGGTCCAATGGATGCTCGTGAAATGATTAACAAGATCGCAACTCAGAAAGCCATAAAAAACAAGAATCGAGAGCGACAGTGGACTCCTCTCACCAAATCTCTCGTGGAAGTCTTGAGCACTGAGAATTATCAATTTAAACAACCTCATCCCATGAAGAACAAAAAGGGTCAAGACCCAAACTTCTTCTGTAATTTCCACAAAGACACAGGGCATATAACTGACAATTGCATTAGCCTGTGCAAAGAAATTGAAAAGGCTTTGAAAAGTGGTAAGTTAACACACTTAGTGCAATCAGTTCGAAAAGAGGTCAAACAACTCATGCGCGGCGATGAAGGGCCAAGCAACAAAAAGATGAAACAAGTTGCCATGATTCAAGGAGGCTCGTCATGCAAGCACAACTTTCATCGATTCCAAGGAGAGAAATGGCGCAAGCAGCAAGTGATATTTCCTGTGGTTCCAGGCGGACCTCAGGAAGAAAGACCATTGGTAATCACATGTATCTTTGGCCATTACCAGACTGACTACATGTTCATAGATCCGGGAAGTTCTATGGATATCATATACGAACAATGTTTCAAACAGTTAGATCTGGAAGATAAGGCACGCCTGGAACCAGTTGACTTCCCGTTAACTGGATTCTGCAATGAGGTTGTCTTCCCTCTTGGACAGATAGTCTTCCCCGTGATTCTTTCAGACGGTAAACACTCACGCACCATTCAAGTGAACTTCATGGTAATGCCAACAACATCCCGTCATGACATTTTATTAGGGCGTCGAGCGCAGCGAGATTTCAGCATGGTCACGTCTGCGCCCAACGCTGCATGTGGTTTCCCAACGCCAACTGGAGTAGCTATCATTTTCGCCCGAAAAAAGATTACGTCTATTGAAGAACCAATTTTTAAGGTTGCTAAACCAACATCACCAAATGACCTGAGAAATGGGTGCTGAACAATAAGTATCCAGAGCAACCAATTCTTCTTGGTCCTGCAATTTCTATGGCAATTCGCGCAAAACTCAAAACCTTGTTGTTTCGAAATATGGATATCTTTTCATGGACACCTGCAGACATGATAGGGGTTCCGCGTAATGTTGCAAAGCATTGTTTAAATGTCTTCCCATCAGCAGAACCAGTAGTTCAGAAAAAGCGCAGCTTGGGAAGTGAAAAAACGGAAGCTATGAACGAGCAAGTGGCTGAATTGCTTAAAGTTGGTATCCTGCAGGAAGTCAAGTATCAAATTTGGGTGGCGAACCCCGTTATGGTCAAAAAACATAACGGCTGGTGGCGCATGTGTGTCGATTTTAAGGATTTAAACAAAGCATGTCCCGAAGATTGTTACTCGTTTCCAGAGATCAACAAAAAAGTGGACTCCTTAGCATCATTCCGCTGGAAATGTTTTCTCGACTGTTACAAGGGATACCATCAAGTGCTGATGAAACAAGAGGATGAAGACAAAACGGCTTTCCGCACGGAGAAAGGTATTTTCTGTTATACAAAAATGCCTTTTGGGCTTCGCAATGCGGGAGCCAAATATCAGCGACTTATGGATTCCGTTTTTGGAGATGGCATCAGGAAAACTGTTGAAGTGTACATTGACGATCTAGTCATCATGAGTCATACAGAAGAAACAATGTTAGAAAACATTCAGAAAACTTTTGATTCTTTACGAAGTGAGAATTTGTAATTAAACCCAAGCAAGTGTTTTTTTGGCATGGAAGAGGGAAAGTT
The DNA here is from genome assembly GCA_947069175.1 of Scalesia atractyloides. Classification (NCBI taxonomy): domain Eukaryota; kingdom Viridiplantae; phylum Streptophyta; class Magnoliopsida; order Asterales; family Asteraceae; genus Scalesia; species Scalesia atractyloides. Next base: position 3,473,454 of record CAMTDV010000018.1, on the reverse strand, counting down.
TCTCGGTTTCATGAGGTCCATGATTGGGATTTGCAAGTGGTCATATTTTTCTTTCGCATCTGTGTAGATGGCAACAATCAATCCCATGAGTAGCAGCTCGGCTTGTATCCCATTGAGTTTTCAAAGCATTTGCCAGGTGCAGTGTGCACTTTTTATAGCCCTCAGCATGCCCATCATTGCGAGCCGCTACCATCAGCTCTGCCACTCTCTCATCCAACTCCGTAGAGTTCAAGATGGAGTTTGCAATCTGTAAGCAAACACGTCAATATAAGATATGATAATTCAACAAGACATATATATATATTTCAAGATAGGGATAATACCTCCATAATCCCATACTCGCGCAACCAAGTAAGCTGATTCATCAGCGACTCTGCCAGGCTCTCAGCTGTGGCACGAGCGACCTCCGTATCGTTAACTTTTTGCTCGCCTTCAGTAAGATGGCGGGTCAACTCGGCTTTCTCAGTACGATGAAGCTTGATATCCTTTTTCAAGGAATCAACTTCCGCCGGCAGACGCGCCTGATCAAATAACATAGAGGTTAAATCATCAATCTCTTTATTCTTAAGGAGGAGAGTCAATTTGGTCGCTACCTCATTCTGTTCGCTCCTCTCTCTATGCGAACGGGCCTCCTCTGCTGCAACAACTACATTAGTTTTCTCTTTCTTGAGTTTCTCAATTTCATTACGAAGAGAAAATTTTTCATTATTGTCTCGATCACAAGCCTCCACAAAGCGCTTGCGATCTTCAGCATGCTGCGCAGCAGCAGCCTCACATTTGCGCTTCCATGCAAGCGCAGACCACTCCTCGGTTTTCTTCTCCTCCTCAAACTTGGCCTTAGCAGCCTCAAAATCCATGACCATCTTTAGCGTCTTCTCCCTTTCAAATTTGGCCTTCGCCTTATTAATCTCAACCTCATCCCACTCCTTGTTCATGCTGCGCCATTAGCGCACAATTCGGTTCATAGTGGAAGAGGCAAGGGCAGACTCTTGTAAATACGTCTAATAAATGGCATCATGATTCTTTTCTTCTTGACGTTTCACCTCCGCCGGAGGGAAGATGCCCTTATACCACTCCCTGCATGAGTGCCAGTCAGTAAAAACGTCGCCTTATTTGACCTTCCACACAGGTTGGTGGATCTCGGAAGCCCGTTTCTCAAAACAAGAGCGATAATAATAATCCCCAGGTGTTTCATCGTGGCGAATCGGCGACTCCTCATCTGAGTCATCAAAGTTGGCATAAAATGATCACTTTTTATTGAAGGGTCTGCACCCTTAGAGAAAATCGTTGAAGACTCACCAATGGGTGTGGATGGTTTATCTTGTTCCACATCTACAAGCCTTTCCGCATCAACATCTGTGGCAGTATCTTTAACCTGCTCGTCAGCAGGATTCTTAGCGACATCTGAAGCAGTATCTTTAACATGCTCGCCAGCAGGATTCTCAGTAACAAATTGTTTTGGCTCTTCTTCTGGAGCCACCCCTTCTGTTTTTTTCCGGAATAATGGGGTCCGCATCAGAAAAAGGGGCGCTAGGGTCCACACCACCCCCTTCAGTATTTTTAGGCTTGTGCGGTGATGGTATGGAAGATGATGTCACCGGCGCAACCTTCACAAGTTTCTCTGCAACAAACAAACACAAGAGTGTCAGACATAAGGCAATGCGCAGCTATTACAACAAAGTTTGCAAAGAAGTAGACATACCAGGAGAAAACTTCTTCGCAAGAGCATCTAGATTGCCTTTCTTGCCGATGCGCGGCCGCGCAACCTTTCTCGGCGGAGAAAGCGGTACAGTCTCAGATTCTTTTCTCTTCTTTGAGATGCGCTTCAACGCCTCCTCTGGGCTTGAAGGTATCTCCAAAGGCTCGTCAAGATTAGAAGCAGGGATAGATGATGTATCTATGGGTTCTTCCTTGGGTTTCCTCAAACCTACAGGCGCAAGACCCTCTAATGAGTCTGACACCACCACGTAATCATACAAGAATCAGATACGAGACGCGTACCTTTCTTGCCCTTAGCCTTTACAGCTGCAGATGGCTTAGTTTTTTGACCTTCTGGTTTAGCGGAAGGCAGCACAGCAGCAGCAGTGGGTTTCTTCTTCTTCTTAGAATCAGGGCCTACGCCCAAGTTTAGCAAATCACCTACATGATCAATGATAAAGGGAAAAACGTTGCGCCATAAGTTACATTGCAATATTACTTAGAATTAGCATCTACCAGTAATATTGCAATTCTAACTCAGGCTTTACAATCTATGACGTACCAGTAGTAGAGGAGGGCTGCGCATTGAGACTTTCTTTGTTGGGAAGTTCAAAATTTCCCAAGATCTGATCAAACCAGGGCTCCTCATTCTCTTCAAGAGGCACAGCAGCCATCTTCCCGTTTTCTATCTTAAAAGAGACCAAATATAATGGCGCAACTGTTTCACAAAGCATAGCAACAAAACATCATCAATAAACAGTTATAGAAGGCTGTTCTAAGAAGTTGTGAAGTAACATACCAACACCATCTTTGGTGTAAACCGGTTTTTCTTGACGCTCCTTCTTCAACAAGATGCTCATCCCAGCAGCAATCAACGCCCTTTCTGGCAAGACAATATTGGGCACATCCTTAATATTTTGGTACCACACTTCATTGGTAGGAATGGCCAGCGTCTCCAAATCTATCTCCTCCCCGACCCTGAACGTCATCGCCGTCGGGATAACCGCCGCCTTCACATAATTTTTTTTTTATTTACAGTCGTGATAGGATTTGGGTGGCACTAACAACAGCCGTTTTGCTTGCAAACGTTGTTGGAACGAATAGAATCCTAGAGAACAGTGCAACTGATAGAAAACCCGAAACTTCTCGACCGTCGGTATGATCTGCATCGACCGGCAAACAAACTCGAAATGCCTAACCCTCATCATTCCCATGGGGTTCAACTGAGAAATATGGAATTTGTAAAAATCAAGGATTTCCAGCATAAAATGGGTCACCGGAAGCCTGAAGTTGCCTTCGGCAAAATAGTCATAGAATAAAGTGATGTAGCCGGCCGGAGCATCCGCCGCCGTGGCACCCTCCGCCATGGCACCCTCCTTAGGGTTAAAAGCTCCCCAGGACTTGGCAAACTAAAAGTTATTAACCAGGGCATCAAATTCTTCTTTCTTCCACTTTAACGGTGGAAGTATTGATGTCGCCGATATCTCGACTCTCCCAGAACTGGTAGCCATAAGTATCAAAAGATCAGAAAGACAGTAAACTCAACAAAGAAGATGATCGGAGTATAGCAGATTGCCGGAAAATATGAAGGATATGTGCTCTCTCTCTCTCTAGAACATTAACTGGTAAAGAAGCAAATGAAGAGTCGATCCCCTTTATATACCAATCGCAATTAATGCTCGACGTAACAGCAACGACTTTTACGACCATTACACCCTCCTAGGTAACTGACAGAGCGAGTGGGGAACAGTGATTACCCTCACGCGCGAGTGTCACCGAATTATCATTAATATAGTGGGACACATACTGTTGACAGCCTGTCCACGGTACCACCACATCTCAGGAACGTGCGTTTACACCAACTACATTATCTGGATGAGCGACACGTGTCCTCCAAAATATTTGAAATCAAATAGTCTTTGAAGTTCACATATGATACGTCATCAGGAAGCAAAAAACACTCAAGGACCAGCACCCATACAGTGCAGCATACTTATCTTAAGTCCAGTGCTCCACCTACTTTTTACTTTTACATAGGAGCAACACTGGAATGGGGACTTGAAGGGTATGGTCCCAAAAACCTTGCGCCAAGCAAGGGAACCATACCCACTATTAACTGCCAAGAAAACCTTGCGCAGGCTTCTCTGCCAAAGAAAGACTCACTAAACTCTGCGCCAGGTACCCAAAGAAGGAAAAGATCATTTAACTACCTTGCGCGGGCTCGCGCAAAGTTCAAAGTTAACCTTGATTAATTTCCTTGGGTAATACTTCATTCATAAACCTTGCGCAGGCACTTGTACCAAAACAAGAACTCAGCAAACGTTGCGCTAAACAGCAAAGAAGGAAAAAGATCATTTAACTACTTTGCGCTAAACAGTTAATCCTGAAAGACTTTTCCTTAGCAGGAATCCCTGTTTACAAGATATGGTGCAGAGGCAAAAGGAATCTTTCTGTTATAACAGAATGCATACGTGGAAGTGGTCCTGTAGGTCACAGCTGTATAAATGTTCTAGAAGCATTTATTGCCAATCGTGCAAAGCCACTATTCGGTTATAGAAGCATTTATTCCCAATCGTGCAAAGCCACTATTCGGTTATAACCGAATGACACGTGGCAGCATCTAAGGACATCACGGTGATAGCATGCTCACGTCAATAAAATATAATGATCTCATGACGACACGTGGTATCTCCCTAGCCTTCGATGAGCTCACGATCCGTGTGCACTAACGGGCAGTGACTTCACGGAGCAGTGAAAGATTCCGTTAGGTTTCCATCTCTCATTTTGGCGCCCAAACTCTCGCTATAAATAAGTAACTTGGGGTTCAAGGAAAAGGTATTCACTCTCACTTACTCTCTCTCTTACTTCACTTTACTTCTGACTACCTGTACTTATTCTCACGCCGGAGGGTGGTCACGGAGAGAACCCCCCTTCTCCCCGTGGCGAGTCTGACGGTGTTCTGCTTTGCAGGATCAGTCGAAGTACCTTTCCCGAAACCAAACGAAGGATTAACCTCTTTATGCAGAGTCTGATCCATAGATCTACACAGATTCCGGTCTGGTTGATCTAGGGTTTCTTCAGGTAACATATGTATAGCCATATTACACATGTTACATATACTTGTTACATCCAAAAAAAATCCCTTCACAACAACATCCGTCTTCATCAAAATATGGGCATACTAACAATGAAAATAAAAATGAATTTTGTATCAATAGCTGTAATGCTTCTAAAAATGGCCTTCACTACAACATCCGTCTTCATCCAAAAATGGGCATTAGCAATGAAAGGACTTCTCCGAAATATATAATGATGATTGTTGAACGATTTCTACTTTATTGTTTGTTCTTAATCGCCTGCGAGTCTGAGGAGAAGGAGAGACAAATTAATCAATTTCAGAGCGTATGTAGGTAACATTGTGCTAGTTACACATGTAGCTAGAATTGTTTTAAGAAATGTAACACGTTTAACATGTATACTCATCTTAAAAGTGGTTGTACATATGTTACCCTCTTGTGTAACACATATTACAAACATGTGTTATACATGTACAACTGCTTTGTTACCAAAGTCTGCTTAGACGGGTAACATATGCAACTTAGCTTTGATGTAACACATGAAACAAATGTAGAATGTATTCCACCATGACAAATGACTTTTGTTTTGATTAAAGGTAATGAAAATGTGATATCCGAGTGAAGTTTATACATAAATAACCAAACCAACAAAAAATTTGAAACATATACCGTAACAATTATGGATTTTCAAACTAGTTATCTACCATCAGTGGTGATGCCCCTAATTTAAATAAAACCAAAAAACAAAATAAAGCAAATTTTATTCATAAACCCAAAAAAAAACCAGCTCAAACATCATATTCATGTATATAATAAATCAAAGTTGTATATGTCTTCTAAAAATTAAAAAACTTCAAATAAGTTAAACACATCTCAAACAATACTTTAAAAAGAAACCCAGTTAACACTACTTCAAAAAGAAAAAAACCCACGAAAAAAAAAACATATACCCAGTTAACACTAATTCAAAAAGAAACCACAGAAAAAACATGAATGTCTGCTAAAAAAAGACACAACTTTATGCTTCAACCACACCACTGAACATGTAGATGGCACGGTATTCATGGACATAAAACACATTAAAAAAGCCGAAGAATAGCCAGTTAAAACAAATGAACGACTTGAAAAACATGAAAAACACGAACATAAGAAACCTGATGAAGATGAACCATGGTGAAATTGAACCGCAGGTGATTCGTCGCCGGTGAAGTTGTTCCGGAATACACGGCTAGGAGAGTAAGCAATAAGATCATCCACGAAATCATGTGGGGCGCCTATGAAACACGGAAAAAATGGAAGAAAATGGAAGTTGCAGGTCTGAGTTTTGTGAATATGAAGAGAGGATAAGAATGAAAGAAGGTTGGTGGGGATAATAAGAAGCTATGATATGTACTTTGGATCTTGAAGAAGATGGAGGTTGGTGGGGTAACCGATGTACATGGAGAAGGAGGGAAAATTGGTAAAGTGTGATGTGACACAAGTGTGTAAAATGAAATATTTACCCTTTTAACATGTGTATGTATTATATTAGATGGATTAATCTAGACCACACAATCCAAGTTTTCAAAGTTTTCTCAATTATATGGGTTTCCCCTATATACTTACAATATATATATATATATATATATATATATATATATTATGATCCGGTTCAAATGAAAACCACTCCCAGTTGCGAGAACGTTGAGAACTCCTCCCATCCAATAGAATTTTAACACAACACCGATAATTAATTTAATTCAAAAGGATATTTTAGTATTTTTCTCTCAATGTCAGATCACATCTTTCTTATCTCTAAAACATATCACATCATAATATATCCATCCTTTCATCTTTTATATAATATTTTATTTTTAAAATTGAGAAAAATATCTTAGGTTTTGTATTAAAACAATAAAAATATTAGAAATTTATAAAATACAAAAATATCAAAATAATATATATTTCTTTTTGCCCTATTTTCCCTAATTATGACATAATGCTTTGTATAAAATGCAAGCTATATTTGTCTTATATGTTTAAAGAAAATGCAAAATTATCGAAAATAATATCTATTTTTTTGCTCTGTAAGTTTTTAAAAACCCGGGCCGTAAAAAAAGTTTAAAACCGGCGCGTAAAAAAAGTTTAAAACCGCACGTAAAAAAAGTTTGATACCGATGCGTAAAAAAAGTTCTAAACTGGTGCGTAAAAAGTTAAACCAGCGCGTAAAAAGAGTTTTAAACCGCACGAAAAAAAGTTTTAAACCGGCGCGTAAAAAAGTTTTTAAACCGGTGTGTTAAAAAGTTTAAAACCGCGCGTAAAAAAGTTTAAACCGGCGCGCAAAAAAAGTTATAAACTGACGCGTAAAAAAGTTTAAAACCGCACGTAAAAAAGTTTAAAGCGCGCGTAAAAAAAGTTTCAAACCGCGCGTAAAAAAGTTTAAAACCGGCGCATAAAAAAAGTTTAAAAACATGCACGAAAAAAATAAAAACCGCGCGTAAAAAATGTTAAAAACCGTGCGTAAAAAAAGCTTTAAATTGGCGCGTAAAAAAGTTTAAACTCAGGTCTTAAAAAAAGTTAAAACCGGGGAGTTAAAAAAGTTATAAAAACCGGATCGTAAAAAAATTATCTGAAATTTAAAACAAAATTAATAATTTCTGCTTAAAAAATTTAACTGAAAAAATTAAAAATTATCTGAGAAAATAAAGAAAATCAATAATGCATGTTTAATTTTTTTTATTTAAAAAACAATCTTATTAATTAAAACAGAATCAATAATCATAACAATTATTAAAACTATAGTAAAAAGACCAATATGCCCTTTTCTCACTAAAAACAAAATGTATTAATTAAAACATAATCATCACATTGCTTTATTTTCTTTTAATCTCAACCATTAAAACACAATTAATCTAGGGTTAATATTGGTTCCTATGGTTCTCATAACTCAATGTGGTTCTCATTTTACCCACATATATATATATATATATAATATATAATATATATATATAATATATATTAATGTAACTATATGAGAAACTTGTAATTGAGAAAACTTAGGAAACTCAAAGCTCCCAACATTTTTGAAAAAAATTACACATGTAATATACATGTTTTTAAGAGTTTTGAGCAAAAAAAATCAAAAAAGCGCCAAATGGATATTTAAAAAAAAATAAACAAGTTTCCAGCAATGCGGCTGTAACATATGTTACACATGAATTTAACATTTGTTGCATGAAAACTTGTTTATTTTTTTTTAAAAATCTGGTCGGTGCTTTTTTTATTTTTTTTGCTCAAAACCCTTAAAAACATGTATATTACATGTGTAATTTTTTTCTAAATAAACAAATATCGGGAGCTTTGAGTTTCCTAGGTTTTCTCACCACAAGTGGGTTTTCTATATATCCTTTCCCTATATATACATATATATATATATATATATATATATATAGGTAGATGATCCGTAAAAAAGACTAACAGTGTGAGAAGAATAAGAAAGATTATGGTGATGACACATGTCCCTATCTATTTTATTAGTTTAAGGGTAAGATGGTAATTTAACCCATAATCCTAAATTAATGATATAATTTAAAGATATAATCTTGTAACCGAATTCATGAGTAATTTTAGGAATTCATCATTTATTTTAAGGATACATCATCAGTTCGTATAAAACACCATACGAATTCCAAATAAACACTAGAACTTGAATCGTAATACAGTCATGGTGTTCTAACATTGTAATAATTTTTGTTATTTTTGCAGGTATAAAACACTATATAGATTCCAAAAACACCATGAATTGAATCATAATATAGTCGTGGTGTTTTAACATTTACAATGATTCTATTGTTATTCCAGATGTTAAAACATCATGACTGTAATCACATACTCTAGATGTTAAAACACCATGACTTGATTCATATTTAATTATTTACAATGCTATGTTGTCTTATTTACGTCATGGTGTTTTATTGTAAAACACAACACCTTGAATTACAATACAATTAAAACAACATTGTATAAACATAGAAAAAACACCATGGACTAAAACATCCAATCGAAACGTAATTTTTTTCTCTACATAAGCATAACAATATGGTACTCGTATTAAAGATAAAAAAACACTCGTTATTATGGTGTAATTTAAAAAATACGAGTTACGTATAAAAAGTTATCGACGTTTTAAAAAGAAATGGGGAAGTTGCATGTGCATTGCATCTGACTTTCTAAATTTAAAAATGTTAAATTTACCTTTATACCTTTAATCTTGAATATTAATTATTTAATGATATAAACTATTTACAAGATTGTCCTCAAGATCTCAACCATTAGATTAAAGATCTAATGGTTTATTCTTTCTTACCATTCTCACAAAAAAACATATTTTTTACAATAACCTCACCCTATATATATATATACACACACACCGTAGGAAGGAATAATTTCAAGCCCTATAAGACATTTCCCTGGTAGCTTGAAAAAATTACAATTTTACCATAGTTCAGAACTCTGACTCTAGTTCAAAATATAATTTTACGTAAAATCATTTAGATGGCAAGACTGTAATAGTCTTGCAATTTACGTAGGTTCTGCAAATTACAATTTTATCCCCTGGTTATTTATTATTCAAAAACCACTCGTGCTCATGAGTCCGTGACTCCGCAAATAAACCCCCCAAAACTCGTACTGCAATCAATCACACCGAGAAACCCTAAAAATCCGCTCGGAGGTCACCAAACCCTCTAGTAAGTATCATTTCATCATCTCGATCGTTTGATTTTCAACTTTATCATACTCTACTCATCAGGTTTACTAAATTAGGGCAAAATTTACCGTAATTTCACCTGATTTTGTGACGTAAATCAAATAATCGTCTGTTTATGTGTTACATCCAGATGATTTGCATATATGTTCTACAATAATCACAATGCACAATCATTTACATCGTAGCGTTGCGATGGTAAGTGTGTTTGAAGTGTAATTTATAGGGTTTTGAGTGGAGATTTATTTGATTAGGTGTGTATTTTGAGTAGTTTGCAAGCAAGGTTTTTTTTTCTTGTTCTAATTTTGTTCAGTTGTTTTAATTATTTAAATTAGGTATACTCTTCTGCTTCATTTAATTTTAGAAAAAAAATCATTCTTGTTCTGTCCAAAGTCTAGTTAGTTTGCTATTCAGAGGACTGAATAAGCTAAAAAGGGACAAGTCATATAGGTCAAACATGTGGAGAGTTGTCTAAACTACTGAAAAATTAAAATTAGGGGTGCAAACGAGCCGAGCCCGAGCTCGACCAGGCTTGAGCTCGATTAACTTATGAGAGCTCGAGCTCGGCTCGATTCGAGCTTTGTTTTCAAAGCTTGAGCTCGGCTCGTTGGTAGTTTCTCAAGCTCGAGTTGGCTCGGGCTCGACTCGTTTATTATCGTTGAATTAATATATTAAATAAAAATAACATAAATATGAGACTCGTTTAGGCTCGCAAGCTCAATAAGTGAAGCACGGCTTGGGCTGGTTTACTAAACAAGCTTATTTTTATGTTTGGGCTCGGCTCGTAAACAAGTTTATATAGGCTCGGCTCGTAAACTAGACAACTTTAAATAAGGGGTAAATGTTATCAAATATCAATAAAAAATTAAAAACTCATTTTACACTAAAGCTCGATAAGGCTCGATAAATAAAAAGCTTTATTTTAGGCTCATACTCAGCTCGGGCTCGATAAGCCTCAGCTCGTTTCGAGTTTTTTCTCGAGCCGAACTTGAGTAGTTCGCGAGCCGCTCGCCTCGTTTGCACCCCTAGTCTAAAGTCTATCTACAATGCATACTTATAATTAATGTAATAAATTAATAATACTGTTTTATAATCATAGTCAGTTCGTTAGTTATTTATAACATTTAAAAAACATATACACAATATTGGAAAAAAGTTTTTAGGAGTTGGGAGGGTCTCAGCGGGAGCAGCCTTTCTATCTCTATCTCTTGAGTAATGAGATAGTGTTAAGGTTTGCCCTCATTGCACCCTCCCTACACCCTACGAAAGTACGAATAGCTCTGCTATGATTGGGATTCTATCGGGTCCGTTTGTTTGTTTGTTTGTTTATCTGTTTGAAAAATTATACAAAAAGGTATTTGCTGGTCAACCTAACCATCTCAAGTTATCAACCCGTTTTGTCATTTTTATCGTTTGATTTCAATTTTCGTGAGTGTATTGTACTCAGCAGATTTACTAGATTAGGGAAAAATTAGTTTTGATCTCCTTTAATGTAATTCATTTGTATGTTTTTGTGCTATATGAAGAAGATTTGCATGTTTGTTTAATCATAATCCAAATGTACAATCATTTATTCATCTCCTTCATGTTCTTTGTAATGTGATCTTGATCCTTGAGATCGTAGTTAATTTTATCTTGTAATACATTGGGGCCTATTCGACAACGCTGCGATCATAAGTGTGTTTCGAAGTGGATTTTTAGCATCTAAGTAGAAATTTTTAAAGAAATTGAAAAGGTAATGTGATTGGGTGCACGTTTGGAGTAGATATTAATATCAGTTTGAAAAATGTTTCTTTTCTTATTAGGTGCGGTAAGATCAAAAAATGTTTCTCAAGGTACAATTGAACTGGAACGTGGTGATACCGGCCGAGAATCTCGACATTAAAGGGTTGATGTTACAAAAGGCGATTCTCGTTCGTTTGCTGGATGACTTCTCCGCCAAGAAAGCAACCAAAGATCTCGGGTACCTTCTATGCGTGACCACTTTGGACAAAATCGGTGAAGGGAAAGTACGAGAACATTCAGGTGATGTCTTGTTTCCGGTCACCTTCACTTGCTTGAGCTTCAAGGTATTCCGAGGTGAGGTCATTGAAGGAGTGGTTCACAAGATTCTTAAACACGGGGTTTTCTTGAGGTGTGGACCGATTGAAAACCTTTATCTGTCTAACCAGAAAATGCGTGATTATCAATACCAAATTGCGGAAAACCCGCGTTTTTTGAATTCGAAAAGCGGGTCAAGGATTGAGAAGGATGCGACTCTGAGGTGCATTGTGATCGGGGTTAAGTATATGGAGGCCCAGAAGGAGTTTCAGGCGGTTGTGGGCTTGGAGGGTGATTACTTGGGCCCGGTTTAGTACTTTGTGTGGATTTAAGATGGTTTGTTGCATGGCATTGTGTTAAGCCTTAAGAACTTGCTTTGACTAATAGGTGATAGGTCTGCATAGGTTGACCCAGTTTGATGTTATGAGTTATGATAATGTAAAAAGATGCTCATTATGATGTGGTTCTAGCTTCTAAAGCTGTTTGGTGATTGGAAATATGTTGCGTTGACTGCTAATTCTGCATAGTTTGACCCTGTTTGATGTTATGACAATGTAAAAAGATGATCATTTTGATGTGGTAAGTCTGATTACATGATGTCTTCTTATTTCATTCAAACCTGCATGTAGGTATTGTATGCAGCTGCAGCTGCTGTCAATGGTGATTGAACAAAGACAAACCTTGACCACCATACTTGCGATCGACTGCAACCTTCCACTGGACCACTGCCCTCATCATTGTTCCAACTTCCAACCATTTACCACCTCTGACCACCATCGTCTCGTCATCAAACCGCTAGAAATCAAAGCCATAACCATATCCAAGCTCATCTTTAGAAAGAAAGCAATAGTATTCTCTAATGAGTCATGAGAAGTAGTCATTGCGTAAGGATTTGTCAAGCCCCTACATTATATTGTTATTGCATGTATATTCCTTTCGAGATCCCTTCACTATTAATTATAACCAATATAATTGTTTTCTAGATTCTTTTTTTTTTCTTGGATAATTATGCTTAAACTTTCAATTCAACTATGTACAAGTAATCTATTAACTAACTTTTTTTAGTTGTTTAAAGGAAAATTTGTATAATTTATGAAAAGAAAGCATCAAAGTTGGAATTTGATCTTGATGGACCGTTAGTCTAATCTACTCTATTAAATGTTTTATTAGTTAATGTGAAGCTAACAGGTTTGATAGAGAAACATGCTTTACAGAGAGGACGTCTCAGATTCAAACCTCTAAACAACAAAAGTAATTTAGAATTATTTGTATATAGTAGTATAAGAGTAATCCTTTAAAACGATGTTTTATTAACAATTATGCTTTAATTTAACAATTATTATAAAGTAATTTAATTAAAACTCAAAAAATTACCAAACTAACATAGGGGTTGTTTGGCAACCTTGCTAAACTATTAGTAGGCAGACTTCTGAATTGGTTAGTATATTTCTAAAATTTATCCATTAAAAGGTTCCATGAACAATTAAGAGCATTCACAGTCAATGTTTTAAAAACCGGTAAATACTGGCTGGTTATACCGGTGTTACCGGTGCCGGATGCAAATTCGGTACGAAACACCCCGGTAAATAAGTGAAACGGCATTATATTCGTACATGAGGTAAAATTCGATATACCGGTTTAAACGGTATCTACCGGCCCATGGTTATTTTAGTTTGGGTTTTTAGTATTCCGAAGTTCCATCACATACATATACCATCGATCAACATTGAAAACCATCATCACTTAGGGTTCATCACTTCATCCACAAGATTCAGCTCCATCTTCATCGGTTCATCACTCCATCTTCATCATGCTTCCAGTTCCATCTTCATCAGCAGTTTTACTTATTTCAATAAAATAATTTGGGTGTAAATAGATCCACAAGTGGGTCAAAAAGTGACAGACTTGAAACAACTTGATGTATGTCAGTATGTATGTCTCTCCCTCCATATGTATGTATGTCTATATGGGTAAAGCAATGTTCTGTGAGAAATTGTATTTTGAAACTTGAAAGAGAAAGAAGACATGATAATAGTTATATTATAATTTATGTGAGTGTGAAAAAGATTAAAACTGGTGAGTTTGTCAATGTAATTCATGTATGTATCTTTATGAAATTCTAGAGTTGGCTAGTTCACCCGGTTGAACCATCTGGTGTAATTCGGTTCTACTGATTGAACCATTCTTTAGTCCATCCCGATATGATCTAAAAACCGGTTTTTAAAACATTGTTCACAGTAGGTTCTTAATCTCTATCAGACTATCACTATAATTTAACCAGAATATACATTTTTATCTTATTTTTTTACAACCTCTCACATCGGATTTTCCATCTTTATTTCTATCTTATTCACAAACACTTATTTGATTGTTTTTTTCATACACTTACAAAAATATTAATACTGAGAGAACAATGTATGTTTTCTAAACCTTATCTGTTGATGAATGATGCAAATGAAAGAAAACTTTATATTAGTTTCTATAATTTTGAAAAAGTGATTATGTAAAGAACCTGATGTGAATACTCTGAAAATGTCTTTAAAGTGAATCAAACTGATTCAAGAGTCAAGTGCCATTTATGTTCCTTTAGTTTGTCCACTTATGTCATTTTAGGCCAAATTTCGAAATGTATTATTTTCCTCTCTGACATTCTCGAAACATGCCATTTCAGTCCAAAAAAGTAAACCTAGTTAAAGAACTCGGTTGACTCAATGGTAACATGGTCATTTTACATAGTCATTTGGAGTGGTTTGGAGGTTAGTGCATGGTGGAGGGTATGAAAAACCTCTAAACCACTATGTAAAATGCCCATCTTATCCCTGAGCTAACTGAGCTTTTTAACTAGGTTTAGTTTTTTCGACTAACATGACAGTTTCAAGAATGTTAAGAAGGAAAAATGATATAATTTTGAAATTTGGTCTAGAATGACAAAAATAGACAAACCACATAAACGTAAATGACAGTTAACTCCCGGTTCAAAGATATACCAAACAACCCATAGTGTGTGTGTGTTTTTTTTTTTAATATTTTTTTATACAAAATAAGCATGTGAACAAGAGTGGGAGGGTGACCCTCAGCCACCAGCGCACCTTCACCTACCACCCTTTCTTCAAATACTTCCCAAATTCCAACGGCTCCACCAGATTTCTCATTTCTTACCTACCATTCCCCCCCCCCCCCCCCCCCACATCCCAATCCACCAACCCCATGGCAGCAGCCACGGCGGCGACCGCCTCTTATTCCACACTCTCCACCAAACACAACCTCTCTATCTCCACCACTCACCACATCAATAAAAATCATTCTCTAGGTTTTCCTTTTCTATCTGAAAACTCTGTTAGGGTTCGCCCGCTATCGCTTTCTTTCTCTCGTCCGGTGAAAGTTATGGCTACCTCTGCCGCCACTCCGGTGACGGAGACTAGCAAATCGAGCTCTAATGCTGTTCCTACCATAGTTGATGTGGATTTAGGTGATCGGAGTTATCCGATTTATATCGGATCCGGTCTCCTTAATCAACCGGATCTTCTACAGAGGTATTCATTATTATAATTGTGATTCTGCGTTGTTATTGTATGGTTGCATCAATTTGATCAAGTAGGATTAGGAACCTATACTTTGCAATGCTTTTAATTTATATTGTGCAGGAGGTTTATACTTTATTGATTAATTGATAATGATATTAGTTTATTTTATTATATGGTTCAATTTAGATGGTGATATCACATAGGAAAAGCTAGATTGTCACATATGAACTATATAAAAGCATTTTTGCTATTTGTATTAATTAGAGAATCAAAGTAGTTATTCTGAGAATGCTGAAACTCAGGGCTGTTTTGGTAGTTTATTGTGTGTGATCAGATACATTTTATGTATTTATTTTATAGGATAGAAGCATAGTTATTAAAGGCGTTAGGTGTACTCAAGGCGCATAGGCCTCACCTGGGGCCTAGGCGCAAAAAAAGCAAGGGCCTGAGAAAAATAAAGCGCACAACGAAAAAAATTAAAAATATTTTATGTATTAGAAAATTAACATTGTTCTCCAAATAAAATAAACTAAAGCTATTATATATTATTTACTATCATCTATTTAGTAGCAAAAGTATAAAATATTAGTGTATTAGTGTAGAAAAGTAGTTTTCGTTAGATAAAAGTAGTAATCTAGCTAGAATTTTGTCGGAATTTAGAGAATTTGGCCGGAAACTCTCCGGATCTAGGGGTCTCGTCAGAATCTGCGCCAAAGGCCCTGAACCATCACCTGAAGAATTAAAGCGCAATTGCCTCGCCTCGCCTAGAAATTGGGCCTAGGCGCAAGAGGCGATGGCTTTTAACAACTATGGATAGAAGATAGATACTTCATGGTTTTAAGTTTTTAGTAGTGAAGCTAATGAAATTGATGAAAATGCAAATATATGAATTAAGGTTTACACGAGAGATTTTAGTAACGGACTGTTGGACTAATAATAATATGTTTCAGACGAAATTATAGTTTGCTATGCTTTTAAATACAATAGGCTTGGGACGAACATGGTATCTTTGCTATACTTTTATATAGGTTTGTAGATTAACTTATAATGATAGTACTCATAGAATTGTTTAATTTAGATGGTAATTATCACATATGGACTATGAGAAACATTTTAGCTATTTGTCATGAGTAGAGAATTAAGTTTTTAAAGTGTTGAAGAACATCAATGCATCTTAGATCAACCCAGGCCGTTTTAGTAGTCGATTATGTAATTAGATACCTTTGTGTATTTAGTCTATATGATAGATATTTCATGGTTTTGATGACTGCAGCTAATGAAATTGCTGAAATACAAGTATATGAATACAGGTTTACACATATGTTGTCGATGCACATAGGCGCACTCAAGGCACTTAAGAAAACCTAGAGCCTAGGCGCCTTGGCAAGGGCCTTTTTTAAGCTCGGCACATAACATATAAATATCATTTTAGGGGTTTTAGACATGTTCAAATAGGATCAGACTATTTTTGGCCGGAATTTGTTCTGAACCTGCGCCTTTCCAGCCGCAGCGGTTTAACTGCGCAGCGCTTCTGCGCCTAGGTGCCCTTTTGACAACATAGGTTTAAACAAGAGATTTTAGTATCAGACTAAAGAATAATATGTTTCAGACGAATTGTTAGGAATGGTGGTGCAGGTATCAGTGAACAAAAAAATAGCTTTGTAGCTTTGTTAAGTCAACTAACAGTTAACCAAGCTTAAGTAAATGTCGGTATTGATGGATTCTTCTAGCTCATACATGTCAATTGTTGATTGGTTGACACTTTATTCTCTGTTTTTAACACACATGGTAATTACACCAACAATGAAGATACATCATACATGTCATTGGATAAATTAAAAGTGGGATATCAAAGTAGGTCTTAACTCTCAAGTATAGTGAAAACCGTATAGTGAGACATAGTCTAAGAACTATAACAATAGCAGGAACAACCGAACAAGGATCTTGTAAGCATGTGGAGATTATCATCCTGAATTGTGATTAAGATATGGAAAGATCCAACATTTCTAGTTCTAGCACTCTTTAATCGTTTTTTTTTTCTTATGCAAAATCATGTTTACTTGTGCAACTGAACCTGAGCAGTCAATAATCATCAAATGTTGAATTAGAGCATTTTGAGTCAATACGAAACTGTGATGCTAAAATTAAGAGCAAAATTACAGCATGAGTGAATGACATGATGATTTATATTTTATACATAACACATTGTTTGGCAAATTAAATGCAAATGTACTTTAAAGTTTAGACCGTTTTTCTATATACTTTTAGTTTCATCAATTGCTTCCAATAATTCATGTTGCCATGGTTTGCATATACGGATGCAACCAATTTTTGTTTAATACAAATCTTGGAATGCATTATGATATCTATAAGCATTATGTTTTCCCACCACTGCACACTACACACTGTCTGGCCCTAAATCATGACATCTGTTTTTCTTTTTCTTTTTCTATTCTTTCTGTAGACACATTCACGGGAAGAGAGTTCTTGTGGTCACTAACACCAGAGTGGCACCTCTATACTTGGATAAAGTTATAACCGCTTTGACAGTTGGAAACCCTAATGTTACAGTTGAAAGTGTGATTCTACCTGATGGTGAGAAGTACAAGGACATGGTAGGTATCTGGAGCCTTCATTAAATCTTTACATTCTTACAGGTGGCATATTTTGACCCATTTAGTTCTGTATGGGTCAAATTCAGTCACATTTTGTCTCAAACCGGTCAAACAAAAAAACGGTTGCTTGAAAGGAAATGGGTCAAATTTTGCCAATCAAAATAGTCTAATATTTGTAATATTATTTTGTTTCCTATTTTTTTTGTAAAGAGTAAAATGCCATTTTCGTCCCAGAGGTTTGGCCAGTTTTGCGACTTTCGTCTAAAGGTTTTTCTTTCGCATCTGGATCCAAAAGTTTTGAAATCTTGCCATTTTCATCCGGCTCGTTAACTCCATCCATTTTTCTCCTATAAGTCAGGGGTATTTCCGTCTTTTTTGTTAACTTTAAGGGCAATTTGGTCTTTTTCAGGGGTACTCGGTCTTTTTACATAAAGTGAAAAAGGCCAAATCGCCCTATAAGTTAACAAAAAAGACGAAATACCCTTGACTTGACAGAGAAAAATGGAAGGAGTTAACAAGCTGGATGAAAATGACAAGATTTCAAACCTTTTAGATCCAGATGCGGAAAAACAAACCTTTCAATGAAAGTCACAAAACTGGCCAAACCTCAGGGACGAAAATGGCATTTTACTCTTTTGTAAAAGTTGACCGTGCAAAATTATCTGCTGACTCGTTACTTAACCCACCCATTTTGTATCATGATAGGATACACTAATGAAAGTATTTGACAAAGCCATAGAGTCTCGATTAGACAGACGGTGTACATTTGTTGCTCTTGGTGGCGGTGTCATCGGTGACATGTGCGGATATGCAGCAGCTTCGTTTCTCCGCGGTGTCAATTTCATTCAAATTCCTACAACTGTTATGGCTCAGGTGGATTCTTCTGTTGGGGGCAAAACGGGAATAAACCACCGATTGGGGAAAAACTTAATCGGTGCATTCTACCAGCCACAATGCGTGCTCATAGACACCGACACATTAAACACATTACCTGATAGAGAATTAGCATCTGGGCTTGCTGAGGTCATCAAGTACGGTCTTATTAGAGATGCTGAATTTTTCGAGTGGCAAGAAAAGAACATACACAAATTAATGGCTAGGTAAAAAGGCTTCCCTTCCATCACCATGATTTTCTAAAAAGATGATTAACAATTCTAGATTTCTAGTAAATCTTATGTGATTTATGCATATTTTTATACTAAAATTCCATTTTTCGTCCGTGAGGTTTGGCTAGTTTTGCGACTTTTGACCAAAAGTTTGTTTTTCGCATCTGGATCCAAAAGGTTTGAAATCTTGCCATTTTCATCCGGCTCATTTACTCCATCCATTTCTCTCCGTTAAATCAGGGGTATTTCTGTCTTTTTTAGTTAACTTAAAGGGCAATTCGGTTTTTTTTGTCATTTTATGTACAAGCATTTAAAATACCCTTACTAACTAAAAAGCAAAATACGATATAAGTAAAAAAACGAAAATACCCCTGACTTAACGGAGAAAAATGGATGGCGTTAACGGGCCGGATGAAAATGACAAGATTTCAAACCTTTTAGTACCAGATGCGGAAAGAACAAACCTTTGGACGAAAGTCACAAAACTGGCCAAACCTCTGGGACGAAAATGACATTTTACTCTTTTTTATACTCTGATGATTTTCAAAATATTATATCTGAGTGTATGCCTTGTTATTCAGGGACCCTGATGCGTTTGCATATGCTATCAAGCGATCGTGTGAAAACAAGGCTGAAGTTGTATCACAGGATGAGAAAGAAAGTGGGCTTAGGGCAACACTAAACCTGGGTCATACATTTGGTCACGTGAGTTTTTTTGGTTTTGAATTATGTTATCTTTGCACAAATACTTATTTCTACTTTTAGTAACAGATATCTTTCTCATTGTATTTTCCGGTTTACAGGCAATAGAAACTAGCTATGGTTACGGACATTGGCTTCATGGAGAAGCAGTTGCAACTGGCACGGTATATTTCATCTTTTTCACTAGCTGAGGACTTGAGGTGGAATAATGGCCGGACGGGTTGGGTTGAGTTATGGGTCAAAAAGTAGGGCTGCAAACGAACCGAACTTTCAACGAATAGTTCGTGAACCGTTAGGCGGGAAGTTTGTGTTCGTTCGTTTAGTTAAATGAACGAACATGAACAGAGGCGCGTTTGTTCATATATGTTCGTGAATGTTCGGTAATGTGTTTGTTTATGTTCGTTTGTGTTCGGTAGTTCATGAGTATTCTTAATTTTTATTCTTTAAAATTCCGACAAGTAAAAAATTTAATATGTATCAGTGTCATATATTTTGTTCATGAAAGCTTGTATGTGTTCCTTTGTTTTCATTTGCGTTCATGAACCTTCATTTGCGTTTCTTACCTAAAATTAACAAATGAACACAAACGAACACGAACCCGTTCATTTCCTTAACAAACAAACATGAACAGAAAATCTCGTTCGGCGAGTGTTCGTGAACAAGGTATTGTTCGTGTTCGTTCGGTTCGGTTGCAGCCCTATCAAAAGGGGTTTGGGTTGGAAAGG
Source organism: Scalesia atractyloides (assembly GCA_947069175.1). NCBI lineage: Eukaryota > Viridiplantae > Streptophyta > Magnoliopsida > Asterales > Asteraceae > Scalesia > Scalesia atractyloides. Next base: position 3,453,223 of record CAMTDV010000018.1, on the reverse strand, counting down.
GTTTTTTTGGTATGAACAAAAAAGCGTTGACCCACGAACACTTTTTTCGTTCGCGTTTCGTCCAAACAGGTTGTATGGACTATAAATTACACTTTGGGCGGATGTTGACCTCATAATGTTTTTTTTATATTTTTATTTCATCCGTTTAACCTGTTTTTGGGTGAATAACACCTCTAGCTTCTAGTACGATGTCGATGCATACTTGTATGTTCTTTTGAGAATATTTTTGTAATTTCAGGTAATGGCGGTTGACATGTCATACCGACTCGGTTGGATTGATGAATCCATCGTTGAACGAGTTCACAACATCCTAAAACAAGCCAAGCTGCCTACTAGTCCTCCTGAGATGATGACCGTAGACATGTTCAAATCCGTCATGGCGGTAAGTTATAAAACAAAACGATATAATTATAAACCTTCTACATCAAAAGCTTCTTGTAATTAATTTTATTTTATATATTTTGGGGTGGCAGGTTGATAAAAAGGTGGCTGATGGGTTATTAAGACTCATCCTCTTAAAAGGCCCATTAGGAGGCTGTGTTTTCACCGGAGACTATGACCGAAAGGCCCTTGATGAAACGCTACATGCGTTTTGCAAATCTTGAGCACAGGTATAGTTCTTGTTAATTGTTCGTTGTGTAAGATTTGTATACATACCATAATGTGGTATAATTTATGTATCATTAATGGCTTTTAGTGGTCATTTTTTTGGAATACAGATATTGGGTCTTGATTTAATAACCGGTAGTTATCGATTGTGCTGTGCTTTAAACCTAGAATCGGTTACTGAGTGATGTAGTTGCTAAATGACCGAGCTCAGGCTAATGAACATAGGTTACTTATTTTAACCATTTATGAGAAATTTCACAACAAAGTAGTATTTGAACTTTTTAGTGGTTTTTACTTTTTACAAGTTTGAGTGTCTTTAGTAGAACATTAAACAAAGACTTGTTTAAAGAACGATTTTTAAACAATAGTTTGGTTCACTGTGGTGTAGGGGGTTGAGCCACGTGTTAGTCTCTTGGGTTTGTCTTTCTTGATAAGGTTCTGTAGCATATCTACATGATACGTCCTTTTTTACGATCACTTTACATTTGGCATAAATTAAACATTGATATCGGACATGTCGGAGACTTGATGAACAATCAAATCTCATGTGTGATTAATACTGCGCTCCAGGAACAATGGTAGGGATGGGTGTTTAATGCTTGTAATTTATGGTAAACAAATCAAATGTCGAATGAGTTAACAAGTTATAAGTTGAGTTAATTACATGGTTAGTTCTCGTGGTTTGTGGACAATAACAAGGTTGAGTACTAAGAGTTTAATGTAACATCAATGACGTCATCGCCCCCATCTGATTCAGTATCGATCGAATGATTCGATTCAAAACTGGACCTTTTACATGCTTGTGTATGAAGAATTAGAGGGGGTTTGGGATCGATTTGAATTGATGGGAGGGGGTTAGGGTTTCATATGGAACCGGGCGTAAAAAAAGTTTGAATCCGCGCGTAAAAAAGTTTGAACCGTGCGTAAAAATGTTTAAAACCGGCGCGCAAAAAATGTTTGTACCCCTACGTAAATTTTTTTTGTACTGTATGATTCAAAAATAACATTAAGTAAATCACAAACATTAATTAAAGCACAATGATTACAACTTAATTATCAATCATTAAATAGTTTAGTAAAAGTACCATTTACCCTTATCAAACTAAAAACAAAAACTCATTAATTAAAGCACAATGATTACAACTACTTTATTGTCTTTTAATCTCATCCTTAAAACACTTTTGATCAATGGTTTATATTGGTTCCTACGGTTCTCACAACTCAATGTGGTTCTCATTTTACCCATCTCCTATATATATAATATATATTATATATAGGTGTATATATATATAGGATTAGGATCAAGAGTGAACAACTTCTTGAGAGTGAACTGAGTGAACTAATATTGGTCCTTGATCATTTTTTAGATTAAAAGTGTAAGATTGACATTAGCCAAGTATATTTAATAAAATCCTTAAATTTCTCATCTCTTAACTATCTCTCTCTCTCTCTCATTTTTAATTATTTTTCCATTATTTTAGTTATAAGAGATTGAAACTTTGGAATTTTGATAAGGCCTAAACTTTCTGCTGCTTCTTCTGAAAATACACTGAATTTTATATTTATTTATTCTGTTGTTTATGAATTTAGAGTCCTATATAATTCAGTTATTATTCACATAGTATATTTATATTATTTATTTATTTTGTATCTTCACGTGATACTCGAGATACATATGTGTGTAGAGCGAGATACCTATGTGTGTAGAGCGAGATACATTTATGTATCAAAGTGATACATAGTTTTCTTAATTGATTATTTCGTGTATTGATTATGTATATTATATACGTATAATCCTTGCACTTATGATCAGTTACTTTATACTTAATGTTTGATTATGTTGGTAATAGCAAAAATGAAAAACTTCATTACATATTCAAAAAAAATATAGTATGATACCGACACTTGGTATTGTTTATAATAGGAAAAAATACTTTATCTTGAATGCATTACGCTTTCAAAAGAAATTATATTAAAATATTTAGAAATGTATTTTATAAATATGTTGTTGATATACACACATGTAACCAGTTCTGAATATAATACACAGATGTATAAAAGTCTGTAACATGTGTATAAAATAATAGCTGTGTATATTGTATAAACTGGTAGTTAGCAAGACTGTACATATGTGTATAAACTAGCAACCATGTATCTTGTATAAACTGATAGTTAGCGAGACTGTACACATGTGTACAATGTTGAGTAACCATCTCAGATCATTGTTATACACATATGTACAATGCTGAACAACAATATCATTAACTTCTAGCTAGAGGTATATTATGAATGTATATATGTGTATATACGTTTCTAAAATGCAAATGCGTATAATACATATATGTATAGAGAATATAAATAAATATTTTTAATCGTGTTTTAGATGGAACAATATTTGATAATGTTTGCATTGTTAAAACTATAAAACTAGGTAATTGGTGAGAGAAAAAAATAAAAAAATACAATTAAATATTCTTTTAAGTGGAAAGAGAAACAAAGAGAAAGAAAAAACCAATTAATTAAATAGAGAGAGAAAATACAATTATATCCTTGTATTTATTAAATTACATGTAGGTTACAAAAGATAATTACAATCTTGCCACTAAAGAAAAAATCTAATCTACAAAATCAATGGTCAAGATAAGTTCCATTGATTTTGTAGATCTAAATTTTTTCTTTAGTGGCAAGATTGTAATTATTTTTTGTAACTTCATTTAGTTAATTACTTTTTTTCTCTCTTTTAATTTCTCTTTTCAATTAAAAGAATATTTAATTTTATTCTCTATACTTTTTTCTTTCACCATTACCTAACTTAATATCTGAATAATTTAAAAAAAAATACAAACATTATCAAATATTGTTTCATATAAAACATAATTAAAAATATTTAATTACATTCTCTATGTACTAATACACAGGTGTATATGTCTGATATACACATATGTACTTGAATTATACACAGGTGTATAAGTCAGATTTATACCGACCTGTTGAAACAAATTGTAATATTACACATATGTATAAGTCTTGTATACACATATATACTTGATTAAAACACAGGTGTATAAGTCAGGTTTATACCAACCTGTGGAAACAAGATGTAATAATACACAGGTGTATTAGTCTTGTATATACCGACCTGTATACACATATGTTAAAAAATATAATTTAATTAGGTTTAATATATTTAAAAAAACATAAGACGAAACAATATTTGATAATGTTTGTATTTTTTTTTAATTATCAAATATCAAGTTAGGTAATTAGTGAAAAAAAAGAGTATAGGGAATATAATTAAATATTATTTTAATTAGAAAGAGAAATCAAGAGAGAGAGAGAAAAATCAATTAATTAAATGAAGAGAAAAAATACAATTAAATACATGAAAGTTACAAAATATAATTACAATCTTGCCATTAAAGCCAAATTCTAGATCTACAAAATCAATGGTCATGATTAGTTCACTTTCTTCACAAATAAGGATGTTGTTCACTCATGAACCTAATCCTATATACATATATATATATATATAGGGTAAGGTTCATGCGAGAACCACCTTTATTGTGAGAACCGCGAGAACCACCTTTATTTCAAAATAAAATCTAAAAAAATCAAAAAAGTACTCAATTTTTTTTATTTTTTTAATATTTTTTAATAAAAATTGTTATATTTCGTTAACAAAAAATAAAACATTTTTTTTCGAGTAACAGTTATCCATGCACATGTGCATATGTATCATAACTTCGACAAATTTAGTAATACGTTATCACTAGTAGACAATTGCACTTTAATTTACAATACCATCCATAATACACTCAATTTTACATTAAATGCACATGTGCATTATTATGTATAACAATTATATACCGTGTTTTGGTACAAAAAGTTTGTGATTTTGAATGATAAGTAGGCTCATATATATGTTTTTTGGTTAGTTATATCTAGTGATTGATGGGTTCATTATAGTTGTCACTTTATGATGTAATATGTTGATTGAATGGTATAAACGGTGTTGATAAACATGTAATAAAGTGAAAATATTGATATTGGTATTGTATTATAAATGGTAGGAGGTAATGGTATTGTATTATGTATGGTAGGAGGTAATGGAAGTGTATTATGGATGGTATGATAGATGAAAGAGAAAGTGTATTCAAAGTAGTGTACAAAACACCTTATTTCATGTTGATACATATAGATGCACATGTGCATTTCTTATATTGGTAACATAAAAAGTAGTGTATTACACATGGTAGTGTAAATGAAAGTAAAATTGTTTAATGTTTGTAATGTATTACGGAATTTGTCAAAGAAATGATGAAAATGCACATGTGCATTGTAGTGTATTATGGATGGTATGATAGATGAAAGAGAAAATGTATTCAAATTAGTGTACCAAAACACCTTATTTTATGTTGATATATATGTAGATACACATGTGCATTGTTGATATTGGTAACGTAAAAAGTAGTATGTTACACATGGTAGTGTAAATGAAAGTACAATTGTCTAATGTTTGTAATGTATTATGGAATTGACGAAAATGCACATGTGCATGGATAGTTGGTACTCAAAATTTTATTTTTTTTTAATTTTTTTTATTGTTGAGTAAATATAGCGACTTTTTCAAAAAAATATAAAAAAAAAAACAAAAAAAAAACTTTGGTATTTTTTTTGGATTTTTTAGGTATTACTGTTTGTGTTCACACTGGTTCTCGCGGTTCTCGCAATAAAGGGTGGTTCCAAACGGATCCTTGTCCTATATATATATATATACACACACATAGGTGGGTTTCTAGATGAACACTAGAGTATTTGTGAACTCAGTGAACAAACCCTGGCCATTGATTTACATAATCAAATCGTAAAATACACTAGTGTATTTTCATCATCAAATCCTAGCCATTGATTTACACTTGTGTATTGATAATCAAGAGCTAAGATTAGTTCACTAGTGTTCAAAATCAAAGAGGTTGTTCACAAATGAGTTTTCTTTTTATCCTTCCCATATATATATATATATATATATATATATATATATTAAAAAGGTTTATATTTTAGAGGGGCGTATTTCTTATTCGCCCCAGATCTCAAAATTTGGGAAGACGACCTCGATTTTACCTTTCCAAATAGTGAAAATTCAAATGTAATTGGTAACAAAAACTAAACCATTAATAAAACAACCTTAATCTTATACATTTTGTCACACTCATCACCATCTAAATACACCATAAAAAACTGCATGAATGATTTTCTTACTTGCTTTATTTTGGAACACAGAATCAGCAAAATCCCAGAGATTTGCAAGGTGGAAAAAATGCAATCATTTTTATATTATTTTGGAGTCTTAAGAAGATGGGAAGATTGGGCTCGCTGCTATCCGTTCTGGTGCCTAGAGATGTGTGTTATTGGGTCAAACCATTATCAAATGTATTGCATTGACTATTTGACTCACATTTTTGTTTTGATATTGGCCTGGTTCTATTATTATTCATGAAATATTACTTCTTGTTTTTTACTTTCTCTTATACAAATTTTTTAATCTAATTTCATAATTAAACTATATTTGATTGGAAAAATGTTGAATATATGTAAGCATTTTATAACATAATTAATCTTAAATAATTTTCTTCTTAACCTTATGTTAGAAAATCTCACTCAACAACAATAACACGAGGAGTTACTACTAATGTGTTAAAAAATCAAGACTAGAATGGTCAAGTGTATGATTAATAAATTGGACAAAATAACTTCTGCAATTGTAATTGATTAAGTTAACTTTGTTTGGCACAATAGCTTGTTGATTTACTATGTAAAGTAAGTTCCATTATCACATTTTCACAAATTCTTTTATGAAACAATACCTTGTTGATTTACTATGTAAAGTAAGTTCCATATCACATCTTCACAAATTCTTTTATGAAATTCACTAAGAATGAGTGGATGGTAATAATATTTGACCTCTTAGTACCCTCAGTTTTATCCACTTTGCCTACAAGGAGCTCACGTCTTTGTTTTTTGTTGTCAAAGTAAAGGCTTTCTAGGATGTCATTCATCTGGTATTACTTCCACTCAAGTGCACTTAAATATGGAGTTCTCATCGTATCCATATATTACACCCAAAACGTGTTGATAATATTCAAGCTCCGGTATTTCTCATGAACCTGCTGATATTGGATTTGCCTACTACATTTATAAATTTATTTATAAATTGTGGTACCTCATATTTTTAAAATGTAGTTTTTCTTTCTATAACATTTTGATATCATATAGATTTGAGACCTTTGATTTAAGAGTGCAATATTTTACTTTGATGGCTTTTGTTTTTTCTAACAAAAGGCCTGCGTAGGCTCTTTCGTATGCGCCACGCAGACATTGCTATTTGCAGACTGTTCGTTTTTCCGAAGACGTTTCATTAAAAAACGTATGTGCGAGCCCTTTTTGGTGTAACTTGGCCCAACCACTTTTAAAGTCTTCTAACGCCTGCAGAAGGTTAAACACCACCACCACCGTCTGTACACCACTACTAGTTTATTTTTTGAAGTCTACATACATTAAAAAACAAATGACTTTTTTCTTACAGACTGCATAGGTTTGGTCTACCTCTTCTTCTATAATGTCTGTAGATATGGTTCGCAAGCTGCAAACATTTTACCTTTTAAAAAACAAACAACACCTTAGTCTTGTCTAGGCTATACCTTTTTGACAAGTAATTATCATTCACTGTCTCTTGATGACCAGATTCTTTGTAGCATGCATGAGCCTATGAGGTGATTTGTTGGAACAACCGAATTCCACACAATATTCCATCTTGGACAACCGTCATAAAGAGACTCATTACTTGCATCAATGTTGGGTATAGGGCAATTTACATCCACTCTTGGTGTCTTAACATATCCTACAATGACCTTGAATCAAACTTTAGCCACTTTTTGGTGTGTAACCTCGATAGAAATCGATCTTTAGAGTTCGATTATTATATTGTCACCTCCAAGCAATATCATCTAACACATTCTCAACATTGAGGATTCTTTAGCTCTCTATGGCAACACTATCAAGCATGATTATCCTTTCATGCCTTACAGCGATTCCATTCGACAATTTAGAATTAAACTCATTCGTCTACGATATTATGATATAAAGAAAAGCCTAGATACTACATTTGACACCAATGTTTTGCTTCTATATATATTTTCATTAGATTTTGAGTAGGAAGAGAAAGTCCAGTTCAAGTTGATTGTAGTTTTTCTTCTCTATAGTATTAATTGCTATTGTGATTTTATATGTTAATTTACTAATTAGGATGATTGAAATCAATCTTGAATGATGAAAGAATCGTTATGATTTCGAGTGTGTGATTGGGGGAGAACATGAGCACGAAGCTTCTTTTTATTTGCATTTGGCATGTGAACCTTTTTAAATAAATGTGATTAGTTGTTAGTGATCCCATAAGTATGTTTATTAAAAAAAATCCCAAGCCAACACACATTGGGACATGCATGTGCTCCTAACGACCATCACATACTAATCAAATTCCCTCTCTCCAACAAAGTCAAAACTTCTGATTTCCAATATCAAAATATTATTATTTTCTAAACAAAGTTTGATATAATATAAGTTTACCACACCTTTTGTTTTACAATGTTTTGTAGCAAAAGTGGATCAACAAAATTCATGGTAAAGTATGACAATTATGAGGATGTAAATTGCAAATTATACTTTAGGTATTTGATAAAAAAAATTACATATTCTATCCATACCATGTGTTAAATTAAACATTAACAATTGTCAAAAAGGATTTAATCTTTTCTTTATTCTCTTTCCTTCTTCAAAACAATTGAGTTTTAGGTTCTTAGAAACATGACATACTGGCTACAGCCTATAAATATGTGTCAAGTAATGCCTTCAACCATTGCTACAGGAAATATTTACAAAAGCCAATTTAGTAAAATCAAATTTCTTTTGCGACTTACGATCTATAACGCAAAACATGTTCGCCGCAAACCAAATTCTAAGCTTATTGGTACACGAACACAAAAAACAAACACCCATTGACACGAAAATATTTAGGATCTTTTACAAAGTACTAACACTCAAAGTGTTTGAAGCTATAAAAGTTAATTATGACACATTCATTTTCTTTTAGCATGAAATAAAAATGTTGATTGTTGAATGATATACATGTAGTTAAATCTTCGTTTACCTGAATCGTGCAATTGTTTGGAACCATTTTTAGCATTGTTTTGACTATTGTAACCTTTTTTTAATTAAATACATTCTATAATTTGAAAAGAATATAGTTACATAGAACCATGCACATTATTTAATATTCTCAGAACTATTGTAAGTTTTTATGGAATACCGAAAATAAAAAGTAATTGGTCATGAATGAGTTGCCCCATAAACATGCACATGCTTTTGTTCCCTCCCTACCACTTGGTGTATGGCTACTTATAATTACTAAGCATGCCTCACTAATAAATTCAATTAATTAAATATTAACATTATTATTGAATGAAAGAACTAACATTGTACATAGATGACATTAGATCTACCAATATAATTTACATAAAATAATAAATGCAACATGCTAGAATATATGGATGGAAACATATGAAGAAATGAACTACAATTCATGACAACATGAACGATAATTTACGAAAACATGTAACACAGTTTATGACAACAAAACAACAATTTATGAAAACATGAACAACAACTTAAAACACTCCAGATATGTTTTGTGAGGCAACCCAGTACGAGATTCATTGTTTTTGTCCATTACAAATGTCCCAAATCACCTTTTCACAAATTCTATATACTATTAAACTTAAAGTTTTTTTACTTAGAATAAACAAAAAACAAAAACAAATCCAAACACATTCAAACATTAACAGCTTGATCCATCCATGTTTTTGATATAACTGCAGTTGCCATGCATGAACTTGAATCAATATTAGGGTTTGCAGCTTTAGATATGAGTTTAGCACCTGTTCTTGCACTTCTCCATCGCTCTCGGTGCTGTAAATTAGTTTTTACATCAATTAGGTTAACATGTTTTCAGAATGCGTAGGATCTTACTAGGTATGTTTGTTTGATTGTTTAGTTTGGATACTACTGGTAACCAAGTTTTTGAACTGTCCTACTAAAGTTGGCAATTCGCTCATCAAAATTAAATTTGATCATCTAATGTTTTTCATTAGATGTTCAAATCTTGCGATTTTTAATAAGTTTTTTTAATAACTAAGTGAGACAAATGAAACTTGACATGCTTCCAAGATTAGGGTTTACTTCAAATGATGTAAATATAAAAAAAAGCCATTGCAATGGTGTAAACAAATGGTTTTGTAAGGAGTTACTTACCGAGCCCGATTGCATCCGATCCCTTCATGATTCGAAGTCGCTTGCACGAATCAACAAACATTCTGAACAAAAAGCGAGTTGGATCGATGAGAATCAATGTTTTTGCGACCATATTTCTAAAATTCGATTAGTATCAAGAATTAACTTACTGCCACGGTACATCACCGACAAGCATCCAGTCGCCATCTTTATCTTCATAGCTTGGAACATACTCAGAACTGTTCAGAAGATCCATCAGTTTGCTCTCATTCATGAAATCTATCATCCCTTGGGATCCATAATCTCCTGCAAGGTTAATAACAACTTTTATAAATATAACATGTTAATATTATTCAAAGAGTTAAAAAACAATTACTTGTTTCCTAACAAGTTAAAAGGTTAATACTATGATGTCACATGCATATGCTACAACCTTTTATATATTAAAAAGCTGTGTATTTGTAGCATTCTGCCGTATTCAATAAAATTTTGTCTTTTTTTTCACTAGTGTTATCTTCCCAAGAAACCTTACCAAATGTTCATCGTTTTGATAAATTATTAAGTTATGTATTTTAATTATTCAATAATAATGAATGTACATAGAATGAATTAATAATAATTACCCATTGTGAAGGAGCTAAACATCTTGGCCAAAGCATCAGATAGTTGTTGATAACTCTCATACAATTTGAGGTCCACCTTGCGAAGATAGGGTGCTCCGTCCATGGAAACCTTCACAAACGCGGCCCCGCTGCCGCTACCAGCGGTGGCTGTCACCACCTTCTCAGTTTCCTCATTGGTGCTCTTCTGAGCCATCACATTCTTGCGGTAGTTTCGCACTGGTGGCCATCCTACCACCTGTGCCCTATTGATACAACAAATAATAAAGAAAACTAATAAGTTTATTAGAGTTATATATAATACATGTTAAAAGATAACTCATGCTCTTAGGTTGATCTCGACCGGTTTGCATTTTATGTCAGAATTATCTCGTGAGATTGAGGTATGGTTTGCTTTCATTTCACCGTTGTCAGTTTTTCACACCCTGTTCTATGAGTTAGATTTTACTAAATACGTTTGCTTGCATCGATATTATCTTATTTTGCCAAAAAAAAACATGAAAATATAAAGTAAGCATATGTATAGAAAAAAAAATATTTATTTTTGGAAAGGCATCCATTATATGTATATGATGAAAACATGTGTCAAAAAATCACCTTTAAATTGACACATAGATGTTCACGCACTCACACACACATATTTGTATGTATTATTAAACTAAAAAATGTTATTTCACAAAAGAACATAAGGGTTTCCACCAAATGGTTGTATATACATGAAAGTTTATGTGGATACACACACACTAACACACACATACACATATATATATATATACATAGGTATATGTATGTGTGTATTTATATTGTTATTGAAAAAAAGGAACTTACTTGGCTGGTGGTTTGATCATATCTTTGTTGTTGCTAGCAGAATTCTGCAACTTCTTATCCTTGAGATCAGTTGAAGAGGAGGACTGATCATTTGTTTGAAGATTGAGCATAAGATCAACAGTCTCCGAGTACCCACGTTTTCCGGTGACCTTTAAAGTATCCGGCTCACCTCCTCCGGGCAAGCCTAGGCATAACTCAGTTTCCTTGAGGTGCATCATGGTTTTCTTTCCAAATTAGCAACTTTCAATGCTTCTTGATTGTACTTTCAATTCTTTCTTGAGATATATATGAGATGAGAGAGAGAGAGAGAGGAGAGAGAGAGAGAGAGGTTGCAATAGAAAGAGAAGTGGAAAAGAGGTTCATGTGCATATATAAGAAAGGGTTTCATCTTTTGCATTGTGAACTGACGGATCATATGCATACACGTGGTGGTATTTGTTGTGTAAATCTTCTAGGATCAAGGCCTTATTTTTATAATAAATAAAATAATACAAGTGTCACAAACAATAATTACTAGTTTAATGCCTTTTCTTTCTTCTAAAAACAATGTTTAGGGATCATTATTTCATATACAAATGATTGAAGGATAAATAAAATAATCTAGAGATTTTAAATTAAAAATTGTGTGTGTATAGTGATGATAATAAATAACCAAAATTAAGTTATTGGACCAATGATGTATATCCATTTTCACATTGGACATGATCCGTAGATCTTTCAACACAATAAATCATAACATTGTGTAGAATGTCTTAAAAGAATTGTAATATACATGTGGGAAAATTTTAAATCCGAACAATGCAATACATTTCTATGGCTATGGTTCATTTTCATTTTTTAAATATCTTGTGTTGAAAGAATCTTAAATGAAACCAAATAAGCTAGGTTACACTAAAACATAAACTAAAAATGAAACCTTGTTTAAAAATAGAAAACTCTTGTTGCTAATAGACTGCAATATATAGACTTAAACTAGACTTCAAAGATGTACATTCCAACTAGAGATGGGCATAATCGGGTTTTATTATTACCCGGAACCGGTTCCAACCCGGACACGGTTCTGCTTGGATGTTATTGGAACCGGGTATGGTGTGGAACCGGGTCCCGTTCCTACCCGGGTTCACACCCAAGAATATGGAACCGTGTAGAACTGGGTACGGGTATTATGGAACGGGTATGGTGGAACCGGGTATGGTGCGGAACCGGTTTCTGACAGTAAAACCTGACTTTTTTACTGTTCAGAACCGGTTCTGACTAACCTGACTTTTTATGTTCAGACGTTCTGACATGAACCTGATTTTTTACTGTTCAGAACCTTTCCTGACAGTCGAAAACCTGACTTTTACTGTTCAGAACCGATTCCTGATAAAAATGTTACCGTTAGAACCGGTTCCTGGTAAATGTTACCGTTGGAACCGGTTCCTGATTACATAATCGGTTTTCTATATAAACCCCTTTACACTTTACACTTTACAGAATCGGTTTTTCTATATAAACTTAACACTTTAACAAGAGATAACGATGGCTTGCAACGATGAAGTCGTTGTTGTTTTGGAAACCAAAAGAAACCCCGATATTTGGAAGCACTTTGACTTGTGCTTGATGTCGGATAGCCATGAAATGGCTAGATGCAACTGGTGCGGGAAGTTCATGAAGGCGGCGGCCAACTCGACGCTCAAGAAACACACCGACCGCCATTGTCCGGTGACAAAGGCGAAAAACAATGAAAAGGGTGAAGCATCCGGGACCGGGTCATCGAAAGTTTAGTTTGTTTTATGTATTGTAAACCCATTTGTGTTTTATGATTAGTATGTTTAGTGTTTTATATGTTTTGTTTAACGTTTCTTGTTTCGGTTGTTTGTGTAACCGGGTCTGGAAGGTTACCGTAGGAACCGGGTATGATAAGAACCGGTTACGGGTACAACCCGGGTACGGGTTGGAACCGGTTCCGGAACTTATTTTTTTTCAAAAATGTGAAACCGGGTAGGAACCATCGGGTATTTTGAACCCGGAACCGGTTCTACTATATGTCGGGTAGGAACCGGAACCGGTCCCAGGTAGGTTCCACCGGGTCGGGTTTGGAACCGATTATTATGCCCATCTCTAATTCCAACATGAATTTGAAACTTCAAGATAACATATTTAGGTATTTGGTAGCTATTTCTTTATCCTACCTAGTCACATATAGTACATCATACTTTAGATGAACTATTATAATAAATTTAATCAATATTTGAAGCACTAAGTACATTATTATTAAAAAGTACCATTAAATAGAAATGTATACCTTTGGTCCGTTTAGATATTTTTCCAATTTTTCTTTCTGAATTGATAATGAAGTTTCTTTTGATTGGCTATGGTTCTGGTTCTGGTTTTGATGAAGACAAATGATCACATGTTGATTTATGGGCCACTAGTAGATGTTCAAGATCTTATGAAGAGAGATTACTAAGTGAGCGGCTTGAAATATGCCATAGTGCTTATTAGTTGAATAGGAGATATTATCAAGAGATATCATTAGAAGGTAAGGGAGAAGATGGTACGTTGTGTGCACGTTAAGCCCTCCCGTACTAGTTCACGTATTGTCAATGCAACTTCAATTCAGGCTAGGGCCAAGTCACATGTGTGATGGGAGAGTGTTGTTCTAATCATCGTGGTGCATATAACTATGACCTTATGCATGAATATTCCGATTAGCAATCTTCTACTTTAAGGGTCGAAAGAGTACGCGATACTTGTTATTGAGAGAGTCCGGACAATATAAAAAAGGGGACTCACAACGTAGACAATGTTAGGAATCATTAGAAACATAATAAATGCTTACATCTTTCATTTCAGAAAACAGTAGTTTCTAAAATAAACCATAGAATATATAATTTAACCAAATATACAACTTGGTTCTTTTTGTGTTAAAAATATGCAGGGTTTTCTTAACTAATAAAACTTGGATTTTAATTTACTTTTGTATTGTCGATGAGTTAATAATTTAGGTTTCAGTCCTAAAGTTAAAAACAATAGGACAAAATATAAGTTCAATGCATAATACATAGTATTCTTAAAGCATGATTGCGACTAATAAATCTAACTGTAGACTAATATTTCTTTTTTTTTTTATATATGTTGTGCCTGTTAAGAACTTTTTTAATATTTAACTGACAGAAACATAAAGACATTATTAAGTTATAAAGCAAATCAAAGTTTTTTTTAGGACCCTGGGTTATGGCTCAGTGGTCATGGGAAATGAGGGAAGACTCCTTGCCTTTGGTCACGAGTTCGATTCCTGATCCCTCCGGGTTTTACCGGCTTTTCACCGTCGTGCCCTCGGGCGGGTGAAGAGTCGGGTTTTCCCCAGAACTGGTGGCTTGGTGGGCTAGGGGCTCCGTGCGTGCAGGTTGGGCTGCCATCGGGCTACCTTTCGGCCAATGGGTGCCGCGTACGGAGTACTCGGCGTTGCTTTAGTTGGACGTTAAAAAAAAAGTTGGCTATTTTTGAAAGGAAAATGTATTAATTTTTGTACCGGTCGTCATCATGGTTTTGTTATTTGTAATACTTATTATAAGGTTTATTGTACTTCTTTACATTTGTTTATGTAAAAGGTATACTAAGCAATAGTTGGAAGTTGAAACAAACCACTAATTTAGAAAAAAATGAAGATATAATTAATTATTAAAGAAGATGTAGTAGCTTTTTTGGGAAAAATTTATTGAAGATGGCATGATTAGGGGAAGTAGCCAAACGGCACTTGTGGTCCTTAGAGTTTAAAGGCCTATATCTGATCAATAAACAACTAGATCCCATACATCATACATGAAAAGCTTCCCACTTTTCGCTTAAGGTAGAAATATGGTTTATGTAAAAATTGTATATTTGAAAATATATGACCTAGTTAAAATGCAGAACAAGAAGGTTAACTAATGCAAACACTAACAAAAGATGATGATCGAACACATGTTTATAAGTTTATGTTATTTAGATGAACTCCATACGAACATAAGCATTCAAATACACGTTAGGCATCTTCTATCAAGTTTAAAGCCCCAAGTTTCATGGAACCAAAACTTTCAAGCAGGTCCAATAAAATTATATACACGCGTTTCAACTATTTTACTAACAATACATTAAGGGTGTGTCCAAATACATCCTCTATTTACTTGTTACACCCCCATTATGAGAGGAAAAATGGCGGGCCTCACACCCAAGGAAGGGTGCCTTTAATAGCTCCTACATTAAGGAGTGACTTTCATAAAACGACCATGTTAGATACCTTAATGATAGAAATTTTGACCGATGGGAGGTTCAACGAACCCGACCTTATCTAGTTCCATCTATGCGTAATTTGATAGAGAAATGAACGTAATGGATGTCCCAAAACAAAAACTCGTCAAATGGAAACACAAGGGTCATTATACTAATGGAACTCTGAAAGCCGATATTAATTTTTGAAAACTTGTGGGATTCTAGCCTCACTGTGGACTCCCAGTTATTATTGGCCTGGTTCACTGCATTACAAGTATGATATTGACACTCGGCATGACAAGCGACACATGTTTTACATTGATTGAAAACCATAAAAACGAATACCTTTACCGGTGTTGTTCGGTCGTTATCGCTTCAGTTAGTTATGGTACTGGTAATATACAGACACTTGATTATCTTACGACACCAAAAAATCAAACTTTATTGCTAATATAACTTGTGTTCAAAGAGTTTTATACCGTCACGTCAAGAAAACTACTAAAAAGAATATTGTACTGGTACTGATGTTTCAGTTTGTGATGGTTAAAAATCAACTATATATACCCGCTTGAATAGAACTTTTATCAAATTTCACATAATAATAAACACATGATAACGGTATATTCAGAATTAAAAAAACGTTCTATTATATTAATACAAAAACAAAAAGAATAATCAACGTCATTATATATATATATATATATATATATATATAGGATAAGGATCCGTTAGAAACCACTCTTTATTGTGAGAACCGCGAGAACCAGTGTGAACACAAACAGTAATACCTTAAAAAAATCTAAAAATCATCCAATTTTTTTTAATTTTTAATATTTTTTTATGAAAATTCTCTATGTTTCGTCAACAATAAAAAATTTCAAAAAATAAAAAAAATAAAAATTCGAGTAACAGTTATCCATGCACATGTGCATTTTTATCGTTTCTTTGACAAATTTCGTGATACATTACAAACATTGGACAATTGGACTTTCATTTACACTACCACGTGTAATACACTAATTTTTATGTTACCAATATTAGAAATGCACATGTACATCTATATGTATCAATATGAAATAAGGTGTTTTGGTACACTACTTTGAATACACTTTCTTTTTCATCTATCATTCCATCCGTAATACACTACCATGCACATGTGCTCGAAGAAAATTTAATCATGTATGTATATATAAATCAAATAAGATAAACATATATATATATATATATATATATATATATATATATATATATATATATATATATATATATATATATAGGACAAGGATCCGTTAGGAACCACCATTTATTGCAAGAACCGTGAGAACCAATGTGAACACAAACAGTAATACCTAAAAAAATTCAAAAAAAAACCAATTTTTTTTTTGTTTTGTTTTTTTTTTTTTTTTTTGAAAAAGTTGCTATATTTACTCAACAATAAAAAAAATTAAAAAAAAATTGAGTACCAAACTATCCATGCACATGTGCATTTTCGTCATTCTTTGACAAATTCCATAATACATTACAAACATTAGACAATTGTACTTTCATTTATACTACCATGTGTAACACACTACTTTTTACGTTACCAATATTAGCAATGCACATGTGTATCTATATATATCAACATGAAATAAGGTGTTTTGATACACTAATTTGAATACATTTTCTCTTTCATCTATCATACCATCCATAATACACTACCATGCACATGTGCATCTTCATCATTTCTTTGACAAATTACGTAATACATTACAAGCATTAGGCAATTGTACTTTCATTTACACTACCATTTGTAATGCATTACTTTCTACGTTACCAATATCATAAATGCACATGTGCATCTATATGTATCAACATAAAATAACGTGTTTTGGTACACTACTTTGAATACACTTTTATTTCATCTATCATACCATCCATAATACACTTCCATTACCTCCTACCATACATAATACAATACCATTACCTCGTACCATTTATAATACAATACCAATATCAATATTTTCACTTTATTACATGTATATCAACACCGTTTATACATTCAATCAACATCTTACATCATAAAGTGACAACTATAACCAAACCATCAACAACTAGATATAACTAACCAAAAAACATGTATATGGCCTTACTTCATCTTTCAAAAACACAAACTTTTTGTACCAAAACACGTTATATAATGGTTATCCAAAATGATGCACATGTGCATTTTGAATATTGGTAATGTAAAAAGTAATGTATTACAAATGGTAGTGTAAATGAAAGTACAATTGTCTACTACAGATAATGTATTACAAAATTTGTCGAAGTTATAATACATATGCACATGTGCATGGATATCTGTTACTCAAAAAAAAGGTTTTTTTAGGGGTAAGAAATATAGCGATTTTTTTTAAATAGTAAAAATATAAAAAATTTTGAGTGTTTTTTTTATTTTTTTTAGATTTTATTTTGCAATAAAGGTGGTTCTCGCGGTTCTCCCAATAAAGGTGGTTCTCGCATGAACCTTACCCTATATAGATATATATATATATATACACACATATAAAACTAAACCGATGTTATAAAATACCAGTACCGAACATGTTCAAGCAGTATCGGTTATGTTAAAAAAAAGAAAATTATTAAAAGGTAAAATTTAAAAGAAAAGAAGATATTTTTAGGTTAAACGTAAATATAATAATAATCTATTGTAATATTGAAGTGATAAAAAACTATATATGATTATAAAAAAATGAATTACTATTCATGAATCATGATGAATTCCAGTCATCATCGGTCCAGTTCATTACAATGCCAGTACGGTACCGACACACAACAGTCGAAAAATGTTTTACATCGATTAAAAACTATAAAAACTTATACGCGTACAGGTACCAGTGTTATTCGATCAGTATCAGTTCAGTTCGTTACGACACTAGTATCATACATACACTCAGTATAACTTATTATACTAAGACATTACTTTATTGTGAATATAACTTTGTTACGACACCAAAAATAACTTTATTGTGAGGTACCGATACATGTGTTTATTGTGATGATAAAAAATCAACAATATATGACTCGGTAGAATAGAACTTTTATAGAATCATACATAATAATAAGCACATGATGGCGGTATATTCAAAATTTTATAAAACGTTATATTATGGTAATGATAAAGAAGAAAAGGATAGTCGGCGTCATTTTATTAAAAAAACTAAACCGATGTCATAGGAGAATAATGTTGTTCGGACGATATCGATAATATTAAGAAAAGAAAATCAACTAAAGTAAAAATAAAAAATAAAAATGTGTCTAAGATTAAAAATAAATATAACTAGTATTAAGCACCCCCGCGTTACGGCGGGTCGAACACCAATGTCACACTACTACCAACGACCACTAATACTGAAGTTGCAGCGTGTTAATGCGGAGAAATTAAACCGAAACATAAAACATATAAAAAATAACTAAGTCAATCTAGGACCCGAGCGTTACGATGAACCTGCCAAACGGGAAAAAATAGACGACGTAAAAATGTTTAACCACAAAGGCATGTTGCGTCGTGTTAACTCGCAAAATTATTCATAGATGAAATACAAATTTTTCTTTAGTGGATACAACCCACTAAGCATTATGTTTCAAATCATAACATAATGCATAGATATATTGCAAAGTGTATATATATATAATAAACAAAAAACTACAACCTTCTAAACTAAGGGTACAACTAACTAAAGCATGGAACACAACTAAGCTAAATGTACAAAACTATAGGCCTAGAAATGTTACAAATTTATATTATACTAGTATTAAGGCCCCCGCGTTGCGGCGGGGGCATAGACCGTGCCAAGTAGCACTAATGCTAAACAACTACCAAAGACCACTAACACCAGAAAAGTTCATAAAGACAAAATAAATGAAAAGGAAAAAATAAGACCGAACGAAAAGCATAAGTAAAATCGTTGAACCACGTATGCCCGTTGCGGCATGTTAATGCGAATAAATTAAATTGAAATGTAAAAATAGAAAAGAATAACTAAGTCGATCTAAGACCACACGTCCACGTGCATTGCGACGAACCTGTCAAACAGGAAAAAAGCGACGCGTTGTAACAGTCCTGTCAAACGTGAAAAAACAGTCCAAAAAATGTTGAAACCCACACGTACGTTACGGCGCGTGGGCCGATCAGAGGGCGAAATGGGGAGGTGGTCGGTCGAAAGGCGATGGAACCCTTTCCTTGTTTCTTTCTCCTTGTCATCTCGCTCGTAATCTCCCAATTATATTAATACGAAAGCAAACTGTAAATGTGGGGGAACTCGAATGTAAACGGGGGACACGTGTGTAGATGGTGGGACGCGTGTAATGTTGTTGTTTAACCTAGTGTCAAACAAAAAGTACAACAAATAAACTAAACAATACAAACAAGCCAAATATAAAACAACAACTAAGCAGAAAGTACAACCAAGTATTGATCAAACATGTTCTAAATTAATAGTGTATAACAAACAAAAAGTACAACAAATAAACCAAACAATACAAACAACCAAACATAAAAGAACAACTAAGCAAGAAGTACAACCAAATATTGCTTAACATGTTCCAACTTATAGTATATAAATAGCAAACCATTACAATTAAAAGAATAAGAATACTAAAAAAGCTATATTCTGTTCAACAGCATTTCCAAACGTAAATCGTGATAATTCTTTATTGGCTTTAGTTTGTAGGTATGTAATGTTATTATTTCTTTCTTTATTTAATTTACGTTTTTTAATTTTTACTTTTATTAGAGTTATTATACAACCCCTAAACTTTATAATTATTTTTTTTGCAATGATTTACATTTGTACTTCTGAACTTTAACATGTTTATTATACAGAAGTTTAAAGTAATTAGTTCTCTGTAAATGATTTACGCTTCAACCTTGAACTTTAATAAAGATATTAGACGACCATTAAAGTTTAATAAAGTTACTTTTATTCAATTTCTTAATATATATTTGTTCTTTTATCTTTCAATATAATTAATTTTTTTATTTTTATTATTTACTTAACTTATTATTATTATTGAAACTAACTTTTAATTCTATATATGTTATTTAACTGTGCTGCTTCATCATTCAGATTAAAGCATACATGGTCTAAATTAACCCTTAAATATACCAGATAACAAATTTATTATTTTTAAAGCTAACTTTTACTCTAGACATGTTTTTAAAACATGTTGATTGCTTATTTTTACTACTATTAAGATTAAAGCCTACATATGGTCTATAATAACCTGTCGATATATCATGTAACGAATACATCATCGCCAGCACCCTCCTATGATCTTGCCACAAAACGCGCGGCTCCAATACTAGTCTTTTGAAAAATAAAATCACTATTCATGGAACGCTTTATAATTTAATTAAGAAATAAGAAATTATTAATTATACATATAGTTATTGTCATAGAGGAATAATAACCACTAATTAGGGGGTGGGGGCGCTACGTGGTGGTTGGGTGATCATGTGTCACATCCCTAATTTCCACGTATAACCCGGGTGGGCCCGGTTGGGGAATATCGTGACATAAGTTGATATCATCTTACCAAACAATACAATATAACACAGCGGAATCTGGATAACTACTATTACAAACGTATGAATGTTCAAAGTTCAAAAATAATATACAACGCTTGTAACTAGATCCACATGCGGATCGAAATGATTACAAAAGGAAACTTGACAGACTAAGGCCTTCTAAGCAAGGGGTTGCAATTCCTTCTAAGCTTCACCGAGTACTTCTAGCCTATTACATATACTTGTCACCTGCGCTTAGTCTTTTGAAAACGTAGTTTTCATTGGTAAATACATTTAACTGACTCATTTTGAAAATATTTCAAAAACATTTAGTGTACGCAATGGTACTTAGTTTTATAAATAACTTGGGACATGTTATCAGTTTTACACGCTAATAATACATTTAGAGCCCGAAAACTATGTCGGGATCATGATTAATCGACACGCCACTTTAACACCTTTAATAGGTGCACCCCTAATGGGTCATAATTTAACTTTAGCATCTGACGGGTGT
This sequence comes from Scalesia atractyloides, assembly GCA_947069175.1. Taxonomy (NCBI): domain Eukaryota; kingdom Viridiplantae; phylum Streptophyta; class Magnoliopsida; order Asterales; family Asteraceae; genus Scalesia; species Scalesia atractyloides. The sequence continues at coordinate 3,431,523 of CAMTDV010000018.1, read as the reverse complement.
ATGCCTACACCCCGTGCTTAGGTCGTGGCCATTTGCAATTACTAGAGTCGTGGATATCCAGGACACGGTCGTCTTAACCCCCAAATGTTTAATATTAAGCAACACGAATTAAAATGGATTATTTGAATTCCCGACTCATTGGTATTTGATCCCATATCCAACCATGCGGTATTAGTATACTGTACCCCAAGCCCGTATAAGGGAAAATACGTTAAAGTATTTACCTAGCTTGCAAAATCTTTAAATAATAAGAAAATAAGCAAAGCACAACCGTAATCAATTAAACTAGCTTGGCGACAATCTACCGAAGTCTTTAGTCTGGAATGGATGGTATTATTAACCAATTAGTTAGCTAGCGGGTCTTTATTTAGTCATTGACTTAGACCCGCTAACTTAAAATAAAGAATACGGTACGAAAACGCTAGATTAAGCGATGACCGGAAAAGAATGTATTTTGGACCCGACAAGTACTAGGACTTGTATAATATAGGTTACCATTTTACATTCTGGAATTTGAGAATATTTTGATATGGTTAAACCCGTTTCGGTTAAGTTGCGTAAACTAGTCACGTGGGCTTAACCGTACGCATATAAGCGAAACCGGTAACCGGGTAACCGAGTGAGTCCTATACAAGTTCCATATGCCATTAAGTTTAAAATGTGCTATTATAACAGTAGGTTATCCATATGTTGGCCTGTTACGGTTTTAAAAACAATTTATGCCTTAAAAGGGCAAATTGGTCATTTTACAATGTAATAAATGAGTTTATATGTAAACTGATGTTATTGTCATAAACATTCTGTAGAAACACTTATTTTATGATTTTATATCAGTAGGATATCAATTATAAGTGTGTTCTGTAGTTTAAGACCAAACTATGTCCCTAAAGGGCATTTTGGTCATTTCACATATAATTCGATAACTTATTTGGGAGTCTGAGTTTGGGACATGTACCTACTGATAATAAGTTGAAAATATGTTTTGAAATCAGTAGGTATCAATCCTTGATGCTCTAATATGGTTTTAATCCATATTACGCGCCGAAACGGTGATTAAGTCGCTAAATGACGATTTAAATGGTATTTAAGTAAAATTGTTGCTGTGACCAGGTTTATATGACCAAAATATGTTAATATATATTACCTCAATGGGTATAAAGTTTTGGTTCATAAAAATGTTTAATACCCAGTTAAAGTGCCGAAAGGGCAATATCGTCATTTAAGGACATAGTATGCAAACTATAGTTTAAACTTAGTTTGCAATCTGAATGAACATCCCAAATAATCCTAAAAATGATATTACATCAGTAGGTAGTGAGTTTTAGTGTCAAGTTTATGTTTAAACCATTTTATACGCCAAAAGGGGCTATTTGGTCACTTTAAAGTGTTAATTACGTTAAATAGTTAAACATAGTTTATGACCAGGTTACTATTATGAAAATAGGTTCATTAATATAATAATTTAGTTTGCAACTAATTTATATGCTTGTTAGTGGTCAAAACCTTAGTTTATGACAAAAAGGCATTTTAGGTATATTTATCGGATACTTGTATAAAAACTCGGATTACTACATGAACATGTCCTATAACTCCAGAGGGTTATAGTAAACTATAACATGGTCATAATGCAACTTAGGGACAGAAACTAAGGTTGCTAAATCGGGTCAGAACCGAAAGTCAAAGCAGAAGTCAACTTTTGCAACTTTCGGTTGCGAACCAATCTTAGACCTAGAATTGACGAGCCGAACATGTTCCTACATGTTCTTTTAATTATTACCAAGTTATTAGAGTGTCAAAACAGGTTTTATAACATCTACATTGCTAGTTATGATTTTATTTCAAAACTGACCCGTTTGACTTTTTATTAACATAACTTTGACCCGTTAATTGACCAAGCAAACGTGGTAATCAGGAGGTGCCCTCTTGAGGGATTATCACCTACCTTATTATGATCACGTAGCCATGTTCGTTACGAACATTGGCTGGACCATAATGGTCTTAGCTCAAAGTCAAAGCGTTTTTACGTCAACGCTTTGACATTGGCTTAAAACTTAATAAAACTGAAAAGGAGGGCTAAGAACACTTACACAAGGTCCTTAGCACGAAATAAGACTAATTAGGAAGTCCCCAAGGATCAGGAACCTCCAGATTAGATGAGAGGAGATGAAATAGAAGTGAGCAAGTCCAAGTGATGCAATGCACCACCTATTTATACTTGAGGGCCAAGCATGGGATCATGACAGGTGTTGGGGCTTGCTCTAAGATGCAAACAAGTGTTTTGGGACGTGTAAAGAGCAAGAGATGAGTGGCATTTGCGGCAAGGTGGCATTTCCAGCCTGCTGCCAAGTTTCTGTCGCTGGCGACACCTTACGGACCGTAAGGGTCATGCCTTGCGGTCCGTAAGGACCTCTTGCACCCACAGATTTGAATTGGTTACGGACCGTAACATAAAGGCTTGCGGTCCATAACCGCCTTACTGAACTTATGTTTTGAATGCCTTACGGTCCGTAACCGGAGATGGTTATGGTCCGTAAGGACCTTCCAGAAGTTAAATTTTTTGAAATTTTCTACTTTGAACCTCCGACCTTTCCGATGCTCGTTCAGAGGTTATTATAATAACATAACGGCGTCTTTTAGTCCCTCTCGGTTACACGTAGCCACCAAGAATTATCGGGACACGTGTCGGAATTTTATTGGATGAAATTTTCGAGGTGTTACACCATGCGTGGAACACCGCCGCCATCCATGGTGACCACGCGTGGTGGTGACAACGCGTGATGATGATGATGATGATTGAGAGTCGAGCATGATGGGTGTGGTGAGTGATAGGCACCCCCACTAATATCCATCATTGGTGATGGAATGAAGTTCGATAATGTGGCGGGACATGTTGGCGTGTGGTGAGTGATAGAAAGTGAAACACCCCCACCCTCTTAGGGGTATGCTCTAGGGCACATTTTACAAGAATATGCATGGCACGATATTAGAAAACTGGATCTTTTTTTTTATTTTGTAAAAATTGTCAGAAATGCTAGGACTTGACCTATAACAACTTAGGCCACCCGTACTCGGGCGTTTTTTTGCCCAAAACATGCCAATCGTGCCCACCACCCCCCCGGCGCTATGTGGCGTGATTTTGGAAAAAAATCATCAAAAGCGTGTTTTGAATCACGCTAAAATTGAATTCAAATTTAATTTTCGACCGTTTCCAAACGGTAAAATTGTAATTTATTTATTTTTTTAATCCCATTTTACAACTATATATACCCCACTATTTCACCATTTTTTATAAAAAAACTCCAACTTTCTACCTAAATTCTCCATTTTTCTTCCATCTTTTATAAAAAAAAAACTCTCATTTTCATCCTTACGATGAATCCATTCCGACCCCCGTTTGGTGTTCCGTCAAGACCCGGGAACCCAAATACCACCCAACCCCAACAAAGCTTTAACTTTCAGGACATGGACCCGACTATGTTTGCGTACGGGGCATAATTGAGAGGCTCTAATCCCTTTATTCCAAACACTTACGGCTTTGCCCCACCGGGTGCGTCCCAATCATCACAAGAACATGTTGAACCCGAGGTGGAAGTGGTGCCGGAGACGCAACTCGAACCCGATAAGGAGACGTCCAAAGGAGGTCACAAAAAAAGGACCTGAATGCGCCTCGTCGTATGCATAGTTACGTTAATTGGACGAAGGACGAGGAATACGCGTTAGCTCGGCGTGGCTAGATGTTTCGGAAGACCCCGATGTGGGTAAATGTTATAAAAAACCACGTTAACTTTTTTATTTTTTAACGTACCGCTTACTATTTAATTTTTTAACGTGTCATTTCTTATTTATTTTTTGTAGCAATCTCTAGTTTTTTTTTTCGGTTTTTTTATTTCTTTACTTTTTTTATTGTTTTATTTTTGTTATTTATTTTTTAGAATGTAATGTTTTTAATTTAATGAATTTTATTTAGTTTTAAAAAAATTAATAAATGTGTAATGATTGACGGGACGTTATTGGGCGTTATCACCACTACGCCACTTTCAGAATATGTCCTTTTGCTGACTGGACTGTCACATGACAGAAAATGCCTAAGGGATGGGGCATTATCTACATAACCACTACACATGGTCTTAGTATGACAAAATTGATTTTACCTGAAAAATGTCCTCTAAAAATTTTTTCAATAAATTTTTGACGAATCTTCCAACGCATTACCAAGGGTTTAGTTATTTTTTCAATAAATTTTTGACGAATCTTCCAACGCATTACAAGGGTTTAGTTTTGTTGGGATTTTGTCAGTACAGAGTTTCTAAATTAGGGTTTGCAATTGTGTATTGTGTAAAAATGTGTAGGCATTGATATTTTTTCCAATAGAAATTTTCGTAAAAAACATTCTCCCTTTTCTAGTAGTGGCATAATCGCATAACCATTTCATTACAATACTTAGAAGCCCTGTTATATAAAATCAATCATAGAACGGAAGTTTAGCAGCTAAAAGTACTAAAGATGATTAACCTCGGTTAGTAAAGTTGGTTGCTATTGTTATGGCAAGTTCAAGTAAAAAAAAAACTCACTCTTTACTAGATATATGTGATTAAACCGCTTTTTTTAGGATCTTATAGTATTGATAGGATTCACATGGAACATTTCTGGATAATAAAGCTTGTAGGTGATAATTTCTGATAGTTAGAAAAATCAAGCTAGAAATATTAACCATTAACCAAGTATTTTCAATTAGTAACATAGAATCTCATTCATTATATATATATAAAATATACACACACACACACACTAAAAAGTGGGGGAACCGGGGAGCAGTGCATTTAACATGTTAAATATATTATAGAGTTAATTACATAGTTAGTCCCTGTGGTTTGCACAAAGTAACATACTTAGGTACTAATAGTTTAAAATCACATTCTAGGGTATTAACTTTTCATTTTGTAACGTTTGGAGGTATTAACGTTAATTGTTTGTTAAAATATTAGTACCTAAGTATGTTATTTTGTGCAAACCACAGGGACTAACTATGTTAATACTCTAGAAGTTAATACATACAAACGTTACAAAATGAAAAGATAAATACCCTAGAAGGTGATTTTAAACTATTAGTACCTAAGTATGTTATTTTGTACAAACCAAGGGACTAACTATGTAATTAACTCTATATTATAAAAATTCTATTTAACATTATGAACTAAAAAAATGTTTAAAAACAGTTAAAAAGGTTTTTTTATTTACAAAAATGATTCTTTTATTAGAATAGCTTTTATACGTATGTATATGCAAAAGCTTCGAAAAATTTTGAAAAAAAATATTTTTTAGTATTTGAATTGGACTTTTATGATATATTTAATATGTTAAATGCACTACTCCACAGTTCCTTATTTTTTAGTGTTCTCCATTGTACCTCACACTATATATATATATATATATATATATAGGATTCGGTTCAAATGAAACCACCACGAGTTGCGAGAACCGCGAGAACTTTTTGATTCGGGGCGAGTTGGGCTAATTTTTTTTCACAAACGTAGATGAAAATATTATAAACACATCTGTAAAAAAAGTAAAAAAAATTGTCGAGACGGTAGTTTTGACTGATGCAAGTTTTTTACGCCCTGGTGTAAATTTTGCAAGAAAATAAATATTTTTTTACGCCTCATGTAAATGTGAGTATGTAGATTTTTTACCGAAACAAGTGATAATATATTCTAGTAAAAATATATTCTAATAAACTAGTTATAAAATTTGTCTAATTAAACGGACTACAAAAGTCCATATACAAATCAGATGCTTTCATACCAAATTACATTCGATAAAAAGTAAACTTCCGTTTTACTTTTTGTGGTTTGGTCGTTTTAATGGTTTTGCCCCTGTCCTTTAAAAATAGCCATTATACTCCTTGATGTTTCCGTTTTATCGCGAGTTTGCTCCACGGTCTTAACTCCATCCATATTAATTGTTAACTGAAAGGGTATTTTGGTAATTTAAAGTTTAAAAAAGGATACTTTGGTAATTTATATTTAAATGTAAAGTATTAATATATACATACACATAACAGTCCATCTCTCTTCCTCCTCCAACCGGCCACCCCTCTCCCTCTTCTAACCGACCATCACCACCATCCAGCCGCCACTGGCTGCCATCACCACCATCTCGCCATCACCATCACCTGCTACCGTCACCTGCCACCACATCAGCCACCCCCTACCGGAATACCCTAAAACAACCATAAAGTAAACATCATCCACCACCGTCACTTGCCTCTGCGTCAACCATAACAAGATCAAAAATCTACATATGAACCAAAATAGGTGTGTTTAGTAAAGAAAACCCCTAACTTAAACCCAATTTCACCGTCTTTTCTCTTCCATTCAAATCACCATTACTAACACCACCACCAAGCTGCCGCCACCACCATCAATGCCGCCACCATCACCCACCTAATAACCTGCAAATCAAACCAAACCGCCACCATTACCCACCGATGAACCTGCAAATTCAAGCCCCAATCGCACCTAGCAAAAAACCCCATGGAATCTATTGAAAAACGATTCAATATAACGGTGTGAAAGCCCTTAGACCAGTGTCGTGCAAATCTAATGGTCTGATTTCAGATCTGATTTTTGGAAGAGATGTTGGGTTAGAAGAGGTTGGGTGTTGAGATGGTATTGGGTGTGACAGGCGGCGATGGAGGTAGTGGTTACCATCAAGAGAGAGAGAGAGAGAGCGAGAGCGAGAGAGTGTGTGTAACAACTCTAAAACGACCCTATGAAGAACCCCAGATCAAAACCCCTAATGCACGGGCCAAAACTTGTTATAATAAATCAGAAAACTTAGCAGTTAAGAAAATTTGGCGGCTGATGAACCAACCCGAACAAAAATACCCTTACTAGACTCACATTAAAAACCGAACCATTTAGGATCAAGACCCAAGCATACAAGATAAGAACCGACACGAAAATCGAGAAAAAACACGCGATTGGTTGAAAAAGGTGACCGAGGACACGTGTCACACCCATGCGCCACATGTCAGACTTATGCTGGAAACGTGGCAGGTCTAGGCTAGGCCGACCGCTCTAGCGCCACGCGAGAGAAACACTGGTTTCTCCCGTGACATGCGGGAGATGCCCGTTTGGACTACATAAAGGCAGCTTTGGGAGGAGTACAAATGTACCTGTTAGATCGAAAAATCGACACTCTTTCTCTCTCATTCTGCTGTCTGAATACCCAAACCCCTAAACTCTGCTCCGTGTTCAGCGTGCTAACCCCAATCACAGGTACGATACCCTGTCCGATTGATCTATAAACAATTCAATGGATGTTTAAGTGCTGCCTGAATAAAGCTATACTTTGTCATCACGTTGAGGTTTTGATCTCGTGATTATCGTTAAAGTTAAAATGGGTTAATACACTAATACATCTTGCATTGTGTTTTTAATTAGGAACCCAAGACTAAGACCGGGAGGCTATTACTGAAAAACCTAAATCTGCAAAGTGAGTCATTCTCTTTTTCTCACAACATGTGAGTCATTCTCTTTTTCTCACAACATTGTGAGTCATTCTCTTTTATCAAATGCTTTTAAAACCCTAAATGTTTTCCAATTGTTACTTATATTACAGTGATTAAGTCTTTGTATTCTTACATGGAAAAACTAATGTCAGTATGTGAGGGTTTGTATACACTTCTTGATAAGCTTCACTAATTGAAAGAATGATCAACAATGGTATGACCACAGTCACAGGGATTGCCAAGTGACAAATACCTTTGGGTAGTAGTAAGATATAAACAAATGTAAAAACTCTTAATGCTGTAAATATAAGATTGTATCTTTTTATAAATCTGAATGAACTCACCAGTATTTTTCGTTGATCAAATGTTTTTAAAACGCGTTTCAAGTGATTTACTGTGAAGAGAAGGAAAGTGCTATAAAGCACTCAATCTTAAATAAGTGGCTATGTAAACCTGAATAAAACGTGTTTTGTAATAAATGATTTATCCATTTGAAAATCCTTTATGTAAATACGGGTTTCATCCCACATTTATGAAACGAAAACTACGGTGTTTTGAAAACTCTGGTATTTTTCCTGACACCTGGTCCTGATGAAAATTCAGCTGCGACAATTTTAATAAACACCGGTAGCACTTGTATCTGCTCACGGCTGTCGGCCAGGACAGAGAGAGAAAGAGATGTGTAAGGTGGGTGGTCGACTGGTGGAGTTGTGGTGGTGGTGATATTAGTGGGGGTTGGGTTGGGGTTGGTGATGGTCTGCTAAGAGTACAATTTGGTGGAGAGAGAAGCTAGAGATAAAGAGTGTAAATAATGATTATATATTTATATATTTTATTTATTTTGAATATCAATAACAATGGATTTAAGGAATTAATTATGGATTTTAAACAATCAATTTAAATATATATTTATAGAATTACCATAATACCTTTATCTTTAACAAACATTTTAGAAATAGTTAGGTGCGAGGAGTGAAATAAAGATAAGTTAAATAGATCAAGAAGTAAAATGGCTCTTTTAAAAAGATTGGAGCAAAACCGTTAAAACGCTTAAATCACATAGAGCAAAACGAAAGTTTACTTATAAAAATGAGTATACATCTGACGACTCTCCGATTGATTTGTCAAACGTTCTAGTAGTATTTGTTCAGACTTCTCTAATTTCTCTTTCGCTTTTTCCCTTGTCTATCGAAAGAATGTTGATCTTGTTCTCTACCTAAAATAATTTCCTATGAAAATAATCAAATGAAAAGTCACTTTTGTACATAGCGAGGGAAGAAAAATATATATGGATCGCTAGTCAAATAACTAGTTTTATACCATGTCAATGTTACGTGACGTTAAGCCAAATATTTTTAACTAATTAAAACAAAACACTATTATAGTTTTGCTAGAAAAATACTAAAACGATGGTAAGAATGTAATTTTGAGTTGGCGCAAAACTGTAATTTGTCAGGATCAATGAGCGAGTGCTAGGCAACTGTCTGACTCGAATAAAAATTTCATCGAGTCAACAATTAAAACAAAGCACTAACACAGCTTTGCTGAAAAAACTAAAATGATGGAAAGATTGTAATTTTGAACTGCGTAAAATCGTAATTTTGACTGAGGGTAAAATCATAATTTTCTAAAAATTACAACGATGGGGAGACTATAGTTTTGAACCGAGATAAATCATAATTTGTCGAAAGCTACAACGATAGAAAGACTGTAATTTTGAACTAGGAGCAAAAACGAATTTTAAACGGGTGGAAAAATCATAATTCTGAACTAGGGTAAAATCGTAATTTGAACAGGCCTATGGGGAAGTGCAAGGCAGCTGATTGGCACAATTCCCTCGCATGGGTAAAATCGTAATCTGTCAAAAGCTACAGCGATGACAAGATTGTAATTTTGAACTAAGGGTAAGACCGTTATTTTGAACTAGCGGCAAAAGCGTAATTCTGAACAGGGTAAAATCACAATTTATACGTGCTGATGGGGAAGTGGCAGATAAATGCCTTTCACTATTCCCCTCCAAGACTTTTAAATATATATTTATTTATTTATTATTTATTTACTATATATACAAAAACAACTTTGGGGGAATAGTGCCAGGCAGCTCGCTGGCACTCCCCTATTAGACCAACCGTATATTATTTTTTTACATTTTAAAATTACTGTTTTACCCCAGTTTAAAATTACGTTTTTGCCCCCTGCTCAAAATAAAATTACGCTTTTGTCCCCAACCCAAAGTTACGATCTTGCCCACGATTCAAAAATACGATTTAGCCTTCAGCTCAAAATTACGTTTTCGCCCAGTTCAAAAGAAAAAAAAATATCCTTTGCCCTACCTTAAAATTACAATTTTGCCCTCTCTTCAAAAATATATTTTCCCATGTTTAAAAAATTATGATTTCGCCTTCAGTTCAAAATTACGTTTTTGCCCCTGTTCAAAATAAAAGTATGCTTTTGGCTTCAACTCAAAATTACGATTATGCCCTCGGTTCAAAATAAAATTTTGGTTTTGACCGGCCTAAAATTACGATTGTGCCTTTGGTTCAAATTTATATCACTGTTTTGACCTAAGTTCAAAATTACGAATTTTCCCCTGCGTAAATTTAGAATTTTGCCCCTGGTTCCAATTACAGTACTCTCATCACTTTAGCTTTTGCAAATTACGATTTTAGCCAGTCAAAAAATATAACTTTCCCTTAGTTAAAAATAACAGTATTACCATTGTTTAAGTTTTTTAGCAAAACTATAAAAATGTTTTGTTTTAATTGGGTGACTCGATTTAATTGTTTTCCGTGTAATGAAGCTGCCTAACACTCGCTAATTATTCGGCCATCGCCGCGCAACGCGGGCGGGGCATCAACTAGTACAATACAATTTTCATCATAGTTTTTAATATAATATAGAGTAAACTGCCATTTTGGTCCCTGAGGTTTGGGCAGTTTTACCACTTTAGTCCAAATTTCAAACTTTTTGCATCTGAGTCCCTCTTGTTTCAGTTTTTTTGCCATTTTGGTCCAAAAGTGATATTGTCTTCTAAAACTCTACTATTTTGTCATTTTCCTCAGGGACAAAATTATTATTTTAAGCATTAATATATATTATATATAAAATAAACCTCAAACTCTGCTGAAAATAACCATTTTACCCCTGAGAAAAATGATAAAATAGCAGTATTTTAGAAGACAAAAATCACTTTTGGACCAAAATGGCAATAAAACTTAAACCACAGGGACCCACATGCAAAAAGTTTGAGATTTGGACTAAAGTAGCAAAACTGTCCAAACCTCAAGGACCAAAATGGCAGTTTACTCTTATATATACTTCATTTTTTATAAGTTATAGCCTAAATTGTTCATATATATTAATTTCTAACATTTAGTTGAATAGTGTCTATATTTTCTTTTCGTGTATTTTTTTTTATTTCATGAGCATGCTTAACTTTGGGGTTTTTGAATTTTGTAATACATTTTTTGTTTTTTTATATACTTAACTTTAGGCCTTTTGAATTTTGTAAAAAACTTTTGATTTTTTATAATTTTAGTTACAAGAGTTAAATGAGTTTAGTTTTTTTTACGGTTTAAGATTTAAATATGATATTATCGGAACCGGTATCGTTATTTACTTTCATGTTTTCCGATCAGCCGCACCAATAAACCCAGGGGCACGGTTATGGGTTTACGCCCTACTTCGCAACACGGAGGCTTAACACTAGTTAAGAAATATATTTTCTTTTATATACAAATTTATTTACAACGATAACTTTTTTTAAAAATGTTTGATAGATTGTTGATTACAAAAACGCTTCAAAACAAGTCACAATGACACGTCTAGCTCATTACAATGATGCGTCTAATATTTCCGTGATTTTGTATTTTTGATAATTAGTTCTAATGCACCGGTTATTACAATTGTGGATCCATTTTAGTGAATTGGATTCACTGTTATAACGAGCAATTACACATGTAAACTTCCCCACTACAACAATGCGTCTAAGCAATTATAATAGTTTGTTGAACTTACACAATTGAATAATTTTTTTCCAGTGGGAACCGTCACTGGCGGATTTTATTCGTCGGTGACACTCAATTTTCTAGTAGTGTTAGTTTGCCTCTCACACTACTAATTTTATAGATTATGTATACGTATGTATTATGTGGTTATCACAAGTATCAATATATTATAGGTTTTATAACATACGTGTCTAGTATATGTATTTTTGTGTGTGTATATATATAATGTATACATGCATGTATGTATATAAATGTATACATGCATGTATGTATATATATGTGTATGTATGAATATATAAAGACATACATATAAATATATATACACACAGGTATATATGTGTGTATAAGAAACCAAAAAACAATTAATATCTTGTAAGAACCTTAAAATGTAACATGTCATGTGCATGGGGCTTCTTCAGTTCCCTGACAGTCTGTGCAATCAAAGAGGAAGAGGTCGGTTGGGAACATATCACTGTATATGCATATAGAGCATGTATGAGTGTATATTACATTTTCATTTAATTCAATAACTGAATTAATATCAAATTTAACATCTTTATTATTACAAAAATATATATAAATATATAATAGTTATATAGAGAAATACATACATACGAACCAGTTGTTTCATGCATGCAATGCACTACCGTCCATTTTTTCATCAGTAAACCTATTATATATTTAGGAAATGATTTGAGCAAATGCTCGTAAAATCAAAAGTTTGAGTCACCATTTCATGGCCAGTTAACTAATTTCTCAATAATATTAAAATACAGTTAAGCTTTTGATGTTTAAAGGACCGATTTTGTGATTATGCAAGAAAAAATATTTAGTGAAGACGTAAGAAATCAGTTTGGTGGTTGGAGACACCCTAGAAATATTTACCGGAGATGTATAATATAATGCGATATAAGGTCTAGTCTCTTGTCTTTTGGCTACACCGGAGACATACAACATAATGCGAGAAGGTCTAGTTCTTGTCTTTTGGCTACGGTTTGTTTGATTTGCTCCTCTTGTAAAGCCTTCAAATTGGGCACCCTACATTTAGGTCACATCGCAGTGTACTATTTAAAAATAAGTGTTTCTCAAGATATGCAGCGGAAATTTTCGATTAAAAACAATACAAAGTTATTTAAAAAATTGCATTGTTTACAAGTCTCGAACGCAATGAATGCCTTTCCACCACTATTGTGAGTAATTCTTTCCACTAGCCAAGAGCAACACCGACTCGAGTTACGCACCTACAAAACAATCTAATATACATGCAAAAGTCAGATATGCTAAGTGATTTCTAATAGTTTAGGTTGAAACATTTAAATCAAACATAAAGAATAATCATTTTTAACACTTAAACTCGCTTTTATATAAAAACATCAATGACCACTTCATACCCCTTTCATAACCACCCATACAAGAATCCACCATTGAAGGCTAACACATACAATTATAGCTAATACATAAATCATATCGTATAAAAGGCTAACACATAATCTCGCACATCTTCATAACATTATTTACATCCTATACTTTGAGAATATGCATATATCACGAGTGATCTTCACCGATGCATTCCAGTTGTGTCGAATAGGCTAATTCCGTTATGCTAATTGGGCTAACCTTTTCCAGTTGTGTTAAATAGGCTAAAATATTCCAGTTGTAATGAATAGGCTAAACTAAATCCAGTTGTGCTGAATCGATTAATTTATTTCAGTAGGCCGAATAGGCTACTACATTAGTACCTATACAAAGTTTCTTTCATAAACATCATATTATCGGGTGTTACCCACGCGAATCTTCTAAACATCTTTTAACCCGCTTCTTTTCTCTCTAAGGACGTTGATAAGTCCTCATGAATTTGTAATCATTAACATATTATACTTCTAAATATCAACCTCATGATTTGACTAAACTCAGGTAATCATACAACCCGTCTACCACCACAACTAATCACACAACTCCCTATATAACCTTGACTCATTGGAAAGCGTTTAGTAAACAACGCATTAGTAAAACTTGTCATTTAACGTAAACACATGTAAACGTACGTAAAATCATGTAATCACGCATGTACGCTAGCACAAAAAAATATTTAAGAAAAAGGGTTAGAACTAACCGGTTGCGAAACTTTCGTTCCAATCAATCCTTACATCTCATAATCAACAATCCAATTACTTAGGACCAGCGAGCTATAAACTCGGGTTTAAACTATCCCAAAGCGTACACCCGACACGTCTATCCGCGTACAAAATGTAACATCCGTAAAAAACCGGATTTACCAAAACCCGCTCCGTTTATCAACCGAACAATCAGTTAAAAATTTCGTTGCGAATTTAATGCCCAAAATAATTTTAAACGATACATAATTAACAAATATATTGGAATATATAATTTATATTTGAAAAAGTCTTAAAAATAGTGATTTAAAAATAAATTAGTGCTGCCGGGTTTCGAACCCGGGTCAGCCAGCGTTTCAGCAAACAACTTATCTTCCAACCATCCAACCACTGCGCCACTTATGTTTCTTGTTCAATATTGAAGACAATTAATTCATATCATGAATATCGAATTCAAAAACCAACGCGCCCAATCGCAGTCATCGGAAATCCCGGCTATCTCGCGAGATTGGACGGTTTCTTTTGTTCTTAACGTAAACATTAAACCTCAACATCGGTTATAACCGACGCCTGAACCCGCGACACAAGCTATAACCGCCGGAAAACGTAATGACTTTGAATCAAGCCTGAAATCCGACTCTATACATCTCGATTCCTCCCTATAAATTCACCCACAATCCACTGGTAGCCTTTTTGCTCAAAACCGCACCCTTTCTCGACGAAAACACACTCGCCGTAAAATACCTGCAAATCGCCGGAAAACCGAGCCTTTCACTTCTGAGCCTTACTGAACACCCAGAACTTATACCGAAGCCACCTACACTCACCTCAAGCTCCCTGAAGACTCTCTGCCGCAGGACACACGTCGCCGGAAGTTTCTGCTGTCACCGGAAGTTTCGCCGGAGAAACAGAGGAGTCCAGTTCGGTATACCTTACGCCTAATTTTTCATTCTTTTTATTTATCTCACCTGTAATTAACCTCAAAACACTAAAAGAACATGATTAAATCGACGAACCAGTCGGACTCCGATTCTGGTTTAGTCTAACGAAGAAGACGAAGTTTCCGTTGTTTATAAGTAGATATAACTCGGGTTAGACACACAGTCCAGTGGTGGACTGTGTGCACATAAAACACGCTTACGTCTCGAGTTCGAATCTTGTTCCATGCACCTTCGCCTTAATAAAAATATTCCTTTTTTTAACCGAACCGGAGTCACTGCTTAAGATGTTAAGTTTAATAAAAACCGGAATAATAACCAAGATAGACACACAGTCCAGTGGTGGACTGTGTGAATGTTTAACCACACGTCACGAGTTCGAGTCCGGACTACCGCACCGGTCCGGACAATTATCAAACTTTTTATTTAAGACAGAAATGAAAATATTTAGTTTGTATATAAGTATAATAAAAATCAGTTTATTTAACAAGTTAGACACACAGTCCAGCGGTGGACTGTGTGTTAACTCAACCACAGGTCCCGGGTTCGAGACCTGTGGAGCACACCGGTTCGACGCATTAAATCGTTTTAAAAAATAAATGATTTTCAGTTTAATCTAATTAGTATATAAATTTAATTAAAAACATAAATATTTCGGGTTAGACACGTAGCTCAGTTAGTAAAGCTGCGTGCACGCGTACGGGAGGTCTCGGGTTCGAGCCTCACCCAGCACATACATACACACATAAGAACCGGTCAACAGTCAAAGGTCAAAGGTCAATGGTCAACGGTCAAAAAGTCAACATTTTTTTATCATTTTTATTTATTTATTTTATTTAAAAATCAATTAAAAATACTTAAAAATAACATTTTTAAGGTTAGAAAATAGCCTTAAACTCACAAAAATACACCCAACAATCCTACTAAAATGGATTAATAAAATCCGTTTACTTACCAAACCATTATGCCATTATCTAGGTTAATTTCACTTGTGGTTAAAACCACTTCGTGCGCATTCAACATCATCAACCGAACGCACCCAATGTGAGTGAATCTTACAACTCCCCTTTTTAATTACACGTTTTGGGGTGTGTCATGTGTCACCAAAAATTAACTCGTTTATTTAAACTTGTGCCGTACCATATTGTGATCTAAACTTAGATTGTTTATATTGTTTGTGGTTATGTATTTCATTTTGTCAACTTATATGAAATTCATTCATTAAGCCCATCAGTTCCTCGTGAGAGACGAGTTGAGCAACGCGTGCCTCAAAACAAATCCATTATTTTTCATGTGTGTATTATTTAGTTGATATTGTTTGTAGTTATGTATCTCATATTGTCAAGTATATGCAAACCATCTATTAGACCCATCAGTTCCTCGTGAGAGACGAGTTGAGCAACGCGTGCCTCAAAACAAATCCATTATTGTTCATATGTGTATTATTTAGTTGATATTGTTTGTAGTTATGTATTTCATATTGTCAAGTATATGCAAACCATCCATTAGGCCCATCAGTTCCTCGTGAGAGACGAGTTGAGCAACGCGTGCCTCAAAACGATCCATTATTGTTCATGTGTGCATTATTTAATATTAATTGATTGGTGAATAAGTTTACATCTATTTTTACTCATGTGTGGTTGTGCACTTTATTTTATAATCAATTAAATAAACTTGTTCAAATGTTTTCCATAGGATTCACTCGCCAACTTTTTTTTGATCCAAAAACCATTTTTACACATGATACAGGTGAACATGATGAAGCAAGGAAAACATAGGAAATGCCTTAGAAGAAAACAATGAAGCCTAGATTGATGATTAGGACATGATGTAATTGTAACATCCGTCAAAAACGGATTTACCAAACCCGCTCCGTTTATCAACCGAACAGTCAGTCAAAAATTTCCTTGCGAATTAAATGCCCAAAATATTTTTAAACGATCCGTAATCAATTATTATACGGGAATATATATTTAGTTTTTGAAAAACTGTCAAAAACCGCAAAATAAAAATGATTTGCTTCTGCCGGGTTTCGAACCCGGGTCTGTACCGAATCAGCAAACGGACTTAACACATACACACAAACCACTACGCCACTTGTTCTGTTTGATGAATAATAAAATCATTTAATTCATAAAGGGACGTTACGAATTCAAAACCGGCGCCCAAACAGTTCAGTCGTCGGAATCCCGGAAATCTCGCGAGTCTTAACTACAATTTACGTTATAACGTAAACCATTAACCAGACATCGGTTATAACCGATGTTTGAAGTCCGCGACCAAAACCATAACCGCCGGAAAATTCAAATCAATGAACCCAGTCGGAAATCAGACCAGATTCTTCAACGATCTGCATTATAACTTCACCCACAACCGACTGCAAACCTTTTCGCTCAAAACCACACCCTTTCTCGGCGAAAACTTCCTCGCCGGAACTTCTCTGTTCGTCGCCGGAAAACCGATTTCCTTATTTCTGAACCTCACTGAACCTCCTAAGTTTATACCGAAGTCACCCTTACCTTTTCCAAGCTTTCCGGAGACTCGCTGCTGCAAGACACCTGACGCCGGAGCTTATTGCTGTCGCCGGAGTTCTGCCGGAAAACAGAGGGTCCAGTCGGTATACCTTTTCGCTTATTTTCTTTATCTTTTCACCCTTATCTCACCTTAATGGACTGTAAATCGCTAATGAAACTTGAATAAAACTCGAAACAGTCAGATTTTACCT
Source organism: Scalesia atractyloides (assembly GCA_947069175.1). Lineage (NCBI taxonomy): Eukaryota > Viridiplantae > Streptophyta > Magnoliopsida > Asterales > Asteraceae > Scalesia > Scalesia atractyloides. The sequence goes on along the minus strand of CAMTDV010000018.1, from coordinate 3,414,226 downwards.
CTGGTTATATTTCAGTGAAGAAGACGATGTATTCGTTATCATATATGTTTAATATAAATCATAAAATTAATCGGGTTAGACACACAGTCCAGCGGTGGACTGTGTGCACATAATGTCACACCCCGACCCGCAGCGGAAAAGGTGATCGGGGCATAATTGGGTTATCATCAAAGCTCATGACATTTATTATATGTTTCATATTCATTAATACAATTTAATGGAAATAAATGATACACCATATTCTAACTATCTGTCTAAGCTTCTTGGTTCTCTTCTAAGGCATATCCTATGTTTTCCTTGCTTCAACCTGTTCACCTGTATCATGTGTAAAAAGGTTTTTGGATCAACATAATGTTGGCGAGTGAATCCTATGGAAAAACATTTGAACAAGTTTATCCAATTGATTATAAATAATGTACATACCACATATGAGTAAATGTAGATGTAAATTTATTCACACAACACATAATATTGAATATTAAACTCACATACACCAAATGATTGTTTTGAGGCACGCGATGTTCGACTCGTCTCCCACGAGGAACTGATGGGCCTAATGAATGAGTTTTTGAGGCACGCGTTGTTCTTACGAACTGATGGGCCTTAATGAATGAGTTTTGAGGCACGCGTTGTTCTCGTCTCCCACGAGGAACTGATGGGCCTAATGTATGAGTTTTGAGGCACGCGTTGTTCTTACGAACTGATGGGCCTTAATGAATGAGTTTTGAGGCACGCGTTGTTCTCGTCTCCCACGAGGAACTGATGGGCCTGAATAATTTGCATACAACTTTGACAATATGTAATACATCACAACCAAACAATAGTTACATTCTAATTTAGTTCATATAATGGTATGGCACGAATTTGCATAAGAGAATTAATTTAAGCGACACATGATACACCCCAAAACATGAATAAAAAGGGAGTTTGTAAGAATTCACTCACATTGGGTGCGATCGGTTGATGACGTTGATTGCACGCGAAGTGGTTTTAACCACAAGTGAAATTAATCCTAGATAAATCGCATAATGGTTTGGTAAGTAAACGGGTTTTATTAATCTATTTTAGTGGGATTGTTGGGTGTATTTTTGTGAGTTTGAGGCTATTTTCTAACCTTAAAAATGTTATTCTTAAGTATTTTTAATTGATTTTTAAATAAAATAAAATAAAAATAATAAAAAAAAAATATTTTTATTTTTGCTACAGTACACATTGACCGTTGACTTTGACTATCATTGACCGGTTCATAGGCATATTGTTGTGCGCCGGGTGAGGCTCGAACCCGAGACCTCCCGTACGCGTGCACGCAGCTCTACCAACTGAGCTACGTGTCTAACCCGTTATATATCCGATTTTAATTACATATATATATTAATTAGAATTAACAGAAATCCTTTATTTATTAAAAACGAATTAAATCTCAGAACCGGTGTGCTCCACAGGTCTCGAACCCGGGACCTGTGGGTTAGCGGACACACACTCCACCGCTGGACTGTGTGTCGCACTTGGTTATAAACTCAGTTATCAATATACTTAACATATACCGAAAACACTCCGGTTCAGTTTTGCGACTGATAATGCCTCCGATCATTTGACAAGAATACTTATATATAGGAAGTACCAGCGGCGTATCCACCATATTCTTGTCAAATTCTCATTGACTTTATCCGCAAGTTATGATTAGTTCTATGCGACTCTACAACATAAACAACACAACAACCAGCGCTTGAGTCTTAATTCTGATAGTATCCGTGTTTGACAAAACCTCTCTCGTTTAATATGATGGAGAGGTTAGTCTATGTAGAAGTGAGACACAACTCAACTTCTTTAAATGATGAAACTGAAATATGCCGTGAAGTATGATGATATGAATAATGAGTATAAAACAAACTGAACTAGTAATTTGCATTAAAATTTCTTGGGTAAAATTCCAACTGAGATACATGAAAATCGAGATATAAACATAAAAACTAAGTGATTGGAGTTGAATCTTGATTATTGGTGAGAGAAGGCTAGTTAAGTGGTTGGTTTGGTCCGTTAACATCTTCAACAGGATTGGCATTGATGTTATAAACTCTTCCCCTTGCTGGCGGTGGAGCTGGATTTGCTTGGTTTGCTTGGTTAACTGGGTTTGCTTGAGCTTGGGCATTTATGATGTTAACCAAACGAGGGCACGTGTTTCTAAAATGGGTAGGGTCGCCACAATTGAAACAAGCTCGAACATATGGGTACATGGGGTATTGAGGTTGTTGATATGTTTGGATCATGGGTTGAGTAGGGGTTGAGGTTTGGTTTTGAGGGGTGCGGCAAACGTTGCTCAAATGACCGTAGCGTCCACAATTCGCACATAGTCGACAGGGTAAGGTAGATGGATGGTGATAGAAACAGGTGTTGCATTGAGGGTGAGGTCCAATGTAAGGTTTCTTATTTGGGTAAGTTGAGTTGGGTGCTACTTGAGCGTTTGGGATAGTTTGAGGAGGTACAACTTGTGAAACTGGTTGTTTGCGTTGGGTGACGGCGAAGACTTGCCCATCACGCTTTCTCTTAGATGTAGGTGGTGTAGAGGATTCGGTTCGGTTGGGGTTTGAGGTTTCCGTTGATGCTTTATCCTTCTTCTTCTCCTCTTTGAAATCTTTGTTCCGAATTCGGTTCTCGGTGAGCGCGGTTGCTAGCTCCATTGCTGCTTCCAAAGTTGCAGGCGAGGTGCTTATTACAGGGTCTTGAATCTTTGATGGAAGACCACGAATGTAGTGCTCGATCAAACGGTAGAGGGGAGTGAACAAGTTGGGAACCATTTGATTTAGCTCAAGGAATCTCTTGTTGTATGTGGTGTGGTCGCCTTCCTTTTGTTTCAAAGCATGGAACTCATCCTCCAATTTCTTGATTTCACTTCTTGGGCAAAACCGTCTTGTCATGATTCCCTTCAACTCTTCCCAAGTCAAGGTCATAGTTTCTTCAACACCTCGTTTGGTCTTTTCTGTATTCCACCATGTGAGTGCTGTTCCAAGTAAACGACCGGTAGCATAACGCACTTTGCGATCATCGGGGCAATCTCAATTTAGAAAAGTGTTCTCCATTTCCTCGAACCAATGGAGGAGAGCGGTGACACCTTCAGTTCCTTCGTATTTTGGAGGATCGCAGGATTTGAAATGTTTGTAGGTGCATTTAGTGACTGGAAGGTTGACAGTGTTTTGATCCTCTTGTTGGGTTGGGTTAACGGAATTAGCGGTAAGGGCTTGTTGAACTTGAACTACGATGTTGGGTATTACGGTCGCCATTTGCTGAGCGATTTGGGTAGCCATGCGTTCACGGGCTTTTTCTGCTCTCAACTTTCTACGGGCGAGGTTAGAAGACATCTACAAGGAATACATGCCAAGAGTATGAGTTGGATGCCTTTGGGATCGTGGGTCGTGTTTGGGATTGAACGTTCATAAAATAAATATAGAAAAATAAATCTACTACATCCATAGGATGTCTTGGGCTTTGCTCGCTGTTAGGCCCGTCATGCCGCCATACTTTACCTGTGTAATCATGTGGGCCCCCATGAATACCGGTTTTTCATATGGTTCGCACGGTTTCTGCCTGGTTGCGTACACAAAACCCGGAGAAAATCGAGAAATATGTATACAACGTGTGATATTCGGAATGTGTCCAGGCATGGACACGGTGACATCTCAAAGTGAGGTTAGTTCAAACGACGTTTGGTGTGGCATGCTTTGGCCTAATAGGTCCGTCGTACTCTCATCGTTAGTCCCCAGGTAGGCAAACTGGTCCGTTATCTTGGATTTATACGAATGCCAACCTAGACAGGACGTTCCGACTACCGGTACTTGTACCCTTCCAGTTACTACATGCCCGTCGCAGAACTTACTTTGATGAGAATTGAAAATTGCACAAAATCTTTGGATATTGAGAGTATGAAAATAAATTGAATACATGAACATCGATATATGTATAATGAATATGTATATATGTATAATGAATATGTATATGAGCATGTATGTTTGACTGAAATGTAAACAAATATGAAACAAATAAATATCACAAGTTTGTATGTAACCACCTAATCAAGTTAAAATTTAGGCAGACTATAGTATAGGCTCTAAGGGTCTAATAACCTATCCTATATCCCTATAGTCATGGCTCTGATACCAATCTGTCACACCCCGACCCGCAGCGGAAAAGGTGATCGGGGCATAATTGGGTTATCATCAAAGCTCATGACATTTATTATATGTTTCATATTCATTAATACAATTTAATGGAAATAAATGATACACCATATTCTAACTATCTGTCTAAGCTTCTTGGTTCTCTTCTAAGGCATATCCTATGTTTTCCTTGCTTCAACCTGTTCACCTGTATCATGTGTAAAAAGGTTTTTGGATCAACATAATGTTGGCGAGTGAATCCTATGGAAAAACATTTGAACAAGTTTATCCAATTGATTATAAATAATGTGCATACCACATATGAGTAAATGTAGATGTAAATTTATTCACACAACACATAATATTGAATATTAAACTCACATACACCAAATGATTGTTTTGAGGCACGCGATGTTCGACTCGTCTCCCACGAGGAACTGATGGGCCTAATGAATGAGTTTTTGAGGCACGCGTTGTTCTTACGAACTGATGGGCCTTAATGAATGAGTTTTGAGGCACGCGTTGTTCTCGTCTCCCACGAGGAACTGATGGGCCTAATGTATGAGTTTTGAGGCACGCGTTGTTCTTACGAACTGATGGGCCTTAATGAATGAGTTTTGAGGCACGCGTTGTTCTCGTCTCCCACGAGGAACTGATGGGCCTGAATAATTTGCATACAACTTTGACAATATGTAATACATCACAACCAAACAATAGTTACATTCTAATTTAGTTCATATAATGGTATGGCACGAATTTGCATAAGAGAATTAATTTAAGCGACACATGATACACCCCAAAACATGAATAAAAAGGGGAGTTTGTAAGAATTCACTCACATTGGGTGCGATCGGTTGATGACGTTGATTGCACGCGAAGTGGTTTTAACCACAAGTGAAATTAATCCTAGATAAATCGCATAATGGTTTGGTAAGTAAACGGGTTTTATTAATCTATTTTAGTGGGATTGTTGGGTGTATTTTTGTGAGTTTGAGGCTATTTTCTAACCTTAAAAATGTTATTCTTAAGTATTTTTAATTGATTTTTAAATAAAATAAAATAAAAATAATAAAAAAAAATATTTTTATTTTTGCTACAGTACACATTGACCGTTGACTTTGACTATCATTGACCGGTTCATAGGCATATTGTTGTGCGCCGGGTGAGGCTCGAACCCGAGACCTCCCGTACGCGTGCACGCAGCTCTACCAACTGAGCTACGTGTCTAACCCGTTATATATCCGATTTTAATTACATATATATATTAATTAGAATTAACAGAAATCCTTTATTTATTAAAAACGAATTAAATCTCAGAACCGGTGTGCTCCACAGGTCTCGAACCCGGGACCTGTGGGTTAGCGGACACACACTCCACCGCTGGACTGTGTGTCGCACTTGGTTATAAACTCAGTTATCAATATACTTAACATATACCGAAAACACTCCGGTTCAGTTTTGCGAAAAAAAGGAATTTTTATCAAGGCGGCGTGTGAGGGACAATACTCGAACTCGTGACCATAGCTTTAAAAGTGCACACAGTCCACCGCTGGACTGTGTGTCTAACCCGGTAATTATCTTGATTTTAATTGTACTTAACCAATACCGTAACGTCGTCTTCTTCACTGGTTTTCACCGGAAGTGACGACTGACGGATTCAAATGTTGATTCAAGTTTCTTTAGCGTTTAATGATCAATTACAAATGAGATAAAAGTAAAAAGGGAATGAATTTAAGCGTGAGATGTACCGACTGGTTTTACTCTGTTTTCCGGCAGAACTCCGGCGACAGAATCCTTTTTTCCGGCGACAAGTCTCTTGCAGCAGAGAGTCTTCCGAAAGGTTACAAAGGTTGTGGGTGACTTCGGTGAAGGTTTAGGGGGTTCAGTAAGCTCAGAGATTACTGATACGGTTTTCCGGCGAAGTATCAAGTATTTCCGGCGAGTGATTTTTCGCCGGGAAAGGGTGCGATTTGAGTGTGAAAGACTTCTGGCGAGTTGTGGGTGTATTTATAGGGTAGCATTGAGATGAATGGGGTCTGAATTCGGTCTTAATTCGAAGTCAACCGTTCTTCCGGCGATTTGGCTGATGACGCGGTTTCAGACGTTGGCTATAGCTGTCGCTAGAGTTAATTGATTGATTAAATTGAGCGAAAGCGTGTTTTATGGGCGAAGTCGTCGGGATTTCCGACGACTGCTGTTTGGGCGCAAGTTGACCGAGTTTGAATTCCGCACATCATTATTTGATTTAATAAATCCATTCACTTAACAGAAAATCAAAGTGGCGGAGTGGTTTACGGGTGTGTGAGTTAAGCGTTTGGTTGAACCGGTATAGACCCGAGTTCGAAACCCGGCATGATTAAAACATTTTTATTTTGTTATTTTTATCAGTTTTTCAAAAACTAAATATATATCCCCGCATAATAATTGATTACGGATCGTTTAAAATTATTTTGGGCATTTAATTCGCAACGAAAAAATTGACTGACTGTTCGGTTGATAAACGGAGCGGGTTTGGTAAATCCGTTTTTGACGGATGTTACACATAAAACGCTAAACGTCTCAAGTTCGATTCCCGTCTCACACACGCTGCCTTAATAAAAATCATTTTTTTTGTTGTTAAACCGAACCGGGTCGCCACAGTTATATGTTAAGTATATTAATAATCGGAATAATAACCAAGTTAGACACACAGTCCAGCGGTGGACTGTGTGTTTGTTTATATCACAGGTCACGAGTTCGAGTCCGGTCTACTGCACCGACTCGAACAATTATCTCTTCTTTTTAAAAAAGGCAGAAAAGGAAATAATTAATTTGTATTTAAGTATAATAAAAATCGAATAATATAACATGTTGAACACACAGTCCAGCGGTGGACTGTGTGTTAGATTAAACCACAGGTCCCGGGTTCGAGACCTGTGGAGTGAATGTCCGAGTCGCTTAAACTGTTTTTAAAATAAAAATGATTTTCGGTTTAAACTAATTAATATATATATATAATTAAAATCAGATATATAACTGGTTAGACACGTAGCTCAGTTGGTAGAGCTGCGTGCACGCGTACGGGAGGTCTCGGGTTCGAGCCTCACTCAGCGCACTTGTATACACGATCGAACCGGTCAACGTCAGGTCAACGGTCAGAAAAAAAAATAAATTTTTTTTATTATTTTTATTTAATTATTTTAATTAAAAATCAATTAAAAATACTTAAAAATAACATTTTTAAGGTTAGAAAATAGCCTCAAACTCACAAAAATACACCCAACAATCCTACTAAAATAGATTAATAAAACTCGTTTACTTACCAAACCATAATGCGATTTATCTAGGTTAAATCTCACTCGTGGTTAAAACCACTTCGCGTGCATTCAACGTCATCAACCGAACGCACCCACTGTGAGTGAATCTTACAACTTCCCCTTTTAAATTACACGTTTTGGGGTGTGTCATGTGTTATGAAAATAATTAATTTATTTATTTAAACTTGTGCCATACCACATCATGACCTAAACTTAGATTGTTTTTATTGTTGTGATTTACTTATTTCCTTTTGTCATATTATATGAAACTCATACATTAAGCCCATTAGTTCCTCGTGGAAGACGAGTTGAACAACGCGTGCTACAAATCAAATTCATTATTGTTTATGTGTATATCATTGAGTTTTGTATTGTTTGTAGTTGTGTCATTCATATTATCATGGTTATACAATTCATTCATTTGGCCCCTCAGTTCCTCGTGAGAGACGAGTTGAGCATCGCGTGCCTCTAATTATTCCATTATTGTTCATGAGTGTTTCATTTAATTTTTATGATTGTTGATTAAGTTACATCTAATTTTACTCATGTTTGGTGTGCAATATTTCAAATAAATTTAAATAAATTTGTTCAAATGTTTTCCATAGGATTCACTCGCCAACATTATGTTTGATCCCAAAAACCCTTTTACACATGATACTGGTGAACAGTTTGAAGCAGGAAAACATGGATATGCCTTAGAAAGAACAAAGAAGTTTAGATTGTTAGTTAGATCATGTTGTAACATTTATTGTAAATTTCCATTTAAATTTGTATTAATGAAATGAAACGCTTAATAAATGTCATGAGCTTGAATGATAACCCAATCATGCCCGATCACCTTTCGCTGCGGTGGTGTGACAGTAATTATGATTGTAAATTTCGCATTAAATTGTATTAATGAATATGAAACGTTACAATAAATGTCATGAGCTTTGATGATAACCCAATCATGCCCCGATCACCTTTTCCGCTGCGGGTCGGGGTGTGACAGATTGGTATCAGAGCCATGACTATAGGGATATAGGATAGGTTATTAGACCCTTAGAGCCTATACTATAGTTTGCCTAAATTTCAATTGTTTAGGTGGTTACATACAAACTTATGATGTTTATTTGTTTCATATTTGTTTATACTTACAGTCAAACATACATACTTATATACACATTCATCATACATATTTCAATGTTCATATATTCAAATCATTTTCATACTCTCGTTATTCAAAGATTTTGTTGCAATTTTCAAATCTCATCAAAGTAAGTTCTGCGACGGGCATGTAGTAACTGGAAGGGTACAAGTACCGGTAGTCGGAACGTCCTGTCTAGGTTGGCATTCGTATAAATCCAATATAACGGACCAGTTTGCCTACCTGGGGACTAACGATGAGAGTACGAAGGACCTATTAGGCCAAAGCATGCCACACCAAACGTCGTTTGAACTAACCCCACTTTGAGGTGTCACCGTGTCTACACCTGGACACATTCCGAACATCATACGTTATATACATATTTCTCGATTTTCTCCGGGTTTTAGTGTACGTAACCAGGCTAACAGATGCGAACCATATGAAAAACCCGGTATCATGGGGCCCACATGATTACGAAGGTGAAGTATGGCGGCATGCAGGGCCTAATGACGAGCAAAGCCCAAGACATCCTATGGATGTAGTAGATTTATTTTTCTATAATTATTTTATGAATGTTCATTCCTAAATACGACCCATGATCCCAAAAACATCCAACTCATACTCATGATGCGTATTCCTTGTAGATGTCTTCTAGCCTCGCCCGTAGGAAGATGAGAGCAGGAAAAGCCCGCGAGCGCATGGCTGCCCTAATCGCTCAACAAATGGCTGCCGTAATACCCAACATTGTAATCCAAGTCCAACAAGCACTTACCGCGAATCCTGTCAATCAAGAAGATCAACACGTTATCAACCCTCCCTCAAATACCACTAAATGCACCTACAAGCATTTCAAATCATGCGACCCTCCAAAATACGAAGGGACTGAAGGTGTCACCGCTCTCCTCCATTGGTTTAAAGAAATGGAGAACACTTTTCGAATTGCGATTGCCCCGATGACCGCAAAGTGCGATATGCTACCGGTCGTTTATATGGAATAGCACTTACTTGGTGGAAATACAGAGAAGGCCAAACGAGGTGTTGAAGATGCTACGACTTTAACTTGGAATGAATTGAAGGAAATCATGACCAGACGATTTTGCCCAAGGAGCGAAATCAAGAAATTAGAAGATGAGTTCTATTCGTTGAAGCAAAAGGAAGGCGACACACCACGTACAACAAAAGATTCCTCGAGTTAAATCAAATGGTTCCCAACTTATTCACTCCCCTCTACCGTTTGATCGAGCACTACATTCGAGGTCTTCCGTCAAAGATTCAAGACTCTGTAATAAGTACCACGCCTGCAACTTTGGAAGTAGCTATGGAGTTAGCTACAAGCTCACCGAAAACCGAATCCGGAACAAAGACTTCAAGGAGGAGAAGAAGAAGGATAAAGCATCGACTGAAACTCCAAACTCCACCCAAACCGAATCCCCTTCTCAACCCATTTCTAAGAGAAAAAGGGACGGGCAACTTTTCGCTACTATCCAACGAAATCAACCAATTTCACACGCCATACCCATCCAAGCTATCCCAATCACTCAAGTGGCACCCAACTCAACTTACCCAAATAAGAAACCATATCTTGTACCTCACCCTCGATGTAACACCTGTTTTTATCACCATCCCCTTACCTTACCTTGTCGTCTATGTGCAACATGTGGACGCTATGGTCATTTGAGCAAGGTTTGCCGCACCCCTCAAAACCAAACCTCACCCCACTCAAAACATGGTCCAAACCTATCAACAACCCCAATACCCCATGTTCCCATATGTTCGAGCGTGTTTCAATTGTGGCGACCCTACCCACTTTAGAAACACGTGCCCTCGATTGGTTAACATCATAAACTCTCAAGCCCAATCAAACCCAGTTAACCAAGTAAATCAAGAAAACCCAATCACTAGGCCACCAGCAAGAGAAAGAGTTTTCAACATCAACGCCAATCCTGACGAAGATAATGACGACCCAAACGAAACCACCCAACTAGTCCTCTCACCGGAAATCAAGATTCAACTCCAATCGTTTAGTTATATGTTTTTCTTTATGTTTTAGAATGACATAGAACTAATCATAACTTAAGGATAAAGCCAATGAGAATTTGACGAGAATATGGTGGATACGCCACTGGTACTTCCTATATATAAGTATTCTTGTCAAAGGATCGGAGGCATTATCAGGCGGTTATGAGAGGTTCCATGTATAAACTATTTGAGTGATTATTGTTTATTATTTTCAGTACATGCAATACGATCGGCTCCGTTTGATTGAGCCTTGATCGCACAGACATTTTTCATTTTCAGTACATGCAATACGATCTGCTCCGTTTGATTGAGCCTTGATCGCACAGACATTTTCATTATCAGTATCTTGTGGTTGTTGTGTTTATTGTAGAGTCACATATACCTAATCATAACTTGCGGATAAAGTCAATGAAAATTTGACGAGAATATGGTGGATACGCCGCTGGTACTTCCTATATATAAGTATTCTTGTCAAAGGATCGGAGGCATTATCAGGCGGTTATGAGAGGTTCCATGTATAAGCTGTTTGAGTGATTATTGTTTATTATTTTCAGTACATGCAATACGATCGGCTCCGTTTGATTGAGCCTTGATCGCACAGACATTTTTCATTTTCAGTACATGCAATACGATCGGCTTCGTTTGATTGAGCCTTGATCGCACAGACATTTTTCATTATCAGTATCTTGTGGTTGTTGTGTTTGTTGTAGAGTCACATAGAACTAATCATAACTTGCGGATAAAGTCAATGAAACTTTGACGAGAATATGGTGGATACGCCGCTGGTACTTCCTATATATAAGTATTCTTGTCAAAGGATCGGAGGCATTATCAGGCGGTTATGAGAGGTTCCATGTATAAACTGTTTGTGTGATTATTGTTTAGATTAAATTTTTCATTTTCAGTACATGCAATACGATCGGCTCCGTTTGATTGAGCCTTGATCGCACAGACATTTTCATTTTCAGTACATGCAATACGATCTGCTCCGTTTGATTGAGCCTTGATCGCACAGACATTTTTTTCATTTTCAGTATCTTGTGTTTGTTGTATTGGTTGTAGAGTCACATAGGACTAATCATAATTCACTGATAAAACCAATGAAAGTTTGACAAGAATATGGTGGATACGCCGCTGGTACTTCCTATATATAAGTATTCTTGTCAAAGGATCAGAGGCATTGTCAGACGGTTATGAGAAGTTCTATGTAGGATTTAGTAGTTTCTTGGTAACTAATCATAACTTGCGGATAAAACCAACGAAAATTTGACAAGAATATGGTGGATACGCCGCTGGTACTTCCTATATATAAGTATTCTTGCCAAAGGATCAGAGGCGTTATCAGGTGGTTATGAGAAGTTCCATGTAGGATTTAGTATTGCCTTGGTTGAAATTTGTGTTACATTCATATCATCTCGACATTTAAAGAAATTGGATTGTGTTCTATTTCTACATAAACTAACCTCTCCATCATAACAAACGAGAGAGGAACTGTCACCATTCAAACATATGCTATCAGAATGTGGATTCAAATCTTGGTTGTTGTGTTATTTATGTTCTAGAGTTACATCATAGGACCAATCATAACTTACTGATAAAACCAATGAAAATTTGACAAGAATATGGTGGATACGCCGCTGGTACTTCCTATATATAAGTATTCTTGTCAAAGGATCAGAGGCATTGTCAGACGGTTATGAGGAAGTTCTATGTAGGATTTAGTAATTTCTTGGTACATTAGTTGTTGTGTTTATTTATGTTCTAGCATCATATCATAGAACCAATCATAACTTACTGATAAAACCAATGAAAATTTGACAAGAATATGGTGGATACGCCGCTGGTACTTCCTATATATAAGTATTCTTGTCAAAAGATCAAAGGTATTGTTAGACGGTTATGAGAAGTTCCATGTAGGTTGTAGTATTAGAAGTTTTGCTTTAGAATATAACCATATCCCTCCAAACATATCAAAACTCTTACGCATGATATCATATTTAGCGAATCAACTTTGCTTATCAATATTTTACCGTAGGCAACAAAAAGCGATTCCTGTAACAGGGTACTTAACCCTTACAAGTGACGTTACCGCCTCAAACAAAAACTTAAACTCTTACTCTTTTTCTAAGCATGTAACTGTCAAACTAAACACCATCATTTTTTTTCAAATATATCACTACTTAAATTTCGGGACGAAATTTCTAAAAAGCAGGGGATACTGTAACATCCGTAAAAAACCGGATTTACCAAAACCCGCTCCGTTTATCAACCGAACAATCAGTTAAAAATTTCGTTGCGAATTTAATGCCCAAAATAATTTTAAACGATACATAATTAATAAATATATTGGAATATATAATTTATATTTGAAAAAGTCTTAAAAATAGTGATTTAAAAATAAATTAGTGCTGCCGGGTTTCGAACCCGGGTCAGCCAGCGTTTCAGCAAACAACTTATCTTCCAACCATCCAACCACTGCGCCACTTATGTTTCTTGTTCAATATTGAAGACAATTAATTCATATCATGAATATCGAATTCAAAAACCAACGCGCCCAATCGCAGTCATCGGAAATCCCGGCTATCTCGCGAGATTGGACGGTTTCTTTTGTTCTTAACGTAAACATTAAACCTCAACATCGGTTATAACCGACGCCTGAACCCGCGACACAAGCTATAACCGCCGGAAAACGTAATGACTTTGAATCAAGCCTGAAATCCGACTCTATACATCTCGATTCCTCCCTATAAATTCACCCACAATCCACTGGTAGCCTTTTTGCTCAAAACCGCACCCTTTCTCGACGAAAACTCACTCGCCGGAAAATACCTGCAAATCGCCGGAGAACCGAGCCTTTCACTTCTGAGCCTTACTGAACACCCAGAACTTACACCGAAGCCACCTACACTCACCTCAAGCTCCCTGAAGACTCTCTGCCGCAGGACACACGTCGCCGGAAGTTTCTGCTGTCACCGGAGTTTCGCCGGAGAAACAGAGGAGTCCAGTTCGGTATACCTTACGCCTAATTTTTCCTTCTTTTTATTTATCTCACCTGTAATTAACCTCAAAACACTAAAAGAACATGATTAAATCGACGAACCAGTCGGACTCCGATTCTGGTTTAGTCTAACGAAGAAGACGAAGTTTCCGTTGTTTATAAGTTTAATTTAAATCAAGATATAACTCGGGTTAGACACACAGTCCAGTGGTGGACTGTGTGCACATAAAACACGCTTACGTCTCGAGTTCGAATCTTGTTCCACGCACCTTCGCCTTAATAAAAATATTCCTTTTTTTAACCAAACCGGAGTCACTGCGTAAGATGTTAAGTTTAATAAAAACCGGAATAATAACCAAGATGGACACACAGTCCAGTGGTGGACTGTGTGAATGTTTAACACACTCACGAGTTCGAGTCCGGACTACCGCACCGGTCCGGACAATTATCAAACTTTTTATTTAAGACAGAAATGAAAATATTTAGTTTGTATATAAGTATAATAAAAATCAGTTTATTTAACAAGTTAGACACACAGTCCAGCGGTGGACTGTGTGTTAACTCAACCACAGGTCCCGGGTTCGAGACCTGTGGAGCACACCGGTTCGACGCATTAAATCGTTTTTAAAAAATAAATGATTTTCAGTTTAATCTAATTAGTATATAAATTTAATTAAAAACAGAAATATTTCGGGTTAGACACGTAGCTCAGTTAGTAGAGCTGCGTGCACGCGTACGGGAGGTCTCGGGTTCGAGCCTCACCCAGCACATACATACACACATACGAACCGGTCAACAGTCAAAGGTCAAAGGTCAATGGTCAACGGTCAAAAAGTCAACATTTTTTTTTTATTTATTTATTTATTTTATTTAAAAATCAATTAAAAATACTTAAAAATAACATTTTTAAGGTTAGAAAATAGCCTTAAACTCACAAAAATACACCCAACAATCCTACTAAAATGGATTAATAAAATCCGTTTACTTACCGAACCATTATGCCATTATCTAGGTTAATTTCACTTGTGGTTAAAACCACTTCGTGCGCATTCAACATCATCAACCGAACGCACCCAATGTGAGTGAATCTTACAACTCCCCTTTTTAATTACACGTTTTGGGGTGTGTCATGTGTCACCAAAAATTAACTCGTTTATTTAAACTTGTGCCGTACCATATTGTGATCTAAACTTAGATTGTTTATATTGTTTGTGGTTATGTATTTCATTTTGTCAACTTATATGAAATTCATTCATTAAGCCCATCAGTTCCTCGTGAGAGACGAGTTGAGCAACGCGTGCCTCAAAACAAATCCATTATTGTTCATGTGTGTATTATTTAGTTGATATTGTTTGTAGTTATGTATCTCATATTGTCAAGTATATGCAAACCATCCATTAGGCCCATCAGTTCCTCGTGAGAGACGAGTTGAGCAACGCGTGCCTCAAAACAAATCCATTATTGTTCATGTGTGTATTATTTAGTTGATATTGTTTGTAGTTATGTATTTCATATTGTCAAGTATATGCAAACCATCCATTAGGCCCATCAGTTCCTCGTGAGAGACGAGTTGAGCAACGCGTGCCTCAAAACGATCCATTATTGTTCATGTGTGCATTATTTAATATTAATTGATTGGTGAATAAGTTTACATCTATTTTTACTCATGTGTGGTTGTGCACTTTATTTTATAATCAATTAAATAAACTTGTTCAAATGTTTTCCATAGGATTCACTCGCCAACTTTTTTTTGATCCAAAAACCATTTTTACACATGATACAGGTGAACAGGATGAAGCAAGGAAAACATAGGAAATGCCTTAGAAGAAAACAATGAAGCCTAGATTGATGATTAGGACATGATGTAATTATGATTGTAAATTTCGCATTAAATTGTATTAATGAATATGAAACGTTATAATAAATGTCATGAGCTTTGATAATAACCCAATCATGCCCCGATCACCTTTTCCGCTGCGGGTCGGGGTGTGACACAAAAACCTGTAATTTAACGTTATTGGAAAACATTCCCGAAAGTCGTCAACTAGAATTTTCTCACATCCCAAAGTATTCCCCAACAATGAATATAAAGATCTATTGTGTAATCGGTAACAAAATGCGAACAAAATTTGGTTTCGCCCACAACTTGACCAAACGAACTCCATTCCGCACGAACCACATACCTAAGTATTTGTATTGATATGTCGGATCTCTAGAAATGATCCACTTCAGCCGCGGATGCAACCGCTGCTGCCAGAACATAGATCTGACTCTTTGTGCGTTTGGTTTTGCACATCAATATTCAAGTAGACCAAAACCAACCCAAACAAACTCGGATTTAGGTGAAGAATATGTCCGTACGTTCGTATCGATGAACCACATCATCTTCATTGGTCAAAGTTGTTGAAAATAGTCACTTCCATAGCTGAAAAGTGAAACAGTCCACCGTACTTCATGTTTTTCACTTCTATCTTTGTGCGGCTCGTAACCCTATCAAACGAACTCGGTTTTAGGCATATCATATATCAAAAAGACCACGTTGCCGAGCACTTTCCATCCATACCAGTGCTGCTACCTGACGCCTCCACCACGGCTGACCGAAAATGCCAGCCTGAATCTCGCCGGAGTTCTTGTTTTCGTTTGTTTCTTTCACCTCACATCTCCAATCTTCTATTCATCAATCTCAAACTACAATAACATAAAATCCTATCATCAAAATCGTCTCCCAACGATCACATATCTAAAACCATAACACACAAATAATTATAACAAGAATTACCTTGATTACGAATGGGAGAGTGCCAGCCTTCGATCTAGCTCGATCGCCTCCTCCTCTCTTTCCGCTCACTGTCTTGGCCACAAGAATTCCCTGGATCTCAAATGGGGGATCTAGGGTTTGTTTTAATGTTAAAACATAAGTTTTACACTTTGGCTCTCCTAGTTGTAAATCCGATTCCTTATTCCCAAAAGTTTCACTAATAAAACTTTGGTGTAATTACAAACAGGTCCTCCAAGTCCATTAAATAAAAATATATCGCGTTAAATATCTTTTATAGCCCCACGAATAAAATACCCTCATAACAATATGTTAAAATACTTTTAACAGTAAAAATTGGGATGTTACACCTCTTATATTAGTTGTTGACCGCTAGATGATAGAAACCCTAGCTCGAGTTTATCTAAAAGAGTATAAAAATCGAATGCAACAAATTTTAGATTAATAATACAATACGAAATGTAAAAAACTATAAACAAAAAACTAAACTTACTCATCTTGCAATGCCAAGCTCAGTCCACTTACATATACTCCATACTAACATCTTACTCGGTTTGGATCGCACCCGCATGCTCATCAGCGTGTGAATCATCACACCTAGTATAGCTTCTCCCTTCCCCTGGAGACATACGTTGGATTAGTTAGTAACGAAGGCTTTATATATAGTTGTAGATTGATTTGGTAGGCTTTATATAGTTGTGTTTTTGTAAAAGCCTAAGGGTTGGCGCACTTAGCCCACTGGTGTAGTTAACTGGTAGGTGCGGCTAGTACAACTGCGCCACGTCATAGCTAGCGTAGGTGAGCTAGGTGGCGTAGTTAATCAACTGATTACAAATATATGTGTGTGAGTCATTTTTTGAAGTTTTCTAGAGGTTTCTACTGAGAGTTTAGAGAGTCGATCTGTGTAATCATTCTGTAAACATGTTTTGAGATCAATAAAAGGAAAGTTTATTTACGTGATTGTGTTGATTCGTTCTACATGCGTGTGTTAGATTCCATACTTTATATTTGTATGTAATTTGGAGTTTTTCGATCCTTGTGAGGTGTATAGGGGACTATACTTAAAAGTCAACATCGCACCATAGATGAACTTAGTCAAATTGGTCCAATATGGTGAAATTAGAACACTCTTAAGCCACAACAAAATCATACCACGTTACGTAACCTAATCTATTAAGTTAAAATCCAGTTACACACATACATGTTATCAAACAAGATCAAACCATATTAAATTCACATATTACAACATCATCAAGCCAATACCAAATCAATATCCCGAGTTAAAATCAAGTTACATAGATACACGTCATCAAAGCTATATAAAATCGTATCATAATCTTAACAAGATAAACCCCACTAAGTATCTAAGACGATTGAACATTATTTTTAAAGGCACTCATTCCGTAAGGTTTTGGGAAATAACGGTCAATCGAGAGTGGTGACACTGATTGTTGGCATCGAGAAGACACCAAAATGAGAGAGGGAGGTGATTGAACAGAATGTGGTAACGTCAAAGTGAAGAAGAGTGGGGAGGAGAAGAAAGAGAACCGAAGACGAATGAAAAAGTGATTTAGGAACCATCAACGAATTAAATATTTGACAATAAGGATTTAAGGAGTAATCGAGCATAGAAGAAATCAGAGAAAAAACCGACTAATCTAGAGACGTGCCACCCCTTTTGTTTTAAGATTTTCAAATACTAGAGGATCTCAAATGAAAAGTACGTTAATAGCCTAAAATTATATCATGGGAGAAAAATATGTTGGTAATAGACAAATCCAGTAATGTTTGGTTAATGGGCCTTATCACGTGTAAATGAGTTGTTTAATGTTACACATAGTCAGGTTAGGTTATAACAAGTCATTTCAATGCTCATTATATGTGTATGATGATTAATATACTAATGGGCATTTTATGGGTCTTATTATGTGTAACTAAGTTGGTCAAAGCTAAGCTATACAAAGTCACGTTAGGTCAAACAAATCATTTAAATGTTAATCACATGTGTTATGGTGATAGGTCCACTAATGGTACATATCATGTGTAAGTGAGTTGTTTTATATACACAATGTCATATTAGGCCATAACAAATCATTTTTGTGTTAATGACACATGTATGATGATTAGTACACTAATAAGTTATTAATATGATTAGTAAACTAACGGAATAATAATGTATTTATCATGTATAAGTGATTTTTTTTATGTTAGTCATGTTAGGTTAGGTTGTAACAAGTCATTTTGTATCATGTCGTATTTCCAAATATTATTGATAAATACAAATATGTTGTTGTACCACAAATAATAATACAATATCTTATGCCATGTGTTCTCTTGGTTTCCAGACCGTTACATTGTGAGTAAAAGCGCATAAATAGTCCTCATATCCACCATAGTGGCAATCTAGAAAGCGTTGAGATCATGTGACATAAGAGGTATTTCTTAGGTTTTATTCACTCAAGAAACTTGTCAATAAAGAGTCATTTGCAATGCTATTTTTTGTAGTATTGTACATGATAGGTTTCCTAACTCAAATTGTAACATCCGTAAAAAACGGATCCTATAACCTGACTCGTTTTTGTAACCAGACCCGTTTTCATATTCTACGTAATTTTATTTAATGTCTAAGCAATAAAATGTCTCGGATTCTATGTTTTGACCATACATGTTATCATACCTGGTGATTTATAGTCTTATACATGTTTTATACAAGTGTGTAAATTCATTTCCATGTATTTTGAAGCAACCATCCATCTCTAAAGGTCTAAGACTAAGATTTTCCTTAAGTTAATTAAAAACTTTGGAGACTCTATGAACATACCTAACACTCATATCCTGACCTTCTTATCATCCAAATTTTATTATATACATGCCTTAAGATAGGACATTGTGTTTTGAGGGTTTAGATGTAAATGATAGCAAGTAAGAAGCTCTACATGTTGTAATCTTAGGTTTGTCATAAGATAACTTTCAGGTGACTTTCTTGCCAACTTTTCTCCATCCTTGAGCTATCATTATCATCCATTCAAAGCCCCAAGATATACTTGGTATACTAAGGATCAAGAAGGTTCAAATGCTGCATAAAACTGAGCTCAAACATAACGGGAATCACAAACACAAGTTTGAGAACGTAACCCTCGACCCGCACCAAGATCCAAGGTTTAAGCCCAATTCTCGACACCATGGATGTTGGATTACTCTCTTCCATATGTTAGTACTCTGAAAATGATAAACGTAGGTGAAAACTGTGCGCGAAACAGAGTTATAACGAAGCGGGAATCGCGAAAACAAGTTTGGTGTTTGTTGTTGATTTGCAAGACGCGAAAACCTTGTTTTGAATTTGTCCCACATCGCCCCCAAATACCATTTGTGCTCCCTTTCACACCTATAAATACCCTTGCTTGGTTCCTTATAGCTTGCAACACCTTGTTTGAGTATAAACAAGAGGAATAACCAAATTTGGTAATTCCACAAGCGCAAGACCCCTTTGGGTGTTGTGTGTAGTAGTTTTTATTTCCGCTCTCAACGAGGAGGTGCTGCTCTTCAAGCTTTTCTAATTTTGTAAAGTTTTCTTCGAGATATAATCCTTTCTTTTTTGTTATTCATTTATTTATTGCTTTCTTAGTTTAATTAGTTTAGTTTAGGTTCTTAGTTAAGAAGCATTAGGCTCGTTTAGGTCCTGTTGGCGTAGGCCTCTCTTGTAGAGGCTCGTTAAGCCCAATGAGTCCAACATATCATGTTCGTTCATTTAACTATGCCTAGCATAACGTTTACCCTTTCCTTGTTGCATTTGTTTGTCTAGGTTAAATCACGCTTGTCATTTGGATTTTCTCCTTATTCTCGTGTGGTTTTTCACTAAGGATTAACAGAATGCAAACTGTGAGTAGATCTTACTTTTTCCCCATTTTTGTCACTTTAACTTTTTCACTAAGGATTAACAACATGCAAATCAAAGTGTCTTTATGTGCTCATGACTTGTATCATATGTTTTGTTACTTGTTTCATATACGTGCACTTACTTGTTTATTGCTTTATGTCATTGGTTTCGTGTGGCTCCACCTGGCTAACCGGTTCCCCACGGCCATGGGTCGAACTCGGTATCGCCACATTGTTTCATAGTTTCGCTTATCGCCTTTAGGGGCTTGAATTTCATCATTGTTTCATAGTTATGTTTCGTTTCATTATTTGATGTGGTTGTTTTGAATTGTTGATCGATGTCACATATACACTTAAAATTGCATGTTAATTATTTTTTTATAAAATAAATTAACTAAACTATTTTATCTCAATTAAAATCAAAGATCTATTCACCAACTATTGTTGACCCAAATTTACTTTACCCATGATACAGATACACAAGGTTGTATACACGATGAGAAGACACATAGGATTGTGCCTTAGAATAAATTAATCAAGACTCTTGTTTCGTATTTTTCCTTGGATATTGTATTGAATTTTATTTGAAATTATATGGTTATGTGTGACATTTAATATGGTTGAATTAATTACTTAAACTTTAAATACTGTCAAAAGCTATGGACAATTCATCATGCCCCATACCATATCCGCTACGGATCGACGTGTGACACAATGAAAATAAACACATTTTTTTACACACATTCTAGAATTAGTCAACTACATGTTTCAGGCAATGTTGAAAGTGACTTACATTCTTGTACACGGGAAACCATTCAAACCCATTTCCCACATATTTAATTTATGAATCCACCCATGTATCATGTGCGTATTGGTTACCATTCCACCACGTCGAAGATGTGGAAACCAAGTGATTTTAAGAGGTTCATCGTAGCTTTGTTTTACTCGAATAGTTCGTAAAAAGGATAATGTCTAGAGTTATATTGAAATGTATGCTAATCAACCACCTCAAGATGTTAAAATGTAGTAACCATGTGCATAAAATATCGATATATATTACCATACACGAGTATAAATCTATGACCACCAAATCCAAAACTAAAGACCACATTTGGTGTCGGCCTAAGTCAACCTACGATAGCAACTAGGTCCCTACCAACCGAGGCTAACCATTAATGATCCACTAGTGATTTTTCACGGACGGAAAATATTTATATAATAATGCTTTTTATTTATTTTGTACTATCCATCAGCGATCAAGCTGTAATTATCGACAGATTAGCAACGGGTATATCTAAGATTTCTTTATGACATTTTCTTTTATTCGTCGAGTATTAGTGACATTGTTTAGCCGTTGACGATAGTCAATTTCTAGGAGTGTGTTGTTTGTAACACTTTAGGTGTTTTACATGTAAGTGAACATTGCCACTATTTAGCCGTCAAGGATAGTCAATATCTAGTAGTGGGTTGTTTGTAAAACTTTAAGTACTTCACATGATAGTGAACATGGGAGAAGCTATGTTAATAAGAGTGTTTAACCTTATATAACATGACAGCCGGTTTAAAGCGTTTTAACCATTATGAAGAAAATTTTATGATTTATGTTTTTGTGGATTATAGCAATTGGGTCACCTTGTTGGAAGTCTCCACCATATTAACCAAAAACATCTGAGTTTCAGATAAGCAATATGAAAATGTGAATTGGTATTAGGAGTTGGATGTTACGCATATGATTCATAAAGTGATTTTAACCATGAAAGTTTGATGCAAAATCATTATTCTTACATGATAAGAGAATCAAATCACCATTACTTTTTGCGAAAAATATTAGTGACATAAATTATGTAAATAAATGTGGAAATTTTGTCATATATGTACATTTTGTTGTTGATGCATATTGTAGATACGGCTCGGTTTGGTTCGGTTCGGCTCGGCTCGACTCAATTTGGTTCGAGCCCGACGTCGCGACATTCCTCGATCGTGCGACCCAAAGATCGACACTCGAAGCACGAAGAGCCGCGAACCGTTATCACCATGACATCCCCATGATGATGTCACATGATGATGTCATCTGATGATGTCATGGTTTCTAATACACCAAACTCTTCTACGAAGAACTCATGCATTTTCATGCATGTGTGTATATTTGTAAATGTCTACGTAGAACAAGGTAAACACTACGAAGAACTATTGTTTATGATGATTATGTTCTTCGTAGGTTAGGACCCACGAAGAACCTATTCTTCGTGGGACTCCTTGGTTGTTTGTGGGTCAGGCCACGAAGAACCTACTTCTTCGTGGGTCTGGCCTGTTTTTCGTGGGGCATGCCTATTCTTCGTGGGTGTTAGCTGGATCTTGCCTATAAATACCCACATATGTTATTTGGGTTCTGTAAGAGTGCAGAGAGAGATAAGAAGTTGGTTCAAGAGTTTATGTACTGGGTTTCTCTACAAATCAATATAGTGAATCTTTGAAGTTATATATTTTGTTATATTGGTTGTGCTCTTGCTCTGATACCACTTGTAGTTCCACTTAGAGGCAAGATTAACCTACTTCCTTGTTGTCTAACACACACAATTGTTTCGAGGATTCTACCAGTAAGTTTTTGGGAAAGTCGAGCCCAAGAGTTGTGGTAACTCAGTGTGCTCCTATCCCAAAATCCGAAGTTAGAAATAAATACGGGAATAAAAAATTGCAACCTCAAAACAATCAACGAAAACAAAATCACGCTACGCAAGGAAAGGGAAAAGGCAAACAAATCCAAAACAAGAAGAAGATTCAGAAGGTGAATTTCGTGAAATCACGAGGGACTGATAAAATTGAATCTTTTGAAAACAAATCCAACACAGATTTTGTTATACAAAGTAAAATTTTGAAAAGAAACAATCAGAACAACAACACACAACACACAAACTGTTGTGGTGTAGGACCAAGTACCTCAAGATCACGAAGTTCATCATCAAGTTATCACAATTATGATACTCCGAGGTTTGTTGAGCGGCGATCATGTTTTGAATGTGGTACGTATGGGCACATTGTCAAGAACTGTCCATATCTCACAAAGGGAAAAGCAAAAATTGATGCGCCCCGTGACAAACATTACCATACCAAATCTATTTCATCAAAACAGGACCCTCGTCTTGTTAAGCAACGAGAAATGAAACAGAGAAAGAACCAAAGAAAAGAAGTTGAAAAGGCTTTGAAATCAGACACTATCCAAACACAGTCTCTTAAATCAGATGTTAAAAAAAAACAGAAATAGATTTGGAAACCAAAACTGGTAACTGTTTCTGGGGGAGCTCCATCAATTCCGAATCATCGGAAATGGAAGTCAAAATCCTCGATGATGTCGGACGACCCAAGTCTATGAAGCCTTAGGTCCCCACTCCAACTAATCTCTGAATGAGTGTGCAGGATGTTCCAGGAGGAACTATTGGTAGTCTTAGGAGTGTTGATAGTGGAGCGTCCATGCACAAAAGTCGGCGACATAAGGCTCCGAAACATTGTTACATCTAAGAGAATATTGTTGCCTTTGATTGAGAGAGAAAAAGAAAAGAAGACAAAATGTCCGATGAATGAACAAAGTTTGGTGAATGAAGTTGAGAACTTCGACAAAAAGAAAAATGACCAACAATTCGTCTGTTTAAGGCTTAGATCGGGTCCACAGGATAGACTCAAACTACGTGTACACGCCTGCAGCACGTCTGAAGCTTTTCGAAGATTCATGGCTTATTCTTCCACAAGAAGTTCAAAGTCTACAAGATGATTGTGCAGTGTACATTACTACATGGTGTGATTGAAGAAAATGTGTTTGTTGAACAAACCAACCGGTGTGCGGATGCCTTGGCTTGGATTGAACAACCGCACACTACTTCTCAAGGAGAAAGACGAAGACCTTGCTGGTGCAAAAGCATGTGGATGACATCATGTATGGACTGTCCAAAGAAGATGTGTACAAGCTTTCCACATGCTCACTTGCTTCTTACCGCCGGACCCGAAGGTTTCTAATCTTGTTGCTGTGAAGAGATTTCTCGGTTAATTGAAGTGACCTTGAAATCCACACCGGATGGATATCCAGTTTGGGGGAGCACTCAGATTCCTGGCAATGCACATAGCAATTGCAGGATTACGGTTTTAAATTTTTAATCTCTCCTATCTTTGTTTTTATTTAAGCTGCTTTGCGGATTACTAAAATCTCGTACAACACTCTTTGGCCAAACAGGTTGATCTCGAATATCACCTCACACGTGATTGTTTCAAGAAGAAACTCATCAATGTTGTTTTGGTCCACACCGATTACCAACGTGCCAACTCATTTTTCCAAAGTTTTGATAAATCATTTTGGATTAAATTAATTTTGGTAAACGGCATTGAGGTAAAACATGAGTTAATCAACATAGGGAAATCGTTTTTGTAAATATTTTTCTTGAAGAAAATCCAAAAAGATGTTATTTAAAAATTTAAATTTACTTTTTGTATTTTAAGGGGAGTAAATTCAAACAGATCTGAAAAATACAAAAAACAAGAGAAAAACAAAAATGAGTTTCTTGGCGAGAAAATGATAGTAAATCAGTGGTCTGTCAAAACCTCTTTGAATATAAAATGAAAAACTGTAAGTAGCTCTATTAACGATGTATCAGTAGGCTCACAATAATTTTAAAGTGTCCAGGGCGACATAAACATAATCGACTGAAGACCGTGTGGGAACCGCTCATTGGCATATGGTCTTAGTACCGAAATTTCGTTTGATAGATTGCCGAGGTTCTGAGATACGTGGTCTTTATGCTGTTTATCATCTGGGTATCATGGTTGTTTCCTTTACCGAAAACAACGGAGACGCAAGTCTAGAACTTCCATGACACCATACATACGTGTACATACCATACATACATGTAGATAATACATGCTGCATATGACCATGAATAAGTGATAAAAATATCACAGTCACCCATGATAAGTGATTTTAAATCACATCTATCATCCGAGAGTCAAGTTCGTCTATTTGTCGGTACGATGGTACTAACCTGTTCACAGACTTGCTCTCATGCCCTGCATGCATTCAATATCAAGTTCCTTATTAATAAGTGATTTTATCACAAAGGGCTTGTATTTATCCTCAAATAAGTGAGTATCTAACATCATATACATCAAAACAGATGATAAATGGTATACTCACCAGTAAAATGAACTCTCGTGCATACATTGATACGGGAATGTGTCGTGAGTGGATGAACACCGGTCCGTAAGTAGAAACTTACATTAATCATATCTCCTAACCGTGAGTACATCTGATAAGTTGAGCTTATGTGGACCACAATACCGATAATTGTTATAGGATACTTATCTAAATGCTAACTAATCGAACAACAAGTGTGTTCTGGCATGACCATGTACTGATATGTTTCTCTTACCCTCGAAATTCGCAAAAGATTGTCTGTAAATATTTATTTATTGTTTTCTGTCTTTACATTTGAAAAATGAAAAATACCAAAAAGATTTAGGTGAGTTTTAATATAAATTTTATAAAAGTCAAAAAGATTTTGCTTCTAGTTTATTTTTTATTGACCGACGTTGGAACTCGAGTCTATCCTACCTAAAATCCTGATTGTAAGCCGGAAAACAATTGCATCTTCATAAATGGTCGAAGTTGACAAGTTTTGAAAGTTAAAGGTTTAAAACTGAACAATTATAAAACTTTCAAAGTGTTGTCGGTTGGTAGTTGAATGAGAGATGGTCTCATGTGTGTCATTTTCTAATTTTATTTAATATCAAACCTTTGTGAAATTTTCGAATGAAAATTCTCTAAGGTTGATCAAATCCCTAGCGGTTGTTCTCATTACGCGTTTAGCTTTGTAGTGTGTGCATATGTGGCATCCAAGCAAGCTAAAAGCAAAGAGAACGTGTTTGAAGAAAAGTTATGGGAGTGAAGACACAACATGAATGCAAGCCATGGATCAAGAAGATCAATTTGTAGCTGACAACTCATCAACACCTCAAGGATCTAAAGATTTCAAGATCAACATCTCACGAGCTACATTCAAGGGGGAGTTTGTTATTACACCTCCTAACTGTGACAAGTGAAGACATCTGAAAATCCGACAGTGTGAAGAACGAACCATCACGAGCAGCATCCAAAGGGGAGTTTGTTGATGCATATTGTGGATACGGATCGGTTTGGTTCGTCGGTTCGGTTCGGCTCGACTCAACTTGGTTCGAGCCCGACGTCGCAACATTCCTCCATCGTGCGACCCAGAGATCGACACTCGAAGCACGAAGAGCCGGGAACCGCTATCAACATGACATCACCATGATGATGTCATATGATGATGTCATGGTTTCTAATACACCAAACTCTTCTACGAAGAACTCATGCATTTTCATGCATGTGTGTATATTTGTAAATGTCTACGAAGAACAAGGTAAACGCTACGAAGAACTATTGTTTATGATGATTATGTTCTTCGTAGGTTAGGACCCACGAAGAACCTATTCTTCGTGGGACTCCTTGGTTGTTTGTGGGTCAGGCCACGAAGAACCTACTTCTTCGTGGGCCTGGCCTGTTCTTCGTGGGGCATGCCTATTTTTCGTAGGTGTTTGCTGGGTCTTGCCTATAAATACCAACATATGTTATTTGGGTTCTGTAAGAGTGCAGAGAGAGATAAGCAGTTGGTTCAAGAGTTTATGTACTGGGTATCTCTACAAATCAATATAGTGAATCTTTGAAGTTATATATTTTGTTATTGTGCTCTTGCTTTGGTTTGCATACACACTTGGATTCCGCACTTGTGTGTGTGTTAGACAATTAGAAAGTAGGTTAATCTTGATCCTCTAAGTGGGCCTACATTTGTACCAATTGCATTTTCATAGAACTAATGATTTCTTTACTTCTAAAATGTTTTAGGATGGATAAATGCAACCACTCTATAACGAAACGTGTCTCTCAGCTTATCATCCAAATTAGTGTCACGATCTTATTAGAACTAGTAACATGAAATCCTGGCTTTGATGGAGACTTTACACATAAATGTCTAGGCTTCGTCGTAGCTTTCTTTTACTCACATTGTTTGGAAATTAAGTTAATCTTTTGCGTTTATTAAAATATGTCAATCAACCACCTCAAGATTTAAAACGGAGTAACCATGTGCAAAAAATAACGACATACATTACCTTGTATGTATATAATTCTAAGACCACTAATTCCAATAAACTAAAGACCACATAACCTTATCTTTAAATTCGTTAGTGAAAGAGTTGCCATTATGAACTAAATCTATGGTAACAACTAGGTCCCTACTAACTAAAGCTAACCATTGGTAATCCACTAGTGATTATCCACGGATTATCGAAGAATATTTATATAATAATGTTTTTTTTATTTTCTACCACACATAACGATCGATTGGTAATCATTGACGAATTATCAATGGGTATACATAGAACTTATGATTGATTTTTAGATTTTCTACTATTCTTCGAGGATAAAGGAAACTATTAAGACATCGGTAATAGTCAAATTCTAGCAGTTGGTTGTTTGTACCACTTTAGGTGTTTCACATGTCTGGGAACATGAGAGAAGCTATACTTTTTTTTTAACGACAAATTTCTTTACTCCTGTCATATGTGGGACTTGAACCCAAGACCTCCCCCTCCCAACGTATTAAAAGGCATTGTCTTTGCCAATGGACCACCACCCCATTGCTCCTAATGAGAATAGCTATACTAATAAGAGTGTTGGACCTTATATAACATATAGGTTTAAGGCGATTCAATTGTTAGGAAGAAAATTTCAGAGTTGTGTTTTGTGGATGATAGCAATTGGGTCACATTGTTTGAAGTCTCCACCGTATTAACAAAAAACATCTAAGTTTCATATAAGCAAAACAGATATATTGATTGGTATTAGGAGTTGGATGTTACAATTGTATTCATAAAGTGATTTTAGCCGTGCAAAATCATTATTCTTACATGATAACAGAATTAAACCACCATTACAATTTGTGAAAAAATATTATCGGTATAGACTAAATAAATAAATATATGTAGAAACTTTGTCATACATTTACATTTTGTACTATTGTATTTTCATAGGACTAATGATTTCTTTACTTTTAAAATGTTTGCAAAAGGGTATTTTAGAATTAAAATGCAGCCACTCTTTAACGAAACGTGTCTCTTAGCTTATCATCCAAATAAATGTCACGGTCTTATTATAACTAGTAACATGAAACCCTAATCTTTGATGGAGGCTTTACACATAAATGTTTAGAAGTGCAAAGCCTTGGGCATGGCCAAGTGCAACCATGGATATGAAACAAAGCTACTAAGCTAGACAGTACGTATAAACATGTAGCAACTGAATGATATGAGTCAATATGGACATATATCATTAGTTTTAGGGCATGGTTGTTACTTAGAGACAAGTCACATCCCCTCAGAAAAAGAAACATCCCTAACCCTAGTTGTAAGTGTCCTGGGTCAACTTTTAGACCCAACCCTATCTTTTTTTTTTTAACATTTTACGGTTGAAAAAATATACAACATTAATTCTTTTAGTTAGATACGATTCAAGAAGGTAGTAATGACAAATGTTAAAAATTCGAAGAAAAACTATTTTCTTTTAGTTAGATATGATTCAAGAAGGTAGTAATGACTAATGTTAAAAAGTCGAAGAAAAAACTAATCTGAAGATGGTGTCCACCTTCTCACGTTTTCATAGGTTTATAATAGAAATATGAAAGTTAATTGGTTCGAGTGGATTTGCAATCCTAATTCTATCTGCATGTGATTGCTTCTTGTCTCTATCTTGTTATTGTAAAAAAAGTAATTATAAAATAGCGGACAAAACTCACGAGTTGCGGCAGAGGTGTTCAAATTTGTAAGTCACGATTTCGACGATTTGTACATTAGTATTTACTTTAGAACGAAAATCTCAGTTCTGAAGACTTGCACATTAGTTTCACCCCGCAAAAAAAAAATCAATTCAAAACAACCGAAACTGATGGCGGCATCGGTTCATCAGGTTTTGTACGGTACCAACACTCGTTATAGCTTACAATACCAAAAACAATATATTATTTTGAAAGAAGCTCGTCGCTATTGATAACCCATCCGAATTAATAGTGTGTGTTTATAGGTTCTTCTGGTGATCCCTTATACACACATACACACACTAGGTTAGAATCTCATATACTACACTGATTAAAGAAATGTGATGTTACATGCTACACCATGAAGAAATGTTCTGCTCTATCTATCCACCCATCAAAATCCAACCATCAAATTTGGGGAATTCCCACTTACAGAATCTAGTGTTCATGTGTGATTGAGCAGATTTTGCAGGTGCAATGATCAAATCATCATCCGTTCCTTCTTTGTTTAATTTTTTTTTGTTAAAGTTGTCAAAGTTGACTGGATTGCCGAATTCGATATCCTGAGATCATCAATTTTTGTTGTGAACTGTTGAATCATCTTTTTGTGTTCTTTAACAAGTTCTTCGAGTTCTTGATTTCGTTTTTTGTTGCCATATTGGATTGAATTAGACGAATTGACCGAACAATGATCTTATTTGATTGAATTGAAACGAATGGATGATATCGATCGAACAAATGATCAATCTCGTGAAACTGAAATGAATTTTGTGTTGAATTGATATAGAAACACCAAGATCGATGCTCTGATACCAATGTTGGAGCTCAATTTTAGAGATAGAAACAGTAGAGAGAAGACCTAAAACCAAGCTAATTCATTATTACCAGACTAATCCTTTATAATGGTATTACAGACTATTACAGGATTGACACTATAGTCCTGAACTATTACATAATTGACTTTAGTCGTTGAACTATTACAAAACGAACTAACGCTAATCAAGGTATTTCTAATCTAATAGTTATGTATTTGAAAAGCTTGTTTATTGCATAAGTTGAATAAAATATAATGTAATTTGTTAACACGAACAGTCGTCAAGATATGTTTTAAAAAAATGAACTTTGAAGTGACAATTATGCACCAGGTAAAGTTATTCTAAAAGTCTCTTAAATCTAGGAATTGTACACAGACACAATAGACCGCAAAACATAACACAATACCAAGAAATGAAGAAACAATGAATCGCAAAGAAAGACAAAATGTTAAGAATAAAAAAAACCTAATGCTAAATAAAAAGGCACAACGATCTAAACAAAAATTTTAAATCTACAAGCCAAAAATCCAAAAGCCAAAAACCTAAAATTTAATATCATAAAGTCCGACGAGACGATTACAACGCCGCTAGAATGAGTTCAATCGGTCGTTTGATACTCTTCCTACGATTCCTATTTTAATAAGACAATTTATTTTAACCTTTTCCATTATATATTATGTTAAGTTTGTTTTTAAAACATTTTTTATTCAACTAGCTTTAGTTTTCTTTATGTGATTGATAAATATTAGTTCAATTAAAGTGTAATTAGTGTTTCAAATATCCTTTTAGTACTTAAAATAAAATTTATCCTACATAACTCGTAATTTATCTTACATACCTCGAAATTTATCATACACTTTAAATTAATTTTTATTGAAAAGAATATATATATATATATATATATATAAGAGAGAGAGAGAGAGAGAGAAAAATAAGTTACAAATTTTATGTAGTTAGTTATTAAAGAGCAAGACTACAAATTAATGATTTATGTGAGTTTACCAGTATACCCTTATTATAACATTATATACAAATATTAAATGAAGAAAATAAAAAATTGTTATTAGTTGAAATTTCTTATTTTTTCTTCTTACCAAGAACTTATTCTCATTTGAACCATCCACTCTTGAACTTAATCCTATATATATATATATATATATATATATAGAGAGAGAGAGAGAGAGAGAGAGGATCCGTTCAAGGAGAACCACTCCCAATTGCGAGAACCGTAGGAACTACTTTTAACCAATAGTATATTGACACCTCATGCAAACATATATTAATTCAAAATGGCTATTTGGTCTTTTACTCTTCATGTCATATCATATTATTTTCTCTCTCTTATTTTTTAAATCAAATCAATCATTTCTTTCTGTTTCTCCCTCTATTTTGAATTTACAAAACATTTTTTTCTCTTTCTATCTCTTGCATCTTTCTCTCTCTATCTCTCTCATATCTCAATCTTTCTCACTTGAAGATGGTGGTGGAAGTGGTGGGTGAAGACGGTGTTCCGATATGGAGTTTACGTTGGTGGTCTATGTGGGAGGGTGGCGTCGCTGGTTAAATAGAGGAAACTGCCGTCCGGGAAGCCGCCGCCGCCGGTCTTAAAAGCCTGGAGAATCTAATCACCTTACTTTCCACCAATAACCACCGTAAACCGTCGTACTCCGCCACCGCCGGTGACGTCACCACCAACACCACCGATTACGTCACCGTTACCGATTTTGCCATTAACAAATTTAAAAAAATTATATCGGTTCTTGACCGGACTTCTACCGGTCATGCAAGATTCCGGCGAGATCCGGTTTCAACTACCACCGGTTAAAATACAGAAACGACCGACAATGGGTCCGTCGCCGGCGCCGGTGATTGTGCCACCAGTGACAGTGGTACCAGCAGTGACGGTGGAGAAAGGATTTTCTGGTTCTTCAGTCCAGCAACGAACGGTGGGATATCAATATATCAACCACGTTTGTAAAAAAAACATTTTACAGAAGTCGTAAAAAACAATTTTTACGTACTTTCAAAAAAATCATGACAAGTAAAATATTCCACGTTTGAAAAGACTATTTTTTTACAGAAGTCATAAAAAACGGTTTTTACATACTTTCAAAAAAAACATGCCATGTTTGTAAAAAAACTTTTTACAAAATTCGTAAAAAAAACAGTTTTACGTACTTAAAACAAAAGGTTTTTACATAATTCAAAAAAAACATGACACGTAAGTATTCCACGTTTGTAAATTTTTAGTTTTTATACATGGTTTGATAAATGTTAGTACATACGTCGAATGTAAAAAATTGTGAACGATATCGAATGTAAAGAATGTCATTTTTACATAAGGTAAAAAATGTTTTTTTACACTCTTGATCATCGGTCCGAGCTCCACATTTTTTTACACGTAAATGTTTTTTTTACACTCTTTAGATTTATGTTATTTTTCTGATTTTATATAGAATTTTGTTGATGCATTTGTATTTTTTATAAATGTAAAAGAGAAAATATAATAACATAAAAAGAGGAGAGATAATAGAAAAAAACTAATTTGACTTTTATTATAATAGGACCTTATTGCCCTTTGCTCATTAAAAACAAAAATATCATTAATTAAAACACAATCATTACTCTCCTTTATTATCTTTTAATCTCATCCATCAAAACACATTTGATCAATGGTTAATATTGGTTCTTACGGTTTTCACAACTCGAGGTGGTTCTCATTTTACTCAATCCCTATATATATATATATATATATATATATATATATGGTAGAGGATCCTGTAAAAAGACTAAAAGTGTGAGAAGGATAAAAAATATTATGGTGATGACACATGTCCCTATCCATTTTATTAGTTTTAGGGTAAGATTGTAATTTAACACATAATCCTAATTAATGATATAATTAAAGATATAATCTTGTAACCGAATTCATGAGTTATTTTAGGAATTCATCAGTTATTTTAGGGATACATCATCAGTATAAAACACTATACGAATTCCAGATAAACACCACAACTTGAATCGTAATACAACCATGGTGTTCTAACATTTGTACTGATTTTTGTTATTTTTGCAGATATAAAACACCATACAGATTCCAAAAACACTATGAATTGAATCCTAATACAGTCGTGGTGTTTTAACATTTACAATGATTCTATTGTTATTCCAGATGTTAAAACACCATAACTGTAATCACATACTCTAGATGTTAAAACACAAAAGACTTGAATCATAATTCATTATTTGCAATGCTATGGTGTCTTATTTATGTTATGGTGTTTTACTGTAAAACACACACCTTGAATCACAATACAATTAAAACGCCATTGTATGAACATAGAAAAAACACCATTGACTAAAACATTCAATCGAAACGTAATTTTTTTTCTACATAAGTATAACAATATGGTACTCATATTAAAGATAAAAAAACACTCGTTATGGTGTAATTTAAAAAAAAACGAGTTACGTATAAAAAGTTATTGACGTTTAAAAAATAAAGGGAAAACTTGCATGTGACTTCCTTAATCTATAATATTAATTATTTTAATGGTAAAAACTATTTCAAGATTGTCATCACGATCTTAGCAATTAGATTAAAAATCTAATGGTTTAGATTCTTTCTTACCCTTCTCACAAAAAACATTTTTTTTACAATAACCTTACCTTATATGTTATATATATATATATAGTAAGGTTCATGCGAGAACCACCTTATTGTGAGAACCGCGAGAACCACCTTTATTGCAAATAAAATCTAAAAAAATCAAAAAAGCACTCAAATTTTTTTTTATTTTTCTAATATTTTTTAATAAAAATCGTTATATTTCGCTACAAAAAAAGAAACTTTTTTTCGAGTAACAGTTATCCATGCACATGTGCATATGTATCATAACTTCGACAATTTCAGTAATACGTTATCACTAGTAGACAATTGCACTTTAATTTACAATACCATCCATAATACACTCAATTTTACATTAAATGCACATGTGCATTATTATGTATAACAATTATATACCGTGTTTTGGTACAAAAGGTTTGTGATTTTGAATGATGAAGTAGGCTCATATATATGTTTTTGGTTAGTTATATCTAGTGGTTGATGGGTTCATTATAGTTGTCACTTTATGATGTAATATGTTGATTTGATGGTATAAACGGTGTTGATGTACATGTAATAAAGTGAAAATATTGGTATTTGTATTGTATTATAAATGGTAGGAGGTAATGGTATTGTATTATGGATGGTAGGAGGTAATGGAAGTGTATTATGGATGGTATGATAGATGAAAGAGAAAGTGTATTCAAAATAGTGTACCAAAACACCTTATTTCATATTGATACATATAGATGCACATGTGCATTTCTTATATTGGTAACGTAAAAAGTAGTGTATTACACATGGTAGTGTAAATGAAAGTACAATTGTCTAATGTTTGCGATGTATTAACGTAATTTGTCAAAGAAATGATGAAAATGCACATGTGCATGGTATTGTATTATGGATGGTATGATAGATGAAAGAGAAAATGTATTCAAATTAGTGTATCAAAACACCTTATTTCATGTTGATATATATAG
This sequence comes from Scalesia atractyloides, assembly GCA_947069175.1. Taxonomy (NCBI): domain Eukaryota; kingdom Viridiplantae; phylum Streptophyta; class Magnoliopsida; order Asterales; family Asteraceae; genus Scalesia; species Scalesia atractyloides. Next base: position 3,379,715 of record CAMTDV010000018.1, on the reverse strand, counting down.
ATACACATGTGCATTGCTAATATTGGTAACGTAAAAAGTAGTGTGTTACACATGGTAGTGTAAATGAAAGTACAATTGTCTAATGTTTGTAATGTATTATGGAATTTGTCAAAAAATGACGAAAATGCACATGTGCATGGATAGTTTGGTACTCAAAATTTTTTTTTGTTGACATTTTTTTTATTGTTGAGTAAATATAGCGACTTTTTCAAAAGAAAAATATAAAAAAAAAACAAAAAAAATGGGTTTTTTTTTTAAATTTTTTAAGGCATTACTGTTTGTGTTACATTGGTTCTCGCGGTTCTCGCAATAAAGGGTGGTTCCTAACGGATCCTTGTCCTATATATATATTATGTTTATCTTATTTGATTTATATATACATACATGATTAAATTTTCTTCGATCACATAATTTTCTAAATATCAAAATAAATATCTAAATAACAACATAAATATACAAAATATATTATGTTCTGTCTCTAGACTAATTTCAAACACTAATATTTGCAAATTATGTACATGTATATAGTGTAGTTGTCTCCTAATTGAAAGCTTTCGTCACTCTTGCATAAGAGTCCCAATAATTTGACTTCCAAGTCTAATATTTTGTTGTTTAGTGATTTTCATTCTAGTGCAGAACATGCATATTATGCAGTTAGGTTTCTTTATAATATATTGTAGTTTCAAGAGGGTATAATTAAGTAACTTACTCATTAGCGACCTTAAATAACCATGCATAAACCCTTGTTAAAAGTTCGTAATATCATAGTTTCAAGAAAGCTATAAATAGTTAACAAAGTACTCAGTAGCAATCCTAAACAGCCATGTAGGAACATCAATTAAAAGTTCAAAATATCAAAGTTTTGAATGTTACATGAAAATAGACAACAAGAAATCAGGAAGCTAGGAATCAAAACCGGGTGTTAATTTCAATAGGACGATTGGCTAAGCGACTAGAAACCATGACAATCATCACCAGGCAAGAACTCCAATCTTTGATGGGACATTGGGTTGCAAAAGTAAAAGCTAAACGGTTAGTTTTGGCTTTCTAGCGCCTATCCAACTTCTTGCATAAATAAGCCGAACTGACTTGGTTAACTTACACTAAAAAAAATGTCTTTTAATTAGGTCTAGGAGGATAAGCCTACCATAAGGTTGTATCCGCCATTTGTATCAACGGTCAAGAGGTAGATATGAATTAGAAATAGTTTTGACCTAACATTATATATACGAAAAAAATGGTTGAACAACCAAACGTACCTATCCTCATGGACGGATCTAGGCCCTTTTTGTGGGTTCCCAGAAACCCAGTCAATTTGAAAAAAATGGAAAAATTAGTAAGAATTTGTACGATTTGGACAAAAATCAACAAGAATTAGTGAAAATCTACCAAAAGGAACCCAGTGAAAAAATGTTCTAGATCCGCCACTCATCGACTATCTTGAACACATTCTGGTTATGTTCGCTAGTTTTAATATTCACTGATCAAGATTGTGTCTAATCTGATCATGCGACCCATTCTTTAATAGAAAGAAAACTATATTAGATATAGGTTTCTAATTGGTATAGTGGTTAATGAAGACCATCACGTTACCATAGTAGTCAATGATGATCAACATCGCTCCTTTTGTGATGATGCATAAAGTGAATGTTCCATGCCTCAACGGAAAAAAAGAACAAAATAAATGAAAGACATACAAGAGTGATGTACGTGAATACACTTAGTTAGTTTGTGCGTATTTAAGGCTAAGAAAAACCTAGGTTTTGAATAGTGCGGGCTTTCCATTTCTTATCGCTTTCGATGATCAAATAAACGGTAATATATTATCTATTTTTGCTACAAGTATTCAAGTACTTATGTGGTTTCCATTAAAAAAAATTAGTGTATACATGCCACATCAGGTCAGGTCATATAAAGTAACGACCCCAAATGATGGTCTAACAGACGAAACTAACCCACGAGAAAAAAATCATCCACAGATTATGGATGTGGCGCATATCTTTAAGAAGATGTTAAACATGAACCAAAGATATTTGTAAGCTTTAGACCATGTGTAGTGGTTCAAGCCCCTTAAGGGCGTTTTCTGTCATGTGGACGCCACGTCATCAAGGACATATTTCAATTAAAAAGGGTGTAGTGTCTGGTTCAAGCCCCTTGCTTGCCCCTTCATTTATTACTCAAAATCAAGGGTGTAACGGTCTGATTGGCCAAACCAAATTCGTTCGGCGTTTTCTTTTACACACCCTTAATTTTTTTTTTTATTTTTTGAAAAAATTTCACCCATGGGCGGTGGTGTGGGGGTGTTTGAGCGTTTTTTTGGCCCTCCACGCCATTTCCTGTAATCACTACAGGTGGTCTCATCACATTCTAAAGTCTATCACACCTTTAGATGGGACATAATTGACCATATTTCAATATTAAAATTTGGTGTATATGGTCTTAAATCTAACCCAGATGCTTTATTTTTCCTTTTTAGGTAAAAGACCATGAATTAAACCACAATAATACATAATATACTATTTGTCAAACCCATGTATCAATAGGTATCATAAGTTAGCCCATCCACAAGACCTACTACAAAAAGACTTTGATGAGGAACGAAATCTGCAATACTTAGATGAGGAACAAGGTCTGCGATACTTTGATGATTACCGAGGGCCACGGTCTAAATGGCATGCCTAACATCCACACGTTAATGACCCAACCAAAAATTCTTAGATGAGTCACGAGGTCTCTAATACTATGATAATTAGTGAGGGCCAAGGTCTTTATCGCGTTCCCAACATCCACATGTTAATAACCCAAACCTTCATGTTCTTGATTGTCATCTTGTTTGAATAATAAGAAAACGGAGAAGAAGGGTGACCACATGAAAGATATTTTCAAAATCAACCTCAAGTAGAAAAACTAAGAGGAGGAAAGTGACGCGAAGACAAAGGTGCATCGTCAATCTTGATGCATCACAACATGTACAAAGCATAACTTCTAAGGGAAAAGGCAATGTTATCTCCCATTAAGAGATGTATGCTTTAGGATTATCTAGATTTAAGTTGTAATCAATTAACCTTTTTTGGGCTTTTACTACTAGTAAGGAGAGTGGGGTAGTTTTATTGAATTTAGAGCATGTGGGGTACATTCTTATTGTAGAAATTAAGATCATTCTAGGACTACCAGAACTGTCCGGGATAAGTAAATAAGATGAAATTGGTGTTGATTCTTCACCCATGTATCAATCATAATGCAAGGATAATTTGCATATTGTAAGCATGTGACAAGATAATGTGGATCTTGTTGATACTTGGGGGTTGGGTGATATATATATATATATATATATATATATATATATATATATATATATATATATATTAGGAAAATATCTATCTTTGATAATTCCTATTTAAAATGTTTTCCTCCTAAAATTTTTAAAAGTTGTTAGTTGACGGCTTTAAACATAGTCCCAAACTATTGGCACACCTTGGGTGCCTATTTGCACACTTAGGGTTTATATACGCTGCGTATAGGTCTATACGCAGCGTATAGGTTTGCATAAAAATCAGTGCCTAACTGATGTCAGGCCCGGTCTGCCTACTCATATATGTTGCGTATAGGTCTATACGCAGCGTATATAAAGGGGGTTTTTTAGAAACATTTAGACAATATTAATCATTTTAGCAAAGTTTTATAAAAAATGAGCTTTCTGTTTTAAATAAATTAAAATGTAAGTATTTTTTACAAACTTTTTGTACAACATTAATCATTATTATACGATAAATATAGTATAAGGCTCGTATAGAACTATAGATGTAGTATCGTAGGCATATACGACACTTATACTACACTCTACGATATGATACATATGATATAACACCTGTATAGGCCTATAGGTATAGTACATGCTCGTATAGAACTATAGATGTAGTATCGTAGGCCTATACAAGACTTATACTACATATAACAATATGATACCATACTATACGAATATGATATATAACACCCGTATAGGCCTATAGGTGTAGTATAGGTCTTGTATAGTATAGGCCTATACGACACCTAAACTACACATATAGTCCTATGCGGGACCGATACTACACCTATAGGCCTACGTGGGACCTATACTACATCCATGGGCCTATACAAGACCTATAAGCCTATACGGGACCTATACAAGACTTATACCATACCATATGATAAGATACTATACGATACTACACCTATAGGCCTATACGAGATGATACTACACATATATGCCTATACATGACTTATACTACACTATACGATACGATAGGATAGGATACAATATTATATTGCACGTTACGAGTTTTTTATACTACAATATATGATACGATACTACATCCATAGGCCTATACGAGACTTATATTATATACTATACGATAGAATACCTAACAACGTTTTTACTACATCATACGATACGATATGATACAATATTATATTACACGTACAAGCGTTATACGAGATTTATACTACACTATATGATACGATCTACATCCATAGGCCTATACGAGACCTATATTATACTATACGATAAAATATTAACAAAGTTTTTTTTTTTTTTTAAAATTACTTATTATAAAAGTTTGCTAAAACGATAAACAATGTATCACAATGTTTCTTAAAAAAAACCCTTTATATACGTTGCATATAGACTTATACGTAGCATATATAAAGGGTCAAAATCACATCATATCAGAGATTCTCTTGGAAATTGAAAAAGATGGCTATACGATGCGTGTAAGGTCATACGCAGCATATATAAAGCTAGGGTATGGTGTGCAAATAGGTACTCCCTTAACATATCTCTAAAATTTGAACATGAGTGTTGTAACCATCTTTCTCCTCTATAACACGGTTAGTCAAAGGGTGAGAACCATACGGGTTTACATGTTAATAGTTAAATTGATGAACCGGAAGATGCGCCATTTATATTTCTGTCAAGAACACTAACTCTAACTCAACACATTTACAATGGTATAACAAAAAAAAGACACATATAACCTAACGAGTTAATTGCGTTTTTCGTCCATATAGTTTGTCAAAAATCACTATTTCAGTCCATTAGTTTAAAAATTGTCATTTCAATCCCTGTGGTTTCACTTTCGTAACTATTTCAATCCACCTTCGTTAATTCTATCCAATTTTTCTGACACTATATTGCAAACTAATGGACTGAAATCGTGATTTTTGACAAACCAATGGATTGAAATAGTTACGAAAGTGTAATCACAGGGACTGAAATGACAATTTTTAAACTAATTGACTGAAATAATGTTTTTTGACAAACCACAGGAACGAAAAATGTAATTAACTCTAACCTAATTATCTAAAAGAATCAAAATGATTTACAGCTTGTAACAAATGGGCTAAACAGATTAAATAGGTCATCATGATTAATTAAAAGCATTGACGGGTCGGCGTGTTTGGTTAACCGAGTTAAACATATCTATCTGAACACAACTTGCTTATCAAACAAATTAAACATAACAATCGAAAACTAAATTATCTTTTTGTGACGTAAGAATCCTAGTCCCCTCGTTACTTGGCATTGAGATGCTCTTAGGAAAATCTAAGATCAAGAAAATGAGACTACATCATCAAGCCTTCCTATCCACATCTTTTTCATGCATATTGTGTCCAAAAAGACCCAAAGAAGACGTAAACAAAACTCTCTTGATCTTAAGGCCGGGCTTGGTTGCGTCAAAATCATATAAACATACAAAGGGACTACTTTCCACCATTACCTTTCAACTTTTTATTGATTCATTATTATTTTCTTATATGACGACAAACATGATATAAATTAAATAAACCAAAAACAATTGTAAACCAGTTGTTATATTTACAAATCCGAACCACAAAAAAAAATAATCAGTTATTTATCTTTTGATAATTATTTGGACAACAGGTAATTTAAGTGTATCCAGTAAAATTATTTATTTACTAATCAATTTATTTATTAAAGTATAGAATCGTGTATAACACGAGTTTTTAAGGATAAAAATTATATACTTTTATGATGTCTACATAACATTTACTTATATAACATAATTTCTTTTATTACAAACAGAGGAAATCTATTCACCGGTTTAATTAATTCGAAAAAAGTAAATATGGTATGAATACTATAGTTACTTTTTAAACTGTTTTGTAAAGATTAGAATGTAATATATATATATATATATATATATATATAGTGGATGGATAAAATGAGAACCACCTCTAGTTGCGAAAACCGTGAGAACCACTTTTTAACCAATTAGATCTTAGATTATGGATGGATGAGATTAAAATTAATTAAAAGTAATATTAAATCTTTTTGTCTTATTATGTTTTTTTTATATTTTAATGCCAAAAGGGTAGTTTGGTAAATTTGTTTTTTTTCTTATTGTATTTATTGTTTTTTATTACTTTTTGTTTTATTATATTTATTGTTTTTTATTAAAATCAGAATTTTTTTTATTAAAAAACGTTTTGAAATCGGTTTTTTTTAACAAAAAACGATGTTTTTTAAGATTTAAAAAAAACATTTTACGAGTTGTTTTTTTACGTTCTGTTTTTTTACGCGCCGTTTATTACGCGCCGATTTTTTCACCGATTTTTTTACGCGCTGTTTACGCCCGTTTTTTCGCGCCGTTTTTACGCCCGTTTTACACGTATAAACTTTTTTTACACGCCGGTTCAAAAAAAATTTTTTACGCGCCGGTTATAAACTTTTTTACGCCCCGTTTTAAAACTTTTTTTACGCGCGGGTTTAAACTTTTTTTACGCGCCGGTTTAAAACTTTTTTTACGAGCCGGTTTACACTTTTTTACACGCCGGTTTAAACATTTTTTTATGCGCCGGTTTAAAACTTTTTTTACGTGCGCGTTTAAACTTTTTTTACACGCCGGTATAGAAACTTTTTTACGCGCCAATTTAAAAATTTTTACGAGCGGTTTTAAACTTTTTTACGCGCAGGTTTAAAACTTTTTTACGCCGGTTTTTACGCGTGCATTTTAAAACTTTTTTACGCCGGTTTTACGCGTGCATTTTAAACTTTTTTTACGCCGGTTTTTACGTCTTGGTTTTTACGCCTGTTTTTTTCACCCCGTTTTTAAACTTTTTTTTACAAAAAGTTTTTTATAATTATATGTATATGTTGCACATGTGCATTATATGTTTTTTTTAAGTTTTTTTTATATAATATATATAGAGATTTTTTAGAAAAAAATAAAAAAAAAGAATTTTGATATGTTGTTTTTTTTTTGCTTTTTAGTTAGTTTTTTGGTTTTCTCATTTTAACTAGTTTTCTCATGATCCATCCCCTACTATATATATATGGAGAAGGGTAAAATGAGAACCATCACGAGTTACGAGAACCGTGAGAACTTTTTGATCCGGCGTGTGTTTGGTCAATTTTTTTTTGCTCAAACGTAGATAGATAAATTATAAACACGTCTGTAAAAAATGTAAAAAAAAATTGCCGAGTGGGTAGTTTTGACCGATGCAAGTTTTTTATGGCAGATGTAAATTTTAGAAAAAGATAAATATTTTTTTACGTCTCATGTTACTGTGGGTATACGACATTTTTTTTTCAATTTTTTTTACAGAAACAAGTGATTGTTTTAAGACTTTTGAGAAAAAAAAAATCGGAAAAAACCTTTTGGATGGCTTAGTTCTCGCGGTTTTCGCAACTCGTGGTGGTTCTCATTTGAACCGGATCCTATACATATATATTGTTCATATATACTTAGTTTATAATTCAAATTTAAGAAAAAATCTAATATAGGGCTCTATGTTTATAGAAGAAATAAAAAAAATTGATAATTGTAAAACAGAAGACGTTTATGTTATAAGAAATAATTAATGATAAAATTGATATTACCATTAACTTAACTAACATGACTAAAATAACAAGAATTCAAAAGTTAAATATCAAAAAACTTAGAATTTAATTTAAATTAAGTACCAAAAAAAATCAATGGAAATTTTTAAGAAGTCGAAATATTGCAAAGCGAAATTATTTGAAATTGTTTATTAGAATTATATATATATATATGAGATTTATTATTTATATTATAATATAGCTTAAGCCATTTTATTTATATATCTCTATTTTACTTTCTTTTTAGAACTCTAACTAGTATTAAGCGCCCTCGTGTCGCGACGGGGACAAACACCAATGCCACACTACTATCAGCGACCACCAATACTAAAGTTGCAGTGTGTTAGTGCGAAGAAATTAAACCAAAACGTTAAACATATAAAAACATAACTAAGTCGATCTAGGACCCGAGCGTTACGATGAACCTTTCAAACGGAAAAAGACTATGTAAAAACGTTTAACCACACACGCACATTGCGCCTTGTTAACTCGCAAAATTCAGTGTTGCAGCATGTTAATGTGAAAAAATTAAAACGAAACACAAAATATATGAAAAATAACTAAGTCGATCTAGGACCCGAGCGTTATGATGAACCTTTTATACGGAAAAATAGACGACGTAAAAACGCTTAACCACACTCGCAGGTTGCAACGTGTTAACTCGCAAAATTATTTATAGTATTTAAATGAAATACAAATTTGTCTTTAGTGGATACAACGCCACTAAGCATTATGTTAAAAATCATAATGCATAGATATGTTGCAAATTATATATATACTAGTTGTTTAACACCTGCGTTGTGGGCACGTAAGTCGTAAAACCGTGCTAAATAGTAAGCAAACGACGTCAAAAATTGTAAAACAAAAACATTAATCTATACTTCTACGTGACGTAAAATGTAGGGTATAGTTGTAAAACAAAAATGTGAATTTATACCGCCATGTGATGTAAAACGTAGTACATGACGGAAATTTAGACAATATAAAACTTATACTGCGAGCTGGCATAAAATATAGATAAACTCGAATTATACCAGAAAACTTTAACATGGCGAAAAAAAAACACAAAACTTGAAGACCATATAAACCACTTTAATTAAATTACAATAAAAGAAAAAAAAATCACTACAAGATAAAAACCACAAAAAAACCAAAGAGGTAATACATTAATTCTTATAATAATAATAATAATAATAATAATAATAATAATAATAATAATAAAACTACAACCTTCTAAGCTAAAGATACAACTAACTAAAGCATGGAACACAAACTAAGCTAAATGTACAAAACTATATGCCTAGAAATGTTACAAACTAGTTTTTAACCAGCGCTTCGCGGCGATGTTCTAATTCTCATTTAATATTAATACAACAAGAGTTATAACGTAAAAGCATGAAAAAAGAACTAAAATCTGTGGAAAATAAAAGAAAAAAGTAACAAAATGATATGAAAAAAAAGAAAGAAAGAAAGAAAAGAAAAAAAATTATGTCAAATCCGTGAAAAAAAAAAGTAAAAAAACTAACTAAAATAATAAAATTGTAACCCAATAAGTCAACTTAAGCAATTGGATTATCACTCTTCACAATTTTTTTTTGTTAGGATATAGAATTTATATTATATAAATATTTTTTTTGTATGAAAACAATAGATATATTAATTATTTTTGACAACGCATTACAACAAGGTTTTTTTTTTAATATGTCAAAGTTTCATAGGTGAATATTATTTATTATGCAGGACCCACTTTAAAATTGAATTATAAAATTAGTGAAATATAAATAATGAAGAAGAGGAATCTTCACCGCTAGAGATACGATTCTAAATGTTGGTAGAAAATGAGACATTGAGAGCCATTGTGAGGGATGCCCATTGCACCCGGTCCCAATGGAATGTCCCTTGTCATATTTAATTACTTATCCTGACAATTCTGCCCTTCAATTACCTACCTATTTACAATTTTAATACGTGTTACATTCTAACCAATGTTTTTATATCCGGACTCTCTGTTGTTTCAACCGTCTTACAGGTTTACTGGCTGAACCGGTTTTAAGTTCCAAATGACGTAATAAATAATTTTAAAATTATATATATACATACACACATATATATTATATGTAAACTTGTGATTACGTATATGCAATCATAAAATGCGTATAATAATTGATAAAAGTACTTTTAAATTATGTTAAATATAAACATATATAATAAAATGATTTGTTCATTAGGAGTTTTGAAAGTTCTACAAGTATTTAGAGTTCTGAAATCCCAACCCTATATATATTACCAATCTAAATACAACTATAATACGCGTTGCATTCTAACCAATGTTTTTATATCTAGACTCTCCATTATGTCGGCCGTCTTATCGGATGACTGGCTAAAGAGGTTTTAGATAGGTGATAAATGGTTTTAAAATTATATGTGTGTGACACAGTTATGTATATCAAACTAAATTAAAATAAAATGTGAAATTGTTTCATCTTTTATCACGGATTTGTAATGTTAACAAAGTATAAAACATGGAATCTGAAAGTAAATGTGATTTTGGAAAAAGAAAAAAAAAACATAAATCTTAGAAATCCCAACAAATTACCAATTTGGTTCATAGGCTTAACGAACGAAACAGTTGTGTAGGTGGTTCTTTGTCTGACCGGTTATATAGGAGGTTTACCGTCCGATTGGTCAAGATTTAAGAACATTGTCATATAACTATCTATACGAGGTTGTGTTTTTAGGGAGGCTTGTATTTCATATGATTTCAATATATGTTTTTATTTGTCATCCAATTATATAATACATATAATTTATATACTTAAACAAGTGTTCGAGTATGACACAAGCCCAATCGAAATAGGCTAAAAACTATATACCTGGTAATAGGTTCGACTACAAGTGTTATCTTTAATTAAACTGTTTAAGCTCACACCACTAAAAAAGACTTGGGATCAGACTTGTTTTAGTTTAGTATAATTTAAACTTTTTGCGAACTAATCCAGAGTAATACAAATTCGACTCTCACATACACACTATGTACTTTTGTCATAGTTGTTTGTTGGGGTTTAGAGCAGACAGAAGAAGGGCAAGCAAAGTTGAGAGCATATGTGTTGTCTGCACTAATTAAACATATATATATTTTGACTAGAAAATATATTTCGTACACCAAAATTATTTCAACATTAATATTTGTCCCGAATTCATGTCAACTACGTATCTTGGATTCACACACTAAGATGTTATAATTAAGTTATTAGGTACATAAAATAAAGAAGAAAACTTAAAATTATATTTACTTGTTTAAATAAAAGCATGATTAACTAACTTATTATTTCAAAGGTTTTAACAAGACTTTGTGTATATATATAACTACAACAACGTAAAAGAGCTTGAATATGGTTTCATATGGAACTAAGGGGTCGGAGCACAACCCCTGAGGGCTTTCGATAGCCCCTACCCGACCAACAACCCTGGCACCGGTAGTTCAGGTAGGGGTATCAGATAGAAGAAGCCGATTGTTTGAAGGTGTTGTGTATGTAGGCTTGTAAATGAACCGAACATTCCTGAACTGTTCGTGAACTTGTTCGGTGGGAAGTTCGTTTATTTAATAAACGGACGAACACGAACAAAAAAATTTGTTCGTTTAATTAAATGAACGAACATGACCACACCTTATGTTCGTGAACGTTCGTTCATTTATGTCCGTGAATGTTCGTTTATTTATGTTCGTTTATGTCCGTTTATATTTAGTAAATACATAACTAGTTATATCTATATAAATATTAGGTTTTCTGTAAATACATAACTAGTTATATCTATATAAATATTAGGTTTTCTAACAACTTATATAAATATAACTAATTAGTAATTAAGTTTTCTAGTAATAAAAAATGAGATTTTAAAATTTTTCTTAGATCATAACTGATCAAATACTTAATATTTATATAAAAACTACTTAAATTTAGTATTTATGAACCCTAATTTAGATGTATTTTTGGATGAACTATAATATTAGATTTCTCTGTTTGTGTTCACTAATGCTAAATTGCGTTTTTTTTTTATATTTGTTCAATTATGTTCATTTGTGTTCGTTTATATTTGTTAAATCATGTTAATTTATGATTGTTTATGTTTATTCAAATATATTCAATTATTTTTTTTGTTTATGTTCATTTGTGTCCGTGGCCTGTTTTTTTAGGCTTTAAACAAACGGACACGAACATGTCTGTTTTCTTAATGAACAAACACGAACAAAAGAATGTGTTCGATTATATGTTCGAGTTCATGTTCGTTTTTGGTTAAAGTTAAATGAACGAACACGAACATAGGCATGTTCGTGTTCGTTCGGTTCATTTACAGGCCTACGTGTATGTGTTGATATTAAAAAAATAGTTAAATTAAATAAATTTAAACCATTTCACCATCATTATTTAAACCAATTCACCATCTCTACCATTGCATCATCTCTATCATTTCTCCATATTTTATTAAATTTGACAACATTTGATAATCATGTGGGTGGTTATCCGTTTTTGATTGAACCGGCGGAACCTTCTTACCGTAGTTGACGATCAACCCGCCGCCATGTAAACCTTCCACCTTCAAACCCACCGTATTCAAACCTGCGATAATCATCCCGTCGTCGTGCAAACCCGCAACCTTCAAACCCTCCACCTCGAATGGCAAACAATCCTACACTAACAAACCCAATCCGACACAAAAAAGTCCCAACTTTGGCCGAAGGCTACGTAACTGACGTCGGAGCGGAATACATAAGAAGGTCGGATGAGAAAATGGTTTATCCTTCATTCAAAAGCTCCGATTATCAATGTTGACATGAGAGGTAATACGGGAGTGATAGCGATCGTGACCGCTCGTCGTCCGTTTCCTTATTTTGTTATTAATTTATGTAATTGTGTGTTTAATTTTTTATCTATTTCTTTGTGCGTTTTAATGTTTAATTATTTATGTAATGCTTTTATTTTTTAGTGTTTTATTTATGTGTTAATTTAATTAATTTTTTTATCATATACTAATTTATATATTGTGTATTTAAAATGCTCAATTTATTTTATCTAAAAAAGAAAAAGAAAAGGATAGTTTGGGTAATAGTGTTACCAAATTGAATTAATTAAGATAGTGAATCAAGTGAAAGGGTTGAGAAGTTAAGATTTAATATATGAACAAAACCAATCAAACTAAGAAATAAAAGAATCCTTATGCGAAAGGATATGTATCCATGCAATAATATAAACTAGTTAGATGCGTCGCCCGCGTTGCGGGGCGATAGTCGAATAATGAGCGAGTGTTAGGCAGCTCATTGACACGGGAAAAAAATTAAATCGAGTAAACCAATACATAACACTTTTATAGTTTTGCTAAAAAAACTAAAACAATGGCAATACTGTTATTTTTAACTAATGGAAAGTTATATTTTTTTCACTGATGTAAAATCCTAATTTGTCAAAAGCTAAGGTGATGTCAATACTGAAAATTGAAACCAGGAAGGCACAACCGTAATTTTAGACCGGAGGCAAAACCTGTCACACCCCGACCCGCAGCGGAATAAGAGTCGGGGCATAATTGGGTTATCACCAAAGCTCATGATGTTTACTAATATGTTTCATATTTATTAAATTCAAAATTACATCTTCAATATTCCAAACAAGTTCATACAATTACAAGGAAAAAGTAACTAAATAAACCATCCAAAGCCTAAACCGATTTATTCTTCTAAGCCGTCCTATATGTTTCTTGCTGCAACTGGATCACCTGTATCATGTGTAAAAATGGGGGGTTTTGGGTCAACAAAAGTTGGCGAGTGAACCTTGTTAGAAAACATTTATTATTGATTTCTTGTTGTATTTAATATGGAAAAATTGTGCAACAATCATATGTGAGCAAACGTAAATAAACATACAATAACAAACCACCTTGCATGAGTAAATGACATGAATGACAATGTATATGTTGGCAACGTCACGTGCTGCTCATAGGTAATGGGGAACGGACGGCCTATGATGATGTATGTGCGATCAAGGCTCAATCAAACGGAGCCGATCGTATGTTGGCAACGCCTCGTTCACGCGCATAGGTAATGGGGAACGGTTCCGCTCATAGGTAATGGGGAACAGACGGCCTATGATGATGTATGTGCGATCAAGGCTCAATCAAACGGAGCCGATCGTATGTTGGCAACGCCTCGTTCACGCTCATAGGTAATGGGGAACGGTTCCGCTCATAGGTAATGGGGAACAGACGGCCTATGATGATGTATGTACTGAAAATGATAAATTTAATCTAAACATTAACCACACAAACAGTTGATACATATTGAATACACATTTGATCATGGGTATGATGGATGCACAAGTGTTTAAATATAATAAATAATATGACACATGATACACCCCAAAAGGTGATTAAAACGGGAATTTGTAGAGATTCACTCACATTGGGTGCGTTTGTTTGATGGTGTTGAATGCGCACGAGTTTAGAGAGTTGATCGACGAGGAATAACTAACCTAAATAATAACGAAAAGGTACGGTAAATAAGGGGATTTTATTAACAGTTTTAATAGGATTTTTTTAAATATATTTTTGTGAGTTTAAGGTCATTTTCTAACTTTAAAAATATTGTTTTTAAGTATTTTTAAGTGATTTTTAAATTAAATAAATAAATAAAAATATAAAAAAAATGTTGACTTTTTGGGTTGACCGTTGACCGTTGACCATTGACTTTGACTGTTGACCGGTTCGGACTTGTGTATGTATGCGCTGGGTGAGGCTCGAACTTGTGACCTCCCGTACGCGTGCACGCAGCTCTACCAACTGATCTACGTGTCTAACCCGAAATATTTTTGTTTTTAATTATATTTATATACTATTTAATTTATTCAGAATTCATTTATTTTAAAAAGGATTTTAATTATGTCGAACCGGTGCACATAACAGGTCTCGAACCCGGGACCCGTTGTTTAACGTTGCACACAGTCCACCGCTGGACTGTGTGTCTAACTTGGTTAAAATACCGGTTTTTATTAAACTTAACATCTTACAGCGAGTCAATCCGGTTCGGTTTAAAAAGGAACATTTTTATTTCAGAGGATAGGGTCGTGTCAGGGATCGAACTCGAGACGTGCGCTATGTGTTTGCACACAGTCCACCGCTGGACTGTTTGTCTAACCCGGTTTACTATCTTGTTTTAATTAAACTTATACATTAGGTTCGACTTCATCTTCTTCGTTCAAAGACACAGACAACCGATGTTCGACAGTTCTTGTTTAATTCGATTAACGGAAATTATAAATGATTGAAATGTAATGGATAGAGAAAGTTTTGGAAATGAATGTACCGGAAAGATGACTTTTCTCAGAACTCAGGCAAAGGTCGTCGGCTCTGTTTACGAATTCCGTCTGAGCGGACCAATTAACAGTTTTGATTAACTAATTGTGAAATTAAGTGACTAAACAAGAATTATCAGAGAGTTTAGATGCTCGTACCGATTCACAGCGTATTTCGGAATTTTCAGGGATTTTCCGGCGGTTGCAGATTATTCGGTATCGTCGTCTGGGACTGATTCTGGTTGAAGGATTTGAGTTAGTATAAGTCTAACAATAGATAGAAGATGAAAGAATTGAGAAATTACCGATTCGATGAATGTCACGGTTTTCCGGCGAAAGTCCGGCGATATCAGATAGCGATTCCGACGAACAGAAATTAGAGCGCAAATGAAATTGGAGGTTCTGTGAGTGTTTCTGAGTTGCGAGACAATGATATTACCGGTGTAAATTGGAAGTGAATGCTTTCGGTTATCAAACTCAAAAATCATAAGAATCGAGTTCAATAAAGACTGAATTGATTAAGAACGTGGGTTGTAATGGTTTTATCGGTTATAACCAGTAACTCATGATCACTCAAACGTCTGGATTGTTGAAAGCCGATTATCGGTTTCAGTTTTTGGCGCAAACAGATAGATTCACGGGTGAACTTAAGGTTTTATTTGTTTCCTTGATTACACAAAAACATCAAGTGGCGGAGTGGTTAAGTGTTTGATGATTGAATCTTCCGGCTGACCCGGGTTCGAAACCCGGCAGCCCATTTTCATTTTTAATTACTTTATTTTTACTTTTTAACAATTTTAATTTCCATATTCTAAAATGTTTATTAGTTATGTATTGTTTAAAATTAAAATGAGCATTAAATAAGCAACAAAAATTTGAAACTGACTATTAGATTAATAAACGAAGCGGGTTTTGAAAACCCGTTTTTCGATGGATGTTACAAAACCATATTTTTATTTTGGACCGAGGGCATAATCGTAATTTTGAGTTGGAGCCAAAAACGTAATTTTATTTTGAACAGGGACAAAAACGTAATTTTTATCTGAGGCCGAATCATAATTTTTTAAATGGGGAAGAATCGTAATTTTAAGGTGGGAGCAAGAGCATATTTTTTTCATTTGAACAGGGGTGAAAACGTAATTTTGAGTCGAGGGCGAAATTGTAATTTCGAGTCAGTTGGGGCCAAAAGCGTAATTTTATTTTGAGCAGGGGGCAACATCGTAATTTTAAAGTGGGGGCAAACCTGTAATTTTACAGCGTAAACAAATAATAAACAGTTAGTCCAATGGGGGAGCGCCAGGCCAGCTGCCTGGCACTATTCCTGTTTTTTATTATAAAAGCACTGTTCAAATCGTTTGAAAATTAATATGTACTAGTTAGATGCGCCGCCTACGTTGCGGGGTGATAGCCGAATAATGAGCGAGTGTTAGGCAGCTCATTGATACGGGAAAAAAATTAAATCGAGTAAACCAATACATAACATCTTTATAGTTTTGCTAAAAAAACTAAAACAATGGCAATATTGTTATTTTTAACAAATGGAAAGTTATATTTTTTCACTAGTGTAAAATCGTAATTTGCCAAAACCTAAAGTGATGCCACTGGAAATTGAAACCAGGAAGGCACAACCGTAATTTTAGTCCGGAGGCAAAACCATATTTTTATTTTGGACCGAGGGCATAATCGTAATTTTGAGTTGGAGCCAAAAACGTAATTTTATTTTGAACAAGGGCAAAAACGTAATTTTTATCTGAGGCCAAAATCATATTTTTTTAAACGGGGAAGAATTATAATTTTAAGGTGGGGACGAGAGCATATTTTTTTCATTTGAACAGGGGTGAAAACGTAATTTTGAGCCGAGGGCGAAATTGTAATTTCGAGTCATGGGCAAAATCGTAATTTTTGGCTGGGGCCAACAGCGTAATTTTATTTTGAGCAGGGGGCAACATCATAATTTTAAAGTGGGGGCAAACCCGTAATTTTACAGCGTAAACAAATAATAAACGGTTGGTCCAATGGGGGAGCGCTAGACCAGCTGCCTGACACTATTCCGGGACCCGTAATTTTACAGCGAAAAAAAATAAACGGCTGGTCCAATGAAAGAGTGGCAAGTCAAACGGCTGGTCCAATGGGGGAGTGCCAGGCCAGCTGGTCAAATCCTTTAAAAATATATAATATAATTTTTGGCTGGGGCCAAAAGCGTAATTTTATTTTGAGTAAGTGGTTGGTCCAATGAGAAAGTATCAGACTAACTGCCTGGCACTATTTCTTTTTTTATTATAAAAACACTGTTCAAATCCTTTAAAAATATATAATATAATATAATATAATATCATTAAAGAACAATATAATATCAGACAAATTGAATCAATGAACAATAGAATCATTATCCGGATGTAAATCTATACTTTAACAAGTGTCGATCCTATCCGGTGTTCAAACTATTCCTTTGCACAATTATAAAACATATGATATTTTTTAAGTTACAAATGTAGCTTGTTATTTCCTTTTATCTTTTATTACGATAATTATTATAATTTAGCATCTCATCTATCTATCTATCTATACCTAATAAATTAATATAAAGTTAAACGGGTGTTACCTACCTAATAAATGAACAATTGTGGACACTAATTTTTCTTCATTATGCTAAGCCAAAATTGATCATCCATTGTGACCTAAAACCTGCAGATTTATTGCTTGATCAAACTCTCGTTAGCAAAATGAGAGACGTCATCTCTTGACAATGCTTTAGTTGGGCCTTTATTCTAGATTTCTACATGCATCATTTAGAAAGACATGAGTCTAGCCACTATCCGTTTTCACATGAAAACAATTAATATTTTTAAGGTCAATAAGTGAAAACTATTGTTGAATGAACAAAACTATCGTTGAATGAACATTGGGATCATTAGTATAAAACGTGATTCACATGAAAATAACCAATTTTCACGTGGTCATCTTACGACAAAGAACATCTCTTGAACTACTAGGTAATATACCTATCTATAAAGTGATCCTATATCTTGAAAAATTGTACGTGGAGAAGGCAAGTTATGTATATGTGTTAACTAGGCTAATGCCCGCGTTAAACGCGGCTTCAACCAAAAACCTATTATTTACGTTCAAATTTAATACTATGTAAAAACACATACATTGAAAGACAAGAGAACAAAATTATTTAAATCCCGGAAAAAAAAACTTCCTTGTAAACCGACACAATCATGTATCCCAATGTATCTAATCTCAATCACAACATTTGTCGCCTTTTTTCACAATCATGTGTTCTCTCTGAATCCAGTTTCGTTACATCCATGCGTTGGACCGGCACACTGCTGCTACCAACTATATATGTAAACATTAAAAAAATGTAAATAATGACACTTCTCACATACTATATCACACAATGATTTCACATCAAACGTTCAATATGTATGATCTAAAACGCCACATACACGAATAAACTTTTACCCTCTTATAGCTTGACATGTAACATCCGTCAAAAAAACGGATTTTACCAAACCCGCTCCGTTTATTAACCGAACAATCAGTTTAAAATTTCGTGGCGCATTTAATGCCCAAATTAATTTTAAACGATACATAATTAATTATTATATTGGAATATATAATTTGTTTTTGAAAAATGGTTAAAAATAAGGAAATAAAAATAAAATGGCACTGCCGGGTTTCGAACCCGGGTCAGTCAGCCAACAACTTCATCAAACTCTTATCGCACACACACTCAACCACTGCGCCACTTGTAATTCTTGTTAATTATTGGAGACAAATAATTCATATCAAAAATCTCAAATTGAAATAACGACGCGCCCAAATGCAGTCGTCGGAAATTCCGGCGATCTCGCGAGATTGGACGGTTTCTTCAAGTCTTAACGTAAACATTTAAACCTACATCGGTTATAACCGACGCCTGAGTCCGCGACACAAGTTATAACCGTCGGAAAGTTTCTAACCGACGAATCAAGTCGGAAATCGGACCAAATTCATCGATGACCTGCCCTATAAATACCTCCTCGAACCTCTGCAAGCTTTTTCACTCAAAACCGCACCTTTACCCGACGTAATTCCATTCGCCGGAAAACTTCTGTACCTCGCCGGAAAACCGAACCCTTCACTTCTGAGCCTTACTGAACCCCCAGAGCTTATACCGAAGTCACCCACATCCATTTCAAGCTTGCTGAAGACTCTCTGCCGCAGGACACACGTCGCCGGAAGTTTCTGCTGTCACCGGAGTTTCGCCGGAGAAACAGAGGAGTCCAGTCGGTATACCTTACGCTTAAATCTTTCATTCTTTTTATATATCTCACCTGTAATTAACCTCAAAACACTAAAAAACATGATTAAAACATCGAACCAGTCGGACTTTCGATTCTGGTTAAATTCAACGAAGAAGATGAAGTTTCAGTTGTGTGTATGTATAATTAAAATCAAGTTATAACTCGGGTTAGACACACAACCAAGATAGACACACAGTCCAGTGGTGGACTGTGTGAATGTTTAAACACACGTCACGAGTTCGAATCCGGACTACCGCACCGGTCCGGACAATTATCCAACCTTTTTAAAATAAGGCAGAACTGAAACTATTTAGTTTGTATATAAGTATAATAAAAATCAGTTTATTTAACAAGTTGGACACACAGTCCAGCGGTGGACTGTGTGTTAACTCAACCCACAGGTCCCGGGTTCGAGATCTGTGGAGCGCACCGGTCCGACTCATTAAATCGTTTTTAAAAATAAATGATTTTCAGTTTAATCTAATTAGTATATAAATATAATTAAAAACAGAAATATTTCGGGTTAGACACGTAGCTCAGTTGGTAGAGCTGCGTGCACGCGTACGGGAGGTCTCGGGTTCGAGCCTCACCCAGCGCACACATACACGCATACGAACCGGTCAACAGTCAAAGTCAATGGTCAAGATTTTTTTTATTATTTTTATTTATTTATTTTATTTAAAAATCAATTAAAAATACTTAAAAATAACATTTTTAAGGTTAGAAAATAGCCTTAAACTCACAAAAATACACCCAACAATCCTACTAAAATGAATTAATAAAACCCGTTTACTTACCAAAACATTATGCCATTATCTAGGTTAATTTCACTCGTGGTTAAAACCACTTCGCGTACATTCAACATCATCAACCGAACGCACCCACTGTGAGTGAATCTTACAACTCCCCCTTTTTAATTACACGTTTTGGGGTGTGTCATGTGTCACAAAATAATTAACTCGTTTATTTAAACTTGTGCCATATCATATTGTGATCTAAACTTAGATTGTTTATATTGTTGTGGTTATGTATTTCATTTTGTCAACTTATATGAAAGTCATTCATTAAGCCCACCAGTTCCTCGTGTGAGACGAGTTGAGCAACACGTGCCTCAAAACAAATCCATTATTGTTCGTGTGTGTATTATTGAGTTTATATTGTTTGTAGTTATGTATTTCATATTGTCAAGTTTATGCAATTCATTCATTAGGCCCATCAGTTCTTCGTGAGAGACGAGTTGAGCAACGCGTGCGTCTAAACGATCCATTATTGTTCATGTGTGTATTGTTTAATATTAAATTGATTGGTGAATAAGTTTACATCTATTTTTACTCATGTGTGGTTGTGCACTTTATTTTATACTCAATTAAATAAACTTGT
Source organism: Scalesia atractyloides (assembly GCA_947069175.1). Classification (NCBI taxonomy): domain Eukaryota; kingdom Viridiplantae; phylum Streptophyta; class Magnoliopsida; order Asterales; family Asteraceae; genus Scalesia; species Scalesia atractyloides. Next base: position 3,358,821 of record CAMTDV010000018.1, on the reverse strand, counting down.
TCAAATGTTTTCCATAGGATTCACTAGCCAACTTTTTGTTGATCCAAAAAAAACCTTTTTACACATGATACAGGTGAACAGGATGAAGCAAGGAAAACATAGGAAATGCCTTAGAAGAAAACATTGAAGCCTAGATTGATATTTAGGACATGATGTAATATTGATTGTAATTTTCCATTAAAGTGTATTAATGAATATGAAACGTTAAAATAAATGTCATGAGCTTTGATGATAACCCAATCATGCCCCGATCACCTTTTCTGCTGCGGGTCGGGGTGTGACATGACATTTGAAGGTTTTAAAGAATAATAGAAAGATTCAAGAATCACCTGTTGTCATGGGACTTGATTCTCATGGTTTCTCAGTTGGTTCAACATCCATTGTCGTAACATCGCTGACATCAGCCTCCACATCTGTGATAGTTTCGTCCCTATCTGCTGCCACAGGTGGGCCTCCATTTTCCATGACAGTCTCAGATTGTTGCAGGTTCTGGTTTGAAGCCTTGGTTACTTTGTTAACGCCGTTGTCATCAGTGATGATGGATAAAGGTCAGTAGAGATAGTCAAGGTTGATGTCACCGACAAATTTTGTAAAACAGTGTTTACAATAAATCATCATTGTTAGCAAAATTAGCTACTCTGCAAGTTCAATTGTATAATGGTGCTGATTCATTATTGTAAAAGGCCACAAATCACAATGTGTCGATTAAATTACCTTTTCTAAGGCCAGGGCAAGCTTTAAAAGATTTAGAATCAAGATTCGTGAGTCCAAAATAATCTTTTCATAAAAAAAAGCTAATTAGAAATTCGAGCGTGCAGTTTACCAAGTGGGATCAAATAATCATCACAAATAATATTAACACAATTACCTCACATAGCCTTTGTAGGGTAAACGATAGGGCATCAATGAAACTACGAGCTCCACGACATAATCAAACGAATGTAAGTTCTTCATTAGTCAAAATAAAATTTTACAAAGAACTGAATATAATGATATAAATCGTTGAAAGCTTGGCTTAAAAATAAATTCTTCAACAAACAACTATTAAAGATGAAGGTGCGTGAGTGCGAAAGTACCATCATCCAACCTTTTTGCCAACTCAGCGTATGTCTCTCCTAGTGATATCTTTTGTTCCTCCGTTGTCATTTTTGCATGAGGATACTCGGAAATGACCTACAATAAAAAATGATTAAAAGAAGAATAAGACTTAAAAATGACCTATAATAAAAAAGATTAAAAGAAGAATAAGACTTAATGAACATAAATTAATTTGGAAAAGGTGTTTCGGGACGATCCAACCCAACCTTCTTTGACCCATAACAAAAGATTAGCTATCTGGTCTTTATACTGATTTTTATACTATATGCTGCTTAAAGTACCTTGTGTATGAGTGTATGAGCTGAGGTAAATGTTATGGTTTATTTAATAAAACATAATGATTAAAATCTTGGTTTTTCAAAAAAAAAAAGTGAGGCGCATTGAGGCGATAGGGTACCCAAAGCCTAGGCAAAGGTGCATGCATCACGTACACGAGGCGCAAGGTATTTATATAAAATTTTTATATATTTCTCAAATGTTTCTATGGTCGCTTACCCAAAATTGATGTACCTCATGCTGTTGTTGCCAAAATGAAGCGATACTTTTCTCTTGTTCATTAAGGTTACAATGCGAATCCACAAGTATGTCACCAACTTTGACTGAAGCTCCTCTAATCTGCTGCATAAATATCAATACATTATAAAAAAATTAAATCCTTTATTCTTTTCAGAAACATAAACCATTAAACATTTAATCTCTCGCAACGTTGAATTAGATTTAACTTACTCACACTTTTTTAAAGGCAAAAGAGTGCTCAACAACTTTAGAATGTATATTGTCCAATGATGTCTCTGAATGGTCACTAAACCCTTAGCTAGATCAAATATAGATTCAATTCCATCAGTATGTACATCCTTTATTTTTTTACCTTCATTTGAAGCTCTTTATTGGCCTATCCAAACATAAAGCAAGCTCCATATCCTGTTCGATTACTGAATTTTGAGAACGAAGTGCTTGAACCTGTTGCTCAATGGGACTGCATCGATGATAGCTTCTTCTGTAGATCCAAGATCTGTGCCTGAGTTAAACTTTATGAAGATGTATCAGATGGAATTTTATTTAACATACACGTTATCAATTAAGATAATGCTACCAATATAGATATATAAAAAATAAAGTTTAAATAATCCCATACGAAAGAAACTTACAATGTTGCCACATATCTCCAGCATAATCTTGCCCCTTCTTTGTTGCTTGGCGACCTTCTTTGCCCCTTCTTGAAGGTGTCAAAGTGTTGAATCCACCAGGCTTCTTACATTGGTGAAAATCAATACATACTATGAAAATAAAAAATAATTAAACAGTGGTTAAGCAATTGGTTCGGCGTATATAAGTGAGTTCAAAGTTCCAAATCGTAGCCCGAATCGTTAGACCGTCAAACTGCCAAAACCAAACCGTGAACCAAAACCGTACATATTTAAAACTGGCAGAACCTGCCGACTTGCTTTAGTTAGGCAGTTTGATCAACTTTAATGGTTTAGTAGGACCTTTAAATACTACTGACTTAAAAATGAATTGTGTGATGCTAAAATCTTGCGCAAGTTAAAAGATAAATTATATAACAAAAAGAGAAAATTAAAGACAGTTTGTTTTATACCCTTTATCACCTGGCAATGCCAAGCCCAAATTCAATTAGGTCACCCCTCTCATAACTAAAAAAAAAACCAATTCCATCTATAAGTTTTCTCAGCAAAAGCAAAATGGGTGATAACAAAAGTATATCCTATAATTAGTAATCCATGACCTTAAAAACATTTTTATATCCTTAGGCTTGTAGACCATCTGAAAACAGCCATCTTGCCCCATGGAAACTCCCTGATTTCTCATCACATCAAACCAATCGACAACATTATAGCTATAGCAAATAGTAGGTGATAAGTGTATATGACAATTAAGTAAAATATACGACATAAAGTATAATTAAATTGACCTGTTTCTATTATATTTTCAATTCTCATTCACCTACACCAATCATCTTAAAGGTACTCTTCGAACTTCTCAAACAATTTATGCAAGCAAGTTGCTTGTATCATAGTTTCCTATTATCATGCAACATATTATTAAACGATGAATTTAATTATACGAATTTTTACATGATATAAAAATAAAATAGTATGGAAAAAGTTTAGAAACTCCTTATCCATTAAGATCATATTGAGACAATACGTTTCGTTTTTGTTTTCGTTCATCATTTTCCTCGACGTACTAACAATCTTCACTTTAACGGAATAGTTGTTTGAAAACTTATTCAACTCGTTTAGCATGGTAACATTCTTCACATCCATCGTTTTACTGCAAAAAAACTTAGTAGTTGTCATAAGATATAATAATGATAACAGTAATATGCAAATAGACATCAAAGAAAACAAAACATATAAAAGCATTTGATAGAAGAAAACCTAGAGATAAAACAAAGGATGCAATGCGATATGTGGAAAAAACGTAGGAGGATAATAGGTGTTTATATAGTGTTTGCATGAAATTATATATTTAGTAATTGTTAATTATTAATTGTACATATACTTTAAAATATTTAACAAAATTAGTCTAATAAGAGATTTACATTACTTAAAATATGTGACGAAATTTAGCAAAAGTATACGATATGAAACTAATATAAAAATTATAGCAATTAATTAAAACTTAATAAAATTATTTACATTATAACTATATTTGTTATAATACTACAAAATATCAAGATTTATGTAAATATAAAATAATATGTATGTTAATTTTGGAAAGTAGTAAATTGATTAATAACAATAGGTAAATGTTGGGATTAAATATAAACCACAATTCAAAGTTTGAGTTTAAATTTTAAATTGATAGTTGGAAACAAATATTAAAATAATATATTACATATTCAACACATATTATATAATTTATATTGTATAATTGTATAAAGGTTTATATACGTAATTTACGGCAACCTTTTCATTGTAGTTAATCTTGGCAAGAATTTCGTTGTAGTTAAGTACTAATCATGTAAACCACACAAATTTGAATTTGAAATTCAAATTTAAATTGAGAGATGTTGTCAACAATATTAGAATACAATCATGTAAACCACACAAATTTGAATTTGAAATTCAAATTTAAATTGAGAGATGTTGTCAAAAAATATTTAGAAACTCTTGTTAAATAGAGAAATTATAAATACTGTTTGAATCATTAATCGAAGAAATACAACAAACAGAAACTCTAATCGATGAAACAAAACCTGATCGATAATATAGAACAATGTAATACAACGAAAGACACCACATGAATCACTGAAACACTCCAATCAAATCGTTCAATCGATTAACTACAAAAGACGCTGTTCAACTGAATCGATAAAATACCAAACTTGAATCGATGTTAAAGTTTATCCATTAATCAAAGAAATACAACAAACAGAAACCCTAACAGATGAGATAGAACATGAATCGATAATATAGAACAATGTAATCATGAATCGTTAAAACAGCCCAATCAAATCCTTCAATCCATTAACAACAAAAGAGGCACAAACACGCAATCGATGAAACACAACACGTACAAACAGATGCCCTAATAGATGAAACACTACATGAATCAATAATAGAACAGAGATTACCGACAATGATTCGCCATCTAGCATGTTGAAGAAGACGATTTGAGAGAGAGTTTAGGGTTAGGTGGTCATCTCGTGGATTGGATTAGAAGATATGAGAGAGAGATTAGGGTATGTGTAATAATTTAGATGATGGATTGTTGGTTGTCGCAGAGAAATCACAGAGATTAGGAGGCAGAGGATTTTTGTTTTAGGGTTTTGTAAAGAGAGAGAGAAGAATACGATCTTTTGTTTAGGAAAGTTGAAAAGAAACGGGTCATGGATCCAATAAACTGGACATTGGGTCATTTGTACACGTGTCAAGCTATTGTGTAGTGATTAATAAGGGATTATCCATTTGTGTGAAGCCATTGGGTGACATGTGTTCCCCAATGGTTTCATTTATTAAATATATAGATTTGTTAGTTATTTAATTAGTATCAAACAAACCTAAGAATTATTTGAAAGTTTAAATAACTGATACTTTTTACTTGAGTAAATTGTACGAATGATATTGTGCTCTGTAAGGTACAAGGTGATCATAGCTGGACTATATATATATATATATATATATATATATTATATATATATATATATATATATATATATTGAGGGGAGGGAGGCTGCTTGGTTTTGTTAACCCTTTTGGCCAAATTTTCTATTAATGGGAGTATAAATGATGTCAACGCCACCTCCATCACCGTTGTTACCGCCCTTTATTTAACTTCAGCACCGCCACCATCATTATCCTCTTTTGCTTACGCCTCCACCACATCTCCATTGCACGGGTCTCCATTATCGTTACCACCACTATGTGTCACAAATTGTCGTCCTAAAAATGAAATAGCCGTGAACTCAATTTGATTATTATTATTATTATTATTATTATTATTATTATTAACAATTCATTTTGATAATCAAACGAACTCGTTTTGACCCCAACCAAATTGTGACATTTTTTTATAACGGTTGACTTTAGCCAGAACTCATTTTCACTCAAACCCGTTTTTTGTCATGGCGCATGTGAGGCTTAATTCTAATTGTGTGATTTATAGCCGGTTCATTCATCCATATGTTCACAAACATGGTCGATAATTTATATCGAACAAAACTTGAGCACCGTAACTTATGATAAAATTTATTTTTATATATAGTTGATTTTTCTTCTCCCCATGTAGTCGTGAACCCGTGAGTCCGTGACACACGGCAATAAACGACCATGGATACTTTAGGAAATTTTTTTTTTTTGAAATTATTGAGATTTGAGTGCGTGTTTGCTTTTGTTATATAAACATTTTCTTAAGGCCCAAATTTAACCAACATTTTATCATTTATTACATTTTTATATTATTTTGTTTCCAAAAGGCCCAAATTTAACCAACATTTTATCATTTATTGCCTTTTTAATATTATTTTTTGTTTCCAAAAGAGGCCACCGAATGGTAATCTCAAATTAAACTTTGTTTCATATTGTGAACATTTATAAGTCAGTTCTTTATGGGCTCCGATTATTAACAACATAACAAAAACGTCCTATCTTCATTAATTTTTTTTTAATAGTTTATGAACACAAAAAAAATAAAAGTCATGATCGGTTATGTCTCCCCACAATATATTTTATAATTTAACAACTGATATTTTTATTCGACTACATTATACAATTAGCTAGTTCTATATACTATTATAATAACCGATAATGACGGATGTCACCTCGAATTAAAGTACGGCAACAGGATCATCTTCGAACATGTTCAAGTCCGAGCAAGGGCAAGAGACACAGGGACCTTGGAACACCTAATCTCGGCATATATCATTTAGTGATGGTTAGGAAAGGTAATACCTCGGATAAGTTCTGGACGAGATTTTGCCGAGCACACATTAGACAATAATATTACGAACTACACACGTCGGCTACATATATACGGGTGTTTAAACTTCTAATTAACAAAAACCAAGCTGTTTGGAGCACTGTTTCGAGGTAAATTTTACATCATTCGACTCGTATCCTTGTTCTGGTCAAAAGCCCTAAAACATAAGTTTGTAATTCGGAAAAAAAACCCTAACTCCGTTATGTTTTTTAACGGTGGACCATTATTCAAACAAAATAAAAAAGGTTGGACCGCTATCGGAATAAACTCAGTTGGTATTATTATTGGCCAAAAACAACGATGTTAGATTATTTAAATCCAATTTGGCAAAAGAAAACCTACGCCAACCCTCTATTATAACGACTCTCAATGATTAGGTTTGATCATTAACTGTCTCACCACAACCACCAATACCTGCCATCATGTCAGAGCTTAGTTGCGTGCCAACATCAGTAACGAGGCTAATGGTGTCTCTTCGTATATAGATCTCAAGCACGAACCTAACCAGTTCTTGTCAACAAGCTCATAGCAACAATACCCAATGTGTACAATCTATAAAAAAGGATTCTAATTAATAATAATCTTGTTTGAGAACCTTCAATTAAATAATTAACTATATAAGCAAATACAATATAACATACTATAAACCTTCAATTAAATAATTAACTATATAAGCAAATACAATATAACATACTATAAATATAGAAAAAGCAAAACGAATTTATTTAGTTACATTTTATTAATTTATACCAAAAAATGGACAAGCATGCTTATAAAATAAATAGTGGTCTACAACCTTTTCTTTTGGTACTAGTAGTTTATTAAGTTTGAGTTTACTGTGTCTAAATATCAATTAAGTTCCCACTTTAAAGAATCAAACATTGACTAATAAAAATGATTACTTGAACTAACCCTCATTAATTATCCGTTTAGGCTTTCGCTTCGCAAATTGAGTCATGCATGACGTGAGAGTACTGGATAGGAGGCTTATAATTTAGTAGTGCTGACTGGAAGAATAATTATTTTATTTTATATATTTTAATAGTTTGATTAAATTAAATACAATTTCTTATTTTGGGTGTTTTTATATTTATCTTAGTTAGTTTGAATGTGAATAATGCTTGTTTTTATGGTGGGAGCATTGTAAGAAACAATAATAAACTCACAACTTTAGATTATAAACGAAGTCAAAGATAAGTCGTGAATCGTTTGACAGAAAGTAACAAAAGAAAATGATGTTGTAATAGATATTTTGGTTAACCGATTGACTATTGCAGGTTTGTAATTAACCATATATCTCTTTCAATCCATATCAAATGTTTGGTCAGCAAGTCAGCAACAACTCTTTCGACAATGGTATCTTCAATTTGACAATTTTTTAACGATCAAACTCTAAGAAACCCTAACACTAGGTACCCTTATTTAAAAAAATGTCGATCATAGGGTTGGCAGATTCTCTAGACCTCGATGAAACAAAGTTCGTTTTTTTTTCTTTATCTTAACAAATGATATGTGTTTAGTTAAACTAACAAAAATGAATAAAATATTTTATATGCTAGTTAAACAAACAAACTTGAACAAAGATCATAATCATTTGTTAGTCTTAACCTTTGTGTATCTGTTTCATTTGTATATATTTGCTTATTAATTTTCACGTACGACGTTTATTGATGTTCTTATTTGTCCGTTTATATAAAATAAAACTAAGTTAAAAACAGTAATTAAAAAATATAAAATATATTTGTGTATGTTCATGTATCTTCGTTTATAATTTTAAAGAACACCAACTAACTCTCCCTTTTATGAAAGAAGAAAATTTATTTGTTCATCTATTTGTGTTAGTTTATTAGTTTGTTAATCAAAAGTCATTCGTACTAAATCAAACAAATGTTTACTTGTTAGCTATATCCTGATTTTTTTTTTTTTCAAGTAAATATTTTTAAGTAAATTACAAGTTTTGTCCTTTATGTATGTCCAAAATTACAGGCGGTATCCTTTATCTTTAAAATTGATCAGTTTTGTACTTAATATTTGCAAATCTTGCATGGTTTTCCTTAATGTTTGCAAATCTTGCATGGTTTGTCTTTTAGGTCAAAACCAAATTGCATGTTTTGTCCTTATGTTTAACCAAAAATATGAAGTGGTTATGGTCTAAAGGACAAACCATAAGATTTGCAAACATTAAGGACAAAACTGATCAATTTTGAAGGTAAAGGACACCGCATACAATTTTGGACATACATAAAGGATAAAACTTGTAATTCACTCTATTTTTTTAACTATTCTATTTACAGTTTAGTCAAATTATATTTTTTTACTACAAAGGAAAATTAAATAACTAAAGTAAACATTTTAATTAAAAAATAATGATTTTTTAAATTTAAATATAAAACTAAATTCCCAACCAAGTTATAACGATAATAACCAAAAAGTTGTATTCACTATCTTGATAGTCAAATACTTATTATTGAAAATGTGGCACCTCGAGATATAATTTGCCTTATTATTGGATTAACATTATTACAGTGAAACCAAGTTTGAAGGAAGACCGAATTGAATTTTCTTTATGTATTTTTTGGAGAAAATCATTCAACGGCATGTGCCCAATTATTAACATATTTAATTAAATAGGACAACTTTATATGGTGGCTTATTAGTTGATCAAACTTCTGTTTTTGTAAAATAAAATGGTGTGTAGATTAGTTTGATTTGTAGGTATTTAGAAATAGTATATCAAATAGACATGTCAAAGTTATAGTTTAGAGGCCCTAGAGGTAGGGTTTAAAAAAAACTCAATTAATCAACAGAAACCGAATTAATCGATCCAATCTCATAAACGACGGATTTTTATACTTCATCTAGAAAACAAAACTTATAGCTCGGTTTCAGTTGTACGTTGTTTCAAAACCAAACCGACCCGACCAAACTTGTCACAATGTTTGTTATTGAATTAATGACCTAAATTCATTATTCATGCCAAATGTTTTAGGCTCAATTTTGTTAGTGTTAACGAAAATAATAGTTAAGAAGTTATACGCCTAAATTCATTATTTTGCCCTAGTTATATCCAAACTCAAATAATTCAAGCCAAAACCGACTCATAACTCTTAACTGAACACAAACATAAAACTTAAAAAGAGACAATTAATTGGTTTCCTAACACCGAAAAACTAAAATTTTGGTTTTGGTATGAACCCAAAACCAACCCCGCTCCTAAATATACAAACCCAAAAAAATACCTAAAGAAACTATATATGTGCATAAGAATTTTTCTAAATAATAAACAAATTAAAAAAGAAAACAGACTAGACCTATATTAAAATTTGTTGTGACGCATTGGAAGGATAACATTAACCTTGTTCAGATCGTTCAATATATAATAAAGTTTATTAACTTTTTTTCTAAAATTCAAAGAAACATTTATAAGATTGTTTTTGAAAATAATGTTATTAAAAAAATAGTCCACTAGTAAGATGTATCGGGTCGCAAATCCATTTGAGTAAACTAAATCCAGTTATAGGATAATATCTTAAATCCAATAAGGATAATAACTTTGGAACAATTTAAAGCATTTATTGTGCTAATTTTTTCTTTGAAAGGTTGTGCTAATTTTTTTAACTCACGAAGTTTGTGATTAGGAAAAATAGGGTAAAGATCAAATAGGAAGATTCATCCACATAGGAAGTCTAGAAAAACATCGTAGCGTTACACCTGCAAATTTAAAAATAAAGACAAGGGGTATTTTGGTCCGTCACTCATCTTCTTTACCCTTCCTCGTCAACAAACTTCACCACCACATCTCAATCCCACCACCACTTCTGCCATTGCCACTGTAATCCCCACCCATCAACACCACAATAACCCACCACTATCCCGTTCACCGACCTTCATCTTTCACCACCCATAGTCACCCTAACCACAACATTGTGCAACCGCCACCCAATATTACAATCAAAACACCATCATCATTGTTCCACTATCACTGGCAACCTGTGACCATCATCACCGCCTTCTCCGTTACCGGACACCATTTCTGATTCCCGGAACCATCATCATCGTCTTCATTGCATTCACCCCGTCCGCCGCTTACCGTCGGAACCCAACACCACCGTTGAAATCGGACGAGGGATTTTTCATTTTGAAATCGAACACAGTGCCGCCGTGTTGATTCTTGAGGTTTTTTTGGAGAAATAAAGTGGTTAGTATGTTTACATAGTTTTTTGCGTTTTTTAGTTTCAGCTTGGAAATAATACAGAATTCCATAAAACGAATAAAGTGAAAATTCTCTTATTATTATTTAAGTCAAATACTTCATTTGTTGCCTTTAAGTCTTGTATTTTGAAGAAAAAAAGGTTTTTGTTTCAGTATGAAAAAAAAAAACCGCAGTAAAGTGAAAGTCCCTTCAAAAGTGATTTGTTTTGTTGTTTTTAATTTTTGTGTTTTTAAAGAAAAAAAGGTTTTTGTTAAAAAAAAAAAGATAGGCTGATTCTTGGGGTAAAACGCAATATTTCTTAATATATTATATATTGTTTTTCACATATTAGATCACCACCCTACTTAAACGCAATATTTCTTTAGTATAATTGTAAAACGCAGTAAATTGATGTAAAACGCATTATATCTTTAGAATATTGTAAAACTTTATATGAAAATGATTTTTTTTAATTGCATTTTTGAATTGTGTTTTATAACACATATATTTCATTGCGTTTTTTTATCGTATTTTATCAAACACACCAATGCATTGCGTTCTGTTGTGTTTTAGTCTATTGCGTTTTATAAAATACACATTTTTGTGTTTTAGTCAATTGCGTTTGAATTTTTAAAGATCTATAAACACATTTTTTTTTGTGATTTTAGTCTATTGCGTTTTATAAAAACACTTTTTTTTGTGTTTTAGTCAATTCCGTTTTAGAAATAACACTTTATTTTGTGTTTTTGATCCATTGCGTTTTAGAAAAAAAAACTTTCTTTTGTGTTTTTTGTTCCATTGCGTTTTAAAAGGACACTTTCTTTTGTGTTTTTAGTCCATTGCGTTTAAAAAAAATATTTTTTTTGTGTTTTTTTGTTCATTGAGTTTTACGCATCTGAGTTATCGAAAACTTTTTTTTCGAAAGTATAGCAATGAAGTGCTCGTTTTAAAGATAAAAAACGCTCGTTTTTATGGTGCAATTTTTATAAAAAATAATGTCGTATGAAAAAGTTATTAACGTTTTAAAAACAGAGGAAATTAGAGGAAAGAGAAACTACTGACTTGGATGGATAGAATACCCTTATAATAACTCACGCGCCTCTTTTCTTTTTGTTCAATCTCACTCATTTAATCTTAGCCCTTGATTATTTAATAGATGGTCAAGATTACTTTCTATCCTTCCTAGTGATAGAAACTTCTATTGTATCCTAACCTAAGAAAAATATGTAAAATTAATATTTTGTTTCAAAAACATGTTTTTTTTTAATTTGTATTTACACTTCACATGTATAATTGTATATCGATATGTGATTGTTAAAATGCTTAATCTTACAATAAAATAATACAAAAGAAATCTTACAATAAAAAACACATAAACTTTGGCGAAGAGAATTCATTCAATAAAAAAGAAATGGATGCATTAGAAGGATTTAGACAAAAAAAAAAGGAAAAAAAAAAGAACATCATTAGGACCACTCTAAAACATCCAAACTTACTCTACTTTTTACCCAAATGGAAGCAAGGCTTGAATAGAGAGATATCTTATATTCTTATTATTTTGATTATTGTAATACAAGTTAAAATCCCTGTATAAAATATCCTAGAAGTTACCTTGAAACCCAATCACTACATGTTTATGTCATACTTATGAAGATGAAGTTGATATCTATAACGTTGGTCAAGAAATCCTAATCAGTAAACGTAAATAGGAAGGGAATAAAAAAAGCATCCAATAATTGAAAGTTACTACACAATACGCGGTGTGCATAAGTCACTAACACGTTCCCTCTTGTCATAATCCTGTCATTGATCGGAAACCATATTCTGTGGCCACTATATACGTTCCTTATTCTCTTATAAACATCATAAATACCAATCGTGATCTTTGATGTTTACCCTAATTTTAAACTATTGTGCATAAATAGATGGGAGAGTAGTTGTGAATTTAAGTTATCATTAAGATGTAGGGAATTTTCAGGTTGTCACGAAAAATAAGTCATTGAAAACTTAATCGTTTTGGTCCAGAAGAAATTGTATTTGTGGCTAGTTTTGAGCAATTAATTTGATAATATACATTTGGGAGAAGTGGTCCAATGGACCCTTATTTTATTCAATTTGTGCATTGAGGGTTCTCATGTCCATACTGCAACTTCATCGCATTTCAAATTCAATCATTTCTTTAAAGTTTAAAATCAGGAGAAGTTCATTACAAAAGACTATATTAATAGGAGAACAAAACTTAATTGATTAGCTTTTTCTATATATGGTTTATTTTTCAAAAGCTTTTACTTTTTCATAAATGTTTATGTTATGTACATATATGCCCATAAATACACATGACATGGGTAGATTATGTGTAGGTTATATAAGTAAACAAATTTTGTGTATATATCTATTTTTTAGAATGTTAGAACAAATGAATAAACATTCTATTTCGACCATTTTCTTGAATTTTATTTTTTTTAAACCGAAATGGAATGATATATTTTGTTGTTTCTCTTCTTGCAAGAATTGTCTTTTGTGCCAGAACCCTCCGCTATACATATATCTATACATATAATACCAAAGTGTGTTTGCTTAATATGATAGATATAATGAAATGATCTACAAGTAAAGCCACCATACAAACTAATGAAACCTCACATTGTGTTGTAACTTGTAAGTTGATTTTAATGCTATGGAAGTAAACTCAATCTCACATAAGTTTAAGCTATAATGATGTATTAATAAGTCTACTAGTTATAGCTATAATGATGTATCTGTTGGGTGCAAATTCAAACGATATGCATGTCTAGTTTTAATACATGACAGACATGTATGTACACATTTATGTAAATGTTTCTTGTGTACGAGTGTATGTCGTTTGGTTGTTGGTGGATATATTTCATCGACATACATGGGCCTCATTTCTCTTACTTTATTATGGTAAAATACCACAACCACAAATATAAGATCCTTTAATATTATCCAAATAAATGTAGACCTACATTATTGGATAAAATGGAGTTCAATGCATTTGATGGAAGTGACAATACAATTTTTTAGATTACTAAATTTAAAATCTTGAGAACACAACAAGAAACGACATGTATAGTCTTTCTTTTCATCACTTACTCCCAACTTTGGCGGTGTTGTAAAGATAGATTTATAAGAATAATATTTTTTAGGTATATATGTATGTTAGTGTCTATGATAGAATAGTTGCTACACTTATATATATAGAGAAAGTGTAGCATACAAATCCCCTTAACGTACGAACTGTACACGACATCAAAATTGCATGTTATAAAAAAGCGCACACGCATAAGTTGCAAAATCGCATGTTAAGGTCTGTGTAATGAAATCGCATGGCACATGTATACATTTTGCATGGTGTTCTTTATACAACAACATCGCACGTTGATGAACGAAATCGCATGGTGATGGACACATGATCGTACGGTTGGGGTGATCGCGTACGTAATGTGGGATACTAACTATTGTACGTTAACCAACCCAATATATATATATATATATATATATATATATAGGATTAGGTTCAAGAGTGAACAGTAGTGTTTGTTGCGAACTGAGTGAACTAATCCTGGCCATACACGTGTGTAAATCAATGGCTAGGATTTGATGATGAAATACACTAGTGTATTTTATGATTTGATGATGAAATCCTAGCCCTACACGTGTGTAAATCAATGGCCAGGATTTGTTCACTCAGTTCGCAAATACATTAGTGTTCACTCTAGAACCCCACCATATATATATATATATATATATATATATATTATATATATATATATATATATATATATATATAACCATAACACGTGAAAAAAATCTTTGTGTTACTTTATGCTATTATCTTTGTGAGTTGTGACAATACAACCTTTTGGATTACTTGGTTTAACATCTTGAGAACACAACAAAAAACGACATCTTCAGTCTTTCTTTTCATCACTTACTCCAAACTTTGGTGGTGTTCTAAATAAAAATTCATAAGAGTAATATATGTATGTTAGTGTCTATGTTAGGATAGTTTCTACACTTATATATAACACCATATGTAAAGATTATATGTGTTTATTTTATGTTCGCATAACACAATGCCATTATAAATGGTTTCGATTATGCAAACCAAGGGCGGAACTACAAGGTTAGGAGTCGTAGCACAGGCTACGGCTCAACCCCATATTCATAGTTTTTTTCCAGTTTTATACAAATGATATAAAAAAATACAAGAATGTCTCTAACCAAAAAATAGGATACTTGATATTACTAAAATTTCATATTTTTATAAGCCCACATATTTTACAACCCGAAAATGAAATAAATAACAAATAATAAAATAAAAGCTCGAATTAACAACAATAGAATTAGAAGGAAACCCTAAATATAATTCATAAAGTTAGCACAAGACAAAAAAACAATATCATAACTGAATAAGTGATCTTGCTTGTCTTATGGTGGAAACCGGAACACATAGTTCTATCATTTGTTTTATTGGGTAGTGAAGATAGCTTTGGTTTTACCGGTTGCAACCGCAACCATTGGCGGGCCCACCCTTTGGCCAAGGTGGGCGGCCGCACCCATTGAAAAAAGAATTTTAGTGTATATTTTAGGCAAAAAAAACCTGACTGAACCCCTTGAAAATATGGTTGAATGTCTCATTCGCACCCTCAGCAAATAATTCCTAGGTCCACCATTGACCGCGACCATTGAAGATGTTTTTTTTTTCTAAATTGAAGCTTGTCAAGAGGGACTTACGCAATCGAATGTGCCTGAATATTTGAACAATGTTATGATTTGTGTGGTGGAAAAAAACTTTTGATAAAGTAAAAGACGACGATGTGATTGAACGATTTAAGCTATGAAAAAAGAAGAGAACAAATCTATTACGTATTTGTGTTTATTTGACTGATTATTGTTTTTTTATTATTATATAATTGCACGGTAAATTCAGAATACCCCTAAATTAATGAGCTAGTTCCACCACTGTGAAAAGTTAAATCATTTTTACCTTTCTATTAGTAATTCATAGGCAGAAGAATTTTGTCGAGTATTTACCATTTGACGTAACTATTTTCTTAAAGAGTGGGTTATCTTTGCACATTCTAAAACATTTCCAATGATGTAATACACACAATTTAAGTTAAAAGAGTTATTGGATTTCATAAAATCTAACTTTCATCCATTTTCATTGGACGGTATTAATCCTAACTTTTAAGAATTTGACCCTTATCAATCTTTTTCTAACTAGATTATAACTTAATTATTTTTTTTGCTAACGTGACAGGTTACGTGGCACAAATCTAGCTTTGGCTGATGTGGTTGCTTATGTGGCACAAACCTAGTTCTTGGATTTTAATAATCATAACTTTCACCACCATTAGTGCCGAAGCTAGCCCAAAAATTCAGGAGTATCCAATTTTTTTTTTGGGATTAAGGGTATTCTTTGTAGAAAAAGATTAAAAAAAATTAATACTACGAGGACGAAGTTGAGGGATGACCTGGGCTACACCTCTTTATACATTGCCTCTGCTATAGACCACCACCATCAACAACCATGACCATTAGCCGCTGCCACCACCACCAGGCGTGTGCACGTTCAGTTCGATTTTTGGGCAAAACCGAAATGTCGGTTTTCGGTTTAAAAACTGCTCGGTTTCAGCTTTCTAGGTTTCGGTTTTTTTGGTTTTTACATTGGTTCGGTTCGGTTTTAGGTTATTTCGGTTTTTGAAACAATATTAGGTAAGACTTAATCTCACATGGTAGTGATGGTGGTAGGTGATGGTGGTGACAGCTAATGGTGGTGGTTGTTGATGGTGGAGATAAAAGTTAGGATTATTAAAATCTAATAATTAGGTTTGTGCCACATAAGTATATACATAAAAATCCACATCAGCAAATAACTAGGTTTGTGGTACATCAGCAAATAAACTAACTGAGTTACAGTTTGAAAAGGATCAATGAGGCCAAATTCTTATAAGATTGTAGAGTAAGTGATGAAATAATGTTAATCCAACCTAGTATAATGATTTAGCTTGCTTTAAATGCATTAAGTTCAAATATCACTTGGAAGAATTGATTATATATATATATATATAATATCCATACAAGATGCATCTATGGATATAGCCATCTTTACATTAGAAAATAGTTAATATATTTAGCTTGTGTGTTCATCACTTATATTCTTTATTTGTTTAGATATGAGCATATCCAATCTACAATAGATCTTTATCCAATCATGGACAGCTACACAACACTCACCTCTGAGTTGAGTCCAATTTGATGAGTCCAATCGGTTAAAAGAAAATTGAAGTGGTCCAAGAAATAAGAAGGTGTGTTTTGAATGCATCAAGATATTGAAAGGTGTAAAATGAAGTTGAAATTGGTGGGCCACTTTATGTTTGTGTGCAATGTATAAAGTGGTCCTTGGAAATATGTGGGTGCCTAAAATAATGGCTAGAGATTTAAATGCATCAAAAGGTGACCATTTATCCACTTTATGTATGATATTAAGACGATTAAAAACCATCTTTTTCATGTTTCATCTCCTTATCTTTCTAGAACTTAAAACAAAAAGGTTTTCACCTCCTTGTTGATTAACTGTGGTTTGAAAGAAGAATATTATATGTTATAACAAGTTGATTTGGATAAAATAGTAACAGACTTGTAAATTTACAAAAGAAGTAAATAAATGTTGCCTCACTAACCTCAGACTAGTCGGTATGGGGGCCGGCATATGCCTGGCTAGGCCCGGCACCGGACCCCCACACCGCTCCTCTAGGCCTGGCCCCAGCTCCTCCGGTTTCCAGATGCCGCCCTTGCCGGTCCAATTTTGGCACAATTTTCAAAAAAAACCCGTTGGGCAACGCTCAACTTAAAATTTTTTTTTTCAAATTTATATACACACCCTCTCCCCTATTTTATACCACTTTTCACCATTTTATCCCCACTTTCAACCCAAAACACTCTCTTTTTATATCCAACTTTTTTAAAAAAAATTATTTTTTCTCTCGCAATGAACTCTTGGTGGTCCTCGTCTTTGGGGGAAGGAGAGATGTTTTTCGCAAACTGCGTGATACGGGCGGCTCAGATTATTGCTAAAGAACAGGAGGAAGAGGATGAGGTCTTGTCTGAAAGACGAACTAGGCAACAACAGATTAATAGAGACCGTGAAGATATATCTTTAATAACCTTTTTATTCTTATTTGTTATTTCATCTTTTTATTATTTTTTTACGATAGGAGCGCACGAAAAGCATCTATCGGCAATGCTGTACCTGTTGATCAGCGGCAACAGGATTTAAACTCGTCCTCGCTAACCAACTATCACACCCCGACCCGCAGCGGAATAAAAGTCGGGGCATGATTGGGTTATCACCAAAGCTCATGATATTTACTAAGAAGTTTCATATTTATTAAATTCAAATTACATATTTAAATATCCAATAAACAAAATTCATACAAATACAAAAAAAAAACAATTCAAAATGTTTATTCCAACGCAATGACTTGTTTATTCTTCTAGGCCATCCTAAGGGTTTCTTTCCTCAACTGGATCACCTGTATCATGTGTAAAACAGATGAGATTTTGGGTCAACAAAAGTTGGCGAGTGAACCTTATTAAACATTGTAAATAGTTGCTTGTTTTATTTACTAAAGAAAATTCATGCATAATCACATGTGAGCAAATATATATAAGTAAACAATCACAAACCACATTGAATGAATATATGACATGAATGATGATGTATTTGAGATCAAGGCTCAATCAAACGGAGCCGATCTAATGAGGCACCTGATGCTCAACCCGTATCCCACGAGGAACTGATGGGCCTAATGAAATGAGTGCACTGAAATGATAAATTAAATCCACATATAAACCACACATCAAGCAATTCACATTTGATCACAAAATAATATAAACACAAATCTTTAAATTAAATAAAGGAATGGTACGACACATGATACACCCCAAAACGTGATTAAAACGGGGAATTTGTAGAGATTCACTCACAGTGGGTGCGTAGTCTTGATTGATGACGGGTGCGCACGAATTGAGAAATTGGACCGACGTAAGAATACTAACCTAAAATACAACGCGATAACTTAATAAATAAATAAATAAACTAACTTTTTGATTAAAAACCTTTGTTTAGATTTTTGAGTTTATTTTTGTGATTTTTATTAATATTTAAGCCTTTGTATTTTAGGTATTTTTAAATAACTTCTCTTTTAATCTAACTATGAAATAATAAATAAATAATAAATGGAATAATAAAAAGAAAAAGAGAAAAGAAAAAAATATAGACTGTCAGTCTGACAATGTCTGTCAGACCGGCCGAGCAGCGGCTTGTATGCGGGGGGGAGAGACTCGAACCCGCAACCTCTAGTTCGTGTGCACGCAGCTCTTCCAACTGAGTTACGTGTCTAACCCGTAAGATTTTGGATTTTAATTATTCTTATATATATCTTGGGTTCATTCAAATTTAGTCAAGGTTTTAAAAGGTTATACTGGATCGAACCGGACGCGCATCAAGGGTTTCGAACCCGGGACCTTGGTGGTGTTTTGCACACAGTCCACCGCTGGACTGTGTGTCTAACCCAGTTAAATCTAGGATTTTAATTATATTTGTATACATACTACCACTGCTATATTTCATTCAAAATAAAAACGGTTATGTGCATTGATGCGGTCATGAGCCGGATTCGAACCTGGGACGTGTATATCGTGTTTGCACACAGTCCACCACTGGACTGTGTGTCTAACCCGTTTGAAACATTCATTTTAATTACATAAAAACACTTAACCCACTTCGTCTTCTTCATTTTAAACTTAAACCAGAACTTTTACCCGCCTGAATAGATTTTCTTTCTGATTGATATTAGTGATCGACCGCATATAATGTTAATTAGGTGAAAAAGAATAGTAGAAGAGGTCTACCGTAACAGAGATGGCGGCACGATTCCGGCGGCTGGATTCCGACGATTCCGGTGGTTCTCCGGTGGAACAGAGTTTCTTTCAGACGACCGAGTTTTAGAGAGTAAGATAGAGAATATGAGCGAGTTTAGTCGGGGAGAATCCGACTGGTATTTACAGGGGTGATCGAGAGCTCGGTTTCGGCAACAATTGGCTTGGATTGATTGCCAGCTCAATCACAGACGGGCATTTACCAAATTAGATCGGACAGTTGTGATTTTAGAGGCAACCGCGTAGATTGCCGAGATTTCCGGCGAGGGGAAGAATGCGGGTGTTGCAGGTTCTTTTTAACTTGAATATAAGGGAAATAAGAATCTAAAAATAGCACGATTGATGTGTGCAGTGCAGTGGTGTTTGTTGTGTGTGGTTACTCGGGCGACCCGGGTTCGATTCCGGGTTCACCTATTTTCCTTTAACATATATTTTTTTTGTGCTTTTTAATTATCTAAATATTTATTATTTAATTGGTTATTTATTAAGATTATTTTTAAACACTAATTATCATTATTTATATAAGAAATATAAAAATAACCGAACGACAAGAATAAATACACTTTGATTGATAATTTGGGGCGGGCTTTCGAAACCTGATTTATGCAAATGTTACAGTATCCCCTACTTTTAGAAATTTCGTCCCGAAATTTAAGTAGTAGTTGTAACCGGAAAAAGATGCGGGTATTTCTCGCGCATGAGTCTTCACGTTCCCAAGTAAACTCAGGTCCTCGTTTTGACTCCCAACGTACCCTGACAATTGGAATACGTCCTCGCCTCAAACGTTTCTCACTGAAATCCATGATTTCCACTGGTCTTTCAACGAAGTGCATTGATTCATCGACTTGAATATCTTCTAGGGGGATATGGAGATTTTCGTCGGCGAGACACTTTTTCAAGTTTGATACGTGGAACGTGGGATGAATTCTGTTGAGTTCTTCTGGTAGGTCAAGCTTATAGGCTACAGGTCTTACTCTTTCGAGTATCTTGAAAGGTCCTACGTAGCGTGGTGCTAGTTTGCCCTTTTGGCCAAAACGAACCACTCCCTTCCACGGTGATACTTTCAAAAGTACTTGATCACCAACACAAAACTCTAGAGGCTTTCATCGTTTGTCCGCATAACTCTTTTGACGACTTTGAGCCGCTAGAAGATTGTTTCGAATTTGAAGGATTTTGTCGGTTGTTTCTTGAATCAATTCAGGTCCGGTGATTTGCGCTTCACCAATTTCGTGCCAACATACTGGAGATCGGCACTTACGACCATATAAAGCTTCGAAAGGAGCCATGCCGATACTTGCATGATAGTTATTGTTGTACGAAAACTCGACTAACGGTAGTGAGCGTCCCAGTTCCCTTTGAAGTCTATGACACATGCTCGAAGCATGTCATCAAGGGTTTGGATGGTGCGTTCAGATTGACCATCAGTTTGAGGGTGAAAGGCGGTACTGAGATCTAACCGTGTACCCACAGCGGTTCGTACGGCTCGCCATGTTCGTGAAGTGAAACGACCATCACGGTCTAAAATGATGCTTAACGGTACACCATGACTGCTTACGATCTCGCTGATGTAGATACGAGCTAACTTCTCGTTCTTGAAGTCCTCGCGAATCGGAATGAAGAGAGATGATTTTGTAAGACGATCGATTATTACCCATATGGTGTCATACCCATTGGAGGTGCGAGGTAACCCGGTAATGAAGTCCATGGTTATGTTTTCCCACTTCCATACATGTATTTCGGGTTGGACTAGAAGTCCTGAAGGTCTTTGATGTTCAGCTTTTACTTTGGAACAGGTAAGGTACCTGGAAACAAAAACAGCGATATCCTTTTTCATGCCAGGTCACCAGTAGGTGTATCGTAGGTCTTGATACATCTTATCGGCTCCTGGGTGTACAGAGTATCGTATTTTGTGTGCCTCATTCATGAGGAAATCATGAAGGTTGTCATGATCAGGAATCCATATGCGGTTTAACTAATATCGAATACCGTCGGATTTGGTTTCAATTTTGAGTTTAGCTCCATCCGTCACAGAAATAGTTGAGTTGCCCGGATTCGATCTTTGATGTCGGTTATGATTTGCGAACATAAAAGACGAATAGAGTTCGCATATCCTTTTCGACTGAGCGCATCGGCCACCACGTTTGCCTTGCCAGGATGGTACCGAATTTCACAGTCGTAATCGTTAAGAAGTTCGACCCATCTTCGTTGCCTCATATTCAACTCTTTCTGGTTGAAGATATGTTGGAGACTCTTGTGGTCAGTGTATATTTCACACTTGGTACCGTAGAGGTAATGTCTCCATATCTTGAGAGCAAACACAACGGCTCCAAGTTCCAGGTCGTGGGTGGTGTAATTCTTCTCATGAACTTTGAGTTGTCTAGAGGCATAGGCTATCACTTTTCCTCTTTGCATCAATACACAGCCTAGCCCTTGCCCTGATGCGTCGCAATAAACCACAAAGTCATCGCAACCCTCAGGGAGTGTAAGGATAGGTGCGTCACAAAGCCTTTGCTTTAAAGTTTGGAAGGCCTCCTCTTGCTTAGGTCCCCAAATGAAGGGTTTTCCTTTGTGAGTCAAGGCCGTGAGCGGTACGGCGATACGGGAAAATTGGCAATGAAGCGTCGGTAGTAACCAGCCAAACCAAGAAATGACCTAACTTCGGTAGGGGTACGTGGCGCTTGCCATTCCTGTACTGCCTTGATTTTTGAAGGATCGACATGAACCCTTTGTCATTGACGACATGCCCAAGGAATTTTACAGAATTCGCATTTTGAGAACTTAGCGTAAGCTTTTTAGTACTTAAGGGTGTAAGAATGAGTCGAAGGTGTCGCTCATGATCGGATTTTGACTTGGAGTAGATAAGAATGTCGTCGATGAAGACTATGACGAAACGGTCGAGGTAGGGTTTGCATACCCTATTCATTAAATCCATGAAGACAGCGGGGGTGTTGGTTAAACCGAAGGGCCTAACCATGAACTTGTAATGACCATAGCGAGTTCGGAAGGCGGTTTTTGGGATATCTTCTTCGCACACTCTAAGCTGATGATAACCAGAACGAAGGTCGATTTTGGAAAAACAGGTGGCGCCTCGAAGTTGGTCTATGTAACATTTGTCGAAAACGGGTTTTTCCAAACCCGCTTCGTTTGTAATCGAATATCGAGTTATGAATGTTTCGTAGCGTATTTATGTTGATTTTAATTTTTAATGATGCATAATTAATAAACAAACTAGAATATAAAAGTTATAATTGATAAAAAGTAAAAATAAAATAAATAAAATGAAAAACAGGCTGCCGGGACTCGAACCCGGGTCAGCCGGAAAGAGCTCAACGACTTAACACGCACACTTATAACCACTCCGCCACTTGATGTTTTCTGTTAGATCTAGGAATCAATAAAATCTTATGTTCAACCATGAATCAACCGGTTTACGCCAACTGTAACCGAAATCGGTTTCCAAACGTCCAAAAATGTTTGAGTGTTCGCGGTTTGCTGTCAATAACCGATACACCGACAATTTTAATCAATTTAATCTTGAATGGACTTGAATTCATGAGTTGATCGGTTTTAATAACCGAAAATCTGCATTTCCTGATTTACTCCAATCATAGTCCCCTCTCGCGACTCAAACTCATCTGCAGACCTTCAAATTTCACTTTCGCACTACTTTCAGTTCGTCGGAAAAGCTATTTGAACTCGCCGGACTTTCGCCGAAAAACCGTGTTTTCCATCAAATCAGCAAGTCTCTTAATTCTTTCATCGTCTATCAGTTGTTAAGCTTTTGCTAACTCAAACCCTTCAATCAGAATCCGCTTCAGACGACGAAATCGGATAATTAACTCTCGCCGGAAAACTTCTGAAAGTTCCCAATTCTCGATGTGAAACGGTATAGTCTTTTAAACCTTCTGGTAATTCTTGTTCAGTGCTTCAATTCTGCATTTAGCTAATCAAAATTGATAATCTGTCCGCTCAGACGAAATCCGTAAAAACAGAGCCGACGACTTCGCCGGAATTCTGAGATAGATCGTTTCTCCGGTATGTTTACTTCCGAAATCTTCTCTGCCATTTCATTTTAGTCATTTGAATGTTTGTCAATCGAATTAATCAAGAATCAGTAGAGTAATCGTAGTCTGTGTTTTTGTAATGAAGAAGACGAAGTTAGGTTGTTTATAAGTTTATTATAAATTGGATATTATCTCGGGTTAGACACACAGTCCATGTAACATCCGTCAAAAACGGATTTTACCAAACCCGCTCCGTTTATTAACCGAATAATCAGTTAAAAATTTCGTTGCGAATTTAATGCCCAAAATAATTTTAAACGATACATAATTAATTATTATACGGGAATATATAATTAGTTTTGGAAAAACTGTTAAAAGTGGCCCTGCCAGGTTTCGAACCCGGGTCAGTCAGCCGGGTCAGACTTAACACACACACACTCAACCACTGCGCCACTAGTGTTTCTTGTTAATTATTAGAATCAATTAATTCATATCATGATTCCCAAATTCAAAAACCGGCGCCCAAATTTCAGTCGTCGGAAATCCCGACTAACTCGCCAAGAAATTACGATATCTTCAGTTATAACGTAAACATTTACTAGGACATCGGTTATAACCGACGCCTGAGTCCGCGACACAAACTATAACCGCCGGAAAACGTAATGACTTTGAATCAAGTCGGAAATTGGACCAAGTTCATCGATAACCTGCCTTATAAATACCCCCTCGAACCTCTGCTAGCTTTTTCGCTCAAAACCCCACCTTTACCCGACGTAAATCCATTCGCCGGAAAACTTCTGTACCTCGCCGGAAAACCGAACCCTTCATTTCTAAGCGTTACTAAACCCCCTGAGCTTATACCGAAGTCACCCACATCCTTTTCAAGCTTTCTGAAGACTCTCTGCTGCAAGACACACGTCGCCGGAAGTGTTTGCTGTCACCGGAGTTTCGCCGGAGAAACAGAGGATCCAGTTGGTATACCTTACGCTTAATCCTTTATTCTTTTTATTTAATCTCACATGTAATTAACCATCAGACACTAACGAACATGATTTAATCATCGAACCAGTCGGACTTCCGATTCTGGTTAAAAAACAACGAAGAAGACGAAGTTTCTGTAATATATAAGTATAATTAAAATCAAGTTATAACTCGGGTTAGACACACAGCCCAGCGGTGGACTGTGTGCACATTAAACACGCTAACGTCTCGAGTTCGAATCTTGTCCCACGCATGCTGCCTTAATAAAAATGTTTTTTTTTTGTTAACCGAACCGGAGTCACCGCTGTATATGTTAAGTATAATAATAATCGGAATAATAACCAAGATAGACACACAGTCCAGCGGTGGACTGTGTGTATGTTTAAATCACAGGACACGAGTTCGAGTCCGGGCTACCGCACCGGCCGGATAATTATTAAACTTTTTATTTAAGACAGAAATGGAAATGTTCAGTTTGTATATAAGTATAATATAAATCGGATTATTTAACAAGTTAGACACACAGTCCAGCGGTGGACTGTGTGTTAACTCAACCCACAGGTCCCGGGTTCGAGACCTATGGAGCGCACCGGTCCGATTCAGTAAAATCTTTTTAGAAATAAATTGATTTTTGGAATTAATCTAATTAGTATATAAATATAATTAAAAACAGAAATATTTCGGTTAGACACGTAGCTCAGTTGGTTAGAGCTGCGTGCACGCGTACGGGAGGTCTCGGGTTCGAGCCTCACTCAGCGCACACATACATGCATACGAACCGGTCAAACAGTCAAGGTCAATGGTCAAGGTCAATGGTCAATGGTCAACGGTCAACGGTCAACGGTCAAAAGTCACTTTTTTAATTATTTTTATTTATTTATTTTAATTAAAAATCAATTAAAAATACTTAAAAATAACATTTTTAAGGTTAGAAAATAGCCTTAAACTCACAAAAATACACCCAACAATCCTACTAAAATGGATTAATAAAATCCGTTTACTTACTGAACCATAATGTTATTTATCTAGGTTAATTTCACTCGTGGTTAAAACCACTTCGCGTGCATTCAACATCATCACCGAACGCACCCACTGTGAGTGAATCTTACAACTCCCCCTTTTTAATTACACGTTTTGGGGTGTGTCATGTGTCACAAAATAATTAACTCGTTTATTTAAACTTGTGCCATACCATCCGGAATGTGTTTTACTGTCTGAATGATTTCGCCGGAGAAAACAGAGGAGTTCCAGTTGGTATAGACCTACGCTTAATCCTTTTATTCTTTTTTATTTTATTATGTATTAACCATCAACATTACATGATTTAATCATTCGAACCTCAGTTCCGGGAAATTCGATCTGTTAAACATCACGAGAGATCAAGTTTATGTAATATTAAGTATAATTAAATCATTTTTATATCTCGGGGTATAGAACAAACCAAGTTCCAGGGTGACTGTGTTGAATAAAAACCTTTCTCGAGTTGATATCTTGTCAGCAGCATGCATAAATTTGAAAAATTGTTTTTTTTTGTGTTAATATATCGAAAGGTCCATACTGTATAATGTTAAGTTAAATAATATGAGACTTGATAACCAGATATGACACATTCGTCCGGCGGTGGACGTGTGTATGTTTAAATCACAGGGCACGAGTTCGAGTCCGGGCTACGCACACGGCCTGGATAATTTTAACTTTTTATTTAAGACCGAATGAAATGTTCAGTTGTAGATAAGTTAATAAAAATCGGATATTAACAAGTTAGACACACAGTCCAGCGGTGGACTGTGTGTTAACTAACCCACAGGTCCCGGGTTCGAGACCTGTTGACGCACCGGTCCGAATTCAGTAAAATCTTTTTAGAAATAAATTGATTTTGGAATTAATCTAAATTTGTATATAAATATAATTAAAAACAGAAATATTTCGGGTTAGACACGTAGCTCAGTTGGTAGAGCTGCGTGCACGCGTACGGGAGGTCTCGGGTTCGAGCCTCACTCAGCGCACACATACATGCATACGAACCGGTCAAACAGTCAAGGTCAATGGTCAAACGGTCAATGTCAACGGTCAACGGTCAACGTCAAAAAAGTCAACTTTCTTAATTATTTTTATTTATTTATTTTAATTAAAAATCAATTAAAAATACTTAAAAATAACATTTTTAAGGTTAGAAAATAGCCTTAAACTCACAAAAATACACCCAACAATCCTACTAAAATGGATTAATAAAATCCGTTTACTTACTGAACCATAATGTTATTTATCTAGGTTAATTTCACTCGTGGTTAAAACCACTTCGCGTGCATTCAACATCATCAACCGAACGCACCCACTGTGAGTGAATCTTACAACTCCCCCTTTTTAATTACACGTTTTGGGGTGTGTCATGTGTCACAAAATAATTAACTCGTTTATTTAAACTTGTGCCATACCATATCGTGAACTAAACTTAGATTGTTTATATTGTTGTAATTATGTATTTCATTTTGTCAACTTATATGAAATTCATTCATTAAGCCCATCAGTTCCTCGTGGTAGACGAGTTGAGCAACGCGTGCCTCAAAACAAATCCATTATTGTTCATGTGTGTATTCTTGAGTTTTTATTGTTTGTAGTTATGTCTTTCACATTATCATGTTTATGCAAATTCATTCATTAGGCCCATCAGTTTCCTCGTGAGAGACGAGTTGAGCAACGCGTGCCTCTAAACGATCCATTATTGTTCATGTGTGTATTGTTTAATATTAAATTGAATTATGAATAAGTTTACATCTATTTTTACTATGTGTGGTTGTGCACTTTATTTCATAATCAATTAAATAAACTTGTTCAAATGTTTTCCATAGGATTCACTCGCCAACTTTTTGTTGATCCAAAAACCCTTTTATACATGATACAGGTGAACAGGATAAAGCAAGGAAAACATAGGAAATGCCTTAGAAGAAAACAAAGAAGCTTAGATTGATGTTTAGGTCATTGATGTAATTATGATTGTAAATTTCCATTAAACTGTATTAATGAATATGAAACGTTAAAATAAATGTCATGAGCTTTGATGATAACCCAATCATGCCCCGATCACCTTTTCCGCTGCGGGTCGGGGTGTGACAGTCCAGCGGTGGACTGTGTGCGCACATATATCACACGCCGCGAGTTCGATCCTTGACACACACGTATGCTCTGTAATAAAGATGTTTTAT
The DNA here is from genome assembly GCA_947069175.1 of Scalesia atractyloides. NCBI lineage: Eukaryota > Viridiplantae > Streptophyta > Magnoliopsida > Asterales > Asteraceae > Scalesia > Scalesia atractyloides. The sequence continues at coordinate 3,330,931 of CAMTDV010000018.1, read as the reverse complement.
TTTTCTAACTAAACCGGATTAACTCACGGAAGATGTTAAGTGTAATAAAAATCGGTATATTAACCAGGTTAGACACACAGTCCAGCGGTGGACTGTGTGCAACACTAACCCACAGGTCCCGGGTTCGAGACCTGTTGCACACTCCGGTTGATGATTTAAAACCCTTTTTGAAAATAAAAGAATTTTGAATAAACTAAAATAGTATATAAATATAATTAAAAACAGAATTATTTCGGGTTAGACACGTAGCTCAGTTGGTAGAGCTGCGTGCACGCGTACGGGAGGTCTCGGGTTCGAGTCCTGCCCGGCGCATACATACACACAATAGAACCGGTCAAACAGTCAACATTCACAGTCAAACAGTCAACGGTCAATGGTCAACGCAAAAGTCAACATTTTTTTATATTTTTATTTATTTAATTTAATTTAAAAATCAATTAAAAATACTTAAAAATAATGTTGTTAAAGATAGGAAATAGCCTTAAACTCACAAAAATATATCTAAAAATCCTATTAAAATTATTAATAAAATCCACTAATTTTCTATACCTTCCGTTATTATTTAGGTTAGTTAATCCTCGTTGATCAATCCTTCAAACTCGTGCGCATCTCATCATCTCCAACCGAACGCACCCAATGTGAGTGAATCTCTACAAATTCCCCGTTTTAATCACGTTTTTGGGGTGTATCATGTGTCTTACCATTTATTATATTTAAATCATTGTGCATACATCATGTCCATGAACAAATGTGTATTCAGTTTGTATCAACTGTTTGTGTGGTTACTGTTTAGATTTAATTTATTATTTCAGTACATGCAATATCATAGGCCGCCGCTCCCCATTACATTATGAGCGTTGAGCTGTTCCCCATTACATTATGAGCGTGAACCGGGCGTTGCCAACATACGATCGGCTCCGTTTGATTGAGCCTTGATCGCACAGACATTCATCATAGGCCTCAGTTCCCCATTACATTATGAGGGTGAACGTGACGTTGCCAACATATACAGTTTCATTCATGTTATATATTATGCAAGTTCATATGTTATTGTATGTTATTGTATGTTATTGTTTGTGGTTGTTATTGTTATTGTATGATTATTTACATTTGCTCATATATGACTATTGTATAATTTTTCCTTGATAAAGATAACAAGAAATCAATAATAAATGTTTATCTAACAAGGTTCACTCGCCAACTTATGTTGACCCAAAAACCCCATTTTTACACATGATACAGGTGACCCAGCTGCAGCAAGAAACACATAGGATTAGCTTAGAAGAATAAACTGGTTTAGAGCTTGGATTGTTTAGTTGATTATTTTTCTTTGTATTTGTATGAACATGTTTGGATTATTGAGAATGTAATTTTGACTTAAATGAATATGAAACATATTAGTAAATATCATGAGCTTTGGTGATAACCCAATTATGCCCCGACTCTTATTCCGCTGCGGGTCGGGGTGTGACAGTCTAGAAGGTCATCAATGCGAGGCAGTGGATAGCGATTTTTAACCGTCAACTTGTTGACTTCTCTATAATCAATGCACATGCGAAACGTTCCATCTTTCTTCTTCACAAAAAGAACAGGCGCACCCCAAGGCGATGAGCTAGGACGTATGAATCCTTTGTCAGTCAACTCTTGCAGTTGAACTGGCCAACTCTTGCATCTCGGATGAGGCTAACCTATAAGGGGATTTTGCGACCGGTGTAGCGCCAGGCACAAGATCGATTCGAAATTCGACTTCTCTCACAGGAGGAAGTCCTGAAACGTCGTCGGAAAAAACTTGCGGGAATTCTTTCACAATTGGAATATCTTCGAGCTTTCTCTCATTGCCTCCCTTCTTGACGACGTGAGCTAGAAATGCGACGTAGTTCTTGCGAAGATAACTTCGGCTTGAAGGCAGGACATCAATTTGAGTCCTTTCGAAGGGGTTTCCCCAAAGATACGTAGTGTTTGACCGTCAGCGAGCGGAATACGAATGAATTTTTCATGGCACACCACTTCAGCGTGATGCTGGCTGAGCCAGTCCATGCGATGATAACATCGAAACTTCACAATTTCATAGGAATGAGATCAATTGGGAAATCATGATCATTTAGGGTGAGAGTACAATCGCGTATAATAGAAGTTAATGAAGTGGGTTTTCCGTAGCAACTTCCACCGTCAAAGATTCAACAAGATTATCACGAGGTTGGTCGAGGATAGATTCGAATTCTAAAGACATAAAGCTCTTATCCGCACCAGTATCGAATAATATGGATGCATAACTACCATTTATGGGAAATGTACCGTTGACCACATTGTTGTCAGCCCTGGCTTGGTTGGCGTTGATATTGAAAGCTCTTCCTCTAGCAGGTGGAGGAGCTTGGTTAGCTTGGTTTACCGGGTTTGCTTGAGCTCGGGCATGGATGATGTTCACCAGGCGTGGGCAAGTGTTCCTGAAGTGGTTTGGGTTCCCACAATTGAAACAGGCTCGCATGGGTTGCATCATGGGGTAGTTGGGGTTGGTAGTAAGGTTGGGCTGCGTGTGGTGCAGGTGGTAGAAGTAAGGGTTGTTGGGCTTGGCCCACCCTTTGATTTTGGGTTTGGGTTGGAGGTTGACTGCAGTTCATTCGCTGAAGAGTACGGCAGGTTTGGATGGTGTGACCCGCACGGCCATAACTTGTGCAATGTTGGCAGGGGTTTTCAGGAGGGTGATGGGATTGACAACGGTATACTTTGGGTGTGGGCCGGTGTATGGCCTTTTGAATGGCGCGGCTGGAGGGGCAACTTGGGTGATGGGGCAGCAGTGATGGGAGGGTTGGTTTGGGTGACGGCAAAGTTCTTGCCATTTCGCTTCCTCTTACCAGCAAACTTCGAGGATGAACCTGGGTGGTTTGGAATTGGGGTCTCAATGGATGCTTTCTTCTTCTCATCTTTGAATTTACCGTTTGAATGCGATTTTCAGTGAGTTCCGTAGCTAACTCCATTGCGGCTTCAAGTGTTGCAGGCGAAGTGCTTAAAACCGAATCTTGGATTTTCGAGGGGAGGCCTCGAATGTAGTGTTCGACTAAGCGGTATAAGGGGTGAACAGATTGGGGATCATCTGGTTCAACTCGAGAAATCTCTTATTGTATGAAGTGTGGTCTCCTTCCTTTTGTTTCAATGCGTGAAACTCGTCTTCTAGCTTTTTGATTTCGCTACTTGGACAGAAACGTCTCGTCATGATTTCCCTTAACTCTTCCCATGTTAAGGCCATGGCATCTTCAACACCTCGCTTACCCTTTTCCGTGTTCCACCAGGTAAGGGCTACCCCAAACAACCTTCCAGTCCGTAACGCACCTTATGGTCCTCGGGACAGTCGCAATTGAGAAAGGTGTTTTCCATCTCCTCAAACCAGTGAAGGAGAGCGGTGACACCTTCAGTCCCTTCATATTTTGGGGGATCGCAGGATTTGAAGTGTTTGTAGGTGCATTTGGGGGTTTTGGAAGGAGGGTTGGCGACGCTTTGGTTTTCTTGGTTGGGAGGGTTGATGGGATTAGCGGTGAGGGCTTGTTGAACTTGTATCACGATGTCAGGAAGCACTGCGGCCATTTGTTTAGCAATTTGCGTGGCCAAACGTTCGTTTGACTTTCCTGGCCTTCTACCTCCACGTAATTGCCTAGCCGACATCTACAGGAACATATGTAGGAAGATTGTGAGTTCAAGAATTTCCTAGGTGTCATGTGTCATAAAAAGAATGAAAACAACATAACTGAAAATAATTTAACTACATCCATAGGATGTCTTGGGTTTGCTCATGTTTGGGCCTCTAAGTGTCCCCCATACCATTGCATGTGTAGTTATGTGGGCCCCCATGACTATTGGGCTTGGTAGGATTCACATTGGTGTCGGCGGGTTAACACTCGCACCACCCGAATGAAAATCGTAAAACATGATTGCGAGATGTATGGTAAGAGGGTGTCCAGGTGTAGACACAATGACAGCTCAAAGTGGGGTTAGCTCACACGACGTTTGGTATAGCATGCTTTGGCCTAATAGGTCCTTCGTACTCATCGTTAGTCCCCAGGTATGCAAACTGGTCCTTTATTTTGGATTTATACGAATGCCAAGCCTAGACAGGACGTTCCGACTACCGGTACTCGTACGCTTCCAGTTACTACATGCCCGTCGTGAAAACTCACTTTGATGTGATTTGAAAAATACGAAATCATTGCAAAAATCATGGAAATCGTGAGGTGTGTGCTTTCATAGATATGACATGTTATGAGGATATGAACTATGATGAGCATTGCATATTAACATGTACTTATGAGTGTGCTTGCATAATATTGGCTGTGAAAATAAACATGAAACATATAAACATCATGAATTTTGCATGTAACACATAAACAATTAAAATTTAATCAACTATAGTATAGGCTCTAAGGGTCTAATAACCTATCCTATATCCCTATAGCCACAAGCTCTGATACCAATCTGTCACACCCCGACCCGCAGCGGAATAAAAGTCGGGGCATGATTGAGTTATCACCAAAGCTCATGATATTTACTAAGAAGTTTCATATTTATTAAATTCAAATTACATATTTAAATATCCAATAAACAAAATTCATACAAATACAAAAAAAAAAAACAATTCTAAATGTTTATTCCAACGCAATGACTTGTTTATTCTTCTAGGCCATCCTAAGGGTTTCTTTCCTCAACTGGATCACCTGTATCATGTGTAAAACAGATGAGATTTTGGGTCAACAAAAGTTGGCGAGTGAACCTTGTTAAACATTGTAAATAGTTGCTTGTTTTATTTATTAAAGAAAATTCGTGTATAAATCACATGTGAGCAAATATATATAAGTAAACAATCACAAACCACATTGAATGAATATATGACATGAATGATGATGTATTTGAGATCAAGGCTCAATCAAACGGAGCCGATCTAATGAGGCACCTGATGCTCAACCCGTATCCCACGAGGAACTGATGGGCCTAATGAAATGAGTGCACTGAAATGATAAATTAAATCCACATATAAACCACACAACAAGCAATTCACATTTGATCACAAAATGATATAAGCACAAGTGTTTAAATTAAATAAAGGAATGGTACGACACATGATACACCCCAAAACGTGATTAAAACGGAGAATTTGTAGAGATTCACTCACAGTGGGTGCGTAGTCTTGATTGATGACGGGTGCGCACGAGTTGAGAAATTGGACCGACGTAAGAATACTAACCTAAAATACAACGCGATAACTTGATAAATAAATAAACTAACTTTTGATTAAAAACCTTTTTTAGATTTTTGAGTTTATTTTTGTGATTTTTATTAATATTTAAGCCTTTGTATTTTAGGTATTTTTAAATAACTTCTCTTTTAATCTAACTATGAAATAATAAATAAATAATAAATGGAATAATAAAAAGGAAAAGAGAAAAGAAAAAAATATAGACTGTCAGTCTGACAATGTCTGTCAGGCCGGCCGAGCAGCGGCTTGTATGCGGGGGGGGGGGGGGGGGAGAGACTCGAGCCCGCGACCTCTAGTTCGTGTGCACGCGGCTCTTCCAACTGAGTTACGTGTCTAACCCGTAAGATTTCGGATTTTAATTATTCTTATATATATCTTAGGTTCCTTCAAATTTAGTCAAGGTTTTAAAAAGGTTATATTGGATCGAACCGGACGCGCATCAAGGGTTCCGAACCCGGGACCTTGGTGGTGTTTTGCACACAGTCCACCGCTGGACTGTGTGTCTAACCCGGTTAAATCTAGGATTTTAATTATATTTGTATACATACTGCCACTGCTATATTTCATTCAAAATAAAAACGGTTATGTGCATTGATGCGGTCATGAGCCGGATTCGAACCTGGGACGTGTATATCGTGTTTGCACACAGTCCACCACTGGACTGTGTGTCTAACCCGTTTGAAACATTCATTTTAATTACATAAAAACACTTAACCCACTTCGTCTTCTTCATTTTAAACTTAAACCAGAACTTTTACCTGCCTGAATAGATTTTCTTTCTGATTGATATTAGTGATCGACCGCATATAATGTTAATTAGGTGAAAAAGAATAGTTGAAGAGGTCTACCGTAACAGAGATGGCGGCACGATTCCGGCGGCTGGATTCCGACGATTCCGGTGGTTCTCCGGTGGAACAGAGTTTCTTTCAGACGACCGAGTTTTAGAGAGTAAGATAGAGAATATGAGCGAGTTTAGTCGGGGAGAATCCGACTGGTATTTACAGGGGTGATCGAGAGCTCGGTTTCGGCAACAATTGGCTTGGATTGATTGCCAGCTCAATCACAGACGGGCATTTACCAAAATTAGATCGGACAGTTGTGATTTTAGAGGCAACCGCGTAGATTGCCGAGATTTCCGGCGAGGGGAAGAATGCGGGTGTTGCAGATTCTTTTTAACTTGAATATAAGGGAAATAAGAATCTAAAAATAGCACGATTGATGTGTGCAGCGCAGTGGTGTTTGTTGTGTGTGGTTACTCGGGCGACCCGGGTTCGATTCCCGGTTCACCTATTTTCCTTTAACATATTTTTTTTGTGCTTTTTAATTATCTAAATATTTATTATTTAATTGGTTATTTATTAAGATTATTTTTAAACACTAATTATCATTATTTATATAAGAAATATAAAAATAACCGAATGACAAGAATAAATACACTTTGATTGATAATTTGGGGCGGGCTTTCGAAACCCGATTTATGCAAATGTTACACCAACGAATACGTCCATGCAAACCTTCCAGCCGACTTGATAGAACACATATGGAACAACGTATACAACAGGGGCAGTGACGAAGACAATAAAGAGTAGTATTTATGTTTGTGTTAATTTTTTTTAATCTGGTCTTTTTTTTATAAAATTTAGGTAGTGTAATTTTTTTTTCTAGGTTATGTAGTTTTTTTTATCCATGTAATGTTTTTTATTTTTTTAATTTAATAGAATATTTTATTTAAAATCGTTTTATAAATTAGATAACAAAATACATAAAATAAATAAAATATGTTATTTAAGGTGGGGTAGGCCCATCCTCACCCCCTCATTTTGCTAGGAGGGCCATCCTTCAAAGAATGGGGACGTGACATCCTACATGGCGGCCCATCCCCTTAAGGCTCCTCATACCCTCTAGTCTAATAGGAAAAGTTATTGGAAATCATGGTGACATCCCCATCCCCCTAGGGTTTTTAGATGGGCTGTTTTCGGTAGTCAACATCAGACTCCAATTAAAGACTCCATTTAAACCTGAAATTTTAACACAAGAAGGCATGAACCCAAAAGCCGTGTCTAATAGGTTGACACGAATACGATATGTTTGACCTAATCTTTTATTATATATTACTTTTATTTACACGTAAAAGCTATAAAATTACAAATTCACAACAAAGAATACAAATATATGATAAACAAACATGTTAAAACGGGTCAACCCATAAACCATAGACCTAAACACGACATGTAAGAGAAATGTGTTTCGAGCTCTGCCTGAACTGACACAAATCTATTTAGAATAAACAAAATCATGTGCAATGTACGAAATTTAAATCTTAAAAATCCACCGCTAGCTTTGAAAAGTTTTCAAAATAAAAATAAAGTTGTTTTTTTTTGTATACTTGGTAATTATTCTTATAATCATTATCATAATTATAAAATACTAGAGATTGAAAATTTATAGATGCATTTTTAAAATAAAAGTATTTCTTAAATTTTCTTATATTAATGACATATGGGGAACAAGATATTCTAACGAAAAGGTAAAATAAAGTTGTACACTTCAACAAATCTTTAAGTAAAGATAAGACAATAATATAAACACTTAATAACCCACCAAATAATATATTTTTCTACTTCATGTTATGGTGGGGATCTTGATGAGTTGGTTCATCCCCTCTAATGAAGTATGCATCCACTAGTTCAAGAAGAATGCACCTAGCCCATACCAACACGTTTGTATAAAATTTGATTATATAAACTAACTAAAAACGAAGTATAATGTATGGTCTATTTGCAATGTGTTCTCTGCATCGCTCAAGTGTCAAGAACTTAAGTCTAACGCAGCGTATACGTATTTCCATCCAATGTGTATGCCGGTTACGGATAAACAAAATACCAAGAAAAATTCAAATTTAATATATATGCAAAAATTTTATGAATATGAATTCGTTTTTAAAGTTAGTTCTTTAACTTCTTGTAGATTTATAGAATAAGTTGATAAATGAAACTTCTATTTACTTAAAAGTTTTATAAAATATTAAAATGAATATAACCTTTGGGCTTAGTAAATACTAGTTGGGCCATTAGCATATAACTAAAAGATGATAAATGGGCTATAAAAGATTTTATACAGGTGGGCCGGTTCTTGGGTAGGGATTGGGTCATCAAATTCATACATCAACGTATTAACTTTGGACTTTGGACCTTGGATGTTGGAGTACCAAAACCTCATGATAGGGTCAAGTAGTCAACAACCTTCACAAAGTTTATTTCTTTGCCGACTACTGGGTCTATCTCACGTTTTCTTAAAAAAAAAAAAAAGAAGTAATCGTTTACGAAGAAAAATCTAATAAATTCGTTTGTGAAGGTTATCTCAATCAAGAATCTCTATTGGTTCTTCATCGACGAGATGTCTAAAGACCATAACTCTGACCTAACAAATAGAGAGAACGAGAACAACAATGAGACTAGGTAAGAAGTATCTCATTATCTAATTAATCTAGTTATGTTGTATCCCGACTAGGTGTAAATGACCCTAGCTCGACTTCACCTCAACTCGAGCTCGGCTCGTTTAACTTGACAGATCTCGAACATAGCATATATATATATATATATATAGTTTTATCTACACACGTATATAATTAATTATTTATATATTATTGATTAGTAACTTCTTTGTGCTTTTGGTTGTGCTATAAAGATGGCTTTGTAAGTGTTTTGTGGTTGTCATACACTAGCATTTTTTGTTGTATCTTTTTGTGCTATTTAAGTGTTTTACATTTATGTGGGGTGAGTCATTTGCACCCCATCGCTCCACCTGCTCATTTCTTTTTCACTGTCTTTCATCGGTGGTTCGTTACCGGCGTACGTCCGATATGACTTGGTTTTGTTTTTCACCTTAACTCGATTAGGGTTTTCAGGTGACTATGTGTTGGTATTTGACGCCATTTTGTTTTATTTGTTTCTCTGGTTTGCTTTATCTGCCACAGACCTGCAGATTTGTTGTCGCATGTGTGTTATTGGGGTGATTTTGGCTTTAAGGCTCAATCAAATTCGCCTTTTTAGTCTTATTTCCGGACGTTATGTTTCTTTTGCGTTTTGTGTGATATGGCTAGGCGTATGCACCAATGATGTTGTTTAGATTGTTTATAGCCGAAGTTGAGGTGGTTATTGATACGCCAATGATGTTGTTTAGATTGTTTCTTGCCGATTTTCATCAAGGGGTTGTTGGTTGTGGCTTTAGCGGTTATGTATTCACTTATGCCGATAACGATGGCCTTCTGTGTTCATCTATGGCTTAAAGTTACGTTGTATGTATTTTGTGTTTGTGGTTGTTGTACACTAGCAAAGTTATGTTGTACTTTGTTAGGGTATTTAAGTACTTTACATTTATGTGGGCTGTGTATATTGGTTTGAGCCGTTTTACGGCGAGCTGGTTGTTGACCGTCATTTTCGTGTGCATTTATTTGCTCCTCTCTGCCTGTGACGATGGAAGTCTTTGTTCATCTCAAGCTTAACGTTGGTGCTTGAAGGATTCTTGCTCATACGAGCGTTATTGTGATTGTTATGCATGATGGTTATGATTTTAATGGTTATTGGGTGAAGCATCCTTTCATGCAGCTGTGACGAGCCGCTGAGTCTTAACATCTTCGATTTATAATGCCATGCGCATAGCTGGAATGTCATTTGGTGGCTGTCATATTTTTTTGTGTATTTATACATTATCTGTCACACCCCTAAATTATCACTTGCGGAGTTTTACCGCGAGGCGAGTGACGTATCAGAATCTAGCCACTAATCATGTCGAACTAATAGTAAATAATACAACGCAAGTCATCATAACCAACATGAAAAGTGACTTATAAATTAAACAATTCAAAATAGTATTTGTTCAGCGGAAGAAAGCGTAAAAATCTCAAACAATTAAAATCAAAATATCTTATAGCGTAACGTTTTATTGTTCACAATCAAGTAACGCGCCCCATGACACTTCAAGCTCTCCAGACTGCAAGTTCCCATGCATGAATCATCTAACAACCTGCAAGCATGCAGAAAAAGTGTGATCAACGATTAAGCCGGCGAGTTCACAGTTTTTGTTTAACATAAACCAGTTGGTGTTTACTTTAAAGACATGTTGATAATAATTTGATACAGCAGTGACGTCAGTTTGTTTGCTCTTCCCAAATGCCTATCTGTAATATTCAAAAATTTAAGAAAGGAATTATAGAATTCATAAGTATTTATTATAAATAAAATTGATTGATAAGGTAGTTAGTTATATATTTCTATGATTAGTATCTAAATCTCACATGTGTAAATGTTTTTGACCTTTGAGTAAAATGGAAATAAGATAATAATAAAATAATATTTGCATGTAACGTAACTCTCGTTCAAGCTTATCATTAAACTTTGAATTCAAATATTTTGATTTCTTTAAAACTAATCGGCCGGATATTTTGGCTATGATCATCATCTTTTTATTTTTAAAACCTCCGATACTACTATTGCGTTCACTCCTACAACACACCATCACCACTAAATTTTGTCGATCACTTGCGCTACTCCGCCGCTGCACCACCTCGGGTATCGACTACGTGTTCTAAGTTTCCGATTTGGTTCCGACCCACCATTCAGCAACCGCCGTACATCAGCCGCTTTTCAGTCATCGCACTCCGACACACCATAGTTCTAGCTTCACACATCCGCGTCCCCGTGACCATTGCAACTTCATCATCCCCGCCATCACTCTAGATCAAGTCCACGGCCATAGCTGCTGCCTTGATTCGTTTTCGTTCGATCGTTAGAGAACTTTTATTGTTTATCTCCGGTGGCTCAGTTCGTAAACTAAGGTACCCAAATCAAACTCTTTGATTCGGATATAGATATTTGAATTCCAGTTTCGTTTCGATGGTTCCGGAGACTAACGCTTTTAAAATTTGGAATTTGATTATAACCTTAATAAAGATGATGAACTATAGTGTTAACAATTCGATACAATAATAAAATAATGTCCATTGTTCTTTCTTTCATGTTTGATGATCCAAGCTTTTAAGTTTCTGTTAGCCTACAACTTAAATGTTTGGAACATGTGGTTTTATTTCTTTCGGGTTGCTAAGGTCGAATCGAATTGACACACACATCTATGATGTTTTTTTTGTGTAGTCTAAGTATCTCATAAAAGAAAATATAATGTTTCGCCACGGAAGTTAAAATGGGCACGTCACCGAGTGTGTTACAATATAGATATATGCTGTGTGAATGATGGAATATTGCAAACTTAATTCTATTAGTTTATCACTTTACTAAACTGACTTTTATTTATTTAATGTTAGAATCGATATTTTACATTTACAACTTCTTTTGGGTTTTACTAAGATATACGAATAACATGTGATATTTAATTTGTTTGAAAAAAACACTTCTATGAACCTTTTTATACATAATAAAGATAACACGTTACTTTCTAAAGTTTTGGCAATTAGTTTATTTTGTAAACTCAAGTAGATTTTTCGTTAACTATGAAAGTAAAAGGATTAGATTCGAGTTCTTGGTCGCCGGGAGATATAAAGAAAGAACTTTTAAATAAATAAATTATAATTAACTAATCCTGTAGATATGGGATTTAGGTTTGCGTAATTTTTGAGGGCGACTTGATTTGTGGATTTTGGCTTTGCTCGCTAAACTAAGTTACGGATTCTGTTTTCATTTTATCGTAGTATACTTTTATATTTCGTTACTCGTTGGTACGGATTCATGTCATTGTCATCATAGTATTTTATTCAATCCGTTACTTTGTAGTACGGGTGTTTTCGTTAGAGTTTCGGTTCGTCTTGTTATATGATTGGTATTTGTTGTAACATGCAATAGACCTTAGATTTTGTGCTCGTTATTGCATGTTCCCCTATGATACGTTTATTTCTAATATGGCCTTGTACTCTGTCACCCGAGCAATTATATGTTTAGACTTGTCGTTGGGGCGTCAACGACATGGCACTCATCGTGACGGTGCGTAACTAAAGTTCACGGCATCTCTAGTTTGTGCTTGTGTAGCACCTGGCCCCTCGAGGTGAATAGATCGATCTTAGCTCTGACTCCTGACTCCTGTTGAGATGGAAAAATGTGTGTGCGCCTACACGCATCATCTCGGCGCATGGACTATGGCCATGCATGCCTCTGTTTAGGCTTGTGGGTGCTTCTATATTACGTGACTTATTTATTGTTATGTGTAGTTACGTATGTCTTGTATTGTATCTGATATGCTCTGAATTATATGTTATATGCATCTGATTATGTTCAGTATCTGTTACCTGTTCAGTATAAGTTTTGGGATTCAAGTTACATAAGTATCTGTTTTAGTGCCATAATTTCAGTCCCTGTTTTCAACATTTGTCCGGTGTCCGCCTCAGTCTTTTGTTTTGGAACCGTTTTGATTCCAGTATCGGTTTACATAATTCAGATTATCACGTTTTCAAAACTCAGGTTATCTAAATTATTTTATTCATTAAATATATATTTCCAAATTAGAAATATAGTTGTTTCGACTAAATATTAATTTATTACAAAATTCAAGTTATAATTTGATTATGATTTACATCTCAATGTTTATTTATAATATAGTACTTTTGATAATTTTTTTTTTGTTTTAAAGAAAGTGAGATTCTTAAACAATATTATATTATAAGTAAAACTATATGGGAGAAGGAATAATGGTTTTAGTTTCAAATGTGGTTTCAATATCAGTCTCAGTTCCGCTTCCGTTATGTGGTGTTTCGTTCTCATTCGTCCGTCTTTACATTTACTATTGATTTCTCCGTTACTGAGCAACTTTTTGGCTCAGCCGTATTTTTCTTTTTGTGTTTGTCTTATTTGTTTGACAGGTAACATGGGAAACATGGGAAAATAAGTGAGGAGTGTTTTGAAGATCAAGTTTTGTTTCGTTTCTGAAATGTAAGAAATTGTAATTAGGATTCGTTATGGATTTGGTTTTAGTTTTGATATTTGTATGAGTGACACGTCAGCCTTCCGGGTTGGGGTGTTACACCATCAACATTGGTCATGTGGTTAAGGTCATTAGTTCACGCCCGTCTTCCCAGGTACGGTGTGAGGTTGTCAAGCCAATAGCGCTATCAACTAATACCTCGTTGCCCTCCAAGCAACTAGTTCGGTAGTAAGATGGGACACAAAGTGATAGATTTGAGTGTATTATCCCAACATCAAAATTAAACAACAGTTTTAACGCATCCCCTCTAGGGATAAAAGTTTGCAAAGTACCCCCTCCAGGGATATAAGTTTGTTTGTTTGTCTCCACTGGATGTATGCGTGTAAAAGAGTAGTGAACTCACCTTAGTTTAGCTCGGTAGATTAGGTTATGTGAGCTATTATGGTCAACCACGTCCTATTATGGTTACCAAGAATATTGGGATCGTTTATGTAATTCATGCAAATCCTACATGTATCCAGCAATTAACATGCGTACATGTTGTCACAAATATATTACCGAGCAGTTTTAAGGCACGTGTTCACAATATAACGTACGACGTGCAATTACACCATTTATACAATTATTTAGCATGTGTGAATATAAAAGGTAGGAAGTTCGACAATTATACACTTATAATCATGCATAGCAAAATTCAATGAAAATAGGCTGTTTTGGGGTGTCCGTTTACTATACTTACAAAACTGCAAAAATTTTGATATTTTTATATGACGTGCCCCTCGGAAGGTTTGGACTTGTGTTAAAATTTAGAGTCTAACTCTTAACAAAAAATGTATAAATTATCATTTACTATGCAGTGGCCAGATTCGTCACTTTCTAATTGCAACGTACGGGAAAAATCATTTAAAAATCCTTGTTTATTCTTTTTACAAATTCTAGTTGGAGATTTCCGCGACCTCCGGAATCAATCTACAATAAAAATTTGAGATCATAAATCAATTCCTACATTGAGTTAGATATTCGTAATGTGCTGCAAATTCTGCTAGAAAATGCAGTCTGAACCTTCGATACGGAAAAATTCATAAAACATTCAATTTTCGTCGAAAAAATGCAATTCTAATTGGGTTTGAAAGATATTTCCTAGAAAAAACATCATAGGTTCAAAAGTTGCACGTATTTGTTAAGTCTGGACTTTGTTACAGCCGATTAAAATCGGCTGTAACTTTCTGGACAAAACTTGTTTTGGTACCCGACTTCCAGAAACGATTACTTAGCAAACAAAAAGACCCATATGCATCATATATAGCAGGTAATCATTACAAATAAGGTTATACATAAACTAATTCATCAAGAACTAATAAGGTTCAAACCAAGATCATGCATTAATCGAAACCCTAATGACTAACCGAGCACATAAGCGATCAATCACCAATCAACTATGAATTCTAGCAACCCTAGACTATGCGTAACATCATTAAACATCACGAACATCGATTTATGCAAAAACACAGCCATGGATTGATACAATTAACAAGGCTGTAAACAAGAAAAGTGTGTTTCCAAATAAAGGAGTGACGAGGATTGATGTTAGCTTGAATCCGAACGAATTAAGGCCTTGTTCTTTGTCGATTGGAGAGGAGCAGAAGATAGATAGAGAGAGAGAGAAAGAGCTAAAGGACGTATGGGAGTTTAGGGGGGCGACCTAGGGTTTTTTTGTTATTAAAACATGTTTCAAACTTGTATTTTGATAAATGACACTTCAAGTCCCTCTAGTTTAAACTCTTGAAAACTTGCATAAAAGGTCATAATTCCAAGTTTATTAATTCCCACATTATACCCCCAAGTCTCTAGACCTTGATCTTGTCACTTATTGAAATTTTCCTTTATATTTTCGTTGATCGGTTTTGGACATAAATAAAAGGAAAATTTCCGATTAACGAAAATAAAAGGAAAATTTCAATAAGTGACAAGATCACAAATTATGACGATGTCATAATTAAGGATTGTAATGATGATACCGATGATGAAAGAACTAAAAAGGATAAAAAATGAAATATTTTTAAAACCAAAAGAAAATTTTTAAGAAACTGTTCTACAATCTACTGACAAAGGAGAATGCTCAACACAAAAACCTTCTAAGCAGAATGAAGAACGAAAACAAAAAGAAAAACGAAGTTTTAAAAATTATAAAAAATTTCAAAAGAAAAATAACAGTTCATCGTTACGATCATCCAATCATTATAAAAATTCAAAACAATTTGAAAATCGAAACTTACAAAAATTCGAAAATAAGTGGTGCAGGTCGGACCGTAGTGCTTAAACGTCAAATCATGCTTATAGAAGAAATAGGAAAGATGGTTACCACACATCAAATCAATGTTCCGATTTGAGTGTATGGTTTGATAGAAAAGATCGATATGATAACAGGTTGTGTCACAAATGTGGAATAAAGGGACACATTGATAGAAAATGTTTACAAATTAATCCTAAACCTGTTCATATTGATAAGAAAAATTCTGAAGATTTGAAAATACCAACTCAGAATAGAAAACAATGTACAGAAACTAAAAAAGGTGAAACCAGTTATTACTAAGTTTTCAAATTTTGAAACTGGTGAATCTTCGAATAGTATTGAACAAAAAATTTCTACATTGTATTTCAAGAAAGCTTTAACGAAAGATCAAACATGGTTGGTAAAAGAAAAAGAAGTCAAACAATCAGTGAAAATTGAAAGTTTAGAGGACTTTCCAAAACTTGAGAAAGTTCAAAATAAACCTGATTGTGAAAAGAAAGTCAAAATTAAGGTTTAAGAAATAACACCTAAGACTGCAAAGGCTTGGGTGTCACTATTCAACTAATTGTTTGAATTTTTGCGCAGTAACTTCTGAGATGAAAGTAAATTACTGAGAATTGAATTCAGTAGCACACATTGAAGATGGACCGGGTTATCAAGTTTTATATAAAGGCCATTTTTACAAAATGTGAAACTCAAATAACGTTTACTTTACAATTTTTGAAATTTTTTGGAGAAATTTTTTGAAAAAACATGTTTCAATAACGTTTACTTGAAAGTTTTACAAATTTTTGAAGAAAATTTGAAAAATTTCACAGAACCCTCACTGTTGAAAATTTCAAAAGTGTCATAGTTTTTGTCATCACGAGGGGGAGTGTGTTTAAAAGAAAATTTGTGAAGCAGTAATGGATGGAGAATTGAAGTGATTCTCATCAGTTGGTCAATGTTTTTCTATAAATAAAAAATACAAAAATATGTTTTTGAATTTTAGGGGGAGAAAAAATTTTCAGAAAATCCAAAAACATATTAAATGCAAAAAGAACAAAAACATGAAAAAGGCAAAGAGAGTTTTGTGTTTATAAAGGAAATGATAGTACATCAGTGGACTATCACAGTATGCTAAGGATTTGTAAGGTTTAAAAAGTGATAAACAAGTCTTACTGTGGATGTGTCGATAAGCTTTACACGTTCAGTAGATTGTTTCCGGGATATAAACTAAATTTTACAACTGCTTAAGCTAGTGGATTAACATCTCTCGGATATATGGACTTAGTACTCTGAAATTTCGTTTGAGAGATTGCCTGATTCCGAGATACGAGGTCTTTAAAGATGATTATATCTGGGGTATTATACAAGTTCTTCTGATTTTGCGTAAGTAATGGCCTAGAACTTCTATAATGCTTTTGCTAAAAACCCTAAACTGCAGCAAAATTGAAAGAATCGAAAAAGCTAATCAATTGCAGTCAAAAGATTCCAAATTTGGAACACTACCTTTAAGTTGAGCCTTCATCTCTTTGTCTGTACGGTGGTACTAACCTGAGCTTTCAAGGCCTCGCACTACCCAGATACAGATATCAATTACACTATACTCACCGGTAAGAGGAAATCTAGGGAATCTTGATACGGGAGTATATTCTGAGATGGGAACCATAGATAAGTCTAGTTTCATAAGTCTACCTAACATATCTTGGAATAATTGAGAAATGTGTTGAAGTTTAAGTGGACAAACATATCTACAATCTAGGTAAACGAGTTTAGAACTTAAAGTCATCAAAAGGTCAACGTACTGGTGATACGTCTCAAACAATTGATATGATCCTTAAACACAAACTCAACAAAAATATATTTGTAAATATGTTTGTACATACTTAGTGTTTGATATTCATTTCAAAAAACAAAAAGATTATAGTATCTTTTAGTTTCGACCACTGATGATGAAAAGCTGATTTTCAAAGTCTAAAGTTGCTAAACAAAATCTAAAAATTGAATTTGATCTGGAAAGTTTAAAAGTTCATTAAGTTGAAACTTACATTTGAATAAATGTGTCAGTTTAGTGTCAAAACTTTTAATCAAGATCATTAAGTTGAACTTGATACATGAATCAGATATTCAAAGTTATTAATTTGGACTTGATTAACTGAGAAGGTTTAAAACTGATAAGAAGATTAAAATTTGATATGTTTGTGTTTAAAAATTTCAAAGTTTGAATCTAAAATGTTTATTTGAATGTTTGAGGAACTTTGAAACAGGAAGTAAATTTTAAGGGGGAGCTAGATAAAAACGATGAAGATACCAGAAAGCTCAAAGAAAGGGGGAGCATGGTGATTAAAGTTTTATCAAGACAAGCTCAAGAAAAGAGAATAGGATTGTAGAAGATATAAAGATCAAGAGAATATTAAAGGCTCTGGAACTTAATTGAAGAATGATGACTACGGCAACATCCAAGGGGGAGTCTGTTGATGCATATGTCTGTTGCCTACGTCATCGTATAATATCGAGTCTGTATTTAGAAGCGAAATATCGAAGAATATGTATGTCTGGGAACAAGTTCGCCCGAACTTGTCATGTGGTTGACAAGTTCGGCCGAAGTTGTCATATGGAGGACAAGTTCGGCCGAACTTGTCCGTGGAACATTTCGAGCAAACTTGTTCTACTATATATAGGATAGTTGTCATTTCATTTGTAAGATTCAAAGATTTTGTGTACTGGACAGTGAAGCTCTATCCAAGTGTTTCCAGGATTTGTAACGTTTACTAATCAATGAAACAGTGATTTAGCGGTAACAAACTTGTCTACAATGTCGGCCATGCAAACGGATTCCGCACGTTTACCTTAGGTTTGCCAAATTAGGACCAGAACGATCCGTACAACAGACCTACACATTTTCTGAATTTGTAAACATTTTCTAGCAATGTGTCCCTTTATCCCACATTTGTGACACAACCTGTTATCATATCGATCTTTTCTATCAAACCATACACTCAAATCGTAACACTGATTTGATGTGTGGTAACCATCTTTCCTGTTTCTTCTATAAACATGATTTGACGTTAAAGCACGCGGTCCAACCTGCACCTGGGTTCATCAACGGTGACTTGTCCATGTAGATGACACATCCCTTCGTCATACATCTTGATGCCTTAAACAAAACGGCTTTATCCGGCAGTCCAAAGCGTTTGTCTCCATGAATGGTGAGGATTTTACCAGACGGGGATTTGATATCAATGAGTTTCCTATCACAGGCAATGCGTGCTTGATTATGCGATAACCAATCCATGCCTAAAACTACATCGAATCCTGCTAATTTCATAGGTAAAAGAGGGGCAGGGATAAAATGATTCTTGATGGATATGAAGCATCCGTCAAGAATGGATGAAGCGGGTTCTATAGTTCCGTCAGCGAGCTCTACTTCATAGGTTATGTCTAGAGTTCTTACGGGCAAGTTTAATAGTTCACTAAACTTATGATCTACAAACGATTTATCGGCGCCCGAATCGAAAAGAACTCTAGCAAAAGTGTCGTTGATAAGGAATGTATCCGTTATGACATTGTTATCCTTTACTTCTTCCTTAGCATTCATTTGGAAGGCTCTAGCAGTGGCCTTCTTTGCCTCTGAGGTTTTGGGTTTAGCCTCGGTATTTGTCTTTGGGAAAATTGTTTTGATGTGGCCCTTCTCACCACACCCGAAGCAAGTAGTGTCCTTAATGTTACGGAATTCATGAGACCTATGCCATGTTTTCTTGCAGATGTTGCATTGTTTCGGTTTCTGATCTAAGCGACACTGTCCGTAGTGTTGCTTTCCACGCGTCTTGCACGTGGGTTTGTCGCTCGACTTTTGATTATTCTTACTAAACCCATGTTTTCCTTTCTTGATAAATTTTTGGGAGTTTCCATCCTCCCGTTTTCGCTTCCCATCATTGTCAGTCTTAACTGACATTTGCCTCACATAATCTTGTGTGAGGGAGAGGGATAGTTCTACAGCAGATTTGTAGGTGCCAGGCTGCACCGCTTTAAACATACTCCTGATTTTAGGAGCTAGCCCATTGATAAAACATGCGATACGTTTGGGCTCCGGGGTGACTAAATAAGGCACTAGCCTTGAGAGAGAGTTGTAGTCGGTAATAAATTTTCGACAATCCATGTTCTTCATAGTCAGATTTAAGAAATTTGACTCAATTTTCTCTACCTCATGGGGCGGACAGTAGGTATCTTTCACAAGATCTACAAACTTGGACCAACTCAAGTTGTAGAGATGAACCTTGCCCGAATATTGGACTAAGGCCTTCCACCAGATAAGGGCATCGCCCTTGAACGATTGAGATACATACTTAACAACATTCTTATCAGTGCATCCGCTGATGTCCACCACCGTTTCCATCTCGTCCAACCATCTCAAACATTCCACTGCCCCTTTCTCCCCATTAAAATCTCGGGGTCTACAAGATACAAAGTATTTGTAGGAGCATCCATCGCCATCAACATTCGGTTTCTTAGGTTGCTCGTCACTCTTTACTATACTCCTTACATTCGAGGAGTGTACCTCACTTTTCTTCGACTTCGAGGGGCCTGGCTGAGATTTGGGTTGGAAACAGGCTTGGAGCAAGAAGTACTCGACTCCGGTTTTCGTTCAGATTTATCCTTTAAAGCTTTACCGATTTCTGTGGCAATAAGTTCTCTTAAATCAATCTTACTAATAAGAATGTTCTCATTGGCATCGTCATCATTGCGTTTGCTGTTCACTTCATTTGAATCAACCATTGCTGTAGTTTACTTCAATATTTTGAGATGGATTCAGTTAGTTGCTATGGCGTACCCTTATTCACGACATGGTTCTATGACCATATAGGATTTAAATATTAAATGTAGTATATTTATATATGACCTAGGTCTTGAAAGAGCATCATAGGTATTTATAGATTGGACATAGTCCAGAATTTATCATTTAGTGCATCAAGTGACACTACTGTATTTTGCACATTGGCTTTACACTACTATTGAGTGTTTGAATGATTTAGCCAGGATCTAGCTTGACCATTTAAGTGATAGGGTGTGAACATTGTCATTACCCAATTGATTAGTGTGACAATAATTGTCATGGGAAATTAAGGGTTACTCCTTATTGAGAGTTAAATATAGAGAAATGATAAATTTGGAAGTTGAACATTATTCACCTTTGCTAGACAGAAGGTTACTTCCGAAATTTTCATTTACCAATTCCTAGTGACCATAATCATTGGCTAATAGATCTGGGGATAATATAGCGGATCAATAAAATTTGATTGAATCATGATGATCGGTTGGATGAGACATAACCTGAAAAATTCCATTAAAGAAAACGTTACATAATTGCCTAATATATATATAGGACTTGAAATAACAAAATGGTTCACGCAAGAACCTAACAGAAATAATAATGCCCTCGCAGGGACTGAAAAGGAAATAACATTGTCCACGCAGGGACTTTTGGAATTTAAATTACATATATGAAAATACAATTAGTCATCTTTCCTTCCCTTCACAGCCTTGTAAAGTTTCTTGATAAATTTAGTCGTTTCCTTCTCCGACTTCTTGACTTGTTGTCGCATTTCTCGGACCTGATCCAAGGCGTCGTTAATAGCCTCAAGTGGGCTTGTGGTTGAGGCTGTGGCTGTGGCGGAGGTGGTTGCGGCTGAGGCACAACTGGATACGGATATCCATAAGGTGGATACCCGGTAGAGGTATAAGGAGACGGGTAGGAAGGGTAAGAGGAATGATAAAGGTTATTATGAATGACTGCATCATAATAAGGGCCCTGCTCCATTCCATGGTGAATGTAATTATACAAGCCAGGAGGGTCAACAGTGTGAAACCCTAATGGTCCTGTATATGCAGGTATTGGATTGGCAAAATCCGACGGTGGTAGAGGTGGTTGAGGCAAAGGCTCAATAACTGGTTGCGGCGGGGGTTCCGCCACTGGCGAGGTGTTTGAGGGTCCACCCATTTGTGGGTCCTCAGGATGATGGGGTAAGAGGGTGGCAAAGGAGGTAGCGAACCCGACCTTTGACCAGCACGCACTGACATACGTGCCCCACGCTTTCGGCGTGTTTGTAATGATGATTCAATTGGTGGCTGAGGTTGGTCCACCTGTTGCATTTCTACATCCTCGGCTTGAGGATGTGGTGATGGGGGATGATGATGGGGAGTGCTGTGATAGGAGGGCATGTTTACAAACACATATTGTGCCCATCTTTGGTCAAATTCATCGGGACCTCTAAATGGAGATCCTGCCATGGAGTTCAAGCCGCTAGACAGCTTAATAGGATGACCATACGATCCGGTTTGTAGAAATTCCTCCGGGTCGGATTCTTCCTCCATATGTGTGGGTGAGTCAACTGGAGGGGTTTCTGGTGCGGGTTGGTTGACTGGGTTATCGAAATAGGAGTTGAAGTATTCTTGTTGGGAATGGGCGTGTGAATGGTGAGATTGATGGTAATGGTGTGAATTGTCACACCCGACCCGCAGCGGAAAAGGTGATCGGGGCATGATTGGGTTATCATCAAAGCTCATGACATTTATTATACGTTTCATATTCATTAAATACAATTTAATAGGAAATTTACAACTATAATTACATCATGACCTAACATCAATCTAAGCTTCTTTGTTTTCTTCTAAGGCATTTCCTATGTTTTCCTTGCTTCAACCTGTTCACCTGTATCATGTGTAAAAAGGTTTTTGGATCAACAAAAAAGTTGGCGAGTGAATCCTATGGAAAACATTTGAACAAGTTTATTTAATTGATTATGAAATGAGTGCACAACCACACATGAGTAAAAATAGATGTAAACTTATTCAACAATCATTAGATATTAAATAAAGCACACATGAACAATAATGGAACGTTTAGAGGCACGCGTTGCTCAACTCGTCTCTCACGAGGAACTGATGGGCCTAATGAATGAATTGCATAAACATGATAATATGAAAGACATAACTACAAACAATATAAACTCAATGATACACACATGAACAATAATGGATTGGTTTTGAGGCACGCGTTGCTCACTCGTCTCCCACGAGGAAGTGATGGGCTTAATGAATGAATTTCATATAATTTGACAAAATGAAATACGTAATCACAACAATATAAACAATCTAAGTTTAGATCACGATATGGTATGGCACAAGTTTTAAATAAACGAGTTAATTACTTTGTGACACATGACACACCCCAAAATGTGTAATTAAAAAGGGGAGTTGTAAGATTCACTCACAGTGGGTGCGTTCGGTTGATGATGTTGAATGCACGCGAAGTGGTTTTAACCACGAGTGAAATTAACCTAGATAAATAGCATTATGGTTTGTTAAGTAAACGGATTTTATTAATCCATTTTAGTAGGATTGTTGGGTGTATTTTGTGAGTTTAAGGCTATTTTCTAACCTTAAAAATGTTATTTTTAAGTATTTTTAATTAAAATAAATAAATAAAAATAATAAAAAATTTTGACTTTTTTGACCGTTGACCGTTGACCATTGACCGTTGACTGTTGACTTTGACCGGTTCGAATGCGAGTATATGTGCGCTGAGTGAGGCTCGAACCCGAGACCTCCCGTACGCGTGCACGCAGCTCTACCAACTGAGCTACGTGTCTAACCCGAAATATATCTGTTTTTAATTATATTTATATACTAATTAGATTAAACCGAAAATCAATTATTTTTAAAAACTATTTAACTGAATCGGACCGGTGCGCTCCACAGGTCTCGAACCCGGGACCTGTGGGTTGAGTTAACACACAGTCCACCGCTGGACTGTGTGTTTAACATGTTATATAAACCGATTTTTATTATACTTAAATACAAACTAAGTATTTTCATTTCTGACTTATTTAAAAAGGTAAATAATTGTCCGAGTCGGTGCAGAAAACCGGACTCGAACTCGTGTCCTGCGATTAAACATACACACAGTCCACCACTGGACTGTGTGTCTAACTTGGTTATTATTCCGGTTATTAATAAACTTAACATATATATGAAATGAATCCGGTTCAGTTAACAAAAAAAGACATTTTTATTAAGGCAGCGTGTGTGGGACAAGATTCGAACTCGAGACGTTAGTGTGTTTATTGTGCACACAGTCCACCGCTGGACTGTGTGTCTAACCCGAGTAATAACTTGATTTTAATTAAACTTATATGTTACTGCAACATCGTCTTCTTCGTTAGATTTTAACCAGAATCGGAAATCCGACTGGTTCGATGATTAAATCATGTTCGTTAGAGTCTGATGGTTAATTACATGTGATATTAAATAAAAAGAATGAAGGAATTAGGCGTGAGGTATACCGACTGGATTCCTCTGTTTTTCCGGCAGAAACTCCGGGACAGTATCAGGTTCCGGCGTCGTGTGTCTTGCAGCAATGAGTCTTCAGAAAGCTTGAAAAGGATGTGGGTGACTTCGGTATAAGCTCAGGGGGTTTAGTAAGGCTTAGAAATGAAGGGCTCGGTTTTCCGGCGAGATACATAAGTTTTCCGGCGAGTGAGTTTTCGCCGAGAAAGGGTGCGGTTTTGAGCGAAAAAGTTTGCAGAGGTTCGAGGGGGTATTTATAGTGCAGGTCGTCGATGAATTTGGTCCAATTTCCGACTTGATTCGTCGGTTAGAAAATCTCCGGCGGTTATAGTTGGTGTCGCGGACTCAGGCGTCGGTTATAACCGATGATGAGTTAAAGTTTACGTTATAACTGAAGGAATCGTTAAATTATTGGCGAGATCGCCGGGATTTCCGACGACTGCATTTGGGCGCCGGTTTTGAATTCGGAAAGACATGTTATGAATTAAATGATCTTAATAATTAACAAAAGATACAAGTGGCGCAGTGGTTCAAGTGTTGAGTGTTAAGTTTGTTGGACCCGGCGACTGACCCGAGTTCGAAACCCGGCAGGGCCAAATTATTTTTATTTTCTTATTTTTGACAGTTTTTCAAAAACAAATTATATATTCTCATATAATAATTAATTATGTATCGTTTAAAAATATTTTGGGCATTAAATTCGCAACGAAATTTTTAACTGATCGTTCGGTTAATAAACGGAGCGGGTTTGGTAAAATCCGTTTTTGACGGATGTTACAGTATCCCCTGCTTTTTAGAAATTTCGTCCCAAAATTTAAATAGTGAGATATTTGACAAAAAAGAATGATGGTGTTTAGTTTGACCGTTACATGCTTAGAAGAAATAAGGTTTTAAGTTTTTGTTTTAGGTGGTAACGTTCCTTGTAAGGGTTAAGTACCCTATTACAGGAATCGCTTTTTGTTGCCTACTGTAAAAGTATTGATAAACAGAATTGATTCGCTAAATATGGTATCATGCATAAGAGTTTGGATATGTTTGGAAGGGTATAGTTATATCCTAAGGCAAAACTTCTAATACTACAGCCTACATGGAACATAAATACACACAACAGCTAATATTTGAACATAAATAACACAACAGCTAATATTTGAACATAAATAAACAAAACAGCTAATATTTGAATCCACATTCTGATAGCATATATGTTTGAATGGTGGCAGTTCCTCTCTCGTTTGTTATGATGGAGAGGTTAGTTTATGTAGAAATGGAACACAATCCAATCTCTTTAAATAGCAAGATGATATAAATGTAACACAAATTTCAACCAAGACAATACTAAATCCTACATGGAACTTCTCATAACCGCCTGATAATGCCTCTGATCCTTTGGCAAGAATACTTATATATAGGAAGTACCAGCGGCGTATCCACCATATTCTTGCCAAATTTTCATTGGTTTTATCCACAAGTTATGATTAGTTACCAAGAAACTACTAAATCCTACATAGAACTTCTCATAACCGTCTGACAATGCCTCTGATCCTTTGACAAGAATACTTATATATAGAAAGTACCAGCGGCGTATCCACCATATTCTTGTCAAATTTTCATTGGTTTTATCAGTGAATTATGATTAGTCCTATATGACTCTACAACCAATACAACAAACACAAAATACTGGAATGAAAAATGTCTGTGCGATCAAGGCTCAATCAAACGGAGCCGATCGTATTGCATGTACTGAAAATGAAAATGTCTGTGCGATCAAGGCTCAATCAAGCGGAGCCGATCATATTGCATGTACTGAAAATAATAAACTTAATCTAAACAACCATCACACCAACAGCCTATACATGGAACCTCTCATAACCGCCTGATAATGCCTCCGATTATTTGACAAGAATACTTATATATAGGAAGTACCAGCGGCGTATCCACCATATTCTTGTCAAATTTTCATTGACTTTATCCGCAAGTTATGATTAGTTCTATGTGACTCTACTACAAACACAACAACCACAAAATACTGATAATGAAAATGTCTGTGCGATCAAGGCTCAATCAAACGGAGCCGATCGTATTGCATGTACTGAAAATGAAAATGTCTGTGCGATCAAGGCTCAATCAAACGGAGCCGATCGTATTGCATGTACTGAAAATGATAAATTTAATCTAAACAACAATCACACCAACAGCCTATGCATGGAATCTCTCATAACCGCCTGATAATGCCTCCGATCATTTGACAAGAATACTTATATATAGGAAGTACCAGCGGCGTATCCACCGTATTCTCGTCAAAGTTTCATTGGCTTTATCCTTAAGTTATGTTTGGTTCGATGTGATAAAGAAAAACATAAAACTAAACGATAGAAGTTGAATCTGGATTTTCGGTGAAGAGGACTAGTTGGGTATCTTCGTTTGGGCCGTTATTATCTTCGACAGGATTGGCGTTGATGTTGAAGACTCTTCCTCTTGCTGGTGGCCTAGCGGTTGGGTTTTTCTTGGTTTACTTGGTTAACTGGATTTGATTGAGCTTGAGTGTTGATGACGTTAACCAATTGAGGGCATGTGTTTCTAAAGTGGGTAGGGTCGCCACAATTGAAACAAGCTCGAACATATGGGAACATGGGGTATTGAGGTTGTTGATAGGTTTGGTTCATGGTTTGAGTAGGGGAAGAGATTTGGTTTTGAAAGGTGCGGCAAACCTTGCTCAAATGACCATAGCGTCCACAAGTTGCACATAGTCGACAAGGTAAGGTAAGGGGATGGTGATAAAAACAGTTGTTGCATTGAGGGTGAGGTCCAAGATATGGTTTCTTGTTTGGGTATTGGGTGCCACTTGGGTGATTGGGATAGCTTGGATGGGTATGGCGTGTGAAATTGGTTGATTCTGTTGGATAGCAGCGAAAAGTTGCCCGTCTCTTTTTCTCTTAGGATTGGGTTGAGAAGGGGATTCGTTTTGGGTGGAGTCGGAGGTTTCAGTCGATTCTTTATCCTTCTTCTTCTCCTCCTTGAAGTCTTTGTTCCGGATTCGGTTCTCGGTGAGCGCTGTTGCTAGCTCCATTGCTGCTTCCAAAGTTGCAGGCGAGGTACTTATTACAGAGTCTTGAATCTTTGACGGAATACCACGAATGTAGTGCTCGATCAAACGGTAGAGGGGAGTGAACATGTTGGGAACCATTTGATGTAATTCGTGGAATCTTTTGTTGTACGTGATGTGGTCGCCTTCCTTTTGCTTCAACGAATAGAACTCATCTTCTAATTTCTTGATTTCGCTCCTTGGGCAAAATCGTCTGTTCATGATTTCCTTCAATTCATTCCAAGTTAAAGTCATAACATCTTCAACATCTCGTTTGGCCTTCTCTGTATTCCACCAAGTAAGTGCTATTCCATATAACGACCAGTAGCATAACGCATGCGATCATCGGGACAATCGCAATTTAGAAAGGTGTTCTCCATTTCTTCAAACCAATGGAGGAGAGCGGTGACACCTTCAGTCCCATTGTATTTCGGAGGGTCGCATGATTTGAAATGCTTGTAGGTGCATTTAGTGGTATTTGGGGGAGAGTTGATAATGTTTTGGTTTTCTTGATTGACAGGATTACCGGTAAGGGCTTGTTGTACTTGGATTACAATGTTGGGTATTACGGCAGCCATTTGTTGAGCGATTAGGGCAGCCATGCGTTCGCGGGCTTTTCCTGCCCTCGTCTTCCTACGGGCGAGGTTAGAAGACATCAACAAGGAATACATGTCAAGAGTATGAGTTGGATGCTTTTGGGTTCATGGGTCGCACTCAGGAATGAACATTCATAAAATAATTATAGAAAAATAAATCTACTACATCCATAGGATGTCTTGGGCTTTGCTCGCCATTAGGCCCTACATGCCGCCATACTTTACCTTTGTAATCATGTGGGCCCCCATGAATACCGGTTTTTCATATGGTTCGCATGGGTTTGCCTGGTTGCGTACACTAAAACCCGGAGAAAATCGAGAAATCTGTATACAACGTGTGATATTCGGAATGTGTCCAGGTGTAGACACGGTGACACCTCAAAGTAGTTAGTTAGTTCGAACGACGTTTGGTGTGGCATGCTTTGGCCTAATAGGTCCTTCGTACTCTCATCGTTGGTCCCCAGGTAGGCAAACTGGTCCGTTTATTTGGATTTATACAAATGTCAACCTAGACAGGACGTTCCGACTACCGGTACTTGTACCCTTCCAGTTACTACATGCCCGTCGCAGAACTTACTTTGATGAGATTTGAAAATTGCAACAAAATCTTTGAATAATGAGAGTATGAAAATGAATTGAATATATGAACATTGATATATGTATAATGAATATGTATATAAGCATGTATGTTTGACTGTAAATATAAACAAATATGAAACAAATAAATATCACAAGTTTGTATGTAACCACCTAATCAATTAAAATTTAGGCAGACTATAGTATAGGCTCTAAGGGTCTAATAACCTATCCTATATCCCTATAGTCATGGCTCTGATACCAATCTGTCACACCCCGACCCGCAGCGGAAAAGGTGATCGGGGCATGATTGGGTTATCATCAAAGCTCATGACATTTATTATACGTTTCATATTCATTAAATACAATTTAATAGGAAATTTACAACTATAATTACATCATGACCTAACATCAATCTAAGCTTCTTTGTTTTCTTCTAAGGCATTTCCTATGTTTTCCTTGCTTCAACCTGTTCACCTGTATCATGTGTAAAAAGGTTTTTGGATCAACAAAAAGTTGGCGAGTGAATCCTATGGAAAACATTTGAACAAGTTTATTTAATTGATTATGAAATGAGTGCACAACCACACATGAGTAAAAATAGATGTAAACTTATTCAACAATCATTAGATATTAAATAAAGCACACATGAAACAATAATGGAACGTTTAGAGGCACGCGTTGCTCAACTCGTCTCTCACGAGGAACTGATGGGCCTAATGAATGAATTGCATAAACATGATAATATGAAAGACATAACTACAAACAATATAAACTCAATGATACACACATGAACAATAATGGATTGGTTTTGAGGCACGCGTTGCTCACTCGTCTCCCACGAGGAACTGATGGGCTTAATGAATGAATTTCATATAATTTGACAAAATGAAATACGTAATCACAACAATATAAACAATCTAAGTTTAGATCACGATATGGTATGGCACAAGTTTTAAATAAACGAGTTAATTACTTTGTGACACATGACACACCCCAAAAAGTGTAATTAAAAAGGGGAGTTGTAAGATTCACTCACAGTGGGTGCGTTCGGTTGATGATGTTGAATGCACGCGAAGTGGTTTTAACCACGAGTGAAATTAACCTAGATAAATAGCATTATGGTTTGGTAAGTAAACGGATTTTATTAATCCATTTTAGTAGGATTGTTGGGTGTATTTTTGTGAGTTTAAGGCTATTTTCTAACCTTAAAAATGTTATTTTTAAGTATTTTTAATTAAAATAAATAAATAAAAAGAATAAAAAATTTTGACTTTTTTGACCGTTGACCGTTGACCATTGACCGTTGACTGTTGACTTTGACCGGTTCGAATGCGAGTATATGTGCGCTGAGTGAGGCTCGAACCCGAGACCTCCCGTACGCGTGCACGCAGCTCTACCAACTGAGCTACGTGTCTAACCCGAAATATATCTGTTTTTAATTATATTTATATACTAATTAGATTAAACCGAAAATCAATTATTTTTAAAAACTATTTAACTGAATCGGACCGGTGCGCTCCACAGGTCTCGAACCCGGGACCTGTGGGTTGAGTTAACACACAGTCCACCGCTGGACTGTGTGTTTAACATGTTATATAAACCGATTTTTATTATACTTAAATACAAACTAAGTATTTTCATTTCTGACTTATTTAAAAAGGTAAATAATTGTCCGAGTCGGTGCAGAAAACCGGACTCGAACTCGTGTCCTGCGATTAAACATACACACAGTCCACCACTGGACTGTGTGTCTAACTTGGTTATTATTCCGGTTATTAATAAACTTAACATATATATGAAATGAATCCGGTTCAGTTAACAAAAAAAGACATTTTTATTAAGGCAGCGTGTGTGGGACAAGATTCGAACTCGAGACGTTAGTGTGTTTATTGTGCACACAGTCCACCGCTGGACTGTGTGTCTAACCCGAGTAATAACTTGATTTTAATTAAACTTATATGTTACTGCAACATCGTCTTCTTCGTTAGATTTTAACCAGAATCGGAAATCCGACTGGTTCGATGATTAAATCATGTTCGTTAGAGTCTGATGGTTAATTACATGTGATATTAAATAAAAAGAATGAAGGAATTAGGCGTGAGGTATACCGACTGGATTCCTCTGTTTTTCCGGCAGAAACTCCGGCGACAGTATCAGGTTCCGGCGTCGTGTGTCTTGCAGCAATGAGTCTTCAGAAAGCTTGAAAAGGATGTGGGTGACTTCGGTATAAGCTCAGGGGGTTTAGTAAGGCTTAGAAATGAAGGGCTCGGTTTTCCGGCGAGATACATAAGTTTTCCGGCGAGTGAGTTTTCGCCGAGAAAGGGTGCGGTTTTGAGCGAAAAAGTTTGCAGAGGTTCGAGGGGGTATTTATAGTGCAGGTCGTCGATGAATTTGGTCCAATTTCCGACTTGATTCGTCGGTTAGAAAATCTCCGGCGGTTATAGTTGGTGTCGCGGACTCAGGCGTCGGTTATAACCGATGATGAGTTAAAGTTTACGTTATAACTGAAGGAATCGTTAAATTATTGGCGAGATCGCCGGGATTTCCGACGACTGCATTTGGGCGCCGGTTTTGAATTCGGAAAGACATGTTATGAATTAAATGATCTTAATAATTAACAAAAGATACAAGTGGCGCAGTGGTTCAAGTGTTGAGTGTTAAGTTTGTTGGACCCGGCGACTGACCCGAGTTCGAAACCCGGCAGGGCCAAATTATTTTTATTTTCTTATTTTTGACAGTTTTTCAAAAACAAATTATATATTCTCATATAATAATTAATTATGTATCGTTTAAAAATATTTTGGGCATTAAATTCGCAACGAAATTTTTAACTGATCGTTCGGTTAATAAACGGAGCGGGTTTGGTAAAATCCGTTTTTGACGGATGTTACAGTATCCCCTGCTTTTTAGAAATTTCGTCCCAAAATTTAAATAGTGAGATATTTGACAAAAAAGAATGATGGTGTTTAGTTTGACCGTTACATGCTTAGAAGAAATAAGGTTTTAAGTTTTTGTTTTAGGTGGTAACGTTCCTTGTAAGGGTTAAGTACCCTATTACAGGAATCGCTTTTTGTTGCCTACTGTAAAAGTATTGATAAACAGAATTGATTCGCTAAATATGGTATCATGCATAAGAGTTTGGATATGTTTGGAAGGGTATAGTTATATCCTAAGGCAAAACTTCTAATACTACAGCCTACATGGAACATAAATACACACAACAGCTAATATTTGAACATAAATAACACAACAGCTAATATTTGAACATAAATAAACAAAACAGCTAATATTTGAATCCACATTCTGATAGCATATATGTTTGAATGGTGGCAGTTCCTCTCTCGTTTGTTATGATGGAGAGGTTAGTTTATGTAGAAATGGAACACAATCCAATCTCTTTAAATAGCAAGATGATATAAATGTAACACAAATTTCAACCAAGACAATACTAAATCCTACATGGAACTTCTCATAACCGCCTGATAATGCCTCTGATCCTTTGGCAAGAATACTTATATATAGGAAGTACCAGCGGCGTATCCACCATATTCTTGCCAAATTTTCATTGGTTTTATCCACAAGTTATGATTAGTTACCAAGAAACTACTAAATCCTACATAGAACTTCTCATAACCGTCTGACAATGCCTCTGATCCTTTGACAAGAATACTTATATATAGAAAGTACCAGCGGCGTATCCACCATATTCTTGTCAAATTTTCATTGGTTTTATCAGTGAATTATGATTAGTCCTATATGACTCTACAACCAATACAACAAACACAAAATACTGGAATGAAAAATGTCTGTGCGATCAAGGCTCAATCAAACGGAGCCGATCGTATTGCATGTACTGAAAATGAAAATGTCTGTGCGATCAAGGCTCAATCAAGCGGAGCCGATCATATTGCATGTACTGAAAATAATAAACTTAATCTAAACAACCATCACACCAACAGCCTATACATGGAACCTCTCATAACCGCCTGATAATGCCTCCGATTATTTGACAAGAATACTTATATATAGGAAGTACCAGCGGCGTATCCACCATATTCTTGTCAAATTTTCATTGACTTTATCCGCAAGTTATGATTAGTTCTATGTGACTCTACTACAAACACAACAACCACAAAATACTGATAATGAAAATGTCTGTGCGATCAAGGCTCAATCAAACGGAGCCGATCGTATTGCATGTACTGAAAATGAAAATGTCTGTGCGATCAAGGCTCAATCAAACGGAGCCGATCGTATTGCATGTACTGAAAATGATAAATTTAATCTAAACAACAATCACACCAACAGCCTATGCATGGAATCTCTCATAACCGCCTGATAATGCCTCCGATCATTTGACAAGAATACTTATATATAGGAAGTACCAGCGGCGTATCCACCGTATTCTCGTCAAAGTTTCATTGGCTTTATCCTTAAGTTATGTTTGGTTCGATGTGATAAAGAAAAACATAAAACTAAACGATAGAAGTTGAATCTGGATTTTCGGTGAAGAGGACTAGTTGGGTATCTTCGTTTGGGCCGTTATTATCTTCGACAGGATTGGCGTTGATGTTGAAGACTCTTCCTCTTGCTGGTGGCCTAGCGGTTGGGTTTTCTTGGTTTACTTGGTTAACTGGATTTGATTGAGCTTGAGTGTTGATGACGTTAACCAATTGAGGGCATGTGTTTCTAAAGTGGGTAGGGTCGCCACAATTGAAACAAGCTCGAACATATGGGAACATGGGGTATTGAGGTTGTTGATAGGTTTGGTTCATGGTTTGAGTAGGGGAAGAGATTTGGTTTTGAAAGGTGCGGCAAACCTTGCTCAAATGACCATAGCGTCCACAAGTTGCACATAGTCGACAAGGTAAGGTAAGGGGATGGTGATAAAAACAGTTGTTGCATTGAGGGTGAGGTCCAAGATATGGTTTCTTGTTTGGGTATTGGGTGCCACTTGGGTGATTGGGATAGCTTGGATGGGTATGGCGTGTGAAATTGGTTGATTCTGTTGGATAGCAGCGAAAAGTTGCCCGTCTCTTTTTCTCTTAGGATTGGGTTGAGAAGGGGATTCGTTTTGGGTGGAGTCGGAGGTTTCAGTCGATTCTTTATCCTTCTTCTTCTCCTCCTTGAAGTCTTTGTTCCGGATTCGGTTCTCGGTGAGCGCTGTTGCTAGCTCCATTGCTGCTTCCAAAGTTGCAGGCGAGGTACTTATTACAGAGTCTTGAATCTTTGACGGAATACCACGAATGTAGTGCTCGATCAAACGGTAGAGGGGAGTGAACATGTTGGGAACCATTTGATGTAATTCGTGGAATCTTTTGTTGTACGTGATGTGGTCGCCTTCCTTTTGCTTCAACGAATAGAACTCATCTTCTAATTTCTTGATTTCGCTCCTTGGGCAAAATCGTCTGTTCATGATTTCCTTCAATTCATTCCAAGTTAAAGTCATAACATCTTCAACATCTCGTTTGGCCTTCTCTGTATTCCACCAAGTAAGTGCTATTCCATATAAACGACCAGTAGCATAACGCATGCGATCATCGGGACAATCGCAATTTAGAAAGGTGTTCTCCATTTCTTCAAACCAATGGAGGAGAGCGGTGACACCTTCAGTCCCATTGTATTTCGGAGGGTCGCATGATTTGAAATGCTTGTAGGTGCATTTAGTGGTATTTGGGGGAGAGTTGATAATGTTTTGGTTTTCTTGATTGACAGGATTACCGGTAAGGGCTTGTTGTACTTGGATTACAATGTTGGGTATTACGGCAGCCATTTGTTGAGCGATTAGGGCAGCCATGCGTTCGCGGGCTTTTCCTGCCCTCGTCTTCCTACGGGCGAGGTTAGAAGACATCAACAAGGAATACATGTCAAGAGTATGAGTTGGATGCTTTTGGGTTCATGGGTCGCACTCAGGAATGAACATTCATAAAATAATTATAGAAAAATAAATCTACTACATCCATAGGATGTCTTGGGCTTTGCTCGCCATTAGGCCCTACATGCCGCCATACTTTACCTTTGTAATCATGTGGGCCCCCATGAATACCGGTTTTTCATATGGTTCGCATGGGTTTGCCTGGTTGCGTACACTAAAACCCGGAGAAAATCGAGAAATCTGTATACAACGTGTGATATTCGGAATGTGTCCAGGTGTAGACACGGTGACACCTCAAAGTAGGTTAGTTCGAACGACGTTTGGTGTGGCATGCTTTGGCCTAATAGGTCCTTCGTACTCTCATCGTTGGTCCCCAGGTAGGCAAACTGGTCCGTTTATATTGGATTTATACAAATGTCAACCTAGACAGGACGTTCCGACTACCGGTACTTGTACCCTTCCAGTTACTACATGCCCGTCGCAGAACTTACTTTGATGAGATTTGAAAATTGCAACAAAATCTTTGAATAATGAGAGTATGAAAATGAATTGAATATATGAACATTGATATATGTATAATGAATATGTATATAAGCATGTATGTTTGACTGTAAATATAAACAAATATGAAACAAATAAATATCACAAGTTTGTATGTAACCACCTAATCAATTAAAATTTAGGCAGACTATAGTATAGGCTCTAAGGGTCTAATAACCTATCCTATATCCCTATAGTCATGGCTCTGATACCAATCTGTCACAACCCCGACCCGCAGCGGAAAAGGTGATCGGGGCATGATTGGGTTATCATCAAAGCTCATGACATTTATTATACGTTTCATATTCATTAAATACAATTTAATAGGAAATTTACAACTATAATTACATCATGACCTAACATCAATCTAAGCTTCTTTGTTTTCTTCTAAGGCATTTCCTATGTTTTCCTTGCTTCAACCTGTTCACCTGTATCATGTGTAAAAAGGTTTTTGGATCAACAAAAAGTTGGCGAGTGAATCCTATGGAAAACATTTGAACAAGTTTATTTAATTGATTATGAAATGAGTGCACAACCACACATGAGTAAAAATAGATGTAAACTTATTCAACAATCATTAGATATTAAATAAAGCACACATGAACAATAATGGAACGTTTAGAGGCACGCGTTGCTCAACTCGTCTCTCACGAGGAACTGATGGGCCTAATGAATGAATTGCATAAACATGATAATATGAAAGACATAACTACAAACAATATAAACTCAATGATACACACATGAACAATAATGGATTGGTTTTGAGGCACGCGTTGCTCACTCGTCTCCCACGAGGAACTGATGGGCTTAATGAATGAATTTCATATAATTTGACAAAATGAAATACGTAATCACAACAATATAAACAATCTAAGTTTAGATCACGATATGGTATGGCACAAGTTTTAAATAAACGAGTTAATTACTTTGTGACACATGACACACCCCAAAAAGTGTAATTAAAAAGGGGAGTTGTAAGATTCACTCACAGTGGGTGCGTTCGGTTGATGATGTTGAATGCACGCGAAGTGGTTTTAACCACGAGTGAAATTAACCTAGATAAATAGCATTATGGTTTGGTAAGTAAACGGATTTTATTAATCCATTTTAGTAGGATTGTTGGGTGTATTTTTGTGAGTTTAAGGCTATTTTCTAACCTTAAAAATGTTATTTTTAAGTATTTTTAATTAAAATAAATAAATAAAAAGAATAAAAAATTTTGACTTTTTTGACCGTTGACCGTTGACCATTGACCGTTGACTGTTGACTTTGACCGGTTCGAATGCGAGTATATGTGCGCTGAGTGAGGCTCGAACCCGAGACCTCCCGTACGCGTGCACGCAGCTCTACCAACTGAGCTACGTGTCTAACCCGAAATATATCTGTTTTTAATTATATTTATATACTAATTAGATTAAACCGAAAATCAATTATTTTTAAAAACTATTTAACTGAATCGGACCGGTGCGCTCCACAGGTCTCGAACCCGGGACCTGTGGGTTGAGTTAACACACAGTCCACCGCTGGACTGTGTGTTTAACATGTTATATAAACCGATTTTTATTATACTTAAATACAAACTAAGTATTTTCATTTCTGACTTATTTAAAAAGGTAAATAATTGTCCGAGTCGGTGCAAGAAAACCGGACTCGAACTCGTGTCCTGCGATTAAACATACACACAGTCCACCACTGGACTGTGTGTCTAACTTGGTTATTATTCCGGTTATTAATAAACTTAACATATATATGAAATGAATCCGGTTCAGTTAACAAAAAAAGACATTTTTATTAAGGCAGCGTGTGTGAGACAAGATTCGAACTCGAGACGTTAGTGTGTTTATTGTGCACACAGTCCACCGCTGGACTGTGTGTCTAACCCGAGTAATAACTTGATTTTAATTAAACTTATATGTTACTGCAACATCGTCTTCTTCATTAGATTTTAACCAGAATCGGAAATCCGACTGGTTCGATGATTAAATCATGTTCGTTAGAGTCTGATGGTTAATTACATGTGATATTAAATAAAAAGAATGAAGGAATTAGGCGTGAGGTTATACCGACTGGATTCCTCTGTTTTTCCGGCAGAAACTCCGGCGACAGTATCAGGTTCCGGCGTCGTGTGTCTTGCAGCAATGAGTCTTCAGAAAGCTTGAAAAGGATGTGGGTGACTTCGGTATAAGCTCAGGGGGTTTAGTAAGGCTTAGAAATGAAGGGCTCGGTTTTCCGGCGAGATACATAAGTTTTCCGGCGAGTGAGTTTTCGCCGAGAAAGGGTGCGGTTTTGAGCGAAAAAGTTTGCAGAGGTTCGAGGGGGTATTTATAGTGCAGGTCGTCGATGAATTTGGTCCAATTTCCGACTTGATTCGTCGGTTAGAAAATCTCCGGCGGTTATAGTTGGTGTCGCGGACTCAGGCGTCGGTTATAACCGATGATGAGTTAAAGTTTACGTTATAACTGAAGGAATCGTTAAATTATTGGCGAGATCGCCGGGATTTCCAACGACTGCATTTGGGCGCCGGTTTTGAATTCGGAAAGACATGTTATGAATTAAATGATCTTAATAATTAACAAAAGATACAAGTGGCGCAGTGGTTCAAGTGTTGAGTGTTAAGTTTGTTTGACCCGGCGACTGACCCGGGTTCGAAACCCGGCAGGGCCAAATTATTTTTATTTTCTTATTTTTGACAGTTTTTCAAAAACAAATTATATATTCCCATATAATAATTAATTATGTATCGTTTAAAAATATTTTGGGCATTAAATTCGCAATGAAATTTTTAACTGATCGTTCGGTTAATAAACGAAGCGGGTTTGGTAAAATTCGTTTTTTACGGATGTTACATGAATGGTAGGAATGCTGAGAATGTGAATGAGGTGGGGAGTATTCATGTGATATCGAATGTCGGTAAGGTTCAAAGGGGATGAAGAATCTCCGGATCCTTCGTAAGGGTTATATTCTGGTAAGTAGGCTGCTCCAGCTAAAGAGGGTCTATATGGGGGTCTAAAGGATGGTCCAGTCATTGAGGGTCCACCCCTCATGGGTCCTTTTCCCTTTCCTCCACGTCTAAACTTAGGCGACATTATTCCTGTTTCAAGTTAACCAAAATACAAGCTAGAATAATAAGATGGAAATGATTACATCTAGGTCAAAGTCTAGACTCGAAAGTCTGAGAGATGTATGTTATTATGTATTTCCCGAGATTAAACACAAAAGGCTAGTGTTTAATTCACTCGAGAGTTGGCTCTGATACCAACCTGTCACACCCCTAATTTCCACGTATAACCCGGTGGGCCCGGTTGGGGAATATCATGACGTAAGCTGACATCATCATTACCAAGCAATACAATAATACACAGCGGAAGTCTGGATAATTACTATTACAACCGTTTGAATGTTCAAAGTTCAAAAATAATAATACAATGCTTGTAACTAGATCCACAGGCGGATAGAAATGTGAATACAAAAGGAAACTTGACAGACTAAGGCCTTCTAAGCAAAGGGTTGCAATTCCTCTTAAGCTTCGCCGAGCACTTCCAGCCTAATTACGTATACTTGTCACATGCGCTTAGTCTTTTGAAAATACGTCAGTTTTCAATGGTAAATATGTTTAACCGACTCATTTTGAAAAATTTCGAAAACATCTAGTGTACACAATGGTACTTTGTTTTATAAATAAACTTGGGATAAATAATTTCATGTTATCAGTTTTACATGCTAATAATACATTTAGAGCCCGAAAACTATGCCGAGATCATGATTAATCGACACACCACTTTAACACCTTTAATAGGTGCACCCTAATGGGTCATAATTTTAATTTAGCATCTGACGGGTGTATGCCTACACCCCGTGCTTAGGTCGTGGCCATTTACAATTAAATGAGCCGTGGATATCCAGGACATGGTCGTTTTAACCCCCAAATGTTTAATATTAAGTAATACGAACTAGAATGGATTATTTGAATTCCCGACTCATTGGTCTTTGATCCCATATCAAACCATATGGTATTAGTATACCGTAACCCAAGCCCGTATAAGGGAAAATAAGTTAAAGTATTTACTTGGCTTACAAAGTCCTTAGTAATAAGAAAATAAGCAAGCACAGTCGTAATCAAAATAAACTAGCTTGGCGACAATCTACCGGAAGTCTCTAGTCTGGAATAGATGGTATTATTAACCGATTAGATAGCTAGCGGGGCTTTATTTAGTCATTGACTTAGACCGGCTAACTTAAAATAAAGATGACGTTACAAAACGCTAGATTAAGCGGTGACCGGAAAAAAATGTATTTTGGACCCGACAAGTACCAGACTTGTATAATATGGGTACTCTTTTTACATTCTGGAATATGAGAATATTTCGATATGGTTAAACCCGTTTCGATTAAATTACGTAAACTAGTCACGTAGGCTTAACCGTACGCATATAAGCGAAACCGGGTAACCGGGTGAGTCCTATACAAGTTCCATATGCCATTATGTTTAAAATATGTTATTATAACAGTAGGTTATTGATATGATGGCCCGTTATGGTTTTAAAAGCAAACTATGCCTTAAAGGGCATTTTGGTCATTTTGAAATGTAGTAAACGAGCTTATATGTAAACCGATGTTATTAATATAAACATTCTGTAAAAATAACTATTTTATGGTGTTATATCAATAGGACATCAATTATATGCGTGGTTTATAGTTTAAGACCAAACTATGTCCCGAAAGGGTAATTTGGTCATTTCACATACAGTTGATAACTTATTTGAGAATTTGAGTTTGGGACATGTACCTATTGTTAGTAAGTTGAGAATGTGTTTTGAAATCAGTAGGTATCAAGTCTCAATGTTCTAATATGGTTTTAAACCATATTATGCGCCGAAACGGCGATTAAGTCACTAAATGACGATTTAAACGGTATTTATGTAAAACTTTTGTTGTGACCTGATTTGTATGACCAAAATATGTTAATATATATATTATATCAGTAAGTATGATGTTTTGATTCACTGAAATGTTAAAAGCTCATTTTGAGTTTATTTCAAAACTAACTCGTTTGACTTTTTATTAACGTAACTTTGATCCGTCAATTGACCAAGCAAACGTGGTAATCAGGAGATGCCCTCTTGAGGGATTAACACCTACCTTATTACGATCACGTAGCCATGTTTGTTACGAACATTGGCTGGACCATAATGGTCTTAGCTCAAAGTCAAAGCGTTTTCACGTCAACGCTTTGACATTGACTTAAAACTTAATAAAACTTAAAGGAGAGGGTTGGAACACTTACTAGTGAACCAAAGATGACTAAGAGACTCAGAGGAAGTCCCCAAGAAGCTCAGGAACCTCCAAGTGAGCAATAGAGAGAAGAAGAGAAGGATGAGCAAATTGGGAGCTCACCCATGGTTGCTATTTATAGCAATGGGGAATGCATAGGATCAAGACAGGTGTTAGGGGATGATCCTAGATGAGAACAAGTGTTTAGGGACGTGTTAAGAGCAAGAGATGAGTGGCATTTGCGGCAAGGTGGCATACATGGCAGGCTGGCATGCAACCTGTTGCTGGCGACCCCTTACGGACCGTAAGGGTCATGCCTTGCGGTCCGTAAGGACCTCTGGCGCCCTCGGATTTTGAATGGTTACGGACCGTAACCATTGAGGCTTGCAGTCCGTAACCGCCTTACTGAAACCATCATTTTGATTTCCTTACGGTCCGTAACCATTGATGGTTACGGACCGTAAGGACTTCCCAGAGATGAATTTTTTAGAAACTTGCCACTTTGATTCCTCGACTTTTTTCGATGCTCGTTCAGAGGTTACCTAAATAACATGACGGCGTCTTTAGTGCCTCTCGACTACATGTGGCAACCAAGAATTTTCGGGACACGTGTCGGAATTTTATTGGATGAAATTTTCGAGGTTGGTCACATCTTCACCCCTTAATAAAATCTCGAACTCGAGATTTATTCAAATAGATAAGGGTACTTTTGTCGCATATTGGACTCGACCTCCCAAGTATATTCGGGTCCCCGACGGGCATCCCATTTGACCTTCACAATAGGCACGTGCTTCCTACGAAGCTTCTTAACTTGCCGATCCTCGATCGCAATTGGTTTCTCCACGAAACGCAAGTTTTCATCAATTTGAATGTCTTCGTGAGGCATTGCCAGCGATTCATCCACGAGGCATTTCTTCAAATTGCTGACGTGGAAAACATCATGGATTCCACTGAGCTTCTCAGGGAGCTTAAGCCTATAAGCTACTGATCTGACACATTCGGTTACTTCGAATGGTCCAATGTACCTCGGGCTTAAGTTTCCCTTTTTCCCAAAACGCATTACACCTTTCCAAGGTGACACTTTCAACATAACTTTGTCCCCAACTTGGAACTGAAAAGGTTAACGCCTTTTGTTGGCATAGCTCTTTTGTTTATCTCAAGCTGCCTTTAGTCGATCACAGATTTGGACAATTTTTTCCGTGGTTTCGAGGACGATTTCGGGTCCAGATAGTTGGGCTTCTCCAACTTCGGCCCAATATACAGGCGTCCTACATTTTCTTCCATATAAGGCTTCAAAAGGAGCGGCCTTAATACTTGTGTGATAACTATTATTATAAGAGAATTCGATTAGGGGTAAGTGATCATCCCAACTTCCACCTAAATCGATCACACAAGCTCGAAGCATGTCCTCCAAGGTTTGAATGGTACATTCACTTTATCCGTCCGTCAGTTGCCGTTCAGGCCCTCGCCAGCCAGCTCCTCAGGCCCCAGCAGCACCAGCTTTACCAGCTCCTTCCAAGCCAATCAGCAGCAAGCTCCAAGAGCACGTGCCTGTTACACGTGCGGTGATCCGAATCGTTTCAGTAATGTATGCCCAAACAAGCCTGTGAAACAAGAGCCGCAGCAGCAGTAGCCTCATCAGCAGCCACCACAGCCTCAACAGCAACAACAGGCTGCTCGTGGACGAGCCTTTAACCTCAACCATCGCCAGGCCCAGAATGACAACAACGTTGTCAATGGTACGTTCCTCGTTAATGGTATTTACTATTCATGTTTATTTGATACTGGTGCCGATAATTGTTTTGTATGGTTAGAATTCGAAAAAGTTTTAAAATTTAAGCGCGCTAAACTCCCAAAGATTTTCGATGTGGAAGTCGCCACCGGAAAATCCGTCACAGTCACCTCCGTCCTACGTGGTTGTAATCTCGATCTCAACAACCATGTCTTCTCGATCAATCTCATACCTATGCAGTTAGGTAGCTTCGATATCATAGTAGGCATGGATTTTCTTCGTGAAAATCATGCTGAATTTGTTTGCTTCGATAAAATGATTCGCTTCCCCCTCCCTAACGATGATCAACTTCATGTCTACGGTGAAACTCCCTCAAAGAAGTTGATGCTTTTATCATGTACTCGAGCACACAAATGTTTGCGAACGCAATATGTTGCTTTTCTAGCCCATATCGTGATCCCGGAGAAAGAAAAGAAGACTTACAAAGATGTTCCCATTGTTTGTGAATTTCCTAAAGTCTTTCCCGACGATTTACCCGGTTTACCACCTATTCGAGATGTCGAATTCCGTATCGACTTATTCCCGGTGCTACTCCCGTTGATAAAGCTCCTTATCGCCTCGCACCCTCAGAAATGCGCAAGCTATCAAGCCAACTTCAAGAGCTTCTTGATAAAGGTTTCATACGCCCGAGCACTTCGCCTTGGGGCGAACACGTTCTTTTCGTGAAAAAGAAGGATGGATCGTTCCGTATGTGCATCGATTATTGTGAACTTAACAAACTCACGATAAAGAACCGTTATCCTCTTCCTCGAATTGACGACTTATTTAATCAGCTTCAAGGTGTTACTTGTTTTTCCAAGATCGATCTTCGTTCCGGTTATCATCAACTGCGCGTATTGGAAGAAGACATTCCGAAAACCGCCTTTCGTACTCGTTATGGCCATTTCGAATTCGTGGTCATGGCTTTTGGTCTTACCAATGCACCCGCTGTCTTCATGGATTTGATGAACCGTGTGTGCAAAGCCTTCTTGGATCGCTTCGTTATTGTTTTCATCGATGATATTCTTATTTACTCGAAGTCAAGAGACGAACACGCGCGCCATCTCCGTTTAGTCCTCGAACTTCTTCAAGGAAATCGCCTTTATGCTAAGTTCTCTAAATGTGAATTCTGGCTCGAAGAAGTCCAATTTCTCGGCCATATCGTTAATAGTCAAGGAATTCACGTCGACCCTGCGAAGATTGAAGCTGTCAAGAGTTGGATCACACCGAAGAATGCTTCCGAAATCCGTTCATTTCTTGGATTGGCGGGTTACTACCGTCGATTCATCGCCGACTTTTTGAAAATTGTCGTTCCGCTTACCGCTTTAACTCATAAAGATAAACCTTTTGTTTGGAATTCCAAGCAAGAGGAAGCTTTTCAGACTCTCAAGCGTATACTATGCAACGCTCCTGTGCTCGCCTTACCCGACGGAAACAACGATTTCGTTGTTTACTGCGATGCCTCTAACTTAGGTTTTGGTTGTGTTCTCATGCAACGAGACAAGGTTATCGCGTATGCGTCTCGACAACTCAAGATCCACGAGAGTAATTACACAACCCATGATCTCGAACTCGGTGAAGTTGTTTTTGCTTTAAAGATGTGGCGACACTACCTTTACGGTACTAAGTGTACGGTCTTCACCGACCATAAGAGCTTACAACATATCTTCAACCAAAAGGAACTGAATATACGCCAACGCAGATGGGTTGAACTTCTTAACGATTACGATTGTGAGATACGCTACCATCCCGGCAAAGCAAATGTCGTCGCCGATGCTCTAAGTCGACGAAGCTATGTGTATAGTGTTCGTGACTCTCAAGCTTTGAATGATCTCGAAATCATGATTTGCTCCGCTCAATTCGCTTGTTTCAACGAGAATACTTTGGCGGAGGAAATGAAATGTGGTGCCGAAACTCAACTCGTTGTTAAACCTAACGGTATCTATTATTATCTCAATCGCATTTGGATTCCTACCCGTGACAATCTCCGTGAATTGCTAATGACCGAAGCTCATAAATCT
The DNA here is from genome assembly GCA_947069175.1 of Scalesia atractyloides. NCBI lineage: Eukaryota > Viridiplantae > Streptophyta > Magnoliopsida > Asterales > Asteraceae > Scalesia > Scalesia atractyloides. The sequence continues at coordinate 3,287,407 of CAMTDV010000018.1, read as the reverse complement.
CGATATTCCATTCACCCTGGTGCCGACAAGATGTACCAGGAACTTCGTCCTAAGTACTGGTGGTCGGGCAGGAAAAAGGATATCGCCGTGTATGTCTCAAAGTGCTTAACCTGCTCGAAGGTTAAAGCCGAACATCAAAGGCCCTCTGGCTTGCTGGAATAACCCGAAATTCCTATGTGGAAGTGGGAAAGCATAGCCATGGACTTCATTACGAAACTTCCCCGCACTTCATCCGGTCACGATAGCATTTGGGTTATCGTTGATCGTCTCACCAAATCTGCGCACTTTATTGCTATATGAGAAGACTTTAATGTCGGACGACTCGCCCGAATCTATACCGACGAAGTTATATGTCGACACGGGACGCCTCATGACATCATTTCTGACCGTGACGGTCGCTTTACCTCGCGTCTCTGGGAGACCTTTCAATCTTGGTACTCAGTTAAACCTTAGTACTGCTTTCCACCCTCAAACCGATAGTCAGACTGAGCGAACGATCCGTACCCTCGAAGATATGCTTCGTGCATGCATCATAGATTTCGGTGGTAGTTGGGACGCGCATTTACCTTCTGAATTCTCGTACAATAATAGTTATCATACCAGCATTCAAATGGCTCATTTTGAGGCACTGTATGGAAGGAAATGTCGATCGCCTATTGATGGCACGAGATCGGAGAAGCACAAATCACCAGTCCGAGCTGATTCAAGAAACGACAGACAAGATCCTCCAGATCAGTGACAATCTCTTGAAAGCTCGGAGTCGTCAAAAGAGTTATGCCGATAAACGCCGCAAGCCCCTACAGTTCGAAGTGGGAGATCACGTTCTCTTAAAGGTTGCCCTTGGAAGGGAGTGGTCCGCTTCGGGAAGAAAGGAAAGCTAGCGCCTCGATACGTTGGTCCCTTTAAGATTCTGGAAAGAATCGGTAAAGTACTCTATCGTCTCGAACTACCGGCGGAACTTAATAACGTTCATCCGACTTTCCACGTGTCTAACCTCAAGAAATGCCTAGCCGAAGAAAATCTCCATGTACCTCTCGAAGATTTGTAAATCAACGAGACTCTCCATTTCGTGGAAAAGCCTGTGGAAATCATGGACCGACAGACCAAGAAACTCCGACGCTCTCGCATCCCTATTGTGAAGGTCCGATGGGAAAGCAAACGCGGCGTCGAGTTCACATGGGAATTGGAAAGTGATGTGAAGGCCAAGTACCCGCATCTTTTTGATACAGCTACTACTTGAATTTCGGGACGAAATTCCCTAAAGTAGGGGAGACTGTAACAATTCTAAATTTCGTTGTCATTTCTTTTCCTATGTTTTCCTAATTGTATTCCGAGATTCAAATTATAAGAAAAGTTTATGTTAATTAATTACAAATATGTATGTTATATCGCATCTAATCGTTTATTAAATCGCATCGCAAATCACAGTTAATTATGTGGTTTTATGTTATTTACGTGTTATATGTGTTTGTGGTTATGACTACAATCGCTATCGCATCGCTCTCGCACACTTGAATCGCTAAATCGCTCTATTATATCAATTATAACGCTTAATATAACTAACTAGTACAAACAGAATCGCCAAACGAACACTTAATGCGAAATCAGCAAACGAAACTTGGTCACCAGGCCAAGTTAGGCCGAACTTGACTACCACAAGTTCGCCCGAACTTGCCTGAGACACAAGGATCCTCCACTTTCCACAAGTTCGGCCGAACTTGACTAAGACTTCTTGCAAATCTGCTAAGTTCGCCCGAACTTGCATGAATTTCATCCAAGTTCGACCGAACTTGACTCCAACCAACTCCATTTTTGCCTTCCCCTATAAATACTCAGCCCATTTCTCTCATTTGAACTTGCTGCAACTTCGCCCAAAGCTCCCGAAACCCGAAACCCTCTGTTTTCTACGTAAGAATCAACCCGATTTCAACTACAATGATGTTCAACAATGTTTTACAATGATTTTGCACAAGGCATTGCCTTCATTTTCATCAAATCTCTTCTGTTTACGAAAATCTTCATCTTTTTCCATCAAAACTTCTGCTTTCACGCAGATCTATACTAGATCTGAGCAACACCTTTTAAAACATTGATTTTTACACCATTTTCGGACTAATGACATATGTTTCATTCACTTTTCAGTGGAACGAGGCGTTGTCGAAGCTAGATCTCAGATTCGGAAGCACAAGGACGAAATCGTCACTTTACACAAGCTGGACTAACCCGTACGAACCTTCAAGTTCGCCCGGATTAGCCCGAGTTTCTGTAAAATGGCTAAGTTCACTCCAAAAGACCTCTCCGGCCTAAGCTTTACTCAGTGGCTTAAGGTTGGAGGGATGGGCACTCGATTTCCTCAGCAAACGACGCGAAAACGCAAGATTTTGGACCCGAAAACATCAAGTTCGCTCGAGGTTTCACTGATTTTGACAGCACAGGAAGTCAAGTTCGCTCGAACTTGCCCTCAAGGGGTCAAGTTCGGCCGAACTTGTCTCACCTCCCATCAAGACCTCACAAGTTCGACCGAACTTGTCAAGTTTCCTAGAGAAACTTACAAGTTCGCCCGAACTTGATTCAAACCTCAGCAATCCTGCACAAGTTCGCTCGAACTTGCCTACTACCCAGACCAAACTTAACCGTTTCAGCAAATCGGAAGACTGATGCACTTCTGTTCACTTACAGGCTGATCCGGCGCTCTCCGCACTCTCCTAAGATTCCTCATCTCTCTCCTAAACGTACCAATAGTGAGTATACTTGACCCATTTTCGCTTTAATGCACTTTTTGGGTGTTACATACGTTCCTATATCAAAATCACCTCACAAATCAAACTGTTTATCACACACGAATAATCTAATTATATATGCTCAATACATGATACTAGAAACATGTGACTAGGACTTATTTTCGTTAACTTGCCTCCTTAGCTAGTATGGTACTATAGTGTGGCTTACACCCGACGGGGTCTAGTTAGGATGGACGCGCAAGCCTTCTCACGGTAGTTAGCATGAGAAATAAGCCTATGTTTATCTGTGTGATGTGTTCTGTGTATCATGATATGTAATTGGACTATTTCGCGAACGCTTTCTCTATTATGCTAGTATTACTTAAACTCGTATGCTCACCTTTACTTAATTGTATTGAATTATATTTTAACGTATGTAACAGGTTGAGGATCATATTTAGCTTGGACGCTTGGACCTGGTTTGCTTAGTATAGTTTTGGTTATGTTAGTATGTTTTTGTATTGAAATCTAGGGGAAACCGAACCTTATTGTTTTATGAGAAAATCATGTATTTCGTGACATTGTTGATTTGCGTATTGTTTAATAGTATGGGATATTAGACGTTAAAATATTGTTGATGAAATAGTGTTATGCGAATTTCTCGTGAGACAATCTGGTCGCCTAGTGCCACTACCCCGATGTTTCCGCCATCGGTTGGGGTGTGACATTGAAAATATGACTTTTCTCTCACACACATCAACTTTATTTCTCTTACACGCACATGTTATCTCTCTCTCCTCTCTCCTCTTTCTTCAAGTTCTGATCTTGATGAACACCAAACACAAGTTTAGATCTTCAAGTTCAGATCTACATCGTGTGAAAGAGAAAATGTTTGAAGATTGTTGTTTTACATGTATAACATGTGTTAAGCCCCTGTTAGAATGATATATAACGTGTGTTAACCTTTGTTAATTAAAAACAACAACTAATATCTATTTTATTATTGTTGATGTTTAAAATATCCGATAATGTGGATACCGAGCGTAACACTTGTACAAGTTAGTATGTAACATGTAATATTAAACGAGCCATTTATGATAACACATGTACCGGTAATTTTGGAATATATATATGAAAGGGTCATTTGTTGTGCACATTTTGGAATATAAACATGTGTTAAGCCTCTGTTATAATCTTTTTGTAAGTTTAACTTTAGGGTCTTAACACTGATGTACATGTAGTTACATTTGTGTTAATAAGTTTAACTTTAGGACCTTAACACTGATTACTTGTTTTGTTCATATGTGAATGGATGTCTATGTTCAAAATAAAGATTATCAAGACGCAAAGCGTAGCTAGATTTTTTAACCTTTATGATAGTTTTTGGATCATCTTTATATATTTAAGTTTGTATAAATATTTTTGTTACCTTTAAGTATGATTGTAATGCGTGCAATTAGTAACAACTCATGATGACAAGTGACTTTTGTTTTGATTAACTTTTGTAACTGGTGTTGGACGTAACATGTGTAACTTATGTGAGAGGTAACTAAATAACAACAAAGAATGACCTGATAAAATGTTGGTCACATCATTCCTTTGGTACACATGTGTTACATACGTAAAAAAGGCAACGTTACATATGTAACAATGGTCGTTACATATGTAACAATGGTTGTTATATATGTAATATATTGAATTAAAAATAATAAACTACTATTAAACGTATGAGCTATTGAATATCACCCAATATGCAAGATATATTACCGCGCAGTGTAACACATGTTACAACATATAAGACAAAGTAGATCATACCCTACATTCAACAATGTGACACTTCTTACCCGAAGTGTAACACATGTTACAACAGTATATGCACATCATAGTGTTTCGATCAGTATATGCACATCATAGTGTTTTGCAAACCACTTTCATATACATTAATACAAGTCGGGTTACAACAAAGATTACGATGGATGCTTAACACATGTTATCATATGTATACAAGTCGGGTTACAACAAGATTACGATATTAACTAAGCTCACCATTAAACCCATCGCCTCCGGCGACTGTTTTCACCCTTATCACATGTTAAGCAACTATATGTTCCAAACAGACAAATTGTAACACATGTTAGATCAGTATATACACATCATGGTGTTTTGTAAGTGAGCTTATACATGAATACATGTCAGCTTACAAAAAGATTATAATAAGGCTTAATACATGTTATATATTCCAAAATGTGCACAACAAATGACCTGTTTCATATTATATATTCCAAAAGTACCGGTGCATGTGTTTACCATAAATGGCTCGTTTAAATATTACACGTTACATACTAACTTGTACAAGTGTTACGCTCGGTATCCACATTATCGGATATTTTAAACATCAACAAAAAAAATAGATATTACTTGTTTTTTTTTAAATTAACAAAAGTTAACATACGTTATATATCATTCTAACAGGGGCTTAACACATGTTATACATGAACACATGTCAGGTTACATCATGGTGTTCTGTTACAGCATGAACCACTAACACATGTTATAAATGAACGAAGAGTTATTTCCCAAAAAATATGACTTGTTGAATATCTTTTTTTTAACACATGTCCCTGCATTAACGTCGCCTACATCCATCCAGCTTGTCAATTGAATATCTTTATGGGTCTGTTTCTGTAAATCAACACACGTTATATATCATTCTAACAGTGGCTTAACACATGTTATGGGCCTGTTTCTGTATTATAACACACAAAAACAGTTACTATTCAGATCAAAACCCAAAACAAAGCAACCTAACCAACAAAAAACAATTACTATTCAGATCAAAATCTCCAAACAAGCAACCAAACAAACAAAAAAACAGTTACTATTCAGATCAAAATCCCCAAACAAGCAACCAAACCAAACACAATTTTTTAACATAAAATTGATTTTAACATAAAAATAATTAATCCATGGATGAAAATCAACGAGTTTGAAACCAAAACAAGAATCCACGGATCAAAATTAAAATTTATAAACACCATTATTGATTGTTGGAGACATAAATCAACACAGAAGAATGAAAACCAAACTAAAATCAATAGCATTGAAAATATTATTACCTATAAACGTCCTTCTTTCTTTTGAAACAAAAATCAATTGTATTGAAAACTAAAAATCTTTAGGCAGCATTCTTAATTCTGGAAAAAAATAAAACCAATTGTGAAGAACGAAAATCAAAGTAAATGTCAATTAAATATCAAAACCAACTTATTATTGAAAGGAAACTAACACCAAAATGAAAATATTTTGGCAGCATCTTGATTCTTTGATTTCTTTTATGAAAATAACAACATCAACGGCATAATCGTTGTACAAACCTGGAACATTTTCTTCATTGTCGTTGTCAAACTCGATGCCAAACTCTGGTAACATTAATTCAAGCATTGTTGGTGGAGGCTCCATGGTAGATTAATGGTGGATCTCGTACTAAAGATCTTGTTTAAGAAGATGAAGAGGATTTGAAAATTTCCCTTATGAAATAAATAAGCTAAAAGAAATGGTGGTTGTACAATGATGTTAGATGCGTTAATTAGAGTTGTCAAATCAAATGGGGATAAGATCTTTTGGGTTGTGAGGTTAAATGTAAAGTTACAATTATACCCTCAAAAGCAAAGAGTATAGTCAAGTTGTCTGTGTATACGTGGCTGATTGTAGGCCATATAATGGGTTCTTAAGGTTTTCCCAATTTAGAGGGTTTTCTCTAGAGCATTATCCTATATATATATATATATATATATATATATTTTATTAATATATATAGGTAGATCATGTGAGAAGCACTAGACTAATTGAGAAACTTAAGAAGCATTCTGGAACACACATTTTTTCAAAGCTTTTCGTAATATACACATACGTATAATTTAAAATTGACTATATACATATGTGTATAATGCAATATACATATATGTATATAGTCAATTTTAAACTATATGTATGTGCATATTATGATAAGCTTAGAAAAATCTGTGGTCCAGAATGCTTCTCAAGTTTCTTAAATAGGGTGGACTTCTCTTAAGATCCCTAGCCTATATATATATATATATATATATATATTAAATTATAATATATATTTATATATATATATATGGGAGAGTTTAAATGAGAACGCTAAATATCGCGAGAACCGTGAAAACAAATGATAAAACCATGAGAACTTGGTCAAAAATAATTCAAATTCAAAATTTCTTTTTACACCTATCATTATTATTCGAATACAATGTTAGAAATTAGATTTACACGTTTAAATTACGTGAATTCGTAAATTGAGAAAAGTTATACATGTGTAAGTTTGTCATTTACACATGTGTAAATCTGTTATATTTACACATGTGTAAAAAATCTAATAAGAGTTATTTTGAGAGTAGAAATGAATTATTTGATGTTGTAAATTCTTTTTTTTTATGTTATATTTTAATTACAATGAGGTTTGTATTTGAAAATACGGTTTTGATTGGTTTTTTCATTCGTTCTCACGGTTCTTGCAATATTTAGCATTCTCAAGATAACCCTCCCCTATACATATATATATGTGTGTGTGTTGTGTGTGTGTGTGTGTATAAAGGAGAAAGAGGCCCAGCAAGAACGGCAAGGAGACGTCGTTGAAGACGAGGACGACCCGAGGGCGGTGTGCGGCCCCGTAGCCGCACCAGGGCCATCCCCGTATCGAGTAGCCTAACTATCAAATGCCCTACATCAAACACTATCCTTAAATAATGTGGTTTATTTAAAATCTATGATGAAGTATAACTAAATACATCATGTGGAAACGTTTTACGTAATATCCACTTGAGTAATTAATCAGCGTGGCTCGTAGAGAATTAGAGAGAATACGGTAAGATTAATTTATTACTTTTTTACAGTACATTTTTTTTACATCAGTCCGTCTTCGGCGTGGCTCGAACCCTTAACGCTAAGATTATATTACGAACTTTTTATAAAGAACATATACAACGGGGAGGTTTATTTATATAACTAAAACTTGGAATATTAGATTTAAATACCCAACTTTACAATTGGCGTTAATACTCCCAACAATCGACTTGTAAACAGCACTCTCAACTTTTAACTTATTGGCCGATAACACTCCTAACTAAGTGAAGCCTAACCTAGTTAGTTTTTGTTGATGTGGCAGCTGGCATGGCATTTTGATGACGTGGCAGGTGACATGACTTTTTTGATGACACAGCACTGATGTGGCAGCTGACATGACATTTTTTATGACATGGCAGCTGACATCAGCTAACATGTTTAGGGTTCGGTTGTTAGGAAGTATAATCGGCATATAAGTTGAAAGTTGAAAGTGCTGGTGTATAAATCGAAAGTTGGAGTGTTATCCACCAATTGATGAGAGTTAAAGTTATTTAAATCTAATATCCCTTAAAATGGTTTTAGACCCAATTGTGACACTTATACCAAATCATATGTAGGATTTATGTAAATTAACTTTTTAATTTCCTGATTAATTATTTGACATTTAATTACCACAAACAAGAAATATATACAATGTTACTTTGGACACAACTAGTCATTATTGTATGCAAAACTTCAAATCTCATATGCCTATTTAAAATCACACTTGAAAATTATTCAAATAATTTCAATTGGGACTAAGAAAACTAGCGAACCATTGAATTACCCGAATTAAATGTGATTTTTTATTGGTCCAATTAAGTAATCTAAGATATGTTAAGATACATATAAAGAGAGTTGATTAGAAGGTGAAATGTACCTTGTCAAATGCGATTCACTATTGTGTATTTCACACCCAACATTTTGATTGACGGATGTAATCTTTTCTATCCTTTGTCTTTAGCAAGCAACTCCTTTGGCCTATCAATATTGTTATCTCCAAAGGCTTTTCAAAAGTAAAGTTGATAATAATATGAGAAATGTTTCTTGACGAAGACGTTGAGACCTTGAAATGCTTAAATATGGTTCGGGTAAGAAATGATATATTGTGTATGATAATTTTACTTTTTTGTAATATTAAACTTGTTGCTTGGATATGGTCGGAGTTCATTCACAAACATGATTTGATGAGTAAGTGTCTTTGATGATAAAAAACATCTTTTGGACTAACAACAAGATCTAAGAGGACAAAGTGTCTAACATATCATTTTTTAACGGTTAAATCTATATTGGGTGTTTGTTAACAGATTTTAAGTAATGTTAGAAAGATTTAATATGTATGTAATAACACACGCTTCTTTCTATAGCAAGTGAGATAATTGTTGTTCGTCCTCTTGGAGAAATTATTTCATTCGTATTAGTTAGCTAATTAACTGAGTTGGTTCGCCAATGAGCCGATAATGGAGTGGTAAGAAGAGATCTGTGTTCCAAGTGACACAGGTTCGACTCCTGCTCCCTCCATTTAGTTTTGGCAGCACCTGCTGATGATGGAAGACTAGGCAAGTAGACGGCGATCACTACTTCGATCCTTGAACTTTGCGAGTTTATCTCACGCACTGTGTGTCTTGGACGTGTGTTCACAGGTTTCGCCCTAGGTAGGGTGCGAGTGTATCCGATGTGGGATTCGTCATTAATCCTTTTAAAGGATTCGTTGACCGTAATAAAAAATAACTAGTCGATTCAATAACATTCTATTATCGAGTCGGAAACATATTGAATTGTAAATTTTAATTACTTGTCCAACTTTGCAAGTGCCAAGAGTGGTGTCATCTCTACTCTCTAGACAACCAACATGAATGTACTTTTTAAAGAAAAAGGCAATAAAAAATAACACACGTGTCTCTTCACTATGGTCACCAAGTGAACGTTGTTGTTCAAGTGTTCTATGACACAATTTTTTTTATCTTGTTGACACAATTTTTTATCTTGTTTAGTTGTTAGATACCAATTGCGTGTAGTGTTCGAATTTTGACCTTAACCAAGATCGACACAACTACGTAAGACAAGACAATGTTTTCGTAGACATGAAAAACAAATAAAACACAACGATTTAGGAGGTTCTTCGTCTCAACGCTAATCTACAACACAAAACCACTAATAATTCACATGAATGTTACGCAATCGAATGATTCAAATTCTCCGACATCTTAGTTAAGGATGGATATTTTTTTTCCAAATACTCGTACCGTGTCGTATCATTTTAGATATTCGGTACTGTATTGTTACCTAGTTTATTGATTTTGTATTCAATACTTTCAGTATTGGTACAGTACGGGTAAAAACGGGTACTCGACTAATTTTTATATAGAACTTTAAAAAAGGTTATATTATATTTATTTCGTATTATGATAAATATGGTACCGTATTGAATTATCTATTTGGTACCGTATCCTATTGGTACTCGTACTAAATTGTATTCATGTTGATTTTACTTATTTGTACCCTACAAGTGCTCAAAAACAAAAAAAACAAACAAGTTGGTACCAAAATGGATACGTTTCGAATACTCGTACTCGTACCATATATTCGGTACGTTATATGGTACAAGTTTTATTCAAATTCAGTACTGGTATTTCTAATACGGGTACTATACCAATCTATCTCACTTATTTTATAAGTTAACTTGTTTGTCAAGGCTTATTAAATAATTCTTTTATGAAACTTGCATTAAACACTTGTAAATCCTCCCTTAAGACTCAAATGTCCTAAAACTTTATCTTTATCTTGTTCTTCTACTTTTTTTTCAAGGATTTTGTATCCAAGTATCCGCAAATATATTATGCATGTTCCTTCCTTGAAGAAGTAATTAGTCTCTTTTGTAAACTTAACAAGTGTTTTTTTTCTTCCAACATAACGGTACCCACATAACATAGTACCCCAAATGTAAGGGGCTGTTTGTTTACCTCTTAATGAGTCTCTGAATGGTTCAGACCTTTTACTGGTTCAGCACTTAATGGTTCAGACTGTTTGTTTCGTGAGCGAATGTCTGAATGGTTCAGACATTTGCCTCTGAATGGTTAAACATTATACAGAGTCTGAATTGTTAAGACCTCTAATCTGAATTGGTCAGACATTTGCCTCCGAACGGTTAAACATTATACTGACTCTTAATGGTTCAGACCTCTTAATAGTTCAGCACTAAATGGTTCAAACCTCTTAATGGTTTAGCACTTAACCATTTAGAAGTTGCCAAACAGCCCCTAAGTGTATTCGTACTCCACATGAAAGGTATCTTAAAAATTACTAAATAGGAAATAAATACTAAAACTCAAGGCAAAAGTAGACGACTAATAGATTGCATGAGTTGAGTTAACTCGCAATTTCTTATTAAATGAGAACTCTTGGAAATATTCAAAATCAGTTTGTGATTTATTATCGGTTTTAACATATTACCACATTCTCATGTGTTCATATACGAGTCATTCATTCGAGTTATTAGCCCTGCTTCAGAGTAAAACAGTGATACAAGTCAGTAGGTTAGACCACTCACAAGTTGGTCATATTGTAAGTTTTTTATTTATTGATGTCACTTTTGACATTTCTCATTTAATTTTGTAATGTTATCACAAAACTTTGTGAATTCTAACTAGAACGCCATATTGTTGTAGCTAACTTTGATACAAGAAAAGAAGATTTAAAAATAAATGTTAAATGAAATTAACACACAACTATAGTTACCAAAGGATATTCATGGGGTGAAGTGGAACCAGTATGTCTAAGACCACTTACTACAGGCTCTTAATAGATAGAGGTAACATCCTTTAAGAACACCTAAGGATGAAACCTAGGGTGTCTTTCTTGTCTATACATTATTACATGTTATTGATATGTTTTTCTATGTAAACAAAGAAAGAGACCCGATGGACATAAAGTACAATACAAAAATTTGTGTAGGTGATAAATGCATTGTTTGAGTTTGTTAGGGGGACGAGGCACTCCCGTGATGAGTGCAAGTGATTATGTGATACACCACCGCAAGTGGGTTGATCACGACCAATTGATGATTTCACGTGATGTGAACCAGGGTGTACGATGTGTTGGTGGAAGAAGACCTACGGCACGATGTGGTTGGTTATTGGTGGAAGGAAGGGTGGGGAACTTATTGAGAAGCGGGGGCGGGGTTTACGTGATCAAGTGATACTCCGTTGCAATAATTTGATCACTTGATGTTCAAGCACTACTAGAAAATCCGAAACTTCTTACACCAGTTTTGTCAGAATTGTGTAGGAAATGCTATTATTTTCCCTTATTTATTTTGCATATATTAATATTTATTCGGTAAACAATAATAATTAACCTTTTATAGATTATTTCTGACAGATTTGTGACGCAACTGTAAACTAATTGGGGTTTTCTTATTTTTTGTCGGAAACGTGTCACAAGTTGTGATGGAATTACGACGGATGGTTTAAGTTGATTAATAGATAAATATTTGGTCATACATGTGTAGGAAACGATATTATTTTCCCTTATTATTTTTTTTGCTTATATAAATATTTATTCGGTAAACAATAATAATTAACGTTTTGTAGATTGTTTATGACATATTTGTGACGCAACTGTCAATTATTTAGGGTTTTCTTATTCTTCCTCGTGGATGTATCGAAAATTTGTCACAAAATCTTGAAAAAAAAATTGTAGGAAATTCGTCATAAAAGTTTTGGAATTTGTGACGAAAAAAATTGTGTAGGAAATTGTCCCCTTTTCTAGTAGTGAAGTGATGGAGATGAGACGTCACAATTAGATTATATGATGATGAAAATTCAAGTGATGGAGATTAGGAGTGTCCCATCCTAGTATTTAAAAACTAGTAATATGGATAACTGCAAGGCATTGTTGAGGATAATCACAAAGATAAAAGTAATATGTTACTTTTGTTTAGAAAATAGTTGTGCTTGATCTTTTCTAGATCCATTTGATTTGATTGATAAATACTTTAATCATATGGAAAAAAACTGAAATAAATAGAAAAATAATATGAAAAATCGGTTTGACAACTACTTTGTTCAATTTAGGCTTGACATGTTGGATTACTAATGCACATTATAAAATACTTTGTCTTATAAAACCTATAATCCAAACGAATTGTAGTTTAAAAACTAGAAGGTATGAAAGTATTTGGTTAATTTATACATATGTAAAAATCACTATATGTGAATTATAACAAATAATATTCGTGCCCTTTATCAATTTTTGTATCTATTTTTTCAAGTTGTAGAGCATTACTCAGTAGTCACTAATATCTTGACCACGGTTAGGGTTTCAACATCAAACAACAGTTCTAATCGATTGTTCAAACCGTTGAGCATCATACATCAGTTGTCCTAGTCCGCTAGGTTCTTACAGAAAGTCGCATGGTAAATATATATAGCGGCATTGCAAGTAGTAATGTTGAGGGGAAACTTATTATCGCGAGATTCTTTAACTAGAGTTTGATATTAGTGATCTTAACCAAACCGGGGAAACTTGAAGAGGATTATGGTGGTGGAGTTTTATGGTTTGGGGTTCGTAAGATGGCGATAACAGGAGGGGTGTTATCATAGCGAGGTGGCGATGAAGGAGATGAAAGGGTTATTTGCTTGAAATGCAAACTTATTATCATGAAATTCTTTGTGTGAAAATTTCACAAACTTTATTTCAACTTTGTTGTTTTTTAAATACTTATGGTATGGAATGAATTCATATTCTAATTAATTATGATAAATAATGAAGAAATGTAGAAGAAAACTGTTATCAAATTTTGTGCTTCTTTATTGGTTAACATGTTGAACTTGAGGATGAAAACAAGGAACATTGCTTTCACTTGAGCTATGAATAAGACGTATGAGACACCAAAATAAGGATTGATTTAGATAACTATGATAGATATTTAAATCTTATCATATGTTACTTTTACTTTAATTAAGTATGGCTTGCAATTATAAAATGGATTCTTATATATACTTCCATGTTTCATCCTAAATTATAAAATGGATTCTTATATATGCTTCCATGTTTCATCCTAATATACCCTTTTTTACACATGACAAATCTTTTTTATTTTTGAACGAACAACTAAATCATCGAATAAGCATCCTGAGATGCTCTCAATCGAGCAAATGTATCCCCTCCTCCATAACGATCAGAGTTGGATGCATACCCGAGCCACCAAGCCACCAGTTCCGGGGTAAACCCGCCCGCCGAAGGCCTACTGCGATAAATCCCGGTTCGGCTCGGTTTCGAACTTGCGACCTCCAGACAGGCCTAGTTCTAAACTTCATTGCCACCACCAATGTCCTTCAAAGTGATGTTAGTGGGAGTTGACTTGTGACCTCAAGGAGAGAAACCAAGTGACTAACCACTAGACCAACTTGTTAGGACTGCACTGACAAATCTATTATTGAAAAATTCTTACAAGTGACTTTCAAGAGAGTTAAAGGCAACCAACAAAAACTATATTCGAATCTAAATAAACTTGGAAGTTTACCTCTAATAATTAGATTTTTATCCAATTATGCCTTCAATGCGAGTAGTTGGATGCGTTCGAATGCCCTACACTAGTCGAACACTAACGTTGGAGAATTTGTCCATCTATGTCCGGCAAAGGATAGAGGTCGGATTACTCGATGGAGTCGGATGTGTGGGAGCTAGGGCCCGAGTCTCACACAACGACTAGAATTAGAATATATGTATATTTTAAAAAGTTTTTTTTTTATTAAACATCCAATAGTTAGTTTTATAAATATCTTTTTTCTCCTAAAACCACTATAGATAATTAAATACAACCATTTTCAAAACCTCGAATAACTTAAATCTCAACGGTTTCTCCAAAATCTCAAAAGGTGAGCAAATAACCGACTTAATCCAATTGAAAAGCTAACAGATGGGTCAATTAATCCATAAAAGAGTAGAAGTTTTCTCAAGATAGTAGTATTGCTAGTCAAGTTAGAATAGGAGTCTAGTGTATATGAGTAGACGTTTATATGGAATGCTTTCTCAAGGTACACACAGATAATGCAATATACACGCATTCTCTAAAATGTCTATATGTGAGGTCTAAGGTTAGAGTCTAGGTCAAGCCAGCCTAATTCTCTATAATCAATAACTTTGATACCAATCTGTCACACCCGAGCGGATTCACATGAATGCGACGATCGTATATCAAACACATCATTACAAGAGAAATACTAAAATGCATACAATTCAAAGTGTATCATGAAATACGTTCTACAAAAAAAGTCTACTGTAAAAGTCTAAATATAAATAGAAAAATGTCAGTCTCAAAATAAATGTTTGGAAAACAATGTGTTTAGTGCTAACCATAACAATTTAAGAAACACAAATAATCCCTTGTTTTGACACGATTGAAATTAGGAAACTTGTGTTATTAGGTTGTTAGTAAATATGCATATACCACATATTGTCCCCGTACACTTAATGTAAATTTCACGTATGCTGATAAAGTGCTAGAAGTTTACTTAGTGTATATTGCAAGTGTGGTGATGAAGACGAACTACTAGAAGTTAAATAAACTCTAATTTGTAGTTAAATGTATATTTCAATAATTGTGATGAAGAGTTAAAATATGAAGTGATAAGAGCTTATTGAAAGCAAATTAATCAACTCTTGGATGAATGTGCAACAATCATCAAATAGAATTATCAAGTGCAATTTACTGTAATACTCAAAGGTGAAAGATCAAAGTGAAAAGCAATTGATGAAGATTTGATGATGCAAGATCCATCAATGAGAGAATAATCCATAAAGATCAAGGTAAAAAGAAAATTGACTAGGAATTAGAGAGGACCACTAATTAAAAAATAATAAATCAATTTTTCTCAAAAATACTTATAAATGAAAATGTCATTTGAACTAAACTAGTTAGTTATCATTAAAGAGATTTGAAAATATGAAAACAGAAGACCATAATGGATTTCTTTCTATTTTGGGAATGTCATGGTGATTGGGGATAAAGAGTTCCCACAAATGAAAAGAAAACAACTTTGCTTCACCAACTATCCAACCCTCAATAAAATTATTAATCTATATTGTTAGATGTGTAATGGCTGATTTAAAAAGTCAAAATTCAAAAGTAGATGTGTGAAAAAGGTGTTGATAGCCATTTGTAATCGTTGCACAATGTTCAAGAGTTGAAACCATAAAAAAGAGACAAAGTCTGATGGTCCACGAGTGATACAATCGCCCGTGGCATTGACAATCAGATTGTCTGATTTTGTTGTCTTGATTGTTGAGCTTTGACTATAACTACAAGCCTCCCACGACCTTTTCACTCATTCCCTTTGCTGTAAACTTTCTAAAATACTAATGTAAGATAAACCTCTCTAATTCCCTTAAGATTCAAACTCCAAATCCAAGATAGATTCAAGATCAAGATCAATAGCCAAAAGAAGATTTGTTTCGCAACTAAACAATTATTCATTCTTGTGTATGAGTTTTGTATTGTAAGTTTGTTTAGTGTTGCCGTGAGACATTAGAAAAGGGCATCACTAAGTTTGTTTAGTGATTAGAGATAGTGGTGATCACTACCACTTGAGATTAGTAAGACGTAGAAGGTGATCACTTCCTTTAGAAGAGTGAGACGTTTGTACAATGTGGTCACTGCCTTTTCTTAGTGAGAAGATTGTGTAACAGATATCCCTACTGAATTTAGATAGATGGCCAGTGGAACAACTCTCGATCAGAGGATCGGGGGAGAAGACGTAGAGGGATTGGTTAACATCCCTCGAACATCTATGAATCGATTATCTCATTCCTTCCCTTAACTCTTAAAATAATTTCATATCTTATTGTGTATTGTTAATTAGTGTATTGTTGGGTTCTTGACATGTTTTTAACAAAGAAATTTAAAATAAAACCTTTTCACCCCCTAATTTTTCCAATAAATAAAATGTCTAGGCATAAATTCTCAATGAAAAACTCTTAATAAAGTTCAAGTCCTTTGCTATATCAATTGTTGTTACCTAAAAAAATTGAAAGTGTCAACTAAAAAGTTGGTGGGTTTGCATTGTTTCGTATCAAATAGTCGGTATCAGTTTTCAAATCGTATTAGCATAAAATCAATTCAATTTAAAAAGTATGAGTATAAAAATAGTAAGTTCCAGAGTTTCAATGTGTTGCTTATATGTGTTAAGTGTAACTATAAGTAAGGTGATGCACATGAAAACATGAGTCCACAACCAAACCTACTAATTGAATATGTTGCTCTTGTTAATACTTTATCACAGGACATAAATGTGTATCATATAACTTTGGAGATTATTCATTCATGTGTGGAATCATGACGGTGGTTAGAGGTTATGAGCGACCAACATGAATGGGGGTATCAACCCGAGTAGTGTTATCCAATACCTGTCCACCGACCCACCTCCTGTGTTAACGTGTCGGATTGTGTCTTGAGGACTTAAGCTGATAATAATGATTCCCTCATGTATCCACATCATAAAAGCTTACACATGGTATGAATATAACAAGTATGAATCATTTCAAAGTATGTATGTTTTTGGAGTCTTGGAGTCTTAATGGCTCGAAGTCTCAATGTTTCAAGGTTTCAATGTCTCAATGTCAATATTTCAGAGTCCCGATGTCTTAAAAATCATAGCATAAATTCATAAGAAGTTTAGGTATGTATGGTAATATAATTTGTATCAAATGTTTCAAAATGTGTATATTTCAAGTAAACATGCTTTTCCCCAAAGAAAAACAATACAAAAACAGTAATAGTGGGACCAAGAAACTTACCTAATATGAATGATACACTCCACAAATTCCACAGAAACAATGATAAAGGGTTTCATTATACTCAGGTGCTAAAACAAGTATAACACGTATAAGAACTAGTCGTAAAGTATGTTCGTGTCAAACTAACGATGCATTGGTGATAATTTTAGTTCATGATATGTATTAGCATTGATAATAATGTATTAGGCCTTTACACATGCTTATAACAATCATCTTTTAAAACTGTTAACTGAATAAAACTAATTCACATGTTTTGTAATCTTTCTAAATGTTCCAATTTTTATGTCATGTTACGACATGTTTTATCATATCAAATGGACTTGTTTGAACCACGGACTTTTTATTCATTTTATATCCATTTTTTAGAAATACATAAATGACAATGTTACAAGTTATTATATAGTTCAAGTATCTAGAAAGAAATGAACAAATTAAGATCACACAAATACTAAGAATTCTGGCGCACTCAACTTGTCTTGACTGTTTGAAGTCAAAACCTTAATGGAATCAAGTGAGACCACTTGTCTTTGAAAGGTTACTCATAGAGGTTTGTTCGAGAAAAAGAATCATTCAATCTAGACTTAAAAATGAGAGAGTTATGGTCGTTTAAAGTCGGGTAAAGTTTTCTTGTGGATTGATGGATGAAAATTAAAACATGAATCTCGTTCAAAACTTGATTTTATCAATAACTTTCATTCATATACTATATAAGTGAGATTTTTATATATTACATAAAATTGTAAATATGAAGATGTTATTTGATGGTTTTCGTGTGATTCATAAATAAAATTATACGAAGGTTTTACATAAAATGATAGATTTCCACTTGAAAACTCAAGTAGATTTAGGAACACACACATCGATAACTTCTTGAATCTCTTGTGTACAAAACTTGATTTAAACTCATGAGTTTAGAAAAACTTGAAGGGATACTTTAATAACCCTCACCAATTGTTAAAAGATGATAAGAAGATGAGGATGAACTCTTGATTTCTTGCATAATTTTGATTGAAGAACGCCTTGTGTAGGATAAAGGAGTTAACGAAAATTGGAGGAGAATAAGAGAGTTTTTGTCAACATTCATGTGCGATTATGGGGTGTTAAAGGACCTTGATTAGTGGTTTAACTATCATTAACACAAGATTGACTTAAAGAAGATGAAAAGATGGGTTATGGCATGAAATTTTTGGCCAAAATATGTGAGGGTGGTTATATATATATATATATATTAAGTTTTATCATAAAATGTCATGTAACATTTACATTTGTTGTGAATAGGTTATCTAATATGACAGTTATTTTAAGGTAATATTTCATGAACTTTAGACAATTTTTATGTTTGTGTATCATTAATAGTACTACTAACACTTTACTAGCAAAAATATAAAGTTTGTGATATTTTAGTTTAGATATCACCACTGTGTTTCAAGATGAATTTCACAACTAAGGTGTGAATTTCATAGTCCAAGTAGGGATTCTCATTATGTTTTATGCATATCAAGAATAATGTCCTAGTCCATGTCTAATTCAAGTAAAAAATGAGTCGTCAAAAATAATAGGAAAAGATAGGGTCTAAATGTGAAATTGTGATAGATTAACAATAATCGACCGTGATTGGCGGAGAGGTCCATTGCCCAATCAGTGAATGTGTGTGGCATTCATGGACCTGCATTTATGTTTTGTTTTCCACATCGTCGGTTAATTATAACACAAAAAAAAGAAGATGGTGTCATAGATAGTGTGTTGGTATGCGAATGATGGGGCAAGGGTTCGATCCCTAGGAGGGCCAATTCTAAGGGTTTTTTAGGTAGAAATGCTTCAATAACACCTTACTTTAACACCAATTACAATGTCCTCCCTAAACTTTAATAAAGTTACATTTTTTCTGAGTTTTTTGCCATACTTTTCGGATTTTCCTTTTTTTCATCCCTTTGTTTTTACTTCTGTTCTTTTATTTACTTTTTTCCTTTTGACTTTCACTTTTAGTTTTTCTTTTTGGAGATTAACATTAATGTATAAGTCGTGAAAAATGAGCGTTACAAGTTTTAATACCATCCTCGTATTTTACGTTTCGAATGAGTAGCCGAGTTCAACATGTTATTTTTTTTACTTATGTGATTGCTTTCTCATTTGTTTTACGTTTCGAATGAGTAGCCAGTTCAACATGTTTATTTTTTGTTTATGTGTTCTTCTCATTGTTCGGTTTTCTTTTTTATTTCGTGGTTTCCAAGTTTTGATTATTTATTATTTATGTTTTATTTTTATGCATATTCGGTTTCAATTTTATACTCATTACCTAGATATACTTGTTTTTAAGTTAATTTTCAGTTTCTAACATAGCATTACGACATTCTTATATTTATTTACATTATCAACTCAAGGCGTAGCACGAGTATAATAGATATAAACCTTCATGAACAATTTCTTTACTATATTATTATTAGTACTAGTATGATTAGGAATAATAGATTTTAATAATTCTAGCTATTAGCTGTTAGTCGGCACCAGTCTCAACTTAAAAAATAACCAGTGGTGGTCCTAGTTTTGACATATTGTAAACCAATGTACCTTTATTAACAGAACCTTAATTTCTTTTTGTTTCTCTTATCCTTTTCGGATTAGTAAAGATCCATTGATTTACAATATGTATAATAATTCTAACTATTAGTTGTTGGCAGACAACGGTCTCAGCTTCAAAAATATCCATTGGTGGTCCCACCTTTTCACATATTGTAAACCAGTGGACCTTTACTAACAAAACCTTAATTTTTTTTGTCCATTTATCATTTTCAGTTTAGTAAAGGTCCATTGGTTAACAATATGTAAAAATATGGTACCGTCAATTGTTATTTTTGAAGTTAAGACTATTGCTGGCCAACGACCAATAGTTGAGATTATTAAAACCATTATTTTTTTAAATATATGAAATGTTGTGAAATACCAGTTGATAAAAGATGTTAATTTTTTCAGTTATTTCATTTTATACTATAAATAGTTTTTTTTCATTTTATACCATAAATATCACATGTTTTTAATACATTTTATTTTCATTAATTTGATTGACTTTCGATGCCCATATAATTTGATTAATCTTTAATAACTTGTATTCGTTAATTTTTTGTATTTATTAAATACGTAGATGTTTTTTTTATAAATTTTTCACGATATTTTGCTATACATTTTGTTGACAACGGAGTTGTATACAAAAAAATGATGTTTTTAGCACCAAAGGTTATACGAGTGCATGTACCGTATCGGTACCCTGTCGAACCTAACCATTCTAATCGTACAACATCATTAGCGGTATTAGCTATAACTGGAACAAGAACCAATATAAACACGTGTCAATATTCCTTCGGGGGATATCACGATTATTTTTATTTGAGTTTTTCTTTCGATTGCTATATTGCTAATTGGTATCGTAATAAATCAAAATAATACTGACTGAATTCCTGCCGTACAATGGGATGGAATCCCGCTAGTACAAGTTATCGTTTCGAAGGGTTTTTTTTTTTTGAAAATGATGGCCATAAATATTTTTTTAATGAACGGCTTATAGCTCTACATTTAAATGTATTAATCCCCCAACAAATGATTACTTATTTGTCACTTTAACAAACAGTTGTTATCAGTATAAACATATGTCTCAACATAGACCAAGAACATGTTTTGATGAGGAATTTATTCTTTTTATTTTTTAAAGTGCTTTCTATCCTTGTTCTTTTACCATCTATCATTTTGTTTTGGTCATTTTTCTCGTTTTCAGTATATATTTATTTTTGTTTTTTCTGTAATGTAATTATATATATGCTTTTTGTTAAATTTCTCTATGATTTTGATCTGAATATGTATTTATTTATTTTTTTTTGTATTTTAGCATAACTATATCATCTAATTGTACCATAGAAAGTGGTGAAAGAAAAAAAAATACTAGTATCTCTAATAATGAAGTGACTCACATAAGAAAAACAAAACTGAAATATGCTGAAGGTATTTTCTCTTCCTGGCAGAAAAAAAAGGATAAGTATTTTGAAAGCCAAACAGGTTAACAAATTGGTCATACTAGTGGTTTGTTGGTCATACTAATTGGATTGGGTTTTTGATTTACTGGGTTACATTAGCATCATTTTCTTGTAGTGTTAAAATTAGCCTCAGTCAACCTCAGCTCGAGCTCGGAAACCTGCACAGATTAAGTTCGTGCTAGTTTGCGAATCTGTTTTTTTATTCTTAATCAGTTGTAATTTGAGCTCGAGTTTGGATAAAGCTCGAGTCAATTTGCAACTCAACAAGCCAACTCGTATAGTTTTGAAGTTTTGTATAAGCTAAACATATGGATAGACAAGTAGACAAATATAATATATTTTACATATGGATGAATATAAGGGGGTGGGTTTTTTGTATGCCTATAAAGGTGAGCTCATCTGAGCTTGAAACTTAAACAAGTCGGCTAGGTTTGGCTCGTTTACTTACGAGCTGAAATAGCTTTTTTTAGTGAGTTTTGAGCTATAAGCTATTTGCACAACCCTAATTTCAATCAGAGTTCGCAAAATACGGTGGATTTTTTAGGCAACCTTTATTTTTAAGTGAATTGTTTTAGGTGTCCAAGGATGAAGGAAAAACAATATTCTTGTAATGTTAAAATATCTGTACTATATTTGAAAAATGATTATACAATAGGTTGTTTTGGTATATATATATATGTTGTGTGTTTATTTTTTATTATGAAATAGATTTATTGTTTTGGTTATTATATATGTATCCAGTGTAAATTTCGAACAACTAAAAACATTACATGCGTAAATGAACATCATAAATATGTATCGTAAATGTGTGTAAAAACAAGTTTCATAAACACGTATCATGAACATGTGTCATTAACGTGCGTCATAAATGCGTGTCATAAAAAGATGACACACAAATGCATGTCATGTTAATTTTAATGACATGCTCATCAACGACACGTTTTTGCGTGTCATAAGCACCCCTTTAATGACGTGCACGTCAAAAATTGTGTTTTTTTTTTCTAGTAGTGGCAGATGTTTTTTAATTTTTTTACACAATATTTCGCTATATTTTTTTGGCAACGGGGTTGTATCCAAAAAATGATGTTTTTAGTACCCTGACGAACCTAACCATTCTAATCGTACAACATTGTTAGCTGTATTGGTATAATTGGAACCAGAACCGATATAAAACACGTGTCCATATCCCAAGGGCGTAGCTTAGAGGGGGGGGGGGGGGCGTGTTCGACCCATCGACCTTTTCGCTCAGTAGTGTTATATATTTAGTTTTTGTATAGAAATTTTTTGGTATATACGTTTTCGACCCCCCGTCGGAAATCTCAAACTTCGTCATGCATATCCCTTCGTGGATATCATGATTATTTTTGTTTAGGTTTTTCTTTCGATTGCTATAGCAATAATTAGTACCGTTACAAATCAAAATAATACCGACCGTGAAAGTTCCGCTTTAAAATGAGATGAAATCCCGCTAGTAAAAGTTATCTTTTCGTAGGCTTTTTCTTGAAAGCGATGGCTATAAATATTTTTATTATGAACGGCTTATAGCTCTACATATACTACTTTTTAAATGTATTAATCCTCCAACAAATGATTACTTATTAGTCACTTTAACAAACAGCTGTTATCAGTACCAACATATCTCTCAACATAGACCATAAACATGTTTTGATGAAGAATTTTTTTATTTTTTAAAGTTCTTTCTATCCTTGTTTTTTACCATCTATCATTTTGTTTTGGTCATTTTTCTCGTTTTTCAGTATATATTCATTTTTATTTTTTCTGTAATGTAATTATATATACTTTTTGTTAAGTGACACTTTATGTACTGATATGAAAAGGTTAGTCAACGTACCATTGCCCTTAATGTACGTTGCGTACAAGATGAAAAATATAACATGCGGATTTAGGTTATAACATGTGGCTTTTATTCATACGTGATGAATATAACGTGCGAATTTAGGATTTAATAACATGCGGATTTGGTATGTTCATAACATGCATATTTGGGTTATTTAATGTCTGTTGTACATGCGAGTTTTATTTTTTTGAGGATTATAACATGCGGCATTCACATTGCGTACAATTGTATCTTAAGGCTAATTATACAGTACACTTTCTCTTTGATCTGAATATGCTTTTTAAATTTTTTTTTTTAAGTTTTAGCCATAACTATATCATCTAATTTTACCATAGAAAGTGGTGAAAGAAAAAAAAAATGCTAGTATCTATAGTAATGAAGCGACTCAGAAAAAACAAAACTTTAATATGCTGAAGGTATTTTCTCTTCTAGCAAAAAAAAAGGATAAATATTTTGAAAACCAAATAGGTTAACAAAATGATCATACTAGTGGTTTGTTGGTCGTACCAGTTGGATTTGGTTATTGATTTAGTTGGATATTGGTTCTCACTAAGCTGAAAACTGAATATATAATTCGGCTCAGTTTTACATGGCTTCAATTCGATTTGTTTTTTTATATAACTAGTTTGAAATCGAGTATTAAACACCCCATCTGAAGAAACACCAATCTAACTGGGTGATTAGATAATGCTCTATAAGGTAATAGGGCTCCGATCTTCATAAGTTCAACTGATGAATCAATCTGTAATACTAAATGAAGAAACACCAATCTACCCGAGTGGTTAGATAATGCTTGACAGGGAAATGGGGTTCTGATCTTCACAAGTTCAATCGATGGATCAATCTTCCAAACTAAACAACAGCGTGAGTCCCGTTACGAATATGAGAGGTTAGGAGGTTTTTCTCGTAACCACTATCCGTCGTGAGAATAAGTATTATTCTTTAGATAGTGAAATATAAGTGAGAGTGTAGAGTGCACAATCAGTTCACCTTGATAAAGTGTGGCATTAATAGCCGAAGTGGTGAGAGATGATTGAGTGAGATGCATGGGCGAAGCTTTTAAGGGGCCAAGCCCCCTCCACTTTTTTCGCTCAATACTATAAATTTATGCGTATTTCGTTCGTATAAGCCCCCTGAATTGATTTTGCCTAAAAATCCCCCCCCCCCCCTTGATATTCTTGAGTTTGTCCCACCTTATATATTTGTTCGAGCTTGCTTCGCCACTGGTGAGACGTCACTATCAGAATATCTAGTTAGTCCCCTCTCAGCTGACCATTAGCGGCTTGCTATTGGCCAGACGCCGCTACAAGTTGTCTTTGTGGTCTCTTCTGCGTCAACTGTTAATGGAGGCTGAGAGGCAGGGCCGGCTATCCCCAGGTGTCGGGTGGGCTTGAGAACAGGGCCCAAATCATTAAAGGGCCCAAAAATTTTTAAATTCCCTTTATATATATAGCCCAAATCAGTACAGGGCCTAACCTTTGTAAAAAAATTCAAATTCATAACCGATAACAGGCCCCAATATTTTATCTCGAACAGGACCAAATTTATTTTTGTGATTTTCGGAGACGACCCTGTTGAGAGGAGTATGAATCTGCAGACAGTGATTGGTTGGACGTCGTTACCAGCAGTGCCCTATGTCCCTCCTGTTATAAACGCTAGTCGAGACATGTGGTACATTGTTTTGTAGGAAGTCATTAGTCATACGTCACTTTCTCAATGTTCTTTTTGTCTCCTTTGTGATGGCGTATCCAACATGACAGGTGAGCCCCACAGAGGATCTCTTTTAGTCAATTTTCCGTGTTGAATATGGTCTTTGTCCAGACCCACAGAGAGTTCGGACCTGTAGAGGGCCTGAACCCATATCTCTTCACTGTCAAAGTTACAAATTGAGTAAATTGCACAAAACATCCTTTATGTTTCCTCAAACTTGCAGGTTCCAGCCTTAATGTTTAAAAGTTTCTAAAAACAACCTTTAAGTTTATTTTTGTTGCGGGTTCAATCCTTTACGGCTAACCACGTTATTTTCTTCAGTTAAGTTCCCTCACATGATCAACCAAAATGACGAATATACCCTCACATGTTATGCATGTGAGGGAACTTAACTGAAGAAAATAACGTGGTTAGCTGTAAAGGATTGAACCCGCAACAAAAATAAAGTTAAAGGCTGTTTTTAGCAACTTTTAAACATTAAGGCTGGAACCTGCAAGTTTGAGGAAACATAAAGGATGTTTTGTGCAATTTACTCTTACAAATTTCTTTACTAAAAAAAGCAAAGCCAAACTCATTTAATGCTTAGAGTAAATAGAAAATATCTAAAGTAAAATTTATTAATTAAGTAATGGTATGACTATCTAAGACATGATCTATGATAGATTTGGTGACCCGTCTACTTTGATGGTGATTTTCGATAATATCATAAGTTGAAAGTTATTAAATAGAATAGACATGGACGGACAATATAACAACAAACCAAATTATAACCTCACCATAAATTCTTTACTATACATATTGTACGGCTATAATTTGATTTTAATTTTATAACTTATCATTTGCCTTTTTTTTATTATTTTATTTCTTATCCAGTACTGCCTTTTTAATTAATTTAATGATTATTGTTATTATTTAAAAGGTGTATTCTACCAAAAACGTTTGAAGATATTTAATAAAGAATCTTCTTGACATATAAAGGTTTTTGATCCGACTCCGCTAGTGCGATTTTAATAGAACATTCGATATTAGTAGACGTTTAATAAAATTGAAACTCATTGTTGTCTCTTAGGGTAACACCCGACTTTTTACACCATTTTGAGTTTAAAAGAACCATCAACCATCGGCGAATCTATATATAACTTAGGGGACAACAATGCCTCCTAAGATCATGTATAGTGTGGTCATGCCCCATAGAGTCTCGATGGAGGTTACGTGACAAATGACAAAATGTGTAAGGAAGAAGGGTTATGTAGATGTGAGGTTATACTTATAGTGGAGAGTTCAAATGAGAAGAAACTACAAATTAAGAATAAAAAGAATAATGATACAAAGGTAATTTGAACAGTTCATTTAGTGAGTCTATTTTTTTTCTACTCAAATTAATGAACTTTAATCATTTAATGAGTCTATTATTTATATTTTCTTATCATAATCATTTAATAAGTCGTATCTTATGAAATATGTGTGCACCTTACACAATAAAATCAATCATGCACATGATCTTACATATTCAACGTCTCCTACACCATTAAAACAATATGTTGGTGTAAGATACAAAATGTGTAGGACTCAAAACACTTTTAAATAATTTTTCGACTCATAATAAAATATGTGTAGGATACAACATTTTTAAATAATTTGTCACTTTTAATAAAATTAGTGTAGGAGCCAACACATTAATGATGGTGAAGGAGGAAATTATGGTTGCATTAATGAAACTTGAGTAACTCTTCATAATATTTATTAATAATCTACATCAAATTGTCTATATTACCCCTAGTAATTAAAACATTAATTAAATAAAGACAAAAATGATCTCTTGATTCACAACCATTGATAAAAAATTAAGGTCTAGATTAATTTATTTTTCTTCTTTTAAGAAGATTCTTTTCAAATGAACATCCCCCTATACTTATACCCCTTCGATTATATGTATATATGTGTGTGTGAGAGAAACCATTCTACAACACCGTTATGCTCATCCGCCCTCCTCATTTTCAGCCAATAGCGTCGGGGGGGGGGGGGGTGTGTTCTCGGGCGCTATGGGACGCGATCGTCGACATAAAACCCGCATGGCCCTCCGTTACGCACGGTCTAAAGATGGTGGTGATTGTTAATTGTATACATGTTAATTTTGTTGATTAAAAATAGAAGGTAACCACCATAACTTAGAAGAGTTGATATCATAGATCTACAAAATTTATAATTCGTAATTAACGAAAAGTAGCGGTTCGACAAAGGTGATCCAAAACACTTGTGGTCTACTGGTAGGGAGACTAGAGTTCTTCAATGGAAATCCAAGTTTAATCCTCACTTGTGTCACTTTGGTGGATTAGACAATGATGGATAAAGCCTAGCCACTTTGCAGATGTGTCACTACGGTTTCCCAGGGGAATGTCCAAAACAAACTCTGAAGCCAGCGTGGACCCGGTTAAGACAACATAGTCTGGCCGAATGGGGCAACGGGACTCTCAAATTTGGAGAGTACGATACTCTAATACAAGAAAGTCATCGTTAAAAAAACACTTAATCTATAACAAAAGTCAACTGAAATTCTTTACCAACTGTGTTTCTTTCTTCACTTTTAGCGTTGTTTTTGTCTCTGAAAACCTGACGTGCATGAAGAAGCACCCATGAGCTTGATACACGATGGGTTGATACAACATGGTAATAGTTATAATGTCAAATTTATGGTATCAACACTCAAGAACAGAAATACCCAAACCTAAATTTTATTAACCCAAATTGAAGAACTGAACAATACAACTATGAACTGAGAAATTACAACACTCTTAACTCTCATAAGATCATCAACATGATGATCTTATCAAACAAAAAGCTCACAACAATCTGTGAATTAACTTGATTCACAGATGAAAACCCTAATCGCCAAAGAGAGAGACTCAAAGAGAACTATGGAAAATATCTCAGATAATGAGATCTGAGCCACTCAAAGCCTTTAAATAGATCCAGATGAAAACAGGACAAACCGCCTGACCCGAAGTTTGTTAGAGAAGTTATAACCACCAGATCCACTCAGCTTCTCTTGTAACCACTCAACAACTCCTAAGCCCATTTAGCAACAAGCCCCAAGATCACTTGATATAATCCACAGCAGCCCAACTCATAGATGCATTAGCCCATTTGTACATGTAACAACAATAAAAAAAACCATAAATAAAAAATATGAAATTGATAGAAACAATACCAAATGAATGTTATACTTTTAACACCCCCCTCAATTTCATTATTTAAAGACATCAAAAAGTTTCAATTCATTACATAACTGATGATGTGTTTTAACCAACACTCATTTTTGTAAAAATATCTGCAACTTGATTTTCAGACTTAATACCAATACATTTTAAAACACCTTTTGAAATTAACTCTCTCAAGAAAAATAAATCAATCTCAAAATGTTTGGTCCGATCATGAAAAAACTGGATTAGCTGCAATTGATATTGCAGCTTTATTATCACAAATAAACTAATAGGAAGTGTAATATCTACTTGTAACTCACACAACAAATTTTTTAACCATATTATTTCACAAGCAGCAGCACACATAAATCTATATTCAGCTTCTGCTGAAGACCTAGACACTGTAGACTGCTTCTTGCTTTTCCAAGATACTAAACAATTTCCTAGATACACACAAAATCCTATAACAGACTTCCTACTAGTCAAACATTTAGCCCAATCTGAGTATGCAAATGCCTTTATTTCAAAAACATCACCTTTGCTAAACAGCAACCCCTGACTAGGAGCTGATTTTAAATATCTTAGCAAATTAAATGCAAGCTTTAAATGACCATCAGTAGGACTGTGCATATATTTACTTAATACATGAACTGCATAAGTTATATCTGGCCTAGTGTGAGACAAGTAGATTAATTTTCCTACTAGTTTTTGATAACCAGTTATATTAGTTAATGGAGCATTATTTCTTTCAAGAAAATTGTTAACCACATGACTTTGATCATGGGAACACTAAGAGGTTTACAACCTAACATCCCATATTCAGTTAACAAATCTGTACAATACTTTCTTTGAGACAAACATACTCCATTGTACAAGTCAATACTTCTATACCTAAGAAATATTGTAATATCCCAAGATCCTTAATTAAAATTGGTTTTTAAATTTTTTTTTTATTTTTTCAATTTCAGAAACAGAATTCCCAGTGATAACAATATCATCAACATAAACTAATAATATAATACACACATCACTAGTATTTTTTATAAACAGAGATGTATCACACTTGCTTTGTATAAAACCAACCTCAAGTAAAACACTAACAAGCTTTTCTTTCCACATCCTTGGGGCCTGTTTAAGCCCATATAAGGATTTTTTAAGTTTGCAAACTTTAG
The DNA here is from genome assembly GCA_947069175.1 of Scalesia atractyloides. Taxonomy (NCBI): domain Eukaryota; kingdom Viridiplantae; phylum Streptophyta; class Magnoliopsida; order Asterales; family Asteraceae; genus Scalesia; species Scalesia atractyloides. Next base: position 3,258,022 of record CAMTDV010000018.1, on the reverse strand, counting down.
ACTCACCAGCAAACTGATAACCCTTAGGAATAGACATATAAACTTCCTCATTTAAATCACCATAAAGAAAAGCATTATTAACATCAAGTTGGAATAATTTCCAGTTATTCTGAACAGCAAGTGACACAACACATCTAACTGTTACAAGTTTAACAACAGGTGAAAAAGTTTCCTCATATTCAATCCCTTCTTTTTGACTAAATCCCTTAGCTACTAGCCTAGCCTTATATCTTTCCACTTCCCCATTTTCCTTATATTTAATTTTAAATATCCACTTACACCCTACTATGCTTCTGTTATGTGGCTTGTCAACTATATCCCATGTATTATTCCTATGTAAAGCATGTATCTCCTCATTCATAGCATCAACCCAGTTTGGATCATGCACAGCTTGTCTATAGGAACTAGGCTCAATGCTTTTAGACAAGACAGAGGCAAATGACTTATTATATATAGACAAATTAGAAAAGTTAATAACTTTTTCAATCCCATATCTAACTTTACTATTAATAACAATATCATCAAACCTTTTTGGAAAAGTAGAAGTCCTTGTGGATCTTCAAGGCAAAACAGGTAACTCAGAACCCACTGTGTCCCCCTCAGAAGTATTCTGAGCTTCATCTGTGGTATTCACATGCTCAGTCCTGTTAGGTGACACAGACTCCTCAGTGGTTTGCTGAAACTCAGCCCTACCACTTGGAACATTAGGTGTCACTGACTGTTGAGATTCACATGTTCCCACATCAGACTCACCTAAATCCCTTCTATCATCATTGGGATCATTCACAGCAACAAGATGTTCAGGGTCTGAGTTATCATATAAGTCAAAAAAATTCAAGGCATTTATAGTTTTTATTGGATTTGAATCATAACTTTCAAAAACAGATTTTTCTTTGAAAGGAAATATTGTTTCATAGAATTTAACATCTCTGGAAAACAACACAGACTTAGTATCAAGACTATAAACCTTATAACCTTTTTCTCATGAGAATATCCAATAAAAACACACTTCTCAGCCCTGCTACTTAATTTGTCACTATCATGTAAATTTGTACAGAAACACAGACACCCGAACACCTTTAAATGATTCAAGAAGGGTTTAAAATTGTAAATAACTTCATAAGGAGCCTTGCCAGCTAGAAAAGAGGACGGGGTCCTTTTAATAAGATAAGCAGCAGTTAACACACATTCATGCCAAAATCTAACATGTAAATTGCTTCGGAAAACAAAGCTCTAGTAACATTCAACAAGTGTCTATGCTTCCTTTCAACAATACCATTTTGTTGAGGAGTATAGGCACATGTGGTCTACTGAATTATCCCTTTAGATTTACAAAAATTTGACATTTGACTATTAACAAATTCAGACCCATTGTCACTTCTAAAAATTTCACAGACTGTTTAAACTGAGTTTGAATAATAGTAACAAAACTATGTATATTTTCAAACACTTATGTTTTGGATTTCATCAAACAGACCCACACAGCCTTGGAAAAATCATCAACAATAGTGAGAAAGTACTTATGACCTTCCCTACTAGCAACCCTATAAGGTCCTCATACATTCAAGTGAACAAACTCTCCTAAATGAGAGCTTTTATGCTCACTCAATGGAAAGCTTAGCCCTGTGACATACATCACAAGGGCCATGATCAGAATCAAAAGAAATATTTAAAGTATCTTTGAAAACTTTGACTGCCTAATCAGCAGGGTGTCCTAACCTAGCATGCCAGAGCTTATACAATCCAACACTAGAAAAACACACCTCATTAGACATAACAGTACTTCCATAAACATACAATCCTTCTAGTTGATTACCAATCACCAGGACTTTCTTGTTAACAAATCCTGTATAAAACACTTATGTTGATCAAATCCCACATACAGACTGTTATCTCTAGTCGATTTATGAACAGAAATTAAATTCACAAAATATTCAGAGACAACAAACACATCATGTAAGATGACACCATCTACCAATTTTAAAGAACCAATCTTTGTTACACCGGCACTAGTGCCATTAGGGTGTTTAACCTGAATTTTCAAACTAGACACATCAACAAATTCTGTCAAATCTTTTTCAGACCTAACCATGTGATTATTAGCCCCAGAGTCTATAATCCAACCAGTCCCTGTCCCAACATTAGCCCCAAACACATATACAGGTTTAGCAAAGACATTAGCACACACAAACTCACCTGACACATTGCAGCTTTGTGGTAGTTCAGGTGCTTTATCCTTAACAAGACTCAACAACTTCATCAATTGATCAGAAGACAAAGAAGTAACAGGAACATTGGACTCACTAACATTATTACTAGACCCAAAAGTTTTAATCTGATTCTTTCTTGGTGGTTTCATCCAAGAAGGATATCCAATTAATTCAAAACATTTATCAACCTCATGCCCAACTTGTTACAATGTGAACATTTTAAGGTTTGGTTCTGATTCTTAACAGGTTTTCTCTTATTGTCACTAACTGAAATGAACTTGGAAAGTAAGCCAACAGCTTGATCCCTAGACCCACTAGAGCTAGAACCTCTATGAGATTCTTCTTTAGAAACAATAGAGAAAGCCTCCTTCACAGTTGGAAGAGGCTCTCTTATCAGTAAACTAGTTCTAACAGACTGATACATATTGTCTAACCCCATTAAAAATTGCATTAGTTTAATCAAGTGATTAAAATTGTTAAACTGAGTAGAAGCATCACAAGTATAAGTAGGAATTTGTAATATTTGATCAAGTTTCTTCCACATGATATTTAACTTGTGATAGTATTCAGCAACAGACAGACCACTTTGACTAAACGAATTAATTTTTTGATACAAGTCAAACACAACAGACCCATCAACTTTATCATAAGTGTCTCTTAATTCTTTCCAAACATCAACAACAGATTTGGAATACACATGCCCTAAGTATAATTCCTCATAAACTGAGTTTAAAATCCAAGTAAGAACCACAGAGTTAACCTCTCCCATTGAGTTTCAAGAGTAGGACTATCTACAGGTTTCTCACAAGTCCCATCTATAAAGCCTATTTTATTTTTAACCCTTAAGGCTTGACTCATGGCATTGGCCCATACTGTATAGTTCTCAGTACCCTTAAGTTTAACACTTACAACAGTTAGGTTAGTTGAGTCACTTGCATACAGATACAGAGGATTATCATGTTCCAGTTTACTTATTAAAGTTTCACAGGCAAGTTTACAACATCAGACATGATAGAAAAACCAAAAGAAAACAACCAATCAATTTAATCACAATAACAAAAAAAGTCAAACAGCAAACCTATGCCAGGGGCCAGATGGTAGGATCGTCACTCTAATGGTGCCTACCCAAATCTTATGTCGCAACCCCCGACCCCACCCCGGGAGCGGGGGCCGCGAGACACAGAGCTGGTGGTACCGGTGTTTATTAATTTGACAGCGGAATTAAAACATCAGGATCGTAGTTAGAAAATAAATATCAGAGTTTTAAAACACCAAACTTTTATATTAAACAAATGGGATAAAACTCATGTTTTCATTATAGTACATTCATAGGGGTAAACCCTAATTTATGAAACACATAAACTCCTTTTTATTTAGGTAACTTTTATAGCCACTTTTCTAAGCTTTCAGTGCTCTCCAGCTGGCTTCTAATAGCTTCACATTAAGTTGCCTGAAACGCGTTTTAAAAACATTTTATCAGCAAGAAATACTGGCGAATCCATCTCAGTTTTATCAAAACAAGTTCTTATACTTTACAGTTATTGAGAGCATCCGCATTTACAATGTTTATATCTACACAATTACTCAATCAGTACTGTCAATCCTGACTTGTGGGTCATATTACTTTGGGTCCTATCACCCAACAGTAACGGTTCCTGTCACATTCCCGTGACTGTGGACTAGCAATGTATACAAAACCCCAACATACCGGAAGTAATTCTAGAATACATATACTCAATCACTGTTAAGCATAATTAAAACATTTGAGGTTTTGGTAACACATTTGACTCACAAAAAGATTTACAAAAAGAGAATGTACTTGCCTTGAACACTTAGGTATTCCTACATAGTTCCTGGTGACAATTCTTGATTACTTCCTGGATTTCTATTAAAACATACAATGCACATGTGTTAATAAATTAACCCAAGTCACTTTAACCATACAACACGCGACAGAACTCCAACGAACGTAGTCAGGCAGAGCCTAGACATGCGTTCACGATTCTAGATCGATCAGGTAGGGTGTCCATACAACACGAGATAGGATTCCAACGAACGTAGTCGGGCAGAGCCTTGACATGCGTTGGTCCTAACTCGGGTAGGATAGTGAATTAGTGATCGGGGGTTAAGTTACTTACAGCAGGCAGCGCTTCGCAGGTTTAGGGGTTTAGGGTTTTAGGGGGTGTTGTTCAGAGAAACGGGGATAGAGAGAGTATACGATCAAATTTTTCGTTCAATTTTGAGCACAGACTTCAGTCCCACGTGCTCTATTTATACTCGATTTTGGCTTCCCCCGCACGTCGCGCGGGATTCCGGGTCCCCTCTCGCGTGGCGCCAGAGACACCTAACTAGGCTAGGTCAGCCTGGTCACAAGTGTAGGGTTGCCACATGGCGCGAAACGGTAACACATCACCTGGACGTCTCCCACGCGTCGCGACAGAGACACCAGTCTCTGGCGCGTGGCGCCTGGGATGCCCAGGTGGGCCTGCTCCGTTTTGCGTAAACCGCGTCTTGATTCGCGTGTCCTGTTCTTTGTTAACGGCCCGGTTTGGGATGTTTTGGAGAGTTGTTACTTCCTCCCCACCTTGTTTTAAATCTTGTCCTCGAGATTCACTTGAATAGTTGTTTATACTTTCTTTGCATTTCTGACTCTAATTCCCATGTATATTATGGTCCTCTCTTTGAATCCCATTTAACTTTGACCAGAATTAATCTCTTGCGCTTGAGATTCTTGATCTTTCAATCTTCAATCTGAACGGGTTTCTCAACAAACTTAAGCTTCTCATATACCTCTATATCTTGAAGAGGTATCACCAATGATTCATCTGCTAGACATTTCTTGAGATTGCATACATGAATTACATCATATATTCCTGCCATTTCCTCTGGCAATTGTAGTTGATAGGCTACTGGCCCTATTCGTTTGATTGCATACATGAATTACATCATATATTACTTCCTCCCCACCTTGGGCTTAGTTTTCCTTTTTTACTGAATCTTACAACTCCTTTCCATGGTGAGACTTGTAATAACACTTTATCTCCAACTTGAAATTCCAAAGGTTTGCGTCTGCTATCTGCATAACTCTTTTGACGATCTCGGGCTGCTTTCAGTCTTTCCTTGACTTGAATGATTTTGTCAGTTGTTTCTTGCACAATTTCAGGACCTAATAGTTGCTTTTCTCCAATCTCTGCCCAACATACTGGAGTTCGACATTTTCGCCCGTAGAGTGCCTCAAATGGTGCAGCATTGATGCTGGTATGATAATTTTTGTTGTAGGAAAACTCTATTAAGGGTAAATGTTCATCCCAATTTCCTCCGAAATCAATTACACAGGCTCTTTGAGGATGATAAATGTTGTTGTAGGAAAACTCTTCCATTGTTTGGATTGTCCTTTCACTTTGACCGTCTGTTTGAGGATGATATGCTGTACTTAGATTTAGTTTAGTTCCTATTGCTTTTTGGAAACTTGTCCAAAAATGAGAAGTAAAACGGATGTCCCTGTCAGACACAATAGATAAAGGAATTCCATGCAATGAAACTATTTCATTTACATATAATTTAGCTAACGGTTCCATACTGAAAATTTCCTTTATCGGTAAGAAATGAGCAGATTTGGTTAACCTGTCTACAATCACCCAGATTGTATCATTACCTTTTCGTGTCCTGGGGAGTTTGGTAACAAAGTCCATTGTTATCGATTCTCATTTCCAAATTGGCATTTCCAATTGTTGTAACAAGCCTAAAGGGTTTTTTGATGTTCAGCTTTAACCTGCGAACAGGTTAGACATTTGGAAACATAGCTTGCTATATCCTTCTTCATTCCTATCCACCAGAAATTCTTTCTCAAGTCTTTATACATCTTATCACTTCTAGGATTCATTGTATACTTAGTCTTATGGGCTTCCTCTAGTATTCGATTTCGTAGATCTCCATGGATAGGGATCCAAATTCTGTTTTTATGGAATCTCCAAATTCGATCTGTTCCTTTCTCTAATTTTTTAATCAATCCCTTTTAATCCTTCAGCATCGTCCTTGATTGCTGTTTCCTGTGTCTTTTTAATTTTCTCATTTAATCTATCTGCAGGTTTAGTCTAAGAGAGCGTACTCTTTTTGGCTTCTCATGATACTTTCGACTTAAAGCATCAGCTACTACGTTAGCTTTTCCTGCATGATATTGGATATCACAATCATAATCACTAAGGATTTCCATCCATTGCCTCTGTCTCATGTTTAATTCCTTTTGTCCAAAGACATATCTTAAACTCTTAAGATCTGTGAATACTACAAACTTACTACCGTAAAGATAGTGTCTCCAAATCTTAAGGGCAAAAATTATTGCTCCTAACTCTAGATCATGGGTTGTATAATTCTCTTCATGCTTTTTAAGTTGTCTAGTGGCATAAGCAATTACTTTTTGATGTTGCATCAGCACACATCCATATCCTAACTTAGACGCATCACAATAAACTACGAAATCTTCAGTTCCTTCTTGCAAAGCGAGTATTGGTGCGTTGGTTAACTTTTGCCTCAATATTCTGAATGCTTCTTCTTGCTGTGGTCTCCATTCAAACTTAACCGATTTGCAAGTTAGCTTGGTTAATGGGATGACTATTCTAGAAAAATCTTGAATAAAACGTCTATAATATCCTGCCAATCCAAGAAAACTCCTTATTTCCGTTGGCGATTCTGGGACCTTCCATTTGGTAATTGCTTCGATCTTTGTGGGATCCACATGAATTCATTCATAGTTTACCAAATGTCCAAGGAATTGTACTTCTTGTAACCAGAATTCACATTTTAAGAATTTCGCATAAAGCTTTTCTTTCTTAGCAATGACAGGAGTATATGCAAATGCTCTGCGTGATCTTCCTTACTCTTAGAGTAAATTAAAATATCATCTATAAAACAATTATGAATTTATCCAGGTATGGTTTACATATCCTGTTCATCATGTCCATAAATGCAGTTGGGGCATTGGTTAAACCGAATGACATGACTGTAAATTCATGATGACCGTACCTCGTTCTGAAAGCAGTTTTAGGAATGTCCTCTTCCTGTACTTTCAACTGATGATATCCTGAGCGTAAGTCGATCTTAGAAAAGAATCGGGCTCCTTGGAGTTGATCGAACAAATCGTCAGTTCTTGGTAACGGGTACCGATTTTTTATTGTCACCTTGTTCAATTCTCGGTAATCAATGCATATACGCATTGATCCGTCTTTCTTCTTGGCAAATAACACTGGTGCTCCCCATGGCGATGAGCTGGGTTGTATGAAACCTTTCTCTAGTAATTCTTCCAGTTGTTTCTTCAGTTCCTGCATCTCAGTCGGTGCTAGGCGATAGGGTGCTTTGGCAATCGGTGCCGTTCCTGGTATTAGGTGAATTCTAAATTCAACTTCTGGATCTGGCGGTAATCCAGGCAACTCTTCTGGGAATACATCGGAGAATTCAGATATTACGGGCATATCCTTTAATTCTTTCCCTTTAGAGTTACTCCTTTTCGTGCATAGCTTGCAGCTTTCATCACAGAGATGAACTTTGTTGATCTTGTCGACTTATCTCCTTTAATTGTGATCCTTTCGCCAGATGGCATATTTACTTCTACAGACTTTTGATCACATATTATTCATGCCTGATTGGCTACCAATCAATCCATTCCGGCAATCACATCCGGAATCATCTTTGCTTCTTCATGTAACACTCTAACCCGTTCTAATAAATATTTAAATGAATTGGTGATTTTGGTCCCGGATTTTTTTTTCTTTTTTTTAGAACACAGAACTTATACATCTGAGTTGACTAACAACCCAGACAAACCAACATAACGGATTACAACACTTAGTTTACAATTTATAATAACTAAGATTTAATATCTAAAACTTTTCCGCACATTATCATGCTTCAATTTTCCATGGGTATATTCCAAAGAGTTAGCGGATTAATTGTGTTCGGTTCTTGTTCTTCATGTGCTTGGTCATCCGTCCGGTTCTCGCCTTTGAGAAAGCCTATTATAAACACCAAAAACAATTGGTGTTTAAGTTAATCGAGCGGAACTGTCGAAAACAACTACAAACAATTTTTATTGGTTCAAGTGCCCTCGCGCGTCGTGGAGGGCCTGATGTGTCCCTCGCGTGGCGCGGTGAAGACATTTTCCATCAAAATCCAATGCTCTTAACAAATTCCAGCAGCTCGCAGGAGTAGCTTACGCCTGGGGAGTATTACCGGCTTGCTGAAATTTCAGCAGCTTGCAGGAGTAAGCTACTCCTCAGAGCTGCAGAAAATTTCCCAAGTTTGTCGTTTTTGTTACGAAAACTTCAGTAACTTATTCAATTTTCATCTGTTTCACTTGAAACTTGTTTCTAAATGTCCGTAATATGTTTGCCTACATATTTAACCCGAAATCCTTAACCCGGATTCATAACTTTTGTGAATTACGCAACCATTATCCGGTTTATGCGCATATTCATTTTGACCCGTTAAGGGATTTAAGCACTTAAGCTTAAATCTCGCTCCTTCTTTCCTTACCTCCCATTTTCACACTAAGACTTCTATTTATCTTCCACCACAACTTTATTTGTGGTGGATTTGTTATAATAAATCATATATTTCCGAATTCTATCCTTCGGTTTGATAATTTACGAAAAAGAGCGTTAAGAGGCATTAAACCAAAATGGCTTATGCCTTTTCCTTTTACACTACTGAAAGGGTGTACATACTTATAAAACTCATTTTTAAACTACCCTCAAGGGCCGTTTGCTCGATTTATCATTCGAGGGCGTTTTGGTCAACTCTAGTCATTTTTTTAACGAAGGACTTTTAAAAGCATATTTTGACCAAGTACATACTTTTAACCAAAATCTATTTAAAAATCATTATGTTCCTTAGAACATAATGTATACTATTAAAATTATTAGATTTACCTTACTTTAGGTAATCATATGTTTACTCATAACACGTTTAACTCTCTTCGGACCTTGAGTCCTTAGTGAGAGTTTGACCCATTACACATACCTGGCTCGGGTCATAACATTGACCTGTTTAAATACCTTGCATTAATAATTTCTAATTAATAGCAACGCAATCCATACTCTATTTCCCTGTGAGCACAAAAACTCGACAAGCGACCATTAGTAATTATTGTCAAATGGTGACAACTTCACCATTTGACCCGTTTGGCCTAAATGACCATTTATCATTATGAGATGGTATTTATTTGCATTTTCACCCATTTTTCCCATTTCGATTTACACCATATGATCATATTCTTAAATGTCGTTTTCTTAATTCGGTTGACCCATTATGATTTACACCATAGGGTGTCTTTTCAAAATTCTTATTATTCCGTCAACTCGTGGCGAAAATTACCATTTCACTCTTATTACCCATTATGCTTTACACCATAAGGTAAATTTTTCAAAACTCTTTGTTTATTCGATTATCACCTGATCAAATTACCATTTTACCCCTTTTACCATTTTCATTTATTCCGGCCCGTATCATTTCGCGTCGGAACATCACATTTAAATTTCCGATTTACCGTGTTCATAACAAATACAACAAATAGGTGTTCTACTAGAAAGGGGTAAGCTTTACTTACCTTACAACCGGTTATGCTTTTCCTGCGTACTTGATCCGTTTGACCCGCTTCTTCCCAAGCTTCCACCTAGCTTGTCAAGCGTCAAACTATCATTCATCATTCGCAAGATGGTTAGATTAGTCATCTTTTATTACGACTATTCCATCGTACGCATTTTATATCAAAATTACAATTTTATCTTATTATAGATCAGTTTGACTTTTAAAAGTCAACTGCCTATTAACATATACAAATGCACAATTAGGCCTAACGAACTCATTTAGGCATTTCATCGATTACCCGTTAGGCGTTGTTTCTAGGCCACCATTTAAACTAAACTCCTCTACTAAGTTCATACAATTGTTACATCAACTTAACATAATTTCTATCATTGTGTGCTAATTTATCAATCTCATACAAGGACTTAGGATTGCTTCATCACTACAAAACAACCCATTGCCTCATATATAGGGAATTTACCCAAACATCAAACTTAGCCAAATACTTTAAACATCCAATAACACATGATGATTTCAAACATCATTTAACATGAATGTTCATCTATTTCATCATATCATATTAAACCCATTTCATGGTAAGTATGAACATATACTCAAACACATAAATTGTTCAATTATCTTCCTATTGCTACCATGCATGATGATTCTAAACACGAGTTTATTATCAAGTTCATCATATTATCAAAACCCACTTCACAAACTACTTGTTAATCACTTACAAGTAATCTTACATCAAATATTTCATAATTTCATTATGTCCAACGAAATTAAGCATACATATACACTCAATTTCATCTTTGGATCATCATCCAACAATCTAATTGCAAGTAATCTACTTGTCTCTAATTCCAACTTTCACTGATCTAGGTTTTAAGACATACCTTATGATCCCCTTGTCTAGGTGATCGTTAAAATGCGTTCATGCACTGATTTGGGTCTCGATTTGATCTTCAATTTGGTGGATTAAGCATGAACAAGGGTTTTGCTCTTGTTCTTTCTCCTGAGGATCGACCACACACACACATTTTGTGTGTTGTGTTTTAATTCTTGTGTTTTAAAACACAAGTTTACTTTTGACATCCTAAGTCCCTCAAGTTTAGTTTTTTTTTGTTTAGTCCCCCATATAACACTTACTAGTAATTAACCATTATTATAACTAGGTTAATTATTCCTAGTTATTTTGTTTTAAGGGTTCAATTTTACCACTAACGGTATTTTACCCGCTTTTTAATACTAACGTGGTTTGACTACCAAACCCTTTTTGAGGTGTTACACTTCAGCGGTCAGCATGAACGCCCTTGCAGTCTTCTTGGGTCCTTCGGTTGTCTTTGCTTTATTGTTTGCCGCTAGAGCTAGTTTCGGATAGTTTGTTCTAATATGACCGGCTTCCCCGCAATGGTAGCATAGTCTATTGCTAACTTTCTTTCTGTCGTCTTCTTCCTTATGTCCTGGAAATTTGCAGAAATTGCAATACGTAGAGCATTTCCCTGAATGTTTCCTTTTGCAGTACTTACACGGGGGTGAAGAAGAACTTGCCCTTTCCCACGGTTGGAATGACCATAACGTAGTTCCTGGGTGATCTTTTGAGCTAGGTTCCTTTTCTGGTTTTCTTCTAGCGTACGTACCAATTCATCTGTCAAAGTGTTTGCTAGCTCTACTGCTTCTTCTATGGTTTGGAGTCTAGCTGCCTTGACTACATGTCTGATTTCACAGATTAATCCCCAGATGTAACTGGCGATTTATACTGGTTCTGGTGAAGCTAGGGTTGGTACAATCCTTGCATATTCAAAGAATGTGGTGGTATAATCTTTGCAATCTACCCCGATCATTCTATGATTTAGGAATTTATTAGCAATCTGCTCCTTTTCATTAGGAGGACAAAATTTCCTTTCAACTATTTCCATAAAGTTGTTCCATTCCATACTGTAAACCCTGTCACTTCCTATGGACTGAAGAATGGTATTCCACCACTCTAAAGCTGCATCTTTAAAAAGATTAGAAGCATACATGACTTTATCTTCATTTGTACATTTACTTATCTTAAGGACTGCTTCTGTCTTTTCTATCCAGCGCAAGGCTGTAATAGCTCCTTCATTGCCTGAGAATTCTATCAGTTTGCATGATAAGAATTCTTTATAAGAACAACCATATGAGATGGTTCTTCTTCTTTTTGGAATTGGAAACAGTTCGGGATTTCCATTCACGCTATGATTTGATTCAGGGCGTACAAGTTTATTCCCGTTTATGGAATCGTTATTTCTTGCCTTGTTAATGGTATCGATAATATAGGGCATAACATCTAAGATTCCTTGGGCCACTATGTGTTCGATAGCACTTTTATTCATTTGATTCTCGTTATTATCGTTATTCTGAATTTCCTGATTTACTTCGTCTGACATCTGAATTATAAACATTTATCAGGTATTAATATTACAGAAAAATTAAATAATAATCACACCAACACAGTGAACCAAAATCGTCGAGCATTGTGACTTTTACTCTTTTCATATATATGCATCTAGTACAAACATAACTGGAATTCAAATATTACTAACCTATGCATCGATATATCTATATAGGTGAAATTACTTCATGTCTATTTTTTTGCAAAGTAACAAAATACACACACTCACTTTTATATTTATATATATATATATATATATATATATATATATATATATATATATATATATATATATATATATATATATATATATATATTAAGCTATGGCTTCCTTAAAACTGCATTTCCCGCTCGTCATACTTCCAGACGAGCTTCTCTCTGATGTGGCGAATTCGGTTTCCTTCCTCCACCAATTCATCTCCAAGCTGGCGGAGTTCTTCCACATGTTCCCTGGGTAGTATTGGGGCTGGCACTGGTTCAGGGTAAGGTGGAACTGGTTCTTCATAGGGAATTGGGTTTTCTAGCAGGTTCTCAATTGCCCAGTTGTTAGCCCACCATGGATCTAAAGGGTTTGGTGCTGGAATTCTAGGTATCTCATTGGGGTCAAAGGCTGGGATTGGAAATTGGTTTCCCTGGTTCGGTTCTAGGTTCATGGGTTGGTTAGGATATAAGGGAAGTAACGGTGGTTCTGGATTTGCTACTTGATTGAAATTAGGTTCTCCTTCTACATTTCCAAACATGTGAAAATTAGCTAGTTGTCTATCCAATTCTTCTTCCCACAAGGGTCTAACTTCCGGGTTTTGGGTGTTTCTCTCAGTTCTAGTTGCTATGGCTTGTTGCTGTACTTGTCTCAGTCTTTTCCTCTTCTCTGCTTTGGCTCTACTAAACCAACCTCTCTTTTTAGGGGAAAAGGTTCTGCGGATTTGGCTTTGAAAACAAAGATATCTTCGGAATCGGCGGTGTAGTCTGTGGTTGGTTGGGATGTTCCTTCATCCATAAGAGAATGAGGTAGGTGACGATAAGCGTCAAAAGTACCCTGATCACTCATACTGTAAACTAAAGAAGTTATTAAAATAACACAAAATAATGATATATATACGTATAAAGTCGCGGATATTTTCTAACACATTTGTTTAAAATTTAGGTATTTCAAAAGAACACATAAATGGCTTAAATCAGTGGCTCAGATACCACCTTTTGTCGCAACCCCCGATCCCACCCCGGGAGCGGGGGCCGCGAGACACAGAGCTGGTGGTACCGGTGTTTATTAATTTGGCAGCGGAATTAAAACATCAGGATTGTAGTTAGAATAAATATCAGAGTTTTAAAACACCAAACTTTTATATTACACAAATGGGATAAAACTCATGTTTTCTTTACAGTCATTCATAGGGGTAAACCCTAATTTATGAAAAACATAAACTCCTTTTTATTTAGGTAACTTTTATAGCCACTTTTCTAAGCTTTCAGTGCTCTCCAGCTGGCTTCTAATAGCTTCACATTAAGTTACCTGAAACGCGTTTTAAAAACATTTTATCAGCAAGAAATACTGGCGAATCCATCTCGGTTTTATCAAAACAAGTTCTTATACTTTACAGTTATTGAGAGCATCAGCATTTACAATATTTATATCTACACAATTACTCAATCAGTACTGTTAATCCTGACTTGTGGGTCATATTACTTTGGGCCCTGTCACCCAACAGTATCAGTTCCTGTCACATTCCTGTGACTATGGACTAGCAATGTATACAAAACCCCAACATACCGGCAGTAATTGTAGAATACATATACTCAATCACTGTTAAGCATAATTAAAACATTTGAGGTTTTGGTAACACTTTTTGACTCACAAAAAGATTTACAAAAAGAGAATGTACTTGCCTTGAACACTTAGGTATTCCTACGGAGTTCCTGGTGACAATTCTTGATTACTTCCTGGAATTTCTATTAAAACATACAATGCACATGTGTTCGTAAATTAACCCAAGTCACTTTAACCATACAACACGCGACAGAACTCCAACGAACGTAGTCAGGCAGAGCCTAGACATGCGTTCACGATTCTAGATCGATCAGGTAGGGTGTCCATACAACACGAGATAGGATTCCAATGAACGTAGTCGGGCAGATCCTTGACATGCGTTGGTTCTAACTCGGGTAGGATAGTGAATTAGTGATCGGGGGTTAAGTTACTTACAGCGGGCAACGCTTCGTAGGTTTAGGGGTTTAGGGTTTTAGGGGGTGTTGTTCAGAGACAGAGAGAGTATACGATCGAATTTTTCGTTCGATTTTGAGCACAGACTTCAGTCCCACGCTGCTCTATTTATACCCGATTTTGGCTTTCCCCGCGCGTCGCGCGGGATTCTGGGTCCCCTCTCGCGTGGCGCCAGAGACACCTAGCTATGCTAGGTCAGCCTGGTCACAAGTGTAAGGTTGCCACATGGCGAGAAATGGTGACACGTCACCTGGACGTCTCCCGCACGTCGCGACAGAGACACCAGTCTCTGGCGCGTGGGGCCTAGGATGCCCAGGTGGGCCTGCTTCGTTTTGCGTGCCGCGTCTTGATTCGCGTGTCCGGTTCTTTGTTAACGGTCGGTTTGGGATGTTTTTTAAAGTTGTTACATCTTAACAGATGAGCCAACTCTCAAAAGGAAGATAAAAGAAAATAAACAGACACAACACAAGAATATACACAAAGAATGCAACAGAGTGTACCCTCTCTGTGTCCCAATCAAACCGACCCAACTACTCCGACAACAAAAATGCCTAAATGCACAAAAATAAAAACAAGAAATGTAAAGCTAAGGAAAGATCTCACTAAGAAATAAACCCAAGTCAGGGTTTCTCCAAATCTGATTAGGATTTTACAATCAACTAAGATTGAACCCTAATCAGAGTGGCAGCTTCCAATAACACTACACAGCCTCAACTGTTGTTAAGATTGACAACCCTTGATCCACAGATCACTAGTCAGCAAACCTTTGATTCACCCAGACCTTGACCTAATAAACTCCAATCGACCAATAAAACTTCTAGATCTAACGAGATACTTTAAGAAGATTAACAATCGCCGGAAATAGTGAACCCTAACTTCGGACTTGCCTCAATCGGAGATCCCCAATAACCAAACAACGGAAGCAATCAACCCAAGAGCTCTAAAAGCTCTGATACCATGTCAAATTTATGGTATCAACACTCAAGAATTGAAATACCCAAACCTAAATTTTATTAACCCAAATTGAAGAACTGAACAATACAACTATGAACTGAGAAATTACAACACTCTTAACTCTTATAAGATCATCAACATGATGATCTTATCAAACAACTAAAGCTCACAACAATCTATGAATCAACTTGATTCAAAGATGAAAACCCTAATCGCCAAAGAGAGATTTAAAGAGAACTATGGACAATATCTTAGATAATGAGATCTGAGCCACTCAAAGCCTTTAAATAGATCCGGATGAAAACTGGACAACCCGCCTGACCCGGAGTTTGTAAGAGAAGTAATAACCACCAGATCCACTCAGCTTCTCTTGTAACCGCTCAGCAACTCCTAAGCCCATTCAGCAACAAGCCCAAAGATCACTTGATATAATCCACAGCCGCCCAACTCATAGATGCATTAGCCCATTTGTACATGTAATAACAATAAAAAAATTGTTAGGGCATAGATTTTTATAACTATGGATCCTGTATCTTGAAGCGTTGCCTGGATCACTTATCCTTAGCGGATGGTGCAGGGACTCGGAGGATCAAGGATCCTTTGCATTACTTACGATTTCTAACAATTCTCCATGTTTTAATGCTTATATGCAGGTAATGGACGTAGTGGACTAATTCTCAGCTGGAATCTCGGGAATATTCGTTCAAGATGCCACACATGTGCTATTTTCACAATGGTCATGGGGAATGAACGTGGACTACCTTAATTTTCGCTTATTTTGTTATTTCTGAGATATAAGGGGTTGATCAAGTGTTGTAGGACAGTCATCACTCTCGTTCACACACATTACGAACCAAAAAACACACACACACTTCTGCCATCATCGCGAACCAAAGCTCTCACAACACACTTAGCATACAATCATTGTATCACATTTGATAAACATCCAAAGTTGTAACCTTTCTTGTGTAATATAGTTGATAGTGATAGTTTTCACTATCCGAGGTTTTTATGCCGGCGATCTGCTAGCGATCAAGGGCTTTTCCTCGTAAAAAATCGTTGTGTTCATCTTCACATTCATCAAGCAATTCTTTTTCTCATTGTTCATCATTCAAGCACTCAACCTCACAAAATCAGATTTGGTTACATTATCCTTATTGTGATTTTTGACCAAAACGTTTGGCGCCCACCGTGGGGCAATTGGTGCTTCAATTCTAAAAATTTTCATTCATTTCACTCATATCTATTTATTTCCATCAATCACATGGCTTCTCAGGGAAAATCCATTTCAAGTGCCATGCCGGCGGTTACCTCATCTCAAGCCAGTGCATCGTTGCCTCCTATTCCCCCTGCATTCCAAAAGAATGCTGAAAATTCTCAGAAGAAGACATCATCTGTCTTCACAAAATCAAAAACCTCTGTTGTTTCTTCATCTACAACTATTAACAATGATGTTTCTACTTTGATTTTGCAGATGAAAGGCTACATGGAACAACAAGAGAAAACCAACCAGAGGATCCTTCGCGAGATTGATGAAATAAAGAAGCAAAAGAGACCAGTGGAAAATTAGTCTCCACTCATGCCTAGAGCATTGGATTTTGCTACTCCATCACCAGCAATCCAGCAGTCCAAAGGATCCACGACTCAACCCCAAGGATCCTATATCCTTCAACAAGGATCACTAGCAATGATGCAGCCTCAAGGATCTTTTATCCTTCAGCAAGGATCATTCAAGACAACTCAGAATCAAGGATCCTTCCTCCGTTCGGGAGGATATATGGAGACATTTCCATCTCAAGGATCCTACTCTCAGAATCAAGGATCCTCATCTCAGGTTCAAGGATCCATGGATTACCATCCAAGGCCTTCAGTACCAATGTATCCAGGATCCAACATCTTTCAGGATCAAGGATCCTCAAGGAGTCAGCCATTCAGAAGTTCCGAAGTACATGAAGGGGATTTCATTCCTATGCAGACCATTGCTTCATCTGGTCCTACAATTGCACCAGACATGTCTTACCCTAGATATACTTCTGGGATACCAGTTCCAAATCAATCGGGAGGTAACAATTTCAATACATCTTTTGATACTAACTTAACTTACATGCAGGATTTAGGTATCAACCAAGCCATAGCCAGGGAATTACAAAAACTCAAGGATATGATATCCAGCATTCCCGGAGTAGTTAAACCCATTCCTAAGATCCCGGATGGAAGCCACAGAGTATCTCGGTTTGCACCTCACATAAGCAATGCTGAGATACCAAAACGCTTTCAAACCCCCAACAGGAAGCTATACGATGGTACAACTGATCCGGAGGAGCATGTGGCCCAGTACAGAGAAAGGATGGAAACCAACCCTATCCGTGAAAGGTTAAAGGAAGCCTGTCTGTGTAAGGGCTTCGGATCTACACTCACTGGATCAGCATTGAAGTGGCTGCTAAGTCTTCCTCCTTATTCAATTACTCCATTTTCTCATCTAGTCAACTTATTCAATAATCAATTTTCTTGTAGTAGATCTTTTGAAAGGTCAACTAGTGACTTTTATAGGATCACCCAAGGTCGTGATGAATCACTTAGAGATTACATCACTAGATTTAGTAAAGAATCCTTGGAAATCCCTAGTTTAGATATTTCCACTGCTGTGGAAGCCTTTAAAATGGGATTACTAAAAGATTATCCGGGTCTATGATGATCTTGTTATGACACCTTGCAGGACTTTAGATGAAGTAAGGAACAGAGCCTTGAGGTTCATCCGATTAGAGGATGACAAGAAGATCCAGGAAAGGTTGTCAGGATGCTCAAAAACAGGAGAATCAAGGATCCTTTCACAAGAATAATCGATCCACGCAATACTCCAAGCATGACAATCAGAATGTTCATGCGGATTGACAAGAGGAAGACGATGAAGATTATCTTCATATTTCTGAATATTGTTTTTTCTGCTGATAACACTAAACTAATCCTTATTTTGCAGAATTTAGGTAACAAGGTTAGATGGTCGGGGAAAGATAAGTCGAAATGGTGTGCTTATCATAAGGATTTCGATCACCTCACTGATGAATGTATAGCACTAAGGAAGGAAATAGGCTATCTTTTGAGCAAAGGTTACCTGAAGAAGCTGCTCGGAAGGAAGAAGTCAAGGATCCAAGATCCTGAAAAAGTTCCTGAAAGAGCTCCTCCACCGCCAACAGATGCTCAGATCATTAATCTCTAGAGCCTCTGATATTTGTGGAACCTCATTTTCTGCAGCTAAAAGGCACGCCAAGGAGACAAAGATGGAGAATCAAGAGAGACCTCTTCGAAAGACCACTATAACCCAGCAGAAAGTTATATCCTTTGATGAGGATAACCGTGTTGACATACAGGATCCTCATCACGACAGTTTAGTCATTACATTGTTTATTTCTAACCATTTTGTTCGCAGGATCCTTATTGACGGAGGAAGCTCTGTGAACATAATCCATTTGGATGTCCTCAAAAGAATGAATATTCCAGAATCCGAAATTGGCCGAAGATCGTCGGTGCTCGTAGGATTCAGTGGAGAAACAAAAAATACATTGAGGGACATCAAACTCACGATCTACATAGAGGGAATAAACTCTATTCAGAAATAATGTGTTATTAATTACTTATCCTGTTGCAGTGTTATTCTTGGCAGGTCTTGGATACACGACATGAAGGCAGTCCCCTCGACATACCATCAAGGTGTAAAGCTACCAACCCCATGGGGAGTGGTGAAAATAGAAAGTGATCAACATGAGGCAAAGAAGTGTTACACTCTTCTATGAAGCCAGCTTGGAAACTAAGGGAAGCATAGCAATTAAAGTATCCTCTAAGGGATGTCATGGAGGAAAGGGAGCAAGGTGTCAAGGATATACTACTAGACCCTAAGGATCCTGAATCTAAAGTTTTTTATAGGATCCGGGATCCTAGATAGCATAGAGCAGCATCTGGTATCCTTCTAAAGGGAAAAAGGTCTACCTTCGCTTGGAAGCATGAAGCTGCACTCAAAACCCTAAAGAATTACTTATCCTCTGCTCCAGCTTTAATAAAACAAGAAAATGGAGAACCATTATCCTTATACCTAGCTGTCTCAGGTAAAGCAGTAAGTACGGTCCTTGTTAAGGATTATGAAGGCCAACCACATCCGATATACTATGTAAGTAAAAGTTTACTTGATGCTGAGGCCATGTATTCTCATCTAGAAAAACTTATACTTGCTTTAATCATGGCCTCTACTAAACTTAGACATTATTTTGAAACTCATACTATAATTGTTAAAACTAACTTCCATATTAAGAATGTTCTCAGGAAACCTAAAATGTCAGGTAGGATGGAAAAGTGGGCAGTTAAGCTTAGTTCATATAACATTAAGTATGAACCCAGGACTGCCATCAAGTCCCAGGCTTTAGCCAACTTTGTGGTTGATTTCGGTAGTGATCTACAAAGGGAAGCTAAGTTAGAAGTGCAACAACTTGAAGAGACCAAGGATCCTTAGACACTCTTCACAGATGGATCTTCAAATGTCAAGGGAACTGGACTATGCTTACTACCAAAATCGCCACAAGGGGGAAATTATACCCCAATCCATTGCATCTGAATTCCAAACTGCCAATAATGGATCAGGTATCTTTAAGTGTATTTAGCTAAGCAAAGGATCAGGTATCTTCAAGTGTATGTAGATTCATTATTAATTACTAATTATTATAATGGTTCATATACTGTTAAAGGAGAAAAGCTAATCAAATATTTAGAGATAGTTAGGAAACTGGCATATTCTTTTGGGCTTGTCCCCAGTCTATTTGGGCTTGTCCCCAGTTTATTTGGGCTTGTCCCCAGTGTATTGGGCTTGTCCCCAGTCTATTGCTTTTTTCAGTTTGACACAGGTACCTAAAGAAGAGAGTGCAGAAGCAGACGCATTAGCTAACCTTGGATCAGCCCTAAAGATGCTAGAGGATGTCAAGATACCTGTCATCCATGTTTTGTCTCCTGTAATTGACGAAAATGGAGCAATGGAGATAGCGGAGGACACTACAATTGTACCTAGTAATGATGTGCAGTCAAATTCAGGATCCTGGATCCTTCCAATTTTATATCCTGAAAAGGGAAAAACCTATAGCCTTCAAGATTAAGGTATCCCAATTCGCCATATTAAATAACATGTTATATAAGATATCTCTTGCAGGTCCCTATTTGCGGTGCATTAAGGATCCAGAGGTTCAAGAAGTCTTGAAGGATTTTCATGACGGAGACTGTAGAAATCACACTGGGTGCAAAGCACTATTTTCAAGGATCCTCAGAACAGGATACTACTGGCCTACGATGAAGATGCATACTGTGGAATACGCAAGAAGATGTGATGCTTGTCAAAGGCATAGTAACATTTATATCAGCTAGCAGAACCTCTACATCATATGGATAGAAGCAGAAGCTTTTGCTCAAGTCAGATAAAAGGAAGTTATATCCTTCATTAAGCGAAACATTATTACTAGATTTGGAATTCCTTCTGAAATTATTTGTGATAATGGATCCCAATTTATTAGGAGTAGAACTACTAACTTTTGTGACAGATGGCCGGTTATAAACAAAGAATGGCTGGATCATATAACAAGAATGTCAGAATCAGAAGATTACAAGTTGGTGATTTTGTGCTAAGGAAAGCATTCTAGAACACTACGAATCCGACTGATGCAAAGTAGCACCAAAATGGGAAGGTCCCTACTTGATAGAAGCTGAAGCTGGAAAGGGGGCATATCGCTTACTGACTATGGATGGTGATCTTCTCCCAAGAGCTTGGAATGCTGTTCACCTGAATAAATACTTCATGTAAGAAGGATCGATGATCCTTAAAGACTACAATATTCTGATTCAGGATCAAGGATCCTCAAAGGGTATATGATCCTTACTTCGGTAACATCTTACTTTCACTCTCTTTCATTTTTATACTTATTATTCATTATAAGGAAATGATGTTAAACATTTAACATATACTTTTATCAAGTTTTAAGCTTTTGCAGAATTTACTTAAAGGATCTAGAGGTTGGCCACCTCTCCAAGACTTTGGGCATGTCCCCAGCTTAAGGTATCTAATACCTTCTACGGTTTAAAGGTTTTCACCTTTCACGCGAATTGGGTTTTGACACCCCGCCAGTAGCGCACGCTATCCAAGTATAGTTCGAGGCAATGGGACCAGTACCCGCTTTAGGGGTTGACAATTTCATTGCTGTTGGCTATGTGTAGGATCTCAAGTATAATGGTAGACGTACCATACATCCGTTCCTAAGGTTTCTAACGTTTTCACGTTAGCTAAGGTTTTGGCATTTTCATGTCACTTACGATGGGCTAGTCGCCAGTTTGGGCCATACGCCAGTATCCTAAGGTTTCTAACGTTTTCACGTTAGCTGAGGTTTTGGCATTTTCATGTCACTTACGATGGGCTAGTCGCCAGTTTGGGCCGTACGCCAGTATCCTAAGGTTTCTAACGTTTTCACTTTAGCTAAGGTTTTGGCATTTTCATGCTACTTACGTTTGGGCTTGTCCCCAGCTTATTTGGGCTTGTCCCCAGTTTATTTGGGCTTGTCCCCAGTTTGTTGGGCTTTTCCCCAGTTTATATGGACTTGTCCTAGTTTGTTGGGCTTGTCCCCAGTTTATTTGGACGTGTCCCAGTTTGTTTGGCTTAGTCCCAAGTTGATTTCAACAGGTTTTGATGCTTTGGAGACTCACAAGTTGATTTAAAAAGGATCCTGGATCCTTAAAAATTATCTAACGATGACTAGTTTGTTTGTACAAGGGTAATTCTCATAAATACAAAATCCGAACTTGGATTTTCTGGTATGCTTTATTCTTATTTTTGTTTATCTTATTAACTTCACCCTGAACCTTGCAAATCCGTTCCTAAGGTTTCTAACGTTTTCACGTTAGCTAAGGTTTTGGCATTTTCATGTCACTTACGATGGGCTAGTCGCCAGTTTGGGCCATACGCCAGTATCCTAAGGTTTCTAACGTTTTCACGTTAGCTAAGGTTTTGGCATTTTCATGTCACTTACGATGGGCTAGTCGCCTGTTTGGGCCGTACGCCAGTATCCTAAGGTTTCTAACGTTTTCACTTTAGCTAAGGTTTTGGCATTTTTATGCTACTTACGTTTGGGCTTGTCCCCAGTTTATTTGGGCTTGTCCCCAGTTTGTTGGGCTTGTCCCCAGTTTATATGGACTTGTCCTAGTTTGTTAGGCTTGTCCCCAGTTTATTTGGACGTGTCCCAGTTTGTTTGGCTTAGTCCCAAGTTGATTTCAACAGGTTTCGATGCTTTGGAGACTCACAAGTTGATTTAAAAAGGATCATGGATCCTTAAAAATTATCTAACGATGACTAGTTTGTTTGTACAAGGGTAATTCTCAAGAATACAAAATCCTAACTTGGATTTTCTGGTATGCTTTATTCTTATTTTTGTTTATCTTATTAACTTCACCCTGAACCTTGCAAATAAGGATATATGACTTATTTACTTGTATCTAATCAGATGTTGTCTATGATTATTATATACAAGAATTGGCAAATTTTTAACAACATGAATTTTTCTAAATTCTTATAAGGTCAAACTTATGATTTTCACAAATAATCTACTTGAATGTGGAAACATAAGCATATCAAGTAAACTTTACCAAAACTTGGAACACAAATATAGCCAAAAGATTATAATTAAAACCCCGTAAGGTTACCAAAATGCTCAACCTGAGCTTCGGCAGCGATCCGTGGCCCATCCACTCGCGTTGATACAGGGTGTTACTAATTGTTTTAAGTGCAGGAAGGTTAAGAACAAATGGTGTATAAGGCTTCATCCTCCACAAACAGAAGGATCTTCTGATCTTTAAAGGCACTTGAGGAGTTATCTCTAACCCTATATTTCACAATGATGATTGTAGTAGGTCTTATCAGTGGCGCCAGGCAGTGTAACGGCTAGTTACATGCGGCAACGACTAGTTCGCATCCAACGGACATATGACAGACTTGATTCACATCTTATCTTCCATAATGGGGGCAATTGTTAGGGCATAGATTTTTATAACTATGGATCCTGTATCCTGAAGCGTTGCCTGGGTCACTTATCCTTAGCGGATGGTGCAGGGACTCGGAGGATCAAGGATCTTTAGCATTACTTACGATTTCTAACAATTCTCCACGTTTTTAATGCTTATACACAGGTAATGGACGTAGTGGACTAATTCTCAGCTGGAATCTCGTGAATATTCGTTCAAGATGCCACACATGTGCTATTTTCACAATGGTCATGGGGAATGAACGTGGACTACCTTAATTTTCGCTTATTTTATTATTTCTGAGATATAAGGGGTTGATCAAGTGTTGTAGGACAGTCATCACTTTCGTTCACACACATTATGAACCAAAAAACACACACACACACTTCTGCCATCATCGCAAACCAGAGCTTTCACAACACACTTAGGATACAATCATTGTATCACATTTGATCAACATCCAAAGTTGTAACATTTCTTGTGCAATATAGTTGATAGTGATAGTTTTCACTATCCGAGGTTTTTATGCCGGCGATCTGCTAACGATCAAGGGCTTTTACTCATAAATAATCGTTGTGTTCATCTTCACATTCATCAAGCAATTCTTTTTCTCATTGTTCATCATTCAAGCACTCAACCTCACAAAATCAGATTTGGTTACATTATCCTTATTGTGATTTTTGACCAAAACAAAAACCATAAGTAAAAAATATGAAACTGATAGAAACAATACCAAATGAATGTTATACTTTTAACATATAACAATAGCAATGAATAGCATAACCAATTATATATACAATTAAAATAATCGTCAACACAACTATGCCAACTAATCATAAAATATAACAAAACGTAATACGAATAATGAACCTAACTAATACCAAGCAATCATCGAATCTATTTAGTGACATGCTAAGGTGTAATACATATTAGAAATAAAACAATAACAAATATAGTGTACAAAGAAGTTAATTGAAGAATATATTTTGTTTGGTGGAGATGGAGGCGTTTCATATGTAATCATTCTCTTAAAGTTGGATACTCTAATCTTATTGGTTATAAAGGTGATGATTGCGTGATAAACATAAGTTGAAAATATATATATTTATATATATACATACATCTGTGTCGACTCATGAAAGGTTAAGGATATATTCGAAGGATTATATCATGTAAGTTAATATAAGGGTTATAAAGTTAATATAAGGGTTTTAAAGTTTTAATTTATCAGTAGTACAATACTCAATTAGATACAACTTTGAGAACTATGTTAATTAATTATAAAACTAATTATACGATAACGATAACACGATCACATGACTATATTGATTTGCTATGATTATTGTATGCTTTTTATGCTACTTGAAACTATTCAGTCAACACTAGATTTCTAGCTTGTAAGACGTGCACGTTAAGGATATAAGACGATAAAATATTATTGAAGAATTAAAATGGATAACGAAATAAAACTCACCAGGAGCGCTATCATAACAGTCACGATTTAAGACACACAACCAAGGGGAACTTGCTTGTGGAGGTACATGTGATGACGACAAACAATGGCAATGAATAACTTTTGTATTCCTTCACTTAGTTACCTAAAACGCACGGTGAAGCCATGTAAAGTTGATGCAAGGATAACGATGAATGAACGAAACATAACGAAAAGGATGATATGATTAGTAAAATATATAAAGTTAATATGATAAAGATTCAAGAGTAGACAATAATACATTGTTTAATTATGTTTTGTTGGCTCGGATCAATGGATCATAATAAACTTATGTGAGGAACAAATTAGTGATTTATGTCAAAAGTGTTTGATGAACATCAACCTTATGTTTTGTTAGCTCGGATCATAATAAACTTATCTGAGGAAAAGATTAGTGTTTGATGAACATCAACCTCTGATATAAAGGTGAACCTAAACCTAAAATCTCTAACTAGGAAACCTTAAATTTGATTGAAGTTATAGAAAACTATGTCGTTTTTTTTAAATTGGAAATTGAGGTAATGAATTTAAGATTTCAAATTTATTATATGACACATAACCAAAACTACTTGAGACAGTCACGTATGAACTTTCAATGATTCTGACAAATTACAGTTTTGCCCCTAGCTTAAAATTACAGTCTTGTCATCATTTTCGTTTTTTTTCTAGCAAAACTATGATAGTGTCTTGTTTTAATTGGTTGAAAAATATTTGACCTAACGCGGAGGGGGAATAAAACTAGTTTGTTTTGAACACAGAGTTTGTGTCGATTAGTGGTGCACAAATCAGGTTTTTTGAATACCCGGTTCCGGGTATGGCCGGGTTCTATAAAATCGGGTATTGAGAATACCCGGTCGGGTCCGGGTTTTATACAGAAAATGTATACCCTATATAACCGAGTTCGGGTAGGGTCCGGGTCGGGTTTTCTAATACCCGGTATTAAAATACCTTATTTCCGGGATCGGGTTGGGTTCGGGTATGGATCGGTTATAGAGATTAAATGTAAACAAAGAAATAGCCAATATATACTTTCTAACGGCTATATAGCCGTTACCAATGTGCAAAACTCGAAAAAAACACAAAAAAAAAAAAAGAAAAACCCGAACAGGGTATTGAAAAACCCGGTTCCGGGTTCGGATTGAAACCGGGTACTCGTAAAACCCGGATTGAAAATGGGTATCAAAAAAATCAGGTTCTGGGTTTTATAATAGAAATGCATACCCAACCCCTACCCTACGGGTAAGTCAGGTTCGGGTATAAAAAATCTGGGTTTTATAATATCGGGTTCAGGGTTTTTTTTTGGTTGGGTCCGGGTTTTTTGTGCATCATTAGTGTCGGTGACCTGTTGTAATATCCTCAGCCTTGGCCTGGGTATGGGCTTCGTCTTGGGCCTGGTAATGAGTAATTCTTTCATCTTTTCCCCTAGTTACAGTTCTTATATCACCACTGTAGCATCACTTTTTGAGATAAGATCATTATTGCAGATAGAACCCCTTAGTTTTTTTTTTCAATTAAACGGATTCTTGTTATTAATAACCGAAGAATTTTGGAAATTATGCATCGGATGTTTTCAATTCAATTTAAATGTTAATTGTTAACTAGGTTAGAAACTCGGTTATTACATCGGTTGAATAAAGGAAATGTTAAATAGTTAGTAATGAAGATTTATGAAATATAAAATAGTCAGTAACGAAGATTTAGAAATATTAGATGTGGTTGAAATTGAAATTACCAAGTTAAATACCAAGTGGTGAAATGAAAGAAACTGGAAAAAGAATCTCGTGTTTACATAATTTTGACACGTGCACAACCGGTTACTTATTTTATTACTAAGGCTATGCGGTATGATGATGGCCCATCCTTGGAGGATGACCTGCCACGTAAGCGCCACGTAAATCGGGTGTGAGGATGGGGAAAAGAGGATGGAGGTAAGGAAATGGGGATGAGCTTAAAATATATATTGAGTTGTATGTATATGTGTGTGTGAGTTGTATGTATATATGTGTGTGAGAAGAAGGAGGTGGGGTTTTGTCTTGTAGTGCCCGTCTTCAACGTCCAGAAGTGGATGATCATGACGACACCGGGGGGGGGGGGGGGGAGGAATGGTGTTGGGGGTGGCGATGGGGCATGCCGAGCCCAAGCCGACCCCAATCGCTACCTAATAATTTGGGTGGCGATGGGCATGCCGAGCCAACCGACCCCATATCGCCTAGCCTAATAGATATATAGATAGATCGGTGAATGTCCTTAGTTTTAAGCAAGGTTTTAAAAACCGGTTTATACTGGCCGGTTAAACCTGATGCCGGAAGCTTGGCCGGCACGAATCATACCGGTAAACTGAGGGAACGGCAAAGAAGTTGTACCGCTGGTAAATCGAGTTATATTGGTTTAAACCGGTATACCGGTGTTCGGTACCGGGCCAAAGGTTAAGATTTGGACTTTTAATCTTTTATAGGCCCAAAAGGGTGACGATTTACCTTATTAGTAAAACCTAGTGTCCAAAAAGGCACCAATAGTGAATTTTTGTATTTTATTTGTTTATGGATTATTTTTTAATACGAAATGATGTAGTTTTGGATTATATTTTGAGTTGAAATTGTATTTTATGGATTTATAGAGTTAATTAATCAACCATGTTAAACCACCTGGTACAACCTATTTTTTCTGAGCCTAACACGGTACGATTTAAAAACCGGTCTTTAAAACAATGGTTTTAAGCAACGAATATCAGTTTATTATTGTTTTTTAAGTTATAATTATCACTTTATAAATGCACATCAACTGGATCATACTTGTGATTATGCTTAGCTGTGTATATACGCTTGATTGAACCTGATACATCATACATACTGCATACATCATATGTGTTTAGTATCAGATATAGTTGCTATAATTATCATCTGTAGTCAGATGATTTTTTTAAGAGTAAATGTTTCAATCTGGACCTGTTACGTGACCCAACCTACCAGTTTTTCCAAGACTTGCATGCATTGCGTTGTAAGGGACTTAGGGTTTTAATTGAGCTGTATAAGAATGCACTCAGTGAAATTGAATTTTGTTTCAGTTGTCTAAGACGTTAACGATGACATCCTTGGGTACATCCAAAGGCGTTTTGGAGATTGCGAAGTTTGCGGTGTATGTGACGGTTCCAATCGGGCTTATGTATTTCTTCGCCAATAACACTAAGAATCTTTCCAAATTCATGGGCGCTGTAAGTATATTGTTATAGTTCAGCAATTTACGCTTGTGATGTCGATAATAAAGAATTGAATTCATGTGGTAAGTCAAAATTTCAATTTTGGTTCGAGCTTTTGAGAAACTACGCATATGGCCCCAACTGTTTTGCTTTTGCTCAACCGTAACCCATTTGGTCCATGGAATGGATGGACGTTTGGTTTTTCCTTTAGCATAGTTGTCACTTGTCAATAGCGATCGCTACGGTCGCTGTAGCGAATAACGTGGTATATGGGTCCATACTTGCTATATGGTCTGTAGCGATAGATAGTGATAGATAGCGGCCTTTAATTTGTTTTCTGTTTTTTTTTAAATAAATGGCTATTAAATATAGCTACAAAATAGCTGGATTTTAGGTTTTTGTTAAATATACATGTAAAATAGTGTATATACCAGGGAATTTTGATATAATATCTATATAAAAATTTTTGAAATTTTTTCTAGTGTATTGCTATTTATAAAAAGCGCCCGCTATTTATCTCTATTCACTATGTAGCATATAAGTACCTTATCGCTATTTGTCGTTATACGCCATTAACAACTATGTGCGCTTTAGTTTTTTTTTAAATGACACCCTTAGTCCCTTGGTAAGTAAATTAACTAACATCATATGATATAAGTTTGTCAAAGAACCGGAAAATTTACAATAGAAAATGACACGTAAAGGGCAACAACCTACACCGCAACCCCCTTAGTTAAGTTTGAATTTACCCAACTCTTGTTCTCCTTTCTCGCCCTCACACGATCACACTCGGTCAATGAACACGGGTGGCCACCACGTTCTTTCTTATCTTGACCATCAAAACCAAAACAAGGTCTGCTTAAAATCTAATCTTTATCATGTTAAATCTTCAAGAAACAGGAGAAGTTGAATCAGTGAGATTTTAAAGAAGAAGTGGTTCACAACATTTTATATACGATTTGTATCAGTACATTGTTGGGGGTTGGGAGAATTATGCCTGCGTTTCAGTACACTTAAATGAGGCTGGTACGATTTGCATACCATTTGTCGATGGAGAACAGGGTACGATCAGAACGCACACATGATGATTTGAAAATCTCGATATTAGGAATAATTAATAGACAAACAAAAGCTATACGTACACAAAAATCATATATTGAAGGAATTCAACTTTTCGTTTAACAAATATTTCACAAAGCAAACAGCTCATGAACTCTGGACTCAGAACTGAGGGGTAAAGGCTAAATCATTCGACAAGAGGGATAGGTTCGTTGATTTGGGGGGGGGGGGGAGGAGGGGTGGCAAGTTTTATTTTCTTTACCTATGTCACAGACCGCAGGGAATAAAGAGTCAAGTATTAATTGGGGTTATCACAAAGTTATGATGTTGTAGACAGAGGGTTGTGAATTTATTTTCAATTACACTTAAATGGGGTTCAAACAAATCAAAATACAAGGAAAATGAAAATCTGAATAAAATCAAAGCTAAACTGATTGGTATTCTTGTAGGCGGTCGTAAGTGTTTTATTTGCTTTAACTTAGTCACACTGTGACCATGTGTAAAAAGTCGAGAAATTGGTTACACAAAGTTGGTGACTGTTTACATTTAATGATTTCATATTTATTTTAAATTGAAAATTGCAACTTAAATGTCAAACGAAAACATAAAAATCACAAAAATGAATAAATAACATAATAAAGTACGATATTCATTTAGGAGATCCTAGGCTTGCATCAAACGGAGCTCCTCGTATGATTGGGCAAAATTCGAAGGTAAATGGGGCAACAACGAGTACTATGTTAGAATATTGTTAGATTTCAATGGTCAATCAAACGGATGTCGAATCATCAATGAGCAACCCTATATAACAACAAGTCCACCACGAGGAGCATTATGGCATAATGAAATGTATGTGTACTCAAATGTAAAACAGTGGACTGTATTTGCACAACACTTGATCATATTGGGATAACACATTTTTTGAGATAATCAATGGATATGAATGGTATGCCCGACCAAGTGTTTTAAATGATAATTTAAATAAATTAACGCAGACACATTGATACTACACATTACATAATGTGGAATTTAATAAACTGGAAATGATCAAATGTGTTAGACGGGAATTGAGGATTCACTTACATTGGGTGCGTTCTTTTGATGATGTTGAATGCGCACCAGTTTTGGGATTTGATCGACGAGGAAAAACTAATCCTAAAATAATAACGAAATGGTTCGGTAAATAAGTGGATTTTATTAACAATTTTAATAGGATTTTTAGATTTATTTTTGTGAGTTTAAGGTCATTTTCTAACTTTAAAAATATTATTTTTAAGTATTTTTAATTGATTTTTAATTAAATAAATAAAAAATTTGACTTTTCTAACCGTTGACCGGTCCGTTGACCGGTCAGACTGTGGTCTGAGTGTGCACTGAGTGAGGTTCGAACCCGGGACCTCTCGTACGCGTGCACGCAGCTCTACCAACTGAGCTACGTGTCTAACCCGATATATTCTATGTTTTAATTATATATATATACTAATTAAATGTTAATTTATTTGGTTTATATTAAAAGGATTTAAAATGGTCGAACCGGTTGCAGGGACCCGGATCGAACTCGGGTCCTTCGGTTGTAAGCGCACAGCCCAACCAGTTGGGCTGTGTGTCTTATCTGTTTAACTTACGGTTTATATTAATCTTATAAACATACTGGGACCTGTTCTGATTCAGTTTTAAAAAAATTGGTTTTAATTCGGAAAGTCGGTGCGTTTGTAAGGTTCGAACTCGTGACGTGCGCTATGTGTTTGCACACAGTCCACCGCTGGACTGTGTGTCTAACCCGGTTTAATATCCTGTTTTAATTATACTTATACAAAATGTCCGACTTCGTCTTCTTCATTCATGAAGACACAGACAAAGATGTTCGACTGTTCTTGTTTAAATCGTTCGTCGAACATTTTATTGATTGAAATGTAATGGATAAAGAGAGTTACGGAATCGAATGTACCGAATCGAATGTTTTTCTCAGAATTCCGGCAATGGTCGTCGGCTCTGATTTGTGAATTCCGTCTGATTGAATCAATTAACAATTTTGATCGATGAGTTGTGAAATTAAATGATTAACAAGAGATATCAGGAGGTTTAGATGATTGTACCGATTTACAGTGTGATTTCGGAAATTTTCAGAGATTTTCCGGCGAGTGCAGAATATCCGGTAACGTAGTCTGGGACCGATTCTGGTTGAAGGATTGAAGTTAGTATATGTCTAACAATGGATTGAAAACGAAAGAACCGAGAAATTTACCGATTTGATGTATGTCTCGGTTTTCCGGCGAAAGTCCGGCGATTGCAGAATATCTCCGGCGAGTGCTATTGCTTCGAGAAATTGTGCGATTTTGAGCGAAAAGATTACCAGAGACTTGGGTGTGTATTTATAGGGAAGAATCAGGATGAATTGAGTCCGATTTTGGTCTTGATTCGTGGTCAAGGTTTTCTCCGGCTGTTATGATTGAGATCGCGGGATTAGACATCGGTTATAACCGATGTCGAAGTTAATATACGCGTTCAGTCAAAGGAAACCGTCGACAATTGGCGAAATCGTCGGTATTACCGGCGACTGCGAATTGGGCGCGCTGATTACCGAATTTGAGTTTTGAGTTTTATTATAAGTATTAATTGTTTTATCATTTATCAAAAACAAGTCAAGTGGCGGAGTGGTTAAGTGTTTGTTTGTTTCTTCCGGCTGACCCGGGTTCGAAACCCGGCAGCCTCTTTTTTTTTACTAACTTATTTTTACTTTTTAATAATTATAGTTTTTAAATTCTAAAATGTTTATTAATTATGTATTGTTTAAAATTAATATTAATCATAAATACGCAACGAAATTTTATAACTGATTATTCGATTAATAAACGAAGCGGGTTTGGAAACCCGTTTTTCGACGGATGTTACAGTATCCCCTACTTTTAGAAATTTCGTCCCGAAATTTAAGTAGTAGTGGTAACAGGAAAAAGATGTGGGTATTTCTCGCGCATTGAGTCTTCACGTTCCCAAGTAAACTCAGGTCCTCGTTTCGACTCCCAGCGTACCCTGACAATTGGAATACGACTTCGTCTTAAACGTTTCTCTCCGAAGTCCATAATTTCTACGGTCTTTCAATGAAATGCATAGATTCATCGACTTGAATGTCTTCTAGAGGAATATGGAGGTTTTCATCGGCGAGGCACTTCTTCAAGTTTGATACGTGGAATGTGGGATGAATTCTGTTGAGCTCTTCTGGTAGGTCAAGCTTGTATGCTACAGGTCCTATTCTTTCGAGTATCTTGAAAGGTCCTACGTAGCGTGGTGCTAGCTTGCCCTTCTGGCCAAAACGAACCACTCCCTTCCACGGTGATACTTTTAAAAGTACTTTGTCACCAATGTTAAATTCCAAGGGCTTTCGTCGTTTGTCTGCATAACTCTTTTGACGACTTTGTGCCGCTAGAAGATTGTTTCGAATTTGATGGATCTTGTCTGTTGTTTCTTGTATTAATTCTGGACCGGTGATTTGTGTTTCTCCAATTTCGTGCCAACATATTGGTGATCGGCACTTACGACCATATAAAGCTTCGAAAGGTGCCATGCCGATACTTGAATGATAGCTGTTGTTGTACGAAAATTCAACTAATGGTAGATGAGCGTCCCAATTCCCTTTGAAGTCTATGACACATGCTCGAAGCATGTCTTCAAGAGTTTGGATGGTGCGTTCAGATTGTCCATCAGTTTGAGGATGAAAAGCGGTACTGAGGTCTAATCGTGTACCCAAAGCGGCTTGTACGGCTTGCCATGTTCGTGAAGTGAAACTACCATCACGGTCTGAAATGATGCTTAAAGGTACACCATGACGGCTTACGATCTCACTGATGTAGATACGAGCTAACTTCTCGTTCTCGAAGTCCTCGCGAATTGGAATGAAGTGAGCTGATTTTGTGAGACGATCAATGATTACCCATATGGTGTCATACCCACTGGAGGTGCGAGGTAACCCGGTAATGAAGTCCATGGTTATGTTTTCCCACTTCCATACAGGTATTTCAGGTTGGGTTAGAAGTCCTGAAGGTCTTTGATGTTCAGCTTTTACTTTAGAACAGGTAAGACACTTGGAAACAAAAACATCAATATCCTTTTTCATGCCAGGCCACCAGTAGGTGTATCGAAGGTCTTGATACATCTTGTCGGCTCCTGGGTGTATAGAGTACCGGGTTTTGTGCGCCTCATTCATAAGGAAATCACGAAGGTTATTGTGATCGGGAATCCATATGCGATCTAGATAGTACAGAAAACCGTCGGATTTGGTTTCAAATTTAAGTTCTGCTCCACAAGACAGCTCATTGCGTACGTCGTTTTCTGTTAGAGAAACATGTTGAGCTTCTCGGATTCGATCTTTGATGTCGGTTATGATTTGCGAACATAAAAGACGAATGGAGTTCGCATAACCCTTTCGACTGAGCACATCGGCCACCACGTTTGCCTTGCCAGGATGATACCGAATTTCACAGTCGTAGTCATTAAGAAGTTCGACCCATCTTCGTTGCCTCATATTCAACTCCTTTTGGTTAAAGATATATTGGAGGCTCTTGTGGTCAGTGTATATTTCACACTTGGTACCGTAGAGGTAATGTCTCCATATCTTGAGAGCGAACACAACGGCTCCAAGTTCCAGGTCGTGGGTGGTGTAGTTCTTCTCATGAACTTTGAGTTGTCTAGAAGCGTAGGCTATCACTTTTCCTCTTTGCATTAGTACACAGCCTAGTCCTTGCCCTGATGCGTTGCAATATACTACAAAGTCATCGCAACCTTCGGGGAGTGTGAGGATAGGTGCGTCACAAAGCTTTCGCTTAAGGGTTTGGAAGGCTTCTTCTTGTTTAGGTCCCCATATGAAGGGTTTCCCTTTATGAGTCAAAGCCGTGAGTGGTACAGCAATACGGGAGAAATTTGCAATGAAGCGGCGATAGTAACCAGCCAAACCAAGAAATGATCTTACTTCGGTAGGGGTACGTGGCGCTTGCCATTCTTGTACTGCTTTGATCTTTGTGGGGTCAACATGTATTCCCTTGTCGTTGACGACATGTCCAAGGAATTGTACCTCTTTTAACCAGAATTCGCATTTGGAGAATTTGGCGTAGAGCTTTTCCTTCCTTAAGAGTGTAAGGTGAGTCGAAGGTGTCGTTCATGATCAGATTTAGACTTTGAGTAGATGAGGATGTCGTCGATGAAGACTATGACAAAGCGGCCGAGATAGGGTTTGCATACCCTATTCATTAGATCCATGAATACAGCTGGGGCGTTGGTTAATCCAAATGGCATGACCATGAATTCGTAATGACCATAACGAGTTCGGAAGGCGGTCTTTGGGACGTCTTCTTCATGTACTCTGAGTTGATGATATCCAGAACGAAGGTCGATTTTTGAAAAACAGGTGGCGCCTTGAAGTTGGTCTAGAAGGTCATCGATGCGAGGTAATGGGTAGCGGTTCTTGACCGTTAACTTGTTGAGTTCTCTGTAGTCGATACACATGCGAAACGTTCCATCTTTCTTCTTCACAAACAGAACAGGTGCACCCCATGGCGATGAGCTAGGACGTATGAATCCTTTGTCAGTCAGCTCTTGCAGTTGACTGGCCAGCTCTTGCATTTCTGATGGGGCTAACCTGTAAGGAGATTTTGCGACTGGTTGTAGCACCAGGTATAAGATCAATGCGGAATTCGACTTCCCTCATGGGAGGAAGTCCTGAGATGTCGTCGGGAAAGACTTGTGGGAATTCTTTCACTACAAGTATATCTTCTAGTTTCTTCTCCTTGTTTCCCTTCTTGACGACGTGAGTTAGGAATGCGACATAGTTCTTGCGGAGATACTTTCGGGCTTGAAGGCAGGACATCAATTTGAGTCCTTTCGAAGGGTCTCTCCAAAGATTTGTAGGGTTTGACCGTCTGCAAGAGGAATGCGAATGAACTTTTCGCGGCATACTACTTCAGCATGATGTTGGCTGAGCCAGTCCATACCGATTATAATGTCGAAACTTCCCAACTTCATAAGAATGAGGTCAACTGGAAAATCGTGATCGTTTAAAGTGAGGGTACAATTTCCTATAATAGAGTTTAATGAGACCGGTTTTCCGTCAGCAACTTCCACTGTTATGGATTCCATGAGATTATCACGAGTTTGGTTGAGGATGGGTTCAAATTCTAAGGACACAAAACTCTTATCCGCGCCAGTATCAAATAACATGGATGGATAACTACCATTGATGAGAAACGTACCGTTAACCACATTGTTGTCAGCCCTAGCTTGATTGGCGTTGATGTTGAAAGCTCTTCCTCTAGCAGGTGGAGGAGCTTGGTTAGCTTGGTTCACCGGATTTGCTTGAGCTTGGGCATGAATGATGTTCACCAAGCGTGGACAAGTGTTTCTAAAGTGGTTGGGTCTCCACAGTTGTAACAAGCCCGCATGGGTTGCATCATGGGGTAGTTGGGTTGGTAGTAGGATTGGGCCGTATGGTGTGTAGGTGGTAGAAGTAAGGATTGTTGGGCTTGACCCACTATCTGATGGTGGGTTTGGGTTGAGGGTTGATTGCGGTTCATTCGCTGAAGTGTGCGACAGGTTTGGATGGTGTGACCTGCACAGCCACAGCTGGTGCAATGTTGGCAGGGGTGTTCGGGAAAGTGATGGTATTGGCAACGGTTGCATTTTGGGTATGGGCCGGAGTATGGCTTTTTATATGGTGCAGATGAAGGGGCAATTTGGGTGATGGGTGCAGCAGTGATAGGGGGGTTTGTATGTGTGACCGCAAAGTTTCTGTTGTTTCGCTTCCTTTTACCAGTAAACTTCGAAGAGGAGCCAAAATGGTTTGAAGTTTGAGCCTCAATGGGGGCTTTCTTTTTCTCCTCCTTGAATTTACCGTTTCGGATGCGATTCTCGGTAAGTTCGGTAGCTAGTTCCATTGCAACTTCAAGTGTTGCTGGCGAAGTGCTTAGAACCGAGTCTTGAATTTTCGAGGGGAGGCCTCGAATGTAGTGTTCAACCAAGCGGTACACTGGGGTGAACAAGTTGGGGATCATTTGGTTTAGCTCGAGAAATCTTTTGTTGTAGGAAGTATGATCTCCATCCTTTTGTTTTAGCGAGTGGAATTCATCTTCCAACTTCTTGATTTTGCTTCTTGGACAGAAGCGTCTTGTCATTATTTCCCTTAACTCTTCCCATGTTAAGGCCATAGCATCTTCGACTCCTCTCTTACCCTTCTCTGTGTTCCACCAGGTTAGGGCTACCCCAAACAGTCTCCCGGTTGCGTAACGTACCTTGCGATCCTCGGGACAATCGCAATTGAGGAAGGTGTTCTCCATTTCCTCAAACCAGTGGAGGAGAGCAGTGACACCTTCGGTCCCTTCATACTTTGGGGGATCGCAAGACTTGAAATGTTTGTAGGAGCACTTTTTGGAGGGAGGGTTGTCGACGTTCTAGTCTTCTTGGTTGGGAGGGTTGATGGGATTCGCGGTGAGGGCTTGTTGGACTTGAATTACGATGTCAGGAAGCACCGCGGCCATTTGTTTTGCAATTTGAGTGGCCAAGAGTTCGTTTGACTTTCCTGACTTTCTACCTCCACGTAGTTGCCTAGCCGACATCTACAGGAACATACATATGAAGATAGTGAGTTTAAGAAGTTTTTAGGTGTCATGTGTCGTTAAAAGTAATAAAATAACATAATCATAGATAATGCAACTACATCCATTGGATGTCTTGGGTTTGCTCATGTTTGGGCCTCCAATGTCCCTCATACCATCGCCTGTATAGTCATGTGGGCCCCATGACTATTGGCTTAGTAGGATTCACATTGGTGTTGGCGGTTTAACACTCGCATTACCCGAATGAAAACCATGAAATATGTTTGCGAGATGTATGGTAGGAGGGTGTCCAGGTATAGACACAATGACAACTCAAAGTGTGGTTAGCTCACACGACGTTTGGTATAGCATGCTTTGGCCTAATAGGTCCTTCGTACTCTCATCGTTAGTCCCCAGGTAGGCAAACTGGTCCTTTATTTTGGATTTATACGAATGCCAAGCCTAGACGGGACGTTCCGACTACCGGTACTCGTACCCTTCCAGTTACTACATGCCCGTCATGAGAACTCACTTTGATGTGATTTGAAAATACAAAAATCATTGCAAAAATCATGGGAATCGTGAGGTGTGTGCTCTCATGGATATGATATGTTATGAGGATATGATTCATGATGAGCATTGTATAATAATATGTACTTATGAACATGCTTGCATAACATTGAATGTAACAATAAACACAAAGCATATAAACATCATGAATTTTGCATGTAACACATAAACAATTTAAAATTTTTAATCAACTATAGTATAAGCTCTAAGGGTCTAATAACCTATCCTATATCCCTATAGTCATGGCTCTGATACCAATCTGTCACACCCGACCCGCAGCGGAATAAGAGTCGGGGCATAATTGGGTTATCACCAAAGCTCATGATGTTTACTAAAATGTTTCATATTTATTAAATTCAAATTACAACTTAAATGTTCAAACCAAATTCATACAATACAAGGAAATGAAAACTAAATAAACAATCCAAAGCCTAAACTGATTTATTCTTCTAGGCCGTCCTATGTGTTTCTTGCTTCAACTGGATCACCTGTATCATGTGTAAAAATGGGGAAATTTTGGGTCAACAAAAGTTGGCGAGTGAACCTTGTTTAAAGAAAAACATTGTTATTGATTTCTTGTTATATTAATATAAAAGTTTTGCAAAAATCATATGTGAGCAACGTATATAAACAAAAATCACAAAACCCCCTTTTAATGACATATGACAAAGAATGATAATGTTGTGAGATCCAGGCCAAAAAACGGACTGGGGCCCCGTATGTTTGGGAACGTCCCTTCCGTCAAGGGAATGGGGAACAGACGAGCCATATGATATTGTGAGATCAAGGGCCCAAACAAACAGCCCCATCGAAAAGGCACCTGTACTCAACCCTCCCCGGGGGAGCTGTTGGGCCTAATGAAAATTTTGTACAAATGAAAATTTAATTTAAAAATTAACCACACAAACAATTGATACAATTTGGGTACCATTTATATGGATATGAGGATGCCCAAAGGTTTTTAAAAATTAAATAATTAAGCACACTATAACCCAAAATTATAAAAACGGGGGGTTGGAGGATTACTTTCATTGGGGGCGTTTCTTTTTAAGTGTTGAAAAGCCCCAGTTTTGGATTTGATGACAGGAAAAACTAATCCCCAAAATAAAAACGAAAATGGTTCGGGAAATAAGTGGATTTTTTTTAACAATTTTAATAGGGTTTTTTGATTTATTTTGTGAGTTTAAGGTCATTTTCTAACTTTAAAAAAAATTATTTTTTTGTATTTTTAATTGATTTTTAAATTAAATAAATAAATAAAAAGAATAAAAAAATTTGACTTTTGTTGACCGTTGACCGGTCCGTTGACCGACGACCGGACCGTTGACCGGTCGGACTGTGGTCTGAGTGTGCACTGAGTGAGGTTCGAACCCGGGACCTCTCGTACGCGTGCACGCAGCTCTACCAACTGAGCTACGTGTCTAACCCGAAATATTCTATGTTTTAATTATATATATATACTAATTAAATGTTAATTTATTTGGTTTATATTAAAAGGATTTAAAATGGTCGAACCGGTTGCAGGGACCCGGATCGAACTCGGGTCCTTCGGTTTGTAAGCGCACAGCCCAACCAGTTGGGCTGTGTGTCTTATCTGTTTAACTTACGGTTTATATTAATCTTATAAACATACTGGGACCTGTTCTGATTCAGTTTAAAAAAATTGGTTTTAATTCGGAAAGTCGGTGTGTTTGTAAAGTTTGAACTCGTGACGTGCGCTAAATGTTTGCACACAGTCCACCGCTGGACTGTGTGTCTAACCCTGTTTAATATCCTGTTTTAATTATACTTATACAAAATGTCCGACTTCGTCTTCTTCATTCATGAAGACACAGACAAAGATGTTCGACTGTTCTTGTTTAAATCGTTCGTCGAACATTTTATTGATTGAAATGTAATGGATAAAGAGAGTTACGGAATCGAATGTACCGAATCGAATGTGTTTCTCAGAATTCCGGCAATGGTCGTCGGCTCTGATTTGTGAATTCCGTCTGATTGAATCAATTAACAATTTTGATCGATGAGTTGTGAAATTAAATGACTAAACAAGAGATATCAGGAGGTTTAGATGATTGTACCGATTTACAGTGTGATTTCGGAAATTTCCAGAGATTTTCCGGCGAGTGCAGAATATCCGGTAACGTAGTCTGGGACCGATTCTGGTTGAAGGATTGAAGTTAGTATATGTCTAACAATGGATTGAAAACGCAAGAATCGAGAAATTTACCGATTTGATGTATGTCTCGGTTTTCCGGCGAAAGTCCGGCGATTGCAGAATATCTCCGGCGAGTGCTATTGCTTCGAGAAATTGTGCGATTTTGAGCGAAAAGATTACCAGAGACTTGGGTGTGTATTTAAAGGGAAGAATCAGGATGAATTGAGTCCGATTTTGGTCTTGATTCGTGGTCAAGGTTTTCTCCGGCGGTTATGACTGAAATCGCGGGATTAGACATCGGTTATAACCGATGTCGAAGTTAATATACGCGTTCAGTCAAAGGAAACCGTCGACAATTGGCGAAATCGTCGGTATTACCGGCGACTGCGAATTGGGCGCGCTGATTACCGAATTTGAGTTTTGAGTTTTATTATAAGTATTAATTGTTTTATCATTTATCAAAAACAAGTCAAGTGGCGGAGTGGTTAAGTGTTTGTTTGTTTCTTCCGGCTGACCCGAGTTCGAAACCCGGCAGCCTCTTTTCTTTTTTTACTAACTTATTTTTACTTTTTAATAATTATAGTTTTTAAATTCTAAAATGTTCATTAATTATGTATTGTTTAAAATTAATATTAATTATAAATACGCAACGAAATTTTATAACTGATTATTCGATTAATAAACGAAGCGGGTTTGGAAACCCGTTTTTCGACGGATGTTACAGTATCCCCTACTTTTAGAAATTTTGTCCCGAAATTTAAGTAGTAGTGGTAACAGGAAAAAGATGTGGGTATTTCTCGCGCATTTAGTCTTCACGTTCCCAAGTAAACTCAGGTCCTCGTTTCGACTCCCAGCGTACCCTGACAATTGGAATACGACTTTGTCTTAAACGTTTCTCTCCGAAGTCCATAATTTCTACTAGTCTTTCAATGAAATGTATAGATTCATCGACTTGAATGTCCTCTAGAGGAATATGGAGGTTTTCATCGGCGAGGCACTTCTTCAAATTTGATACGTGGAATGTGGGATGAATTCTGTTGAGCTCTTCTGGTAGGTCAAGCTTGTATGCTACAGGTCCTACTCTTTCGAGTATCTTGAAAGGTCCTACGTAGCGTGGTGCTAGCTTGCCCTTCTGGCCAAAACGAACCACTCCCTTCCACGGTGATACTTTTAAAAGTACTTGGTCACCAATGTTAAACTCCAAGGGCTTTCGTCGTTTGTCTGCATAACTCTTTTGACGACTTTGTGCCGCTAGAAGATTGTTTCGAATTTGATGGATCTTGTCTGTTGTTCCTTGAATTAATTCTGGACCGGTGATTTGTGCTTCTCCAATTTCGTGCCAA
Organism: Scalesia atractyloides; assembly: GCA_947069175.1. Classification (NCBI taxonomy): domain Eukaryota; kingdom Viridiplantae; phylum Streptophyta; class Magnoliopsida; order Asterales; family Asteraceae; genus Scalesia; species Scalesia atractyloides. Next base: position 3,217,208 of record CAMTDV010000018.1, on the reverse strand, counting down.
CATATTGGTGAGCGGCACTTACGACCATATAAAGCTTCGAAAGGTGCCATGCCGATACTTGAATGATAGCTGTTGTTGTACGAAAATTCAACTAATGGTAGATGAGCATCCCAATTCCCTTTGAAGTCTATGACACATTCTCGAAGCATGTCTTCAAGAGTTTGGATGGTGCGTTCAGATTGTCCATCAGTTTGAGGATGAAAAGCGGTACTGAGGTCTAATCGTGTACCCAAAGCGGCTTGTACGGCTTGCCATATTCGTGCAGTGAAACGACCATCACGGTCTGAAATGATGCTTAAAGGTACACCATGACGGCTTACGATCTCGCAGATGTAGATACGAGCTAACTTCTCGTTCTTGAAGTCCTCGCGAATTGGAATGAAGTGAGCTGATTTTGTGAGACAATCAATGATTACCCATATGGTGTCATACCCACTGGAGGTGCGAGGTAACCGGTAATGAAGTCCATGGTTATGTTTTCCCACTTCCATACAGGTATTTCAGGTTGGGTTAGAAGTCCTGAAGGTCTTTGATGTTCAGCTTTTACTTTAGAACAGGTAAGGCACTTGGAAACGAAGACAACAATATCCTTTTTCATGCCAGGCCACCAGTAGGTGTATCGAAGGTCTTGATACATCTTGTCGGCTCCTGGGTGTACAGAGTACCGGGTTTTGTGCGCCTCATTCATAAGGAAATCACGAAGGTTATTGTGATCGGGAATCCATATGCGATCTAGATAGTACAGAATACCGTCGGATTTGGTTTAGATTTTAAGTTCTACTCCACAAGACAGCTCATTGCGTACGTCGTTTTCTGTTACAGAAACATGTTGGGCTTCTCGGATTTGATCTTTGATGTCGGTTATGATTTGCGAACATAGAAGACGAATGGAGTTCGCATAACCCTTTCGACTGAGCGCATCGGCCACCACGTTTGCCTTGCCAGGATGATACCGAATTTCACAGTCGTAGTCATTAAGAAGTTTGACCCATCTTCGTTGCCTCATATTCAACTCCTTTTGGTTAAAGATATGTTGGAGGCTCTTGTGGTCAGTGTATATTTCACACTTGGTACCGTAGAGGTAATGTCTCCATATCTTGAGAGCGAACACAACGGTTCCAAGTTCCAGGTCGTGGGTGGTGTAGTTCTTCTCATGAACTTTGAGTTGTCTAGAAGCATAGGCTATCACTTTTCCTCTTTGCATTAATACGCAGCCTAGTCCTTGCCCTGATGCGTCGCAATATACTACAAAGTCATCGCAACCTTCGAGGAGTGTGAGGATAGGTGCGTCACAAAGCTTTTGCTTAAGGGTTTGGAAGGCTTCTTCTTGTTTAGGTCCCCATATGAAGGGTTTCCCTTTATGAGTCAAAGCCGTGAGTGGTACAGCAATACGGGAGAAATTGGCAATGAAGCGGCGATAGTAACCAGCCAAACCAAGAAATGATCTTACTTCGGTAGGGGTTCGTGACGCTTGCCATTCCTGTACTGCCTTGATCTTTGAAGGATCAACATGAATTCCCTTGTCATTGACGACGTGTCCAAGGAATTGTACTTCCCTTAACCAGAATTCACATTTCGAGAACTTAGCGTACAGCTTTTCTGTCCTTAAGAGTGTAAGGATGAGTCGAAGGTGTCGTTCATGATCAGACTTAGACTTTGAGTAGATGAGGATGTCGTCGATGAAAACTATGACAAAACGGTCGAGGTAGGGTTTGCATACCCTATTCATCAGATCCATGAATACAGCTGGGGCGTTGGTTAATCCAAATGGCATGACCATGAATTCATAATGTCCATAACGAGTTCGGAAGGCGGTCTTTGGGGCGTCCTCTTCATGTACTCTGAGTTGATGATATCCAGAGCGAAGGTCGATTTTTGAAAAACAGGTGGCGCCTTGAAGTTGGTCTAGAAGGTCATCGATGCGAGGTAATGGGTAGCGGTTCTTGACCGTTAACTTGTTGAGTTCTCTGTAGTCGATACACATGCGGAACGTTCCATCTTTCTTCTTCACAAACAGAACAGGTGCAACCCATGGCGATGAGCTAGGACGCATGAATCCTTTGTCAGTCAGTTCTTGCAGTTGACTGGCCAGCTCTTGCATTTCTGATGGGGCTAACCTGTAAGGAGATTTTGCGACTGGTGTAGCGCCAGGTATAAGATCAATGCGGAATTCGACTTCCCTCATGGGAGGAAGTCCTGAGATGTCGTCGGGAAAGACTTGTGGGAATTCTTTCACTACATGTATATCTTCTAGTTTCTTCTCCTTGTTTCCCTTCTTGACGACGTGAGTTAGGAATGCGACACAGTTCTTGCGGAGATATTTTCGGGCTTGAAGACAGGACATCAATTTGAGTCCTTTCGAAGAGGTTTCTCCAAAGATTCGTAGGATCTGACCGTCTGCAAGAGGGATGCGAATGAACTTTTCGCGGCATACTACTTCAGCATGATGTTGGCTGAGCCAGTCCATACCGATTATAATGTCGAAACTTCCCAACTTCATAGGAATAAGGTCAACTGGAAAATCGTGATCGTTTAGAGTGAGGGTACAATTTCGTATAATAGAGTTTAATGAGACCGGTTTTCCGTCAGCAACTTCCACCGTTATGGATTCCATGAGATTATCACGAGTTTGGTTGAGGATGGGTTCAAATTCTAAGGACACAAAACTCTTATCCGCGCCAGTATCAAATAACATGGATGCATAACTACCATTGATGAGAAACGTACCGTTAACCACGTTGTTGTCAGCCCTAGCTTGATTGGCGTTGATGTTGAAAGCTCTTCCTCTAGCAGGTGGAGGAGCTTGGTTAGCTTGGTTCACCGGATTTGCTTGAGCTTGGGCATGAATGATGTTCACCAAGCGTGGACAAGTGTTTCTAAAGTGGTTTGGGTCTCCACAGTTGTAACAAGCCGCATGGGTTGCATCATGGGGTAGTTGGGTTGGTAGTAGGATTAGGCCGTATGTTGTGTAGGTGGTAGAAGTAAGGATTGTTGGGCTTGACCCACTATCTGATGGTGGGTTTGGGTTGAGGGTTGATTGCGGTTCATTCGCTGAAGTGTGCGACAGGTTTGGATGGTGTGACCTGCACGGCCACAGCTGGTGCAATGTTGGCAGGGGTGTTCGGGAAAGTGATGGTATTGGAAACGGTTGCATTTTGGGTATGGTCCGGAGTATGGCTTTTTATATGGTGCAGATGAGGGGGCAATTTGGGTGATGGGTGCAGCAGTGATAGGGGGTTTGTTTGTGTGACCGCAAAGTTTCTGTTGTTTCGCTTCCTTTTACCAGTAAACTTCGAAGAGGAGCCAGAATGGTTTGAAGTTTGAGCCTCAATGGGGGCTTTCTTTTTCTCCTCCTTGAATTTACCGTTTCGGATGCGATTCTCGGTAAGTTCGGTAGCTAGTTCCATTGCGACTTCAAGTGTTGCTGGCGAAGTGCTTAGAACCGAGTTTTGAATTTTCGAGGGGAGGCCTCGAATGTAGTGTTCAACCAAGCGGTACACTGGGGTGAACAAGTTGGGGATCATTTGGTTTAGCTCGAGAAATCTTTTGTTGTAGGAATTATGATCTCCTTCCTTTTGTTTTAGCGAGTGGAATTCATCTTCCAACTTCTTGATTTCGCTTCTTGGACAGAAGCGACTTGTCATTATTTCCCTTAACTCTTCCCATGTTAAGGCCATAGCATCTTCGACTCCTCTCTTACCCTTCTCTGTGTTCCACCAGGTCAGGGCTACCCCAAACAGTCTCCCGGTTGCGTAACGTACCTTGCGATCCTCGGGACAATCGCAATTGAGGAAGGTGTTCTCCATTTCCTCAAACCAGTGGAGGTGAGCAGTGACACCTTCGGTCCCTTCATACTTTGGGGGATCGCAAGACTTGAAATGTTTGTAGGAGCACTTTTTGGAGGGAGGGTTGTCGACGTTCTGGTCTTATTGGTTGGGAGGGTTGATGGGATTCGCGGTGAGAGCTTGTTGGACTTGAATTACGATGTCAGGAAGCACCGCGGCCATTTGTTTTGCAATTTGAGTGGCCAAGCGTTCGTTTGACTTTCCTGAATTTCTACCTCCACGTAGTTTCCTAGCTGACATCTACAGGAACATACATAGGAAGATAGTGAGTTTAAGAAGTTTTTTGGTGTCATGTGTCGTTAAAAGTAATAAAATAACAAAATCATAAATAATGCAACTACATCCATAGGATGTCTTGGGTTTGCTCATGTTTGGGCCTCCAATGTTCCCCATACCATCGCCTGTATATTCATGTGGGCCCCCATGACTATTGGCTTAGTAGGATTTACATTGGTGTTGGCGGTTTAACACTCGCATCACTCGAATGAAAACCATGAAATATGTTTGCGAGATGTATGGTAGGAGGGTGTCCAGGTATAGACACAATGACAACTCAAAGTGGGGTTAGCTCACACGACGTTTGGTATAGCATGCTTTGGCCTAATAGGTCCTTCGTACTCTCATCGTTAGTCCCCAGGTAGGCAAACTGGTCCTTTATTTTGGATTTATACGAATGCCAAACCTAGACAGGACGTTCCGACTACCGGTACTCGTACCCTTCCAGTTACTACATGCCCGTCATGAGAACTCACTTTGATGTGATTTGAAAATACAAAAATCGTTGCAAAAATCATAGGAATTGTGAGGTGTGTGCTCTCATGGATATGGTATGTTATGAGAATATGATTCATGATAAGCATTGTATAATAATGTGTACTTATGAACATGCTTGCATAACATTGAATGTAACAATAAACATAAAGCTTATAAACATCATGAATTTTTTATGTAACACATAAACAATTTTAAAATTCTAATCAACTATAGTATAGGCTCTAAGGGTCTAATAACCTATCCTATATCCCTATAGTCATGGCTCTGATACCAATCTGTCACACCCCGACCCGCAGCGGAATAAGAGTCGGGGCATAATTGGGTTATCACCAAAGCTCATGATGTTTACTAAAATGTTTCATATTTATTAAATTCAAATTACAACTTAAATGTTCAAACCAAATTCATACAATACAAGGAAATGAAAACTAAATAAACAATCCAACGCCTAAACTGATTTATTCTTCTAGGCTGTCCTATGTGTTTCTTGCTTCAACTGGATCACCTGTATCATGTGTAAAAATGGGGAAATTTTGGGTCAACAAAAGTTGGCGAGTGAACCTTGTTTAAAGAAAAACATCGTTATTGATTTCTTGTTGTATTTAATATTGAAAAATTGTGCAATAATCATATGTGAGCAAACGTATATAAACAAACAATCACAAACCACCTTGAATGAGCATATGACATGAATGATAATGTATTGTGAGATCCAGGCTCAATCAAACGGAGCTGGCCTCGTATGTTGGCAACGTCACGTTCCGCTCATAGGTAATGGGGAACAGACGAGCCTATGATGATGTATGTGAGATCAAGGCTCAATCAAACGGAGCCGATCGAAATGAGGCACCTGTACTCAACCCGTCTCCCACGGGGAGCTGTTGGGCCTAATGAAATGTATGTACTGAAAATGATAAATTTAATCTAAACATTAACCACACAAACAATTGATACATATTGGATACACATTTGATCATGGATATGATGGATGCACAAGTGTTTAAATATAATAAATAATTAAGCGACACATGATACACCCCAAAATGTGATTAAAACGGGGAATTGGTAGAGATTCACTTACATTGGGTGCGTTCTTTTGATGATGTTGAATGCGCACCAGTTTTGGGATTTGATCGATGAGGAAAAAACTAATCCTAAAATAATAACGAAATGGTTCGGTAAATAAGTGGATTTTATTAACAATTTTAATAGGATTTTTAGATTTATTTTTGTGAGTTTAAGGTCATTTTCTAACTTTAAAAATATTATTTTTAAGTATTTTTAATTGATTTTTAATTAAATAAATAAAAAATAAATAAAAAATTTGACTTTTGTTAACCGTTGACCGGTCCGTTGACCGGTCAGACTGTGGTCTGAGTGTGCACTGAGTGAGGTTCGAACCCGGGACCTCTCGTACGCGTGCACGCAGCTCTACCAACTGAGCTACGTGTCTAACCCGAAATATTCTATGTTTTAATTATATATATATACTAATTAAATGTTAATTTATTTGGTTTATATTAAAAGGATTTAAAATGGTCGAACCGGTTGCAGGGACCCGGATCGAACTCGGGTCCTTCGGTTGTAAGCGCACAGCCCAACCAGTTGGGCTGTGTGTCTTATCTGTTTAACTTACGGTTTATATTAATCTTATAAACATACTGGGACCTGTTCTGATTCAGTTTTAAAAAAATTGGTTTTAATTCGGAAAGTCGGTGCGTTTGTAAGGTTCGAACTCGTGACGTGCGCTATGTGTTTGCACACAGTCCACCGCTGGACTGTGTGTCTAACCCGGTTTAATATCCTGTTTTAATTATACTTATACAAAATGTCCGACTTCGTCTTCTTCATTCATGAAGACACAGACAAAGATGTTCGACTGTTCTTGTTTAAATCGTTCGTCGAACATTTTATTGATTGAAATGTAATGGATAAAGAGAGTTACGGAATCGAATGTACCGAATCGAATGTTTTTCTCAGAATTCCGGCAATGGTCGTCGGCTCTGATTTGTGAATTCCGTCTGATTGAATCAATTAACAATTTTGATCGATGAGTTGTGAAATTAAATGACTAAACAAGAGATATCAGGAGGTTTAGATGATTGTACCGATTTACAGTGTGATTTCGGAAATTTCCAGAGATTTTCCGGCGAGTGCAGAATATCCGGTAACGTAGTCTGGGACCGATTCTGGTTGAAGGATTGAAGTTAGTATATGTCTAACAATGGATTGAAAACGAAAGAATCGAGAAATTTACCGATTTGATGTATGTCTCGGTTTTCGGCGAAAGTCCGGCGATTGCAGAATATCTCCGGCGAGTGCTATTGCTTCGAGAAATTGTGCGATTTTGAGCGAAAAGATTACCAGAGACTTGGGTGTGTATTTATAGGGAAGAATCAGGATGAATTGAGTCCGATTTTGGTCTTGATTCGTGGTCAAGGTTTTCTCCGGCGGTTATGATTGAGATCGCGGGATTAGACATCGGTTATAACCGATGTCGAAGTTAATATACACGTTCAGTCAAAGGAAACCGTCGACAATTGGCGAAATCGTCGGTATTACCGGCGACTGCGAATTGGGCGCGCTGATTACCGAATTTGAGTTTTGAGTTTTATTATAAGTATACAAGTCAAGTGGCGGAGTGGTTAAGTGTTTGTTTGTTTCTTCCGGCTGACCCGGGTTCGAAACCCGGCAGCCTCTTTTTTTTTTACTAACTTATTTTTACTTTTTAATAATTATAGTTTTTAAATTCTAAAATGTTTATTAATTATGTATTGTTTAAAATTAATATTAATCATAAATACGCAACGAAAATTTATAACTGATTATTCGATTAATAAACGAAGCGGGTTTGGAAACTCGTTTTTCGACGGATGTTACACCTTAAGGGTTAAGCTCAACTCACCATACTTCCAAACGTCATTGTTACGGTTGCAAATAGTCGGGACCATATGCATAATTTCTCAAAAGTTGGAACAAAAAGTAAAATTTTGGCTTACCACATGACCCACTGTGTAGGTTAATATATTTCGCTGAACTTCTAACATCAACAGTATTCGGTCATGGTATTTGTAATATGATTTTTTTCCAGTTCATATTTTTTTTTCTCAAATTCCATGTTATGAACCATTTGTATCTGTTATGAAGCGTCAATATGTCGTGTACCCTCCGGAGGGACCAAGGCCACAATCACCAGAGGAACCAAGAGAAATGGCTCGGGAGATTGCTCGCAAGCGAGGCACACAATCATGAGCCGTAAAGTTGTAAGCTTTTTAGACAATACTGTCTGCAACATGAACATGTGTTCCTAGTTCATGTTATCTGCTGTCATATTTCAATAAAACATGTATCGGTTACTTTCATGTAATCCTGTTATCTGAAATCATGTGGTTGTAATTGACAATTATGGCATTAACATTTACATATCTATATAGTAAGTCAAGGTCAACTGATTATGTGGTCCAGTTGCTGGCACATACGATAAGATGGGTGGAAACACGAAGTCCACGCAATTGTATATGAATATTGTGTGGAAATGAAAGTATTTATTGTAGATTTGATGGATTTCAACGGTTTTTATTAAGCGTTTGGGCAACTTGGGTTTGCCCGGAAACTTCATGTAACTGGTGAGACAAGACCGAATTGGCTAAGCGTGGTTTGGATTGGTCCTTCGACGATCCTAATTCATACTTTTTGTTTTGAATCAGACGAACCGAATATGGAGCTTTCTACAAGATCTTAGAACCAAAATTGACATTTTAAAACGCTTGACATCTGTACTATAGCGGCTTAGTGTTTGACCCGCCTAAAAGTCAAATTTTTTGATATTTTTTCTCACTTCATGTTTTGGTGTGGATTTAGGTATAGAATCTAGGTAGAAGCGTTAAAATACTATAAATATGAATATGAAGTTCAGTTCGCTTGTATGCTTTTAAAAACCTGAAGACTACATGGAGTCATGAGGGCAAGGGCAAAGCTTCCATTCTGCCATGTAGGTCATGTGGGCTTTGCCCTCCACATCAAAAAAGGAAGTGGGTGGTGAAGGACAAGAGGGCAAGGAAAATCAAGTTGGGAGAGGGGCAACGCTCATGGAGATCTTGCCATCAAGAGAGGCAACGGTTTTGAGGCGTGAGTGGCGTAGAGGGGCTTTGCCCTCCCCTCTCCACGCCCCATACCGTGTAAGGTTAGGGGGAGGGGGTGCAAGGCGGCATGGGTGAGGCGGAAATGGCGCTACAATGCGGGAAAACCTCATCCAATAAAATTTTGAAAGCGGAGATTGCAGACAAAAAGGAAATGCTGAAGACGGGGTGTTGGAGCGGTACAAAAGGTGGATGACGCATGACACCCTCTCCTTGCTATCTATAAAAATCATTTAGATGTTCACTTGTATATCCGAGTTTTAGTGTTCGTACTCAAGTCACATTGGTACTATATATATATATATATATATTATATATATTTACATTATCTAAACATCAAGCCATGTTACTAATTTATAGAAAATCACAAGTTTTTTGGTATATATGTACAATAGTTAATGTCGAAAAAGGGTGTGTACAATGATATTAATTAGGGAGTATGATAATCAAAACGACTATTCAGTTGAAATAGAAGAAAGTCGGCCATCTTGGTCTGTTTATAATATACATGACCTGTTCATGGTTCGATTATAACGATCTATAATTTGAAACTTAAAATGAGCCATTAAAGAGTTATTTTTATTTATTTTATTTCAAAATATAAAGTTGTGTACATATACTCTATTCATGAATGCATCTTATAATTTTTAAATATTCATAACCGAATAAAGCTTTTGAAAAATATTTTTCTTTTTGTCTAAAATCGCTACTTAAACCGAATAAAGGCATTTTGAAAAAATATTTTTCTTTCTGTCTAAAATCGCTACTTAAAAACCGGTTGGTTTGGTTTGGTCAACCCAACCAACATGACTGGTTTTGTTGTCTTTCTCTAAAACCATGGTTAGCAGTTTGACCAATCTCTTTATTTATCAAAACTGACAAACCAACTTTCAACTTCTCAAATTATACATTATACAATTATTATATTATATTATATTATATTATATTATATTATATATTTGAATACATACTCTTCAGGAATAGTAACTCAATTAATAATTAAAGAATTCTGCAGCCCGGGTTAATCTCATATAAATAAAAATTTATCCAAGCTCTTTCATTGGTTGAGGGTTTGACATGAGTTCATTGGTTCGATGTGGTGAAGTGTTCAATTCTGTAAATATATAAACCAAATATTTATATTTGGTTGAATTATAAGTTATATATGTGTCGTCCAATTATAAATAAGTTATATATATATAATTGATTTATTTGTTTCTTTGTGGTAACTAACCTAACCGATATTTTAAAAACAACATATGTATTGGTATTCGCTTTTATGCTTTTAACGATCTTCCTACCGTGCCATGACAAATCGATCCGATTCTGATCGAGTAACATCGGTAGCGTAAAACGGTTGTTGGTTACCACAACTCACAACCGGTAAAAATTTAGTCGAAAACGGAGTTGTATTTGCACATGTATTCTTTTTCATCTCTTCCAATTGCTATATCAAGTACCCATATCGTATATCTATTATTATATTAATATACCAACCGTTTCAATAGTGTCAATTATATCAATTTAAACAAATAATATATACCGATCATATATTAAAACCGTAAGAAAAAAGGGTTAAATTCATGAGAAATTTCGTGGGAAAACGACTTAAAATTTTGATAACATCAACGACGACCATGAAAATTTCACCGCCAGCTATTGACTTGGAAGTATACTCGGTCTTCCTTCCTTCTTTCATCACCATATTAAACGTTAACACCCTCTCTGCTATGCACAATCAACCTTTCAAGACCCATTTTCAGCTGTTTACAGGTAATTCTGCAACACCCATTTGCGTTTCTTGATTGTGTGGTTGTAGTTCTTGTAAGTAAATGAAGAAATTTCACTTGGGTTGCCTTTTAATTGAAGTGTTTTGATAATGAAATGTTGAAATTGTTACGGTTTAGGAAGTGTGGTTTCATGCCCACCAAGTGTTTGATGAAATGCTTACTCGGTTTTAACTTTTGGGCTGGCATGTTTTTCTTGTAATTTTGTACTTGTCTTTGCTAGTAATCAAATGTTGCTACATGATTCATCTGTTTTGAGATATATTTGGCTTGTTTGTTCAGCTCTTTATAGAATAAACTTGCAACAACTGGTCAGCTACGTAGTTAATATCGCCAATATATGAATGATATATCGGTTATCAGTCCCTCCTGATGAGATATCGGTGTAAAATATCGGTACCAATATTATCGGCGATATTGGCCCGATATTTGACCGATATATGTACTTTTCTTTTTAGTTCTTCCGTTCGTCTTTCTTCTTATTGCTGCTATGAGTGTTTTAAGTTTTAATTGTTAATTGTTAGTGTTTTAAGTCTTAACCAGTTCGTACTTGCTACAATTGTTAGTGTTTTGCAGGTTGCGAAAGGTTAATTTGTTAATGGTAGGAGAGTATACTGAATTGTTACTGTTAAATCGCTTTATATATAAATTCAGCATGATATTAAAATTACCGATATCCCACGATTCCCATCGCGATTACCGATATCTGATTTTTACCATGTTAACTACTTAGCTGCTCATTAGATTTGAGATTTATGCCTATATGTTTAAACAATTTTCATCCCCAAACTACAAAAGACTGATAGATTTTTGGCCATATGGCAGTGTTTTTGCCACTTTGCCTACTCATAAAACCAGTTTATAGATAAGGATTATGTTCTTTCAATTTTCAATTGTTGCTCGTTTTTGTTTCTATTAGCCAATAGCAGTGATGGCGGAACTTCTACCAATCGGTACAATATTAGCAGTGGCCATAAACCAGGTGATCAAAACCGCTCATGCTGCGAAAGACGTAGTTATCGAAAAGGAGAGTTTCCGGACCCTTTCTGCTCACCTTTTCGACATCGTGCGCGTGTTAAAACAACTCGAGCAAGGAGAACTAAACGAATCACCAGTCGCGAGAAAAGCCCTCGAAAACCTCGAAACCGACGTCAAAAAAGCCAATACCCTTGTGGAAAAATACAAAAACCGAGGCCGTTTCTACTTGTTAATTAAATGCAGACACATTGTTAAAGAAATACAAGACGTAACACGAGATATTGGGAAATCGTTAAATAGTTTATGTCTTGCGAACGCTGAGATCCTATCCGGCATATCCGATGAAGTAACGCGGTTACAGAACGAGATGCAACGAGCCGAATTCGCCACATGTCAGTCTCAGATTCGAATCCTCGATAAGTTAGACCAGGGGCTCGCGAGTCAAAAACTCGACAACGGTTTTGCAAACGATATCATAGTCGACATAGCTCGAGCCGTGGGTGTGACGGTTGAACCTTCGGAGATTCGGAAAGAACTAGACAGCTTCAAGAGAGAGAAAGAAGAAGCAGAAAACCGAAAAGAACGAGCCGAGGTTTATCTTTTGGAGCAAATTATCGAGCTGTTATCACGAGCTGATGCTGCTCAGGATTACGAGCATGTTAAGGGGCAATACATGCAACGCTTACGTGTGATTGAAGGCCATGATCTGAAATCGGAATCTATTCAACCTTTTAAAGCATTCATTTGCGGGATTACTAAAGATGTTATGGTTGACCCCGTTAGTCTCTCTAACGGTACCGCATATTCACGAGTTGCTATCGAAGCATGGTTCAGTTCCGGTGAAAAAACCGACCCCATAACTGGTGAGCCACTTGAAGATTTGTCTTTTAGATCAAATATCCAATTGAGACAGTCGATTCAAGAATGGAAAGAGCTCAATTACTGCATGATAATCCGATCCTGCAAGGCGAAATTTATGTCGAGAAATGACTCAAGCGTTGAAGATGCGGTTTATCAAATACGGGATCTTATAAATGAAAATTCAATTAATAAAGATTGGATTTCGATTGGTGGACTCACTGAATTGCTCATCAACATTCTCCCGAACTTGCATAATCAGCAAGTTAAAACCGAAGTATTAGTTACGTTAAAGTATGCTGTTGAAGGACATGCAAGAAACAAGGTAACATAATGTTCTTTCTTAGATAAAACGCAACCAACTTTTGTAGAAGAAAATGAGTAAAATGCCATTTTCGTCCCTGAGGTTTGGCCAGTTTTGCGACTTTCGTCCAAAGGTTTGTTTTTCCGCATCTGGATCCAAAAGGTTTGAAATCTTGTCATTTCCATCCGGCTTGTTAACTCCTTCCATTTTTCTCTGTTAAATCAGGGGTATTTCTGTCTTTTTTTCTAACTTAAAAGGCAATTCGGTCTTTTTCACATAATGTAAAAAGACCAAATACCCCTGAAAAAGACTGAATTGCCCTTAAAGTTAACAAAAAAGACGAAAATACCCCCACCTTAACGCAGAAAAATGGATGGAGCTAACTAGGCGGATGAAAATGGCAAGATTTTAAACCTTTTGGATCCAGATGCAGAAAACCAAACCTTTGGACGAATGCCACAAAACTGGCCAAACCTCAGGGACGAAAATGCCATTTTACTCTTTTTGCTATTTTGAAATGTTCTTGATCTAATTTCTGTTTTGTTTTTTCGTTTAACAGGATCTCTTGGTTGAGAAAAACGGTTTTTGCCACATAGTTCCATGCTTAATACATGAACAAAGTCCATCTAAAGCTGCATTAGATTTAATATACGAAATAGCAGTTGAGGAATCGGGTCAAAACGCAGATTACACCCGGGAACTATCGCAGCAATGTAATCCAGTTCCGGTTCTCGTGACCATTTTAAAGGGTACAGAAGCAGAGTTAGCCGAGAAAGCACACGAAATCTTGCAGAAACTTGTAGACGTTGATGAAGAAAACGTTGTTATTTCCGCCAAAGAAGAATGGTATGAACCTCTTGTCAATCAGATCATTCAAGGTTAGAAAATTTTACGTACGAGCTTTTAATGTTTGATTAAACATATAATTGCTTTGCTTATAATTGATTTGAATGTTACCGAAGGTACAACACCAACAAAAACGGCGATTCTAAGAAGGATTGGTCAATTAGAGCTTGAAGAACATAACACAAAGGTCCTATGTGAGCTCGGTTTAATTCCACCTTTACTCGAAATGGCATCCGCTGACCTGGAAGCAAAAGAACTATCGTTATCTATGCTCGTAAAGCTTTTAATCGTTTCAGAAAACAAACGCGTTTTTTCATCCGACGGTGGAGTTCCTCTAATAATCGACACGATGTGTTCTACCCCTTTCCCGGTCATCATTCCCGCTAAATGTTCAGAAATCCTCGAGAAACTTTCTTCAAACGGGGACGGAATCAAGTTTCTCGTTGATGTGAACGAAACCCAACTCAATCTCGAGTTGTTAGTCGAGAATCTGTTAGCATTTTTACAGAATTCGCTTCTACCGTGTACTGTATTGAGGCCGGTTTTACGCTCTCTTTTCAATATTTGCGAATCCGAATCGGGGCTTGTGAAGACTGCGGTTCTTACAGCTGGCGGTATTTCGCTTGTTTTAAATCTTCTCGATCACGCCGAAAGTGAAACACGTGAAGCCGCCATCAACCTTCTGTTTCTATTCTCCAACCATGAACCGCTAGGAGTGGCGGAGTTTCTCCTAAAACCGAGAAGATTAGAGGCGTTTATCGGTCTTCTAGAAAACACGAACAAAAGCGACGTACAAAAAGCTGCAGTCGGTTTACTAGCAAACCTACCGAAATCCGAAGTCACACTCACAAGTAAGTTAATTGAGTTAGAAGGACTAAAAGCGATTATAGAGATACTCGAATCGGGAAACACGGAGGCTAAAGAAAACGCATTGAGTGCGCTCTTCCGGTTCACGGATCCAACCAACATCCAGGCTCAGAAAATGGTCGTTGAACTCGGTGCGTACAATTTACTCGTGGACTTCCTTAAACACGGGTCGGTTACAGCCAAGGCACGAGCGGCTGCTCTCATTGGTGATCTATCCATGCGTAGCTCCGAGCTCAAGATGACATCATCGACACGTAAATGGTGCTCGTGCTTCGGTCGAGCCCGGGTCAACACATGCCCAGCTCACGGCGGTATATGCAGCGTGAAGAATACATTTTGTCTTTTGGAGGCGAAAGCGTTACCCGAGCTGGTCAAACTGTTACACGGGGAAGTCCACGCGACGGCTTATGAAGCGATTCAGACGCTTTCGACTTTAGTGGACAAGGAGTCTCCGCGCAGAGGGACCCATGTTCTACACGAGAGTGGGGCCGTGGTTCCAATTTTGGATGTTTTGAATTGGGGTTCGGAGTCTTTAATGGTGGAGGCTATAGAGGTGTTGGAGAAAGTCTTTATGTTGACCGAAATGGTTGACCGTTATGGGTCAACGGCTAGAATGGGTCTTTTGAGGTTAACGGGTCGGAGCATTCATGAAGAGGGACATCTTCATAGGAAGGCTGCTAAAGTGTTGTTGCTTATCGAACGTCATTCGCGTTCTTCAACTTCGTTTGTTACTGGAGTTAGCGGTTGAAGATTGATCATTTCGATCTCTGTTTCGAATTACATGTTACAAATTTCAATTTAAACGATGTTATTTTGATACAGGCGTGAAAATTAGAAGACAAGATAACTCAAATGATACTTATTTCATATAAAAGGAATATAGAGATAGATATGGTGAAGACATGTGGGAGGTATTATTAAAATAAGAGATAAAATTTGAAAAATATGACATTTAGCTAAATTACAGGGTAAAAGATGATAGAGAGGATACAACACAAAAAACTTACCAATAATAAAGTCCCTGAACACATGGTTCATGAGACGCATGAACGTGCTAGGGGCTTTGGTCAAGCCGAATGGCATCACCATCCATTCATATAGCTCAACCGTGTTTTGAACCGGCCTCATATGTGTTTGATGGTACCCACTCCTCAAATCGATTCTAGGAAAAAAAAGTGCGCCCCATGAAGCTGGTCAACTAAGTCATCAAAACGTCGTGATTTTGTTCACAACCCGGCCGTCAATACACATCCAAAATGTGCCATTACTTTTCAGGACTAATAAAGCGATCACAACACACGAACTTTTGCTCTGCCGTGTAAGTCCTTAACAACTAGGAAGCACGCCATCTGCACACTACTTATATAATACAACTAGAATCAACTAAAGTAGCTCATTTTTCCTCTTCTCCACCAATCTCTCCTCTCGGTCCCTCGATATATATTTATATATTAATTTATAGCACTCGAATGAATATTAATAATTTGTCTTTTAATGTATTTCGTCTTTTATTTTAAACTTTCATTTTTACACCTTATAGTTTAATCATTTTATTTTGAGTAAATTGTCAAAATCGTCCCTGGGGTTTGGATATGTTTGTCAGTTTCATTCAAAACAACTTTTTTATACCATATTGCCCCTCACTTTTTATTTTTTTCCACTTTCAATAAAATTCTTAACTTTTTTTTTTTGCCAAAAGCGTCCCGAGATTTGGTATTTTTTGCCATTTTCATCCAAATATTTGATAGAAAATATAAAGCAAATTAGACATTTGGATGAAAATGGCAAAAAATCTCAAAAGTGAAGGACTATTTAGTACAAAAAAATTGTTTTGGATGAAACTGGCAAACATACCCAAACTTCAGAGACGATTTGCAATTTACTCTTTTATTTTTTTTGCTACTCTCTTTAAAAACTTTACTTTTCTACCGCTATACTTTAATAAAAGTATCACATAGCTCCTAAACTTTAACAAAGCTGTTAATATAAATTTAACATCGCCTACATGTCAGTCCACGTGAGTCACTTGGTGTTAGAAACTCGTTTTTTTGTTTTACACTTTTTCTGATTTTGGTCATCAGTTGGTTAACACCGTCTTACCCCCCCCCCCCCCCCCCTAAGTACTGGTAGTACGGGTTTGTGCCCTATGCCTTTTAACGCGGGGCTTAAGACTAGTTTAATTATAATAATTAAAAAGGGAAAGTGTAGACGTCTAGTTAAGAATATAAAAGCATCCTACATGATTACCATTATTATTATTATTATTATTATTATTATTAATTAATTAATTAATTAAAAAGAAAAAGTGTAGACGTGTAGTCCACAGAGAAACACACAGCTTCCAACATACACTCACTCACACGCTCTCACTCAGCAATTACTTATTAGTTTTTGTCACCTTTAATTTTCTTTCAGATACTTTATCTAATTTCTGGTCTGATTTCTCTTTTTTTTAGCATGATATTTGGCTTTGATAAAGTTTTGATTTATCATTGTTGTAGGTGACCTTTGTCAAATTTCCATTGAGCTAGCAAAAACTTAAGGTAAAAATACTAAACACACCTGATGAACTGATTTCTTTTGACTGCTGATTCTAATCTTATTTAAGCTTTATGTAAACTTGCTTTCTGTTTTCATTTTATTTGATTATATAATTGATTACTATCTGTTTGTTTAATAGTTACTGATTACTGTCAATCTAAGTAGGTGTGTGAATTTCCGACACAGCATGAACCTAACACGATATTCACGAGTTTGAGTTTAGAATAAATGGGTCGGGTCAGTTTGGAGTTGGACCTGCGGACCCGTTTGGCTAAATAGATTTGTGTCAACCTGACGGGTTCGCAGGTTGGTCCGTTTAACCCATTTATGTTTTTGTTTTATTTTCTTAATATCTTTATATGTCATAAATCACCTAAGTTGCATGCTTTGTGTCAAAATCTTAGAACATAAAAAGAGAAACTGACATAAGATTTTATAATAAAATATATTTGTTCCATATGCATTTGATTATTTTGTTGTAAAAAGTAAACTTAGAATATTAAAATGCAAAAAATTCGGGTCAAAAGGTCGTGTTAGGGTCAACCCGCAAATAATCATGTCGTGTCAGGGTTCATATGTCTAACACAGTTTTCGGGTTCGGGGCCGTGTTTGGGTTTGGGTTGGACCCGCAAACACGAATTGTTTAGCACCCCGAAACATAAGCTATAGTTTAATGTGTTTGAAGTGTTTTTGACTTCTTAGTGTAGCAAATAAATGAAACAATATCAATAGTGTTTAATAGGAATTTTTGTGTGAGTACCGACTATTTGTTGGCGATTTTAGTGTCATCAAGCCATCTTTGCTAATTGGGAATTAACTAGGACCAAAGTGAAATCTGAATTAATATTGATACGAGTTTCGGAGGTCAAGACTATCTGTTTTTCTGGTATCAAGGAATCTCCGGGGTTCTAGTTAGCGAAGCCCCTAGCCTATATGTAATAGTGGGTCTCACTGGAAGCAGCATCTCTATTCCTACGAAGTAGAGGTCGCTGTCTACATCTTACCCTCCTCAGACCCTACCTTAGCGTTGCTATTGGTGGGATTTACTGAGTATGATGATGATGGTATGCAGTTTAAAATAGTTTTGAAATTTCCGTTTACGAAATGAAAATTTTGCTGCAGTGTAGAAAAGAATCTTAATTTGGTTATTTTGGTCTAATGGCTGGAAGCTGGGATAGAATTCATGATCTAGGCAGCCAATCTGATGACAGTTTTCAATATAAAAGACAGTATATAGAGCCTGTTTATGAGGCCTTCCTCTGTCCTCTTTCAAAGCAAATCCTGAAAGACCTCATAAGCATGGCAAACGGCCAAACATTTGAACGAGAAGCTATTGAAAATTGGTTCAATGAATGCAAAGAAAATGGAAGAAATCTGGTTTGCCCTGTGACGTTAAGAGAATTAAAGACAATGGATATGACTCCTGCTATTGCTTTGAGAAAAACAATTGAAGAATGGAATGCTAGGAATGAAGCCGCTCGGCTCAACTTAGCCCGCAAGTCTTTAACTCCTAGTAGTTCCGAAAGTGACGTTTTGCAGGCGTTAAGGTTCATTCAACAGCTTGCTACAGAAAATCTTTCAAACAAACACACCATCCGTCATGCCAAGCTCATACCTATGATTATCGATATATTGAACTTGAAGACCACAAGCCGTAAAGTCAGGTTTAGAGCTCTGGAAACTCTTAGAATTGTGGTGGAGGATGACAATGATAATAAGGTAATTCATAAGGTTTATATGTCACCGTTCTAGAGGTGAGAAGATGGGTGGGTGAGTCGGGCGGGTTGGGTAACGGCCTTGGCTTAAAACGGTATACTGTTTAATCTACACTTCAAATCTAAGTTTAATGATTATGGTAACGCATATGGTTATCAAAACAGGATTGTTATTTTTAGTTGGAATTTGGGATTTGTAACAACAGCTCACAGTTAAACCTTTTAGTTTTCAACTATGCATGCCAAAAGTTAATTTTTTATGGGAAAATTACAAAAATAGCAGTTGACCAAGTGTATTTTCAAAAATGTCAAGCTCAAGTGTCATTGGAGCGGCACATCAAGCACGGGATGCGTCCATATGCAGACACCAAATAAAAAATGGACACGTGTCCTTTCAAATGTAGCAGGTGGGCCAGACGCATGTGATCCGTCAGGGAGGCATGTGATGCGTCTGGGAAGGCATGGGATGCGTCGGGGAGGCATCCCATGCGTCTGGGCCCACCTGCAACATTCGAAAGGACATGTGTCCTTTTTTTATTGGGTGTGTGCATATGGACGCATCCTGTGCTTGATGCGCCGCTCCAGTGACGCATGAGCTTGACATTTTTGAAAATGCACCTGGCCAACTGCCATTTTTGTAATTTCCCCTTTTTATTGTAATACATAGCTTTAAATGGTATTTTCTTCTCATTCATATGTAAACTGCTTTTCTGGTCTTTGTTTTACTTAGGCGTATAGACACACACAAATTCAACTTGAAACAGTTGTATCGGCCACCAACAAATTTGCTGATAAAAATATCATCAGAGAAGGTGGATATGGAAAGGATTACAGAGGGCAGAGCTGCGATTTCAGCGATTTGGACAATTAATTGATATTACTGCACAGAGGTTAAATCATACTTATGGGCAAGGTGATGTCGAGTTCTGGAAGGAGATTTCAACACTATATAGTCTCAAGCATAAAAATGTTGCCTCTATTATCGGGTTTTGTGACGAGAAAGATGAGAAAATCATAATTTATGCGCATTCAGTTCATGGGACTCTCGACCAACATCTTAGTAATCCTGATCTCACATGGTTCCAAAGACTTCAAATATGTTTAGGTGTTGCACGCGCATTAAGTTACATCCATTTTGATGTCATACATTGTGACATCAAGAGCTCTAAAATATTTTTAGATAAAGATTGGGAACCGAAGATATTTGGTTTTCAACTTTCCACAAAATATCCTCAGAGTTGGAGGCATCGTCTCCTATTCCCTCAAAACTTTGACACCAACAATATGACACCCAAACATGATGTTTACTCATTCGGTGTGTTATTGTTTGAAGTCCTTTGCGGCGGAACCATAATTAGAGAAGATGGTGTAAGGGAAGAGTTGGATGAGATCATTGATCCTAATCTAAGAAAACAAATTGACACACAATCGTTGTCCGTTTTTACCAAAGTAGCATATAACTGCTTGAATCAACAACCCGTGCAACGTCCAACATATGGATCAGATTGTCAAAGAACTTGACGAGGCATTTGAACATCAATGGAATCATGAAAATTCTGTAAGACCACTCTTTGGTTCCGTTTTTTTCATCTTTTTGTCATTATTTTTTATATATGTGTATGACGAATTCATTTCCATTGTGGTAATTTGTATTATTTAAAGAAAAATTCAACAATTGCGGATGAAGGTACATCATCCAACAACTTGAAGGTAATTATTTTCTTTTTATTAGTTTGGGTTGATTATTATATATAAAGTTGATTATGTGTCATATTACAGGCAGGACATTTTCTTTTGTCATTTCGCACTATTTAAATTAGTTTTGTAGCATTTCAAGAAGTGAACTATCTAGCTGAGGGTTCTAGTTCAATGGTGGACATTGGTGTAGGCTTAGGAGTAGGTTCAAAGGGTGTGTGAGTTTGTCACTCTTAAAAATAGTTACTTGTCGTGTTTATCTTTTTTTTTTTCAAAACTTTGTTAATATATATTTTTGGAATAACTTAGAGCATCACCTTATGGTTTGAAAGTCTAAAAAGACATTGTGTTCTGTCATGCTATATTTTAAGTTAAAACAAATTGTTTGTTCTTTTGGCTGTTTTGGCGCCGCCAATTAGCACGTACTTCTTTTTTCACTTAAACATAAATTTGTAATGGAATGCTTGAAGATTCCTCTAAGCGAAATAAGGTTTGCAACAAATAATTTCGATGAAGAATATTGTATTGGGTACGGTGGGTTTGGCATGGTGTACAAAGCAAAACTTGACGTCTTAGATGCCCAAAGATTGTCATCATTTGAAGTGAAGTGTAAAGATGAAATGCCAAGATAAGTAAAATGTAGCTATAAAACGCATCTTCAGTAGACAAGAGCAAGGAAAACAAGGGTTTCAACGGAAGTTGAATTGCTTACCACTTGTAAGCATCCAAACATAGTTTCTCTTCTTGGCTTTTCTAGAGAAGGCCATGAAATGATTCTTGTGTATGAGTACGCTTTTAAAGGGAGCCTCGATGCTTATTTGGGAAGCACGGGTATGATGAATCTTTCTTGGGAACAAAGAGTCCAAATCTGCCTTGATATTGCACATGGACTTAATTACCTTCACACCAATATGGAGGGTAAACCAAGAATAATACATAGAGATATAAAGAGCCAAAACATTTTGCTTATGAGAACTTGAAAGCTAAGGTTGCTGGCTTTGGGCTCTCCAAATTCCACCCTACGAATCAACAAGGGAGCACTATCCATACTAAAAATATTGCAGGCACAGATGTGTATGTGGATCCAGAATATTTGACTTCATATAAGTATAAAAAAGAATCGGATATCTACTCTTTTGGGGTAATTCTATTTGAGATCCTATGTGGGAGATTGGCCTATGATCCAATTTACATGGTGGAAAATGACAAGGGGCTTGCCCCCATTGCAAGGAGACGCTAAAGGAATTGATAGATCTTAAAATTACGGAAGAAGATGATGAAAACATGGTTACTTTAAACAAAGGACCCAATCAAGATTCTTTCGAAGCATTTTCAAGAATCGCATATCAATGTTTGGCTGAAACTCAAGCCAAGTGTCCAGCAATGGAAACCGTCATTAAGGAACTTCAAAATGCATTATACTTGCAAGTCAATGCTCTATTTATTTTTTTTCATATTGTAATCCCTTTTAGTAAATTGTGTGCTCTTTGTAATTAAATGTAAGATTTTATGATCACTCAATTTCAGAATATATGGAGCATAAACTTAAATTTTATATGTGCAAATGTACATAAAATAATAACTCGTGACAGTAATCAATAAATTTGTTGATTTGTAGAATTGTTAGGCACAACATAACAGTAATCAAGCGGCGCAACTTGTTGCCCATTTACCTTTCTCGATGTAATTATTAATGTTATATGAAATGGTTTTTCAGTTAACATTTATTATATTTTTTGTTAATTCATGTGTGTGTATATATGTATATACATGGAGAGATCCTGTAAGAATTCCATGCCATGAAAGTGCATTGATTGTAAACTGATGCAGAACTTCACTTTTATTTCACAGATTTACAAAAGTTTGTGTTCCAGCTTTAATAAAGTTGTCCATTAGTGCCTTTCTCACACTTCTCATGATATTAAGCCTTTTTTATTTGATTCTTTTATCATCCACACATTCTTTTTCACATTTGTATAGTCTTGGCCAGAGTGGGGTGGAGGGCCTGGGTGGGTGCGATCTCTATCGCTTGTGGTAGAAAGTCGCCGTTCAAAAAAAACTCATGTTTTCAATTAGAAAGTATTAAAAACATTTTTTCTAGTGACGTCTACATTTTTTTTTGCAGTTAAAAATATGAATGAACAAAGGATAAAATATCGTTTTCTTTTGATATTATTATCGTTCTTGCCACCATGTATATTGACTACACCAATTCTTTATTTTTACGCGCAATGTTGCAGGGGGAAACCATTGTTCTCTCAAAGTTTCAGCTGAGTGATATAGAGTCGCCACTGGAAACTTCTCTGAATCATATTGCATTGGGTCACATGCACATGGTATGGTCTACAAAGCAAAACTGTGATTGAAAAAGTTTTGGCAAACAAAACGCACCACTATAACTATAAATCGCATCTCTAGTAGAGAAAGAGAGGAAGCAAAAGGATGGTTTCTTTTGGAAATTGAAATGTATACTCGTTATAAGCATCCCAACATAATCTCTCCTCTTGGATTTTGTGACGAAGGTGATGAGGTGATCCTTGTTTACGGCAACCTTCAAACAGAAGTCTCGATGATTATTTGAGAAGAGGCGATAACACGAATAAGCTTACATGGACGCAACGTCTAAACATGTGCCTTGAGATAGCGCGTGGGATCCATCACCTTCATACCAGCATAGACTACACTCATGGTGACATTAGTAATGCCAACATTCTGTTAGGCAATAATCTGGAGGTGAAGATAACTTACTTTGGGGATCTCCAAATGTGACCCATCAAATCAACAGGCAAGCACAAAAGTGTATTGGGATCCAGAATATAAGAAGAATGGTATATCAAAGAAAGAGTCGGATATCTACTCGTTTGGAGTGGTTTTATTTGAGATCTTATCTGGGAGGTTGGCATATGATCCAATTTACATCGTCGAAAATGAGAACGGACTTGCACCTATTGCTCGCCGATGCTTTGGTGACGGAACAATAAACAAAGTGATAGATCCTAAACTGATGAAAGAAAATGGTGAAGATATTTTTACTTCAAATATAGCACCCAAGCAAGATTCTTTGGACGCATTTTAAAAAATCGCATACCAATGTTTGGGAGAAGCTCGATCTGAACGTCCAACAATGGAAATCGTGATCAATAAACTTGAGATTGCATCAAGCTTACAAGTATAACCTTCTTTCTTCTCTTCATATTCTTGATCACTAGCTAGTGTAAGTATTATGCTTAGCATTAAACTTAAAAGTGCGCATTTGGCTTTTATATAATTTATAAGCTAGATTTGATTTATAATTTATAAGCTAGAGGAAAGCTAATGTGATATGGCAAGGTATATGGACCTAAACAGGCCTTTCAGAGCTATGAATTTTATACATCCAAATTCACAATGTTAAAAATTTATGGTCAATTGTAATTGGTGCATGTCAAAAGTGGAAAATGTTTGATCTTCAAATGCAATATTATTAATATTATGGCTGTGATATTTTTACGTTTTTTACTACTTTCATTTAGTGCCGATTGATGCAACATATTTATTATAGTTTAGTACCAAAAAGTAGGAATTTTTTTTGGGGTTGATATAAAACTCAAGATCTTGGCATAATGAAATCTTAGAAATGAATTAAATATCTTTTCGAATTATGAAGCTGATTGAATGTTTTATGATTCATAGGAAAACCTCATGGAAAGATAGTACATATAAACAATGGCGCAGCTTCTATAGGGCGGGAGGGGGCGGCCGCCCCCCCGAACTTTTCGCTCAGTAGTGGAGAGTATGTAGTTTTCGTATAGAAATTTTTGGGTATATACGTTTTCGACCCCCCGGTCTTATAGAAATTTTTGGGTCATACTTACAATCTCAAGCTTCACACTGCATATATAGGAGACCAGAACATGCTAATGATGAGGCTAATGTATTGTGTACCCTCCGTAGGGACCAAGGCCAGTAGGCCACAATCACCAGAGGAGCGAAGAGAAATGGCTCGGGAGATAGCTGCAAGCGAGGCACACAATCTTGAGCCGTAAAGTTGTAAGCTTTTCAGACAATGCTGTTTGTGTAATCTCTCTATTCCATCATAAGATAAGATGGGTGTGGAAACACGAAATCCACGCAATTTTATATGAAAAAACGTGTGAAACCTTCAACGAAATAATTTATCGTTGATTTGATGGATTTCAACGCTTTTATCAAGTGTTTGGGAATTTCAGGTCAAACCGGAAAGTTCATATAACCGGTGAGACTAGACCGAATTGGAGCGTGGAGATTCTGAACGCCCAACTTTTCACTAATAACTTATGAGGGAACTATGTCAGGACTTATTATATGTGGCTTGGAGTTTAGAACAATGTAATTGAAGGCAATAACTAAGACAAAAGGACCCAAAGGAAACTCTGTCTGATCATGTCTATTCAGTGATCAGTTATCGACGGGATCGGTGTGCGCACACAACATGGAATTTGGTATGTCACATTGAAACTTATGTCACATTGAAACTTTCTGCATCGAACGTCTGCTCAAATTGAATGTGGTTTCATTCTTGCTCTGCATTAATAATTGGGTGTGCCTATTTGCACACCACATTGCCTATTTGCACACCAAACCCTAACAAACCGTACCTTTACCTACGCTGCGTATAGGTCTATACGTTGCGTATAGACCTATACGATATATATTGTGTGCATGTGTTTCGGAGCCTGATCACCAATCATTGCACAGAAAACAAGGTTTATATACGCTGTGTATAGGTCTATACGCAGCGTATATAAACCATTAGAGTTTTTGTGGTCATTTAGGTGGGGTTGAAGCATCAGTTTGTCCACCAAGTTTATATACGCTGCGAGACCTATACGCAGCGTATATAACCTTCAGAAAAAAATTTTTGTTCATTTCGCTTATATGTGGTATAAATTCTCATCCGGTTACAACGTTAACTCGTTTAAAATATATAACGAGTTAAAAATATATAATGTTTTTATTATTTAGTCGACGTCGTCGGTAACGATGCTACGTCCGTTTCATGCGTCGAAAAGCGTATAACGTTAAAATTTTTGAAAAGCGTGTATACGTTCAATATATAATATCGTTATCGAGGTTTTAAAATAAAACATTATACCAAATCTAGTGCCCTTAATTATTTTTAAATACTATAAACGTTTAAATATAAATATTATACCTTTAATTATTTTTATATACTCGTGTACGATCCGAATACTATAACGTTAAAAAATTATAGCGTTAAATATTTTGATACATACAGCAAAAGTTTGAACATACATAACAAAAGATATAATAGTAGATACAACATAAGTTTAATATATACCACAAAAAGTTTGTACATGCATAACAAAAGATAATTAACTACGGTAGCGGGTCCTGCAGCTGCTACTCCTGCTCCTGCTGCTGATGCAATTCCGTAGCCGGAACGAAGTGACGTGGAGCCAACCCGTCACGCTGCCGGCGCTCCTGCAGCTCCACAACCACCCACTCCATCACATAGTTCAGCCGGTTAACGTCGCGACATAGCCACTGAAACTCCGCGTATGAGGGGCAGGACCGGGCCCAACATGTCGTGGGAACTGAGGCGCCCCGGATGGTCCATGCGGATGTGGTGGCTCCGGAATGTACATCTGCGGCTCATGCTGCGGCGCCTCCGGATCGCGCGGGGGATATATCAGCTCGAACTGTGTCGGCAGCTGGTTAGGCTCGAAAATCTGGCTGTTCGGACCCTTAAACCGCTTACCGACTGATGCGTCGGGTAATATGGTTCATCAACAGGTGTAGTCGGAGCCTCATTCAAGTCTGGCAATTGTATTTTTTGATCAACAGGGACGCCAGACACAACCTCCTCCTCATTAGCATCATTTCCTTCCCATGCGTCGATAGGAATAGCGATTAAAGAAATAATTCTCGTCCCATAATGAAGACATTTTATCTCCACCGAAGTAAATATACAAAGGAATTGAAGAAGGATGCGAGTAATTGTCTGTATGAATTCGTAGCACAGATGGATGTCTAAATACACTTTTGAATTCACAATTATCAGCTTCGTATAGCTCTATACTCCTCATATAGCTTTATTCACGTGCCTAGACAACATCGTATCGATGTCAGACTGATTTGATATGGTACGAGGTTTGACTGCCTGGTCGTGTACCTACCCCTTACCTACGATGCGTATAGACCTATACGCTGCGTATAAGGGTAACCCTATACGCTGCATATAGGTCTATACGCAGCGTAGGAAAACCCTAAGTGTGCAAATAGTCAAGGCTGGTGTGCAAATAGTTTGAGCCTAATAATTTTGTTAAAAATGAACTAATTTGTTTTCTCTTCTATATGTTTGCAGTTCTACCATTTGTGTGCTTCTTATACAAATTAGGGGTATTTCATTGCGTATTTTCAACTAGTTTGAAAATGATATAGGCATTCTTTTCAACGTTTCCTCATTCTGGGAGCACGTATACGGATAGTTGTGTACGTGGTATATTGCATACTGTACATTAAAGACGAAGATACAAGGGAGGGACTGAAATATGGTAGGCGTGCGAGATAGAAGCTATGATGAAGCCATCGACATGGAAATGAGTCTCTTACAACAAATAACCTTAGAGGAACAGGAGATCATGGTCAAGAGACCAAAAACTATAAGTAGTTACTAAATAAATGTTTCTAACAATCTTCCCATGTGAACTAACACCGGTTTTTAGTCCTAATATGTTTCATGCAAACATAAAATTATTCTATACATAGGACAATCTTCAATACATAAAATCATGGATCTCACGATCTCTCCACCTCACCTTCACATTATCCGCCCTTATCGCCTGTGAAGAAGAATTTTCTCCACCCTCTCTCCACCTCATCCAAGGGGCACCACCATTGAAGTTTGTCTGATGGTAGGCATGATAACTTTACTTGTACTACAGAACAGTAGGACATACATCTAGTTAGGAAATTTTCATGGGAACTCACCTATTCTTGTTTTGTGTAGACTAATCCATTACAATCTACATGATCCTTAGTTGAGTGGGTGTTTTTTCGTATGAGCATAAGACACCACAATTTAATTATAAAATCTTCACATTTGGTTATTACAAAGAAATACAAACTATAACTCTTCCAGGCATATAACCATGGCAAAATTCTCTTTTCATGTCTTCTCGCGACTAACCATTCATCCACAACATGTGGTCATCTTATAAGGCGTAATTAACAGTAAGGTGCAGGGGACCCTACACTAGTGACAAGTTATCTTATGTCTAACACTCTTTACTTTATGCAATTGTTTTTTTGTTCAAATATTTAAACTTTAATTTTCCTTATTGTTTTTCTATTTATTTTGTATTATCCATTGTGGTAAACTTCTTTTCACCCTCTTTTCGGTTTTTAAGCTCATAGATTTTCAATGATTACGGACATATATATATATATATATAGATACTTGAAACAACTTATCTACTATCCGTCAAGGCAAATATATCATAGATTTTCAAAGCCACCCATACGAACCTACGTAAAGTCATCTATAAACGTGATTATGTACTCCCCCCCCCCCCCCCAATAGATTTTTGTTTAACCAGACCAAATACATCGATATGAACTCATTCAAGCGGTTGTGATGTGTTCTCTAACTTGATCTTTCGAATGGTAGCTGGTGAGCTTTAGGTAATCTACTCACCACTTTTTTCGTGGCAATTAGGTTGAGTTTATCATACGCGGCGTGGCGAAGTCCATGGTGCCACAATCTATGCTATCATTGTTTCTCATTCTTTTGATGTATGCGGATTCGGCAAATAGAACGCACATCGTCTCTTTTCTCCTCCCTCCCTCTTAGCAATGGTTTTGACTTAGCCTCAAAGTCTTTAAACACCTTCATTGCATGTGGCCCAAATAAAGCATATTTTCCTGTCTCGGTTTTTGGGGAACCGAGATGCTATCTGTTTTCATTTCGGGTAAATGGTATAGCTTTCGAGAGTTAGACAAGTATTTTCTTTCTGATTTGGAAAATTAACATTCGCAACACTCGGCATAGGGTGTCTTGAATTATCTGCAATAACAACCACAAAACTACCTTCATATTTTCTAACGTTAGTTACCTTACCTTTATCTCCAGTTAGGTGATTGGAGCACCAGAAGTCCACTATCCATTCATCGAGTCTATTGGATTAATCCTCCACGGTGACTGTTGAAGTCGGCTCAACTTCTTCTTGAACGCCCAAGGCTTAGTGTACTAACCTTGTTCATCTTCAACCCCGACGATATTTCCTTCATCTTGTTGCTTTACCTGATAGTCCTTGGCCATGTGACCTTTGCGTACACAGTTGTAGCATTTAAACGAAATTTTTTTATTTCTACTACTCGGTTTCTTGTTATCCGCTTTTTCATCTTTATCATGGTTTCTCTTTTACTCCCAACCATTCCTTCTTTGATTTGTTAGAGGGTAGGGGTGGTCATCACTGATCACTCATCACTCAGTCACAACCTCCAATCAAGTTTCGTCATTTCATCAAGCATTATTCCATCACTCACAACATTTTTAGTGGAAATGGTCATCACTCACAACACCCAATAATAAACCCTCACACCCCTTCACATGCTTCCGTTTATCACGCGTGATAAATATCTTTTTTCCGTGAAAAACACTAGTGGCGGTGGTGTTTTGACCTGTTCCACGCGTGGAACATTGGTATCACGTACAAAAACAAGACCCCCCCGGTCCTCTTATTGTATTGATTTTGATTCTTCCGAAACCTTGATTTTTTTTAGCTTTTTTCACAAATAAGGCTTCAGATTATTGATTTAATACCCGAAACTCAGGTATGTTACCTTAATCTCCTCCAAGCACCCCTTTAGAGATTACCATACCACTCATTGTTGTCACGTTGACTAGTTTTGGTCCTTTATGTTTGTATTGTCACGATTTTCACATTAACTTGGTGTGCTACTTTTCATACAATTTAGCATCACTAAAAAAAAGAGTTAAATGCTTGGTTGTTCCCTGTGGTTTGTAAATCTTGCAGACTTGGTCCCAGTGGTTCACTAATTACACACTTGGTCTCAGTAGTTTCAAATTTTGCACTCGGGTGGTCCTTACCACTAACCTTTGTTAGATTTCTCAGTTAAGTATATGCAAAATTACTATATTACCCTTGAAATAATAAAAATAAAAAAATATAAACTGGCCGACAACCACCACTTAGGTGGCGGCTCACGGCGTGCGGCGGCGTGTACCAGACGCGACGCGGAGAGAGAGAGACCGGTTGCATACTCCGTCGCTCTATCAGAAACCGCTCCGACGCCGAGCACAGCGACAGCAGCGCTCCGGTTGCATACTCTGTCGCTCTATCAGAAACCTTCAAAATAATCTTCACTAACAACGACACCGTAAGCGCGTGTGCTGCAAACGCCGCACATCCTTCTGGAATCCGGCACAACAGCTCCACCGTCGCCAGCGTACGTTCGGCGTCGCATTTTTCAAAATCTGATAGTCTGTCAATAACCGCCTCCACCGCTCCGGCTTCCACCGCCTTATGACGGTGTTGCTTCACTAAACATAACGCGAACAACGCTTTGATTCCGACTTTCATCGCTCTCGAACACGTCACCGGATAATTCAAAATTCCGATCACTTTTTCGAAAACTTCGTTCTGATTATTGATTTCCGCTCTTTTCTCCGGCGATCTGGTTCCGATGACGACGTTTTCAAGCAACGACGCTGAATTAACCCTAACGTCAATCGACGAATGCGATAGAAGCGAAATTATGTACAAATTCGATCCGGATCTGACGATATCAAAACACACTCCGGTCGAACCTGAGTCATCTGCACCCCGTCGCCGCTGGTCGACACAGGCGAGTCTAGACTCGCCTCTAAACGGGGCCACCGCCTCCACCTCTGCCACGAGATGCGGCCGCCGTCGCCGCTAAACGCGGGCACTGCCGCTGCTACAGAGAGATGTCGGTCTCTCTCTCTCTGCGTCTCGTACACGCCGCTGCACGTCGTGCGCCGCCACCTAAGTGGTGGTGGCCGGCCAGTTTATATTTTTTTATTTTTATTATTTCAAGGGTAATATAGTAATTTTGCATATACTTAACTAAGAAATCTAACAAAGGTTAGTGGTAAGGAACACCCGAGTACAAAATTTGAAACTACTGGGACCAAGTGTGTAATTAGTGAACCACTGGGACCAAGTCTGCAAGATTTGCAAACCACAGGGACCAACCAAGCATTACATGAAAAAGTTTCAGACTTAGACCACCTGTAGTGGTTGGGTTGGGGTTTTTGAAAAAATGGGTGAAGGGTGCTTTTTTTAAGGCCTCGGACTTTAACTTTGGCCAATCGCATTTTTTATGGTTTTTATTTTTATTTTTTATTTAGTTCTATTAGAATATAATGGACCACAAACTTTCAAGCCTCACTACACACCTTTTACATATGTCACAATTATCCACATCTGACTGTCACACAAATGACACAAAAATGTCCAAGGGTCTTCCCATTCCCACCATGTTGGTTCAGGCCCCTTTGATCACTCACTCAACACACACTCACGAACGAAAATATTAAAGTGAAAGAAGAGAATGTTTAGAATTTTCTAATGGCACACTTTCATTCCACTAAACATTTAATATACATACACAAACATGCAAACGTAAAAATAACTAAAACTCCTAGAAAACCGGGAATAAAACCCACGACCTTGTTCTTTCGCATCCCTCCAACGTAATCCTCCTTATTAGGAGCAAACTCAACATTCTCAAACCATTAAGCTCGGTTAACCAGACCAATTCCTTACCCATGACCCATTCTAGATGGATCAACCGTTTACTCGCTGACCCGTGTAACCGACTTGACCCGTAAACGACCCATAACATCAAGATTAATTCCAACATTCACCCCTTTAATCTTGATGTCGGTTCTTTTACTTGCTCGTTTCTTTGCATATATTCTTGATTTTCTTGCTACCCGAATCACGGAGATTCCATCTTGCTCTTGCTAAACAAACTACACGGACCGGTTTCTAGCTTTAATCGGTTCACCACGAAGATCGGACTTGACTCGAATCTTGCTCTTGCTTTCTACCTTCTTTCTCAAACTTAGTCAAAAATACACCTACTTGTTGGTGTGTTTCAGCTGCTTACTTTCTTGTTATGCATATTAAAGAACTACAACTTCATCAGTTCATCCAAAAAAACATTCCAGCCGCCTTTTTGTTAATGAAGCCATAACATCACTTGAGTTGACTTACCTTTATCTTTTTCCAACAATCACACATAATCATCCAGATCCTACGTAGTTCTTATATAAGCTTAAAACTCAAAAACCTCAAGTCTTTGTAATCCAGCCATTCACTATCCAAAACACCCCGTCTGTTCACACAAAGCATCTGGATTGACACCAATAAATCACACGGATTCCACTTGTTCCTTTAACCACAAAAAAATAAAAACATACAACCCACACACAGCAGGTTTGCTTCTAGGTCACACACTTCTTGAACAGTTGTCTTCTTCGCAACCGCACCACATAGGTCTTTCTCGACGAATCGCTGAACCGCACAGGTCTTATCTGCCAAGCCTTTATCACACAGATTTTTTTAACTCGATCACACAGATCCGCCGTTTTTCCCTTTACCACAACGGTCGTCTTCGCATCACACAAAGTCTTTACTTGAATCAAAAAAACCACACAATTCTTTCGAATGATCCATAAATTCACACAGATTTCGTTCTTGATTAGATTCACAAAGAATCACCACCATGAATCACTTAGATTCTTCTCCTTGTCTTTTTTTTTTCACACAGAAATCATTCACGTAGAACACACATTCGATCACACAGATCATTAAACTTCTCAGTTCACCCAGAACCCTTTTCTAGTCTTGATTTCGTCTCCTTTTCCGATCACACAGATCAGTTCACCTCGGTTTACACAGAACAGTCTTCTTCATGCGGCTCACACAGAACCCTTCCGCTATCACAATGATCGTCTTCTTCCTTGTCTCTGCCGGCTACCGATCGGTTCACTAAGAACTCTTTTCATGTATCGGTTTCATCTCCACACGGCTCACTTAGAACCATGTTCAGTTCACACAAAACCCACTGCTCTTCTTTCTTCCTCTCAACGGTAATCACCGCCTTCAACACCGATCTCTTTTTCTCTTCTCAACCTTGCAGTTTAGAGGGCTGCTCCCCTCTTCTCCGAACCGACTCTTAAAACGGCGAACACCGTCTTCCCCTGCTCTCGTTTATCAACCCTCGTTTCGACCTCGCTGATACCAATTGTTGGTTCAGGCCCCTTTGATCACTCACTCAACACACACTCACGAACGAAAATATTAAAGTGAAAGAAGAGAATGTTTAGAATTTTCTAATGCCACACTTTCATTTCACTAAACATTTAATATACATACACAAACATGCAAACGTAAAAATAACTAAAACTCCTAGAAAACTGGGAATAAAACCCACAACCTTATTCTTTCGCATCACTCCAACGTAATCCTCCTTATTAGGAGCAAACTCAACATTCTCAACCCATTAAGCTCGGTTAACCAGACCAATTCCTTACCCATGACCCATTCTAGATGGATCAACCGTTTACTCGCTGACCTGTGTAACCGACTTGACCCGTAAAGGACCCATAACATCAAGTTAATTCCAACACACTACACATGGTCTTAGACCATGTGTAGTAGGCAACAAAAACAAAGCCTCCACCCTTCGGCGTTTTGCGACACGTGGCAGTCCAGTCAGCAAGGGGGCTTTGTTGGGCTTTTTTTCTAAAAGGGGCGTAGTGGAATAAAGCCCCATAAAGCCCCAACCAATCATTACCCAATTATTCTTTTTTTTTGTTTTTTTAATTTAAAACTAATGATAATTGAGTTGGAACAATCTGATTGGCCAAAGAAACAAGGGTAGGGCGTGGAAAAAAGAACGCCAAGGGGGATTTTTTTGAAAAAAAAACGCCCCGGGGGCGGTCATGGGGCTTGGTTGGGCTTTTTTTAGGGAAAACGCAAAAAAAGCCCAACTACCGGTGGTCTTAGAAGCTATCTTTAGTTTTTTTTAGGTTAAAGATAGCATTAGGTAGGTCATATCTTTTATGACATTTAAACAGTATTTACTTGTATGTAATGCATACATTTAATGTTGTACAGTACATGAGATAAATAAATGTGAACTTTAATATGAAGGTTTGTTTTTGTCAAACCCACAATTTATATTGAAGAAACAGATTTATTGATGGCTTCTAGTTGTTTATTTTCTTTTATAGAGGGGCCTGTGTTTTAGTTGGACATCTTTCAATATGTTTGGTAAACATTTTAATAGGCTGGTTGCTCTAGCATTTCGTTGGTTTAACAGGTCGGACCAGTCGGCCATGCACTCTAGCAAAAAGAAGAGGCAAACTTGATGGTTTTGCTCTTGTAGTTCAATCGTCACGGTCCAATGACTTGTGACTAAACTGACAGGATCCCAACGTTTTTCAAGTTAAACTAGCCGGTCGGACTAGACAATCTAATCTAACCTTTTAAACAATAGTTTCAGGTTATGTTGCTCTTGCTTTACAATGAAAATTTTTTAGTGCAAGGCGTCAAATGAAACTCTCTTTATATATCATTTATTTAATTCTCAGAAGACAGTTAACTTGTAGGTTTTGGCTTGTTAGGATCGAGTTGCGCACACACACAAATAAACTGTAGAAAAGCAAAGAACACAAGGATTTATGTGGTTCGGTCTAAGTTGACCCACGTCCACGAGCTACAACCAGTGTATATTAGGGTTTATGACTACAAGTGCAAGTACAAGATCATCTATTTACAATTATATATTAGGGTTTATGACTACAAGTAAATGGGCTATAATGCATCCAAACTTTAACTTAATTAGTATGCCAGTTTTGTGTCTTCTAAGCCACGCCTAGTTAACTACTTAAACCTCCATAAACCTAACACGTACGGTTGTTAGTCTACGACTTTAAAAGGGTTGTGATTCGTATCCGTTCGGGTAGACTTTTGGCTTGTGGTTTATACACATGGAGGTGTGTGAGATTAGTGGATCTAGGTTTCTTTCGTTTTGTTATTTTACAATATAAAGTAAGATCATTTCATTATGTTATATAGGGGCATCCATATTCATTTTTGTAGCCATCCCTTTATACATTTAAGCCTAGAATTCACTTCTGAAACGTGGATTATTAACACGACCAAAACTGATATCCGGTCAGGTCTTGCTGTCAAGCTACTAACACAATTACTTTTGTCGTGTATGACTAACCGGTTACACCAACGTAACTATATTCAGTTGGGTTACTACCAAATCATATTATACATTTGAGAGGCTTGTAACCCTTCTATCATCTATATAAAAAGAACAAACACCCAACAAAGGCAAATATAATTTAATGTGAAGGTGACCCATGTCTGTAGTTTACGTGATTCACCTTTTCCATGTTTATCGTGAGAATGATCGATGAGGGACCCTAAGATGTGTTACCCGACCCCCCCCCCCCCCTTCGACTACAACTTTTATTCTTGGTTACTTTCCTTGTTTGACGTTTATAAAAATACTCGAAAGACGGTTATCAACATGTTGTCAAGCTTTCTTATAAGAAGTTATAGACCTTCATTCAAAACGTTGTACATAAATTATGTGTCCATGTCTATGTGACAACAGAAAATCATATTAAATGATTAAATTTCAAATTAATCCATCAACCATAAACTTGTTAGTAACTTGTTACATTTACATTTCCAATATAAACTTCAAATATTTTATCATTGTTACAAGTTCATTGTATTCTAGAATAAACAGAAGTTCGTCAGCAATGGCGTAGGATAAGGTACATATCTTTTAAATTATAAATTGAGTTCGTATCTACCACCTCTGCCTTTCTGCCACCCCAACTATAAAAGTGAGCATTTCATAAAACAAATATTTATATCAAAACCTGGAAAATTAACGTGCTCTTAAATTGGAAGGACATATGCTTTAAACGTATTTTCATTATATAACTTATTCTCTTGAAAACTAAATAATTTAAGCTCTACATTATATAAGTTATTACTTATAATTATGTGTTTAGATTTAAATAACAATAACTTTATTTGAAGATATGTTCCCCAAATTCCATAATATTTAACCATAAATAAAAACCTATACCCAACAACACCGGATCAGAAAAGCCTATAGGTGCCGAATAGGGCTGTAAACGAACTGAACGTCCAGCCAACAGTTCGTGAACCGCTCGGCGGAAATTTCATTTATGTTCGTTCGTTTATTAAATAAGCGAACACGAACAAGAAATTATGTTCGTTAAGGTAAACGCACGAACATGAACAAATGATGTGTTCGTTCGTTTATGTCTGTGAGTGTTCGTTAAGGTGTTCAATTATGTTCGTGAATGTTCGGTAATATGTTTATTTACGTTCGCTCATATATGTTCATTTGTGTTTATTCACTTAAAGGTTTTTATATGTTATATTTTTTATTGGTTTTAGTTTTTTAAAAATTTGAAACCCAAGTTATACTATATATGTTCGTTTGTATTTGTTTTTGTTTGTGTACATGAATGTTCGTTGTTTTCGTGTATGTTCATGAATGTTTGTTTGTGTTCTTATGTTCGTTTGCGTTCGTTTGCGTTCGGTACTATTCGTGGACAGTTTATAACACATTTATTTCCATAACAAACAAACATGAACAAGAAATCTCGTTCAATACGTGTTCGTGATTAGGTTCATTCCTTAATGAACGAACACGTACAAGGCCTTATTAATGTTTGTTCGGTTCATTTAGGGCTCCCGATATATACAAATTGAGTATTTTTGACCAACTAGCAAGTGTGGTTGTCAATTGTATATATAACACTCACTACTAGAAAATCAAGTCCTTTTCTCACAGCGTATTTTGTGGCAAATTTGTGGGAAACAAGTAGTAGCAACAAATTTCCCACGAATTCTTTTGGTGTGAAAAAACTTCGTCAGAAATGGCATGAGTGACCAATTTTCCTAGAAAATTTCTGGCAATGTTCCCACAAATTGAACCCGTCGCAAAATTTGCGTCAACATTCCCACGAAGTTCGTTATAAACTTTTTCTTTCTATTAACGACAAATTTGTCACAAAACATATATTTTTAATATATCTTAAATATCATAATATTTTAATTTGGCGACAAAATTCCTCCGGTTTTGAAATAAATGTTGTGACAAAGTTCCACGCTTCTAACAATCATTTTTTAAAGTTTGTGACAAAATTCTCAAGATTTTAAAATTACTATGTGACAAAATTCCCACGGTTTAATAAATAAAATAAGTTCCTTTAAACATAACAAAAAAAAATCTCACTATTTCATAAAACAAATTAATAATTATTTTAAAACAAAAAAACTGGAAACCAAATTCTTTGGATTCTTTTTTAGTTTTCAAATTTATTTATTTTATTTTATTTGTATTACCATATGACAAAATTTAATATATAAATAAAGAAATAAAGTTTTGTGGTAAAATTATCCCAAGTTCCGGTAACTTTGCCTCACTTTTCGATTTATTAGGTTTTAATTCTTTTTTATTTTTTACTATAAATATCATGAGTTATTAAACATAATAAAGGGTTATTGGATTTTATTAATTTTAACTTTCACCCATCAGATGACATTAATCTCAACTTAAAAAATTCCTCCATCATTCCTAACTTGTAAGAATTTAGCCTCCATTGATCCTTTCTAACCGGCAGTTAGTTTTTTTTCTGACGTGACAACTTACTTGGTACAAACCTAGTTATTTGTTTATGTTTATGCTTATTTGGTACAAACTTAGTTATTGGATTTTAATAATCCTAACTTTCACCACAATCAACAACAACCAACCGCTACCATCAACCACCACCACCATCAACCGCCACCACTACCACCATCAAGAATCATCACCAACAGCCGCCGCCACCACCCCATCATCAACAACCACCACCAGTCGCCACCACCCCACCATCAACAACCACCACCAGCCGCAATGGTGGTGATTGTTATGGTGGTGGCGGCTGACGGTGGTGGTGATGGTGGTAGTGGGTGATGGTGGTGGAAGTGGTGGCTAGCGGTGGTGGAAGTGGTGGCTAACGGTGGTGGTTGTTGATGGTGGTGGTGGTGTGGCGGCTAATGATGGTTGTGAATTTTGAGGGAAAATCGTTGCAAGTTGCCACAAATTTGCCACTGTTTTGAATTTTTTTTAGTTTTATAAATTGCATTAACTAATAATAAAAGTTAATAAATGAAAAAGAAACAAAGTTTTGTGGAACATTGATGGAAACATAGTTAAATTTGCCACGAAATTGTCACAAATACAGGTTTGGTGACTATCTTGTCGAAAAAATTGTGGGAAATTTATGGTTTTTAATATTTGTCTAAAATTTGTGGAAACTTTGTCAAAAATTTGCCACAATTTTGCCACTCTTTTGAATTTTTTTTAGTTTTATAAATTGCACTAACTAATAATAAAAGTTAATAAATGAAAAAAAAGGTTTTGTGGGAACATTGTTGGGAACATAGTTAACTTTGCGACGAAATTGCCACAAATACAGGTTTGGTGAGTATCTTTTGAAAAAATAAGGAGAAATTTATGGTTTTTAATATTTGTCTAAAATTTGTGGGAAACTTGTCGCCAAAATTAAGTTGTGGGAAATTTGTCAAAAAAATTTGTAGCAAAAAACCAGTTTTCTAGTAGTGGCTGATGATTATAAAAGAAAGTTAAACGAATCATAACTTTTAATTATAATAAAGTTATCATGATTTACGATACATATAATCTTTAGACACGTTCCAAATAATCCTGAAATTTTATATATAAATATATAGTTTTTTAGTTTTTTATTTAATATATTATAATAGTTTATTATTATATTTACTTTTAATAACATATTTTTAATTTTTTTTCTTTTTTAAAACCATATATATATCCTTTACCATTTTTTTAATGATTGTTTTTCTCTTTTATAGAACATATATTAATTTATCAATTAATTTGATACTTCTTTAATAATTACTTATTTGGTATCACAAAACGGTACGATGATAAACTAAATTGTTCCGATGGTCTGGCTTTCTAAACAACACGTTTTATTTTCAAATCACATCGGTTTTACATTATCTTTGCTGTTTCAACCAACGCGCGACGTCAATAAACTAGCATATATATAAATTGCCAGCACTTTCCCTTCAATTTTAGACATGCATATATGTCTGATCATTTCAATTAAGCGGTTAAGGTTTGCTCACCTTTATCCAAGGGTGGTCCCCTTGCCCCTTTCCTTTTTAACTATTTACTTTTTTACTGTTTAAAATTTTTATTTAAAATATTGTTTTTCGTTCATTTATATGTCTTAATTACACTACACAATAAAATAAATAAATAAGTTTTCGTTAAAACTTAAAAAAAATACATTTAAAAATCACATAACTCCAAAACCCTTCATCCTCTTCTAAAACCCTAGCAACCCTATCAAAGCCACCACCATCTCCTTCAAATTAGGAGAGAGAGAAAAAAATAAACTGGATTGGGACGATCGGGGTTGATCACCGAAGTCACTAAAGATGAGGTTGCGCAGAGAGAGGGTGGGGACTGAAGCCACGTAGGCTCCTCGAGGAATGATTTCTAATACCTAATATCTAGTTTATGAAATTGGATAAGGTTATACTTTCCTAGAAATTATTTAGTGAAACCAAAAGAATATATATTCCTCGTGTAATATTAAAATAAACTGTATAATGAAATTTGCACAATAGCTTATTTTATATTTTATAATAAAATTTATGAAATTTCACTAAGTATGAAATTACAATTAGTTGGTCAATTTCCTTTTTTTTCTCAACAATATTTGATTCATTGACACAAGTTATTCATTTGCCAGCCTACCTACAACCAATAAAAAATTAATAGCAATGCATTAAATAAAACAGTTAGTAAATTGATTTCTAGAAAGTCAAGCTTTGAAAGTGAAGTGTTTTCCCATTTCATGTGTTTGCTCCCTTAAAGAGTGAAACTAGTGTAGTAGTATTTATTTTTATATTTTGTATAAAAGAGTGAAATAAAACTAGAATATATTTATTCTAACCATGAGAATCCCTATGAAACTCACGACACCCCACAGATACTATGCTAACTCGTAGATATAAGAATTAATGAATGTAGATTTTAAGGTAAGAAAATTTTCCAATACTAATAAATAAAAAAAAACTTAAAAGAGGTTTTTAAAAGTAATAATTATACATCATAAAATTCATATGAGTAAATTATGCACCACTAAAATCATTTCATAACTCACATTATCTCATATTCAAAATTTTTAATGGAACTCACATAATTTTATTGAACTTAATCATAACTCATAGTTAGTCGATATTCTAATCTATGTTAACTACTCGACTACTCATACAGACAATGTTTAAAATCTGAAGTTCATAACTTGTATAATTTTTCAAACCCTAATCCTTATTCCTTAATCAAATAAAATTAAAATAATAACACTAACCATCAAGTGAGTGATTCACTTAATTATTTACCTAAAGTCGGAGTTAGGGTTGATCCGACAACAACAAAGGATGATCGACAGTGGGTATGGGCGCTGTCTGTCGCTACACGTTCTTTTTCTTTACAATCGACACCGGATCTTTTTCTATATCAATAAGGTTTAAACATTTAAAATCATGGGCTAATAAGATTTAAACCAATTTGGGCCTAAGTCATAGTGGCTTTAAGTTTTAACATTTGAATATTGATAATTAGTGTCTATATTAAATATATATATTCAAAATTTTATAAATTTTCAATTTGGTTTCAAAAAACATGTATATGTGTTTGGGAGAGAGAGAGATATGTGAGAGCAGAACCCATATACCTCATGTTCGTCTCGTTCGAATTTTTGGATGGAAAGTTGTTTGAAATTGCTCGGATGAATATTACAATGTACTCGCCCATTTTTTGCCCAACTCAATCATCTGAAATATTTTGGATGAGCTATTGGAAATGCTCTAATTTTTTTAACAAGCCAATATATAAAATATATAGAAAAAAAGTGCTAGTAAGAAGCTAGAAATCATAACTAAACCACAATAGTTACATAATTACATCTATGTTGAACGGTTGAACCACAAAGATCAAATGCTCTAATATAGAATATTTCTCAGATATATGGATATCTAGACAGGGGTAGGGTTCTAGAGTGAACACTAGTGTATTTGCGAACTGAGTGAATAAATCCTGGCCATTGATCTACACACGTGTATGGCCAGAATTTCATCATCAATCATAAAATACACTAGTGTATTTCATCATCAAATCCTGGTCATTGGTCTACACACATGTATGACTAGAATTAGTTCGCACAGTTCGCAAATACACTAGTGTTCATCTTGAACCTAATCCATCTTTAGAGACCCACAACATTTAGAAGATTACATCTTACCGAATGTTTAACACAAGAGTTCAAATGTTTAACCACAAGAGCTCAAGATGCTCTATTTACAATGCTTCTCAAATTTAATTTGAGAAAATATAAATTCCTCACTTTTAATAAGATAGTAACCTTGGAATCTCAAAACAATTTATTTATTATGATATCAGAACCACCATGATATTTGATATAATAAAAGTTGTTAGTAATCTGCTGTTAATATGAATGAAATCAAAAACAGAAAGAAGTAAAGCAAAGGAATCAGAAACGTGAACCGGACTTGTGTTTGACACAATTCCCTTAAACAGATTCGCCGTCTGTTCCCAGGGTACGCCGGTTCGAAATATAACCGAGTACTGCCGGACTTGAACACTTGCCTGAAAAGATAATCGGAAAACGCTGCAGAGATCAAAAGAGAAGAGAGGAGATTGCGTTTTTTGGTGTGTCTCAACTGAGCAGCTTTCATCTGGTTTTATAGTCACAAAAACCATAATCGAAATCTGCCCATCATTGCAGAGAATTAAAACTGAATAATGGTCATCATTGGTTCAGTTTCGAAACTGAATTAAAACCGAAGACTAAATAATGATCATCATCAATACGAATATTCAGTTTTAAAACTCATTTAAAAAATTAACCGTTACAGTCTTGAATAAGTGCAAAAACCGCCTCGTGCGGGCCCGGGTTTTCGGAGCGGCATTCGTGTCCGCAGGACGTGCGGGCGTACGCGAGTTCATCTAAATCCGGTTCCAAATTTTTGCACCCCCCCTTCGCGCTCGCGCGTAGGACTTATGGTAAAACATGTTCAAAAGTTATATTAGCTAGGTAAACAAATTACCTTATAAATAACTTTTTCTTTTACTCCCACACCAATGTGGGACAAATTGTTTTCACCATTTTTTTAGACTTCATTCGCACACCCAAATATCCAATAATCCCCCACATGAATGGAGGTCGATCTCAGACAACATTATTCCCATTAGATTTCAGCAGTTGAGTTTTGCATATGATAGGTAGGTGTTACCCTTTGAACCTTCGCTCATGAAGTGCACTTAACCCACTGGCTCTGAGTAAACATCGATGTCTTTGAACTCGCCTGTCGTTTGTGTAGACGATAATACACTTCACACAAGACTCTCCCTGACAAAGTCAAGTCCTCATAGTTATGTTCGTTATGGTCATGAACATGATGTCTGGTTCTGCGAGAGCCATTAGCTATTGTTCCCCAATAATACCCTTCGAAGCGACCCCACTTCTCTCTCACATAGGTGATTCACTATGTATGGTTACTTTAGTCGAATCATTAAAAGCCACAGGCTTAGCCTCACACTTGTCACTTTTAGGAATGGACTAGGAAGTTTATTTCGCTTTACAATAACTCCCTTGTATATATATATAGGGTTATCCCCCACAGTGACCTCACTCATTCATACAATTAGGTTTTCC
Organism: Scalesia atractyloides; assembly: GCA_947069175.1. Taxonomy (NCBI): domain Eukaryota; kingdom Viridiplantae; phylum Streptophyta; class Magnoliopsida; order Asterales; family Asteraceae; genus Scalesia; species Scalesia atractyloides. The sequence goes on along the minus strand of CAMTDV010000018.1, from coordinate 3,174,976 downwards.
TATTGAACTCAGCTCTTGGGATCTCCAGTCTACTGAGTTAGGTTTCCATCATATGAACTTATTTTCAAGGGCTTCAGTCCCATTCCCATTGATGACTTCTGCACTAACTCTCTACTTAGGCCTTTTGTTAGCGGATCCGCGATATTATCCTTTGACCTTACGTAGACAACAGTGATTCATGTAGAGATTAGTTGTCGTATCGTGTTATGTCTACGTCTGATATGTCTGTTCCTACCATTATACATTGTGCTACAAGCTCTACCAAGTGCCGATTGGCTATCACAATGTATACAAATGGCCGATGCCGGCTTAGGCCATCTTGGTATATCCTCAACAAATTGACGTAGCCACTCTGCCTCTTCACCTGCTTTATCTAAAGCGATGAACTCTGATTCCATCGTGGATCTAGCGATAACCGTTTGTTTCGAAGATTTCCACGATATAGCAGCACCTCCAAGTGCAAATACATACCCATTTGTTGCTCTGTAATCATTCGTGTCAGATATCCAATTTGCATGCAGTGTCCTTCTATAACTGCTGGATATCTGTCATAATGCAACCCGTATTCCCGAGTATATCTTAAGTAGCGAAGGAACCTAGTGATACAATTCCAATGCATTGAACTTGGGTTGCTCGTGTATCTACTTAGCTTGCTCACAGCATATGCTATGTCGGGTTTAGTACAACTCATGAGATACATCAAACTACCAATAATTCTTGAGTATTCCAACTGGTTTACAGGTTCACCTCTGTTCTTGGCTAGATGTTGACTCGTGTCAAGTGGAGTTCTAGCCTCATTAGAGTCATTTGTATTGAACTTCTCAAGAATTTTGTCCACATAGTGGGATTGACTTAAAACAAGATGCCTTTCATGTCAAATCTTGCCTTTAGCATGTTCTTTGTAGACTTTATAATTTTGTCATCACTTCCAGTAATGAGCATATCATCTACATATAGACACAAAATGACATATCCATCAGATGTGTCCTTCACATACACACACTTGTCACATTCATTGATATTGAACCCAGCATCAAGATGACATGATCAAACTTTTGGTACCATTGTTTTGGAGCTTGTTTCAATCCATACAAGGATTTTACAAGTTTACACACTTTCTTTTCTTGCCCAATAGCTGTAAAGCCTTCGGGTTGCTCCATATAAATTTCTTCCTCTAGATTTCCATTCAGGAAAGTTGTTTTCACATCCATTTGGTGAACTTCCAAATTTCTAATGGCGGCAATGGCTAGCACCAACCTAATGGATGTTATTCGCGTAACTGGCGAATATCTATCAAAGTAATCTAAACCTTCTCGTTGCTTATATCCTTTGATAACCAACCTTGCCTTGTACTTATCGATGGTTCCATCTGGCTTCATCTTCTTCTTGAAGATCCATCGATATCCTAGTGGTTTACATCATTGAGGAAGATCCACTAGTTCCCAAGTATTTGTAAGATAGAGTCTACCTCACTTTTGATTGCCTCCCTCCACTGACGTCCTTCTGAGGAATGCACCGCTTCTTGGTACGTTTGAGGTTCATCTTCTACCATATAGGTAAGAAACTCAGGGCCAAAGGATTTTTCAGTCCTTTGCCGTTTACTTTTCCTGATTTCAACTTCATCAGTCTTAGATTCTTCTCGATGTTCATCGTTTTCAACCTCACGCTCAGGAACACTTTCCTCAACCGTTCTAGAAGAACTTGGTTCACTTTCATCTAAGCAAGGGAACACATGTTCAAACCATGATGCATCCTTAGATTCCATTATGGTGCCTTTGCATATTTCAGGGTTATTAGAATCATGCAAAAGAAAACGAGAAGGACCATAAGGACGGGTATATCCAATAAATACACAATCCACTATTTTGGGTCCAATTAGTAGTCGCTTTGGTGGTGTGACCACCACCTTAGCTAGGCACCCCCACACTTTCAAGTATTTATATGGTGGTTTCTTTCCCGTCCATAATTCGTATGGACTTACATCCTTTTTCTTATTGGGTATCATGTTCAACACATAATTGGCTGATAAGATTGCTTCCCCCCACATGTTTTGGTTTACACCAGAACTTATCATCATGGCATTCATCATTTCTTTCAAAGTGCAGTTTTTCCGTTCCGCTATGCCATTCGATTGCGGGGAGTAAGGAGCCGTGAGTTCATGTATGATTCCATTTTTCGCACACACATCGATAAAAGGTGACACATATTCACCTCCACGGTCGCTCCTTACGATTTTGATTTTTCGGTTTAGTTGATTCTCAACTTCGGCTTTGAACAAGATAAACTTATCAATAGCCTCGTCCTTACTCTTAAGTAAGTACACATAGCAATACCTTGTACTATCATCAATGAACGTGATAAAGTACTTGTTTCCACCACGAGTAGGAATTGCTTTTAGATCACACACATCAGTGTGGATCATCTCAAGGGGTTCGGTGATTCGTTCGACCTTTTTGAAGGACGATTCGTTTGTTTTGCTTTTACGCAAGTTTCACATTTATTATTTGAGTCGATATCGAATGTTGGTATGCAATCAAGTTTAATTAAACGACGAATGGAATTAAAATTAACATGACCTAGTCTACCATGCCAAAGATTAGAAGACTCAATTAAGTAAGTAGAACTAGTAGCGTTTTCATTCATTGCGTTCACAACCATTACATTGAGTTTGAACATTCCATTGAGGGCATAGCTCTTACCAACATACACATCATTTTTGGTCAACACGACCTTATCCGACTCAATCACCATTTTGAACCCAAACTTGTTCAACTGCACCCCGATACAAGGTTTTTACGAATTTCTGGAACATACAACACATTGGTCAAGGTGAGTTCCTTTCCAGAAGTCATCTTCAAAACCATGTTCCCCTCGCCTTTAATTTCGGCCGTGGCAGATTCCCATAACACCTTTTCGCCACTAGTCACCTCCTTGAAGGTGTTGAAAAGGCTTTTGTCAGAGCACACATGACAGGTAGCCCCCGTATCGACCCACCAACCGTTTCAGCAATGCGAAAGACTGATGCACTTCTGTTCGCTTACAGGCTGATTCGGCACTCTCTGCAACTCCTCGCAGATCCCGAAACTCTCCCAAAAACGCACCAACAGTTAGTATACCCGAACCCTTTTACGCTTAAACGCACTTTTGGGTGTCACACATGTTCGTATATCAAAACACATCACACAACTCTCAAAAGCTTATTCGCAACCCGCTGAATTACATGACTATACGTGAAATCTGCAGAATTGTATGTATTGCTTGTACGCCACCCTTAACATGATAGTATACTAGAGGTTGACCCGCCACCCGGAGGCCCGGGGTTGTTAAGGCTCGCATTTTTATTTCACATTTATTTTCTGTTTTTAGGATGTGAACGCTTGTTCGCATGCCTCGATTAATCGCGATTTGTTGGTTTGCATGGATCTAAGTAGTTACATTATTCACAACTATTACGTATGTCATGCGGTGTATGCTAAACGCTTTTATATCTATATTGTATGCAAAACTCGTATGCTCACCTTTACATTATTGTATTGACGTTTTATTTTAACATATGTGGCAGGTTGAGGACTTTAGCTTTGCATGCTTAGTCATAGGTTTTGCCTTAGAATATCTTGTAATAAATCTAGGGAAGATCAGATCAGATTTTTATGTTTAAGAGATTATTCTAAATTTATGTAATGGTTGTTTGAATATTATATGAGTTTGATAGTATGGGATGTTAAATGTTGATTATTGCCTTTAAATAATTGTTATGGAATCTCTTGATCAATCTGATTCGCCTAGTGCCGCGCCCCGATGTTTCCGCCATAGGTTGGTGTGTGACAGATTGGTATCAGAGCCATAACTATAGGGAAATTAGGTAGAATTGCCATGTTTTTCCTTAGACTATAGTTAGGATACCAAATCAGACTGTTACGCATCGATTAACGCCGAAAAACGAATACGAACAGCAAGTCCGCCCGAACTTGGAGGACAAGTTCGCTCGAAATTGATCAAGTTCGCTTGAAATTGATCAAGTTCGCCCGGACTTGACCAAGTTCGCTCGAACTTGTCTGTCCCCTCTCCACAACTAAACAAGTTCGCTAGGATCAACAAGTTCGCTCGAACTTGACATCAGTTTGATGCCAAGTTCGCCCGAACTTGATCAGAATCCTTCGACACGAACTTCTAAACGCTACTTTTCCTAAAGCAACCACAACACACGCTGAGGAACGCTGGTATCACACAAAACGAGTGGTCAAGTCGAGAATAGGTGTGAAAACCAAAAACTCTCGATAAGATCATTCACTCCACGCATTCTCTATCGCACGAGATACCTTCGTTGAGTTAGGAGTGATATCCAAACCTCGACTAAAATCTCCATCTCTATCTAGTGGAACTCCCGATTTGATCGGTGAATGTAACCACAACTAGGAATGAAGTTGTTAAGTTAGGGGTGAAACCCGCAACTTAATGACTAGTTCCGCTCCTCGATTTTCAATCTCACCAAAGTCTCGATTATTTCGATGACTCGGAACACGACGTAACTGGAAGGATAAATGCCGTTAACCGTTGTACGGCGAGAACATTTTTCTCTTAGGGCAAATTGTGTGTCCGAACTCAGAGAATCTTCGAATGACTTTGGGTAGTCAACGTCTCAAAACCCAGGACGCTCCTAATTGATTTAAGCCTATAATCATCGATTTTACGCATCATCGAGTTTATTATTATTTATGTGTTTAAATTTTGAGAATTTTCGCTTTATTCGATTTCTCGCTTAATCAATTTCTCGATTCATCGCTTTTACGCTCCATCGAAATATGCACAAATCGCACAGCTCTCGTAATCTAAAACGCTAATTAATACACCAACCAAACTAATCGCTCGACTCGCTTACGCCTATGAGGACATGTGTGCCTCATGCGCGGTATTACTCGCTTATATATCGCTTATATCTCCCTACTATATCGCATCTCGAACGCGCTACGCTTTACTTATAAGAAGGTGAATACGTGCAAAGTATATGCTGACATGAATTATGTGACTACGTGCTTACGTGCTATGTGCTTATGTGCCTACGTGTTTGCCTGCTTACGTGTTTACTTGCCTATGTGCTTATGTGCCTTGTATGAATAATAATAATAATAATAATAGATATTTTAAACATAAACCTATTATAATCGAATCTCATCCAATCGAATCCTTCAATGTAGATGTCTTCAATAGGATCGCACACCAGAAGGAACCATCAGCGCAGCCAAGCTGACAAGCGCATCGCATCACTAGTGGCCAAGGAAATGGCCAAAGTGATCCCTCAAATCGTCAACGAGATTCAAGCTTCCAGCAGCAACACTTCCGTGGACTCCAAAGCCGACCCGCCCAAGACATCCTTCAGTTTTAAGCAGTTCAAGGCTTGTGGACCCATCACTTTCTCAGGCACTGAAGGACCAAGTGCCATGTTCCACTCGTTCAAGGCTATCGAGGTCATATTCCGTTAGAGTGGGTGTCCCGAACCCCTTCGCACTATTAACGCTACCGGCGTTTTCCAGTCCAGGGCTCTCGACTGGTGGACTGCGAAGCGTAACAGGAGGGGAAACGACGAAGCCTACGGACTCGCATGGAAAGAACTTAAGGAGCTAATGGTTAAAGAGTTATGCCACCCTCATAAGATCCAGAAGTTGGAATACGAATTTTGGGGAATTAAGCAAGACGGACCTAACAATGCTGGTTTAACGGCTCGATTTAAACAGTTGAGCACTATCTGTCCCGGTCAAGTGGACATGACCGAGAAAGCAATCAAGAAGTACATCATCGCTCTGCCCGATTGCGTCGCTGACTTTGTTCAAGCAGCACGCACTACTACTATCGAGGAGACCTACCAGCTAGCCGCAGAGATCAAAGACAAACGGGTTCAGTCTGGTTATTTCAAGAATAGCAAGGTCGCAAACCAGGCCATTACCGAATCAGCAGCTCCTACCGATCAGTCCCGTGGATCGAAGAACAGTCGTCGTGGTCGCAAGCGATAAAACCCGAGCAAGAACTTTGCTCTTACCGCTTCACAAAAACCCTCAGCCACTCCAGTCTGCAGCACCAAATGCACTGCCGGCAAAGCATGTGTATACTGGCCCGCATCCCTTGTGCTCAAAATGCACCTATCATCATGCAGTTGGAGGCAACTGTCGCTTCTGCACCAACTGTAATATCTACGGCCACTTTACTGTCAGTTGTCGTTCAAGCCCTCGTCAGTCAGCTCCTCAGGCCCCAGCAACACCAGCTTTACCAGCTCCTCCTCAGGCCAATCAGCAAGCGCAAGCTCCAAGGGCATGTGCCTGTTACACGTGCGGTGACCCGAATCATTTCAGTAATGTCTGCCCAAACAAGCCTGTGAAACAAGAGCCGCAGCAGCAGCCACAGCACCACAAGCCTCAGCAGCAGCAATAACAGGCTGCACGTGGACGAGCCTTTAACCTCAACCACCGCCAGGCACAGAATGACAACAATGTTGTCAACGGTACGTTCCTTGTCAATGGTATTTATGCTTCATGTTTATTTGATATTGGTGCCGATAATTGTTTTGTATCGTTAGAATTCGAAAAGGTTTTAAAATGTAAACGCGCTAAACTCACAAAGACTTTCGATGTGGAAGTCGCCACGGGAAAAACCGTCACTGTCTCCTCCGTCCTACGTGGTTGTTCTCTCGATCTCAACAACCATGTCTTCTCGATCAATCTCATACCTATGCAGTTAGGTAGCTTCGACATCATAATAGGCATGGATTTTCTTCGTGAAAATCATGTTGAAGTTGTATGCTTCGATAAGATGATTCGCTTCCCTCCCTCAAACGGTGATCAACTCCATGCTACGGTGAAACTCCTTCAAAGAAGTTGATGCTTTTGTCATGTACTCGAGCACACAGATGTTTGTGGAAGCAATGTGTTACTTTTCTAGCCCAATCGTAAACCCGGAAAAAGAGAAGAAAACTTTTAAAGACGTTCCCGTTGTTCGTGAATTTCCAAAAGTCTTTCCCGATGATTTACCCAGTTTACCCCCTACTCGCGGTGTTTAATTCCGCATCGATTTAGTTCCCGGTGCTACTCCCGTTGCAAAAGCTTCTTATCGTCTCGCACCATCAGAAATGCGCGAGCTATCAAGCCAACTTCAAGAGCTTCTTGATAAAGGTTTCATACGCCCGAGCACTTCGCCTTGGGGCGCACCCGTTCTTTTCGTGAAAAAGAAAGATGGGACGTTCTGAATGTGCATCGATTATCGTGAACTTAACAAACTTACGATAAAGAACCGATATCCCCTTCCCCGAATCGACGACTTATTTGATCAGCTTCAAGGTGCTACTTGCTTTTCTAAGATCGATCTTCCTTCCGGTTATCATCAGTTACGCGTATTGGAAGAAGACATTCCGAAAACCGCCTTTCGTACCCGTTATGGTCATTTCGAATTCGTGGTCATGCCTTTTGGTCTTACCAATGCACCCACGGTCTTCATGCATTTGATGAACCGTGTGTGTAAAGCTTTCTTAGATCGCTTCGTCATTGTTTTCATCGATGATATCCTTATCTATTCGAAGTCGAGAGACGAACACGCGCACCATCTCCGTTTAGTCCTCGAACTTCTTCAAGGTAATCGTCTTTATGCTAAGTTCTCTAAATGTGAATTCTGGCTCGAAGAAGTCAAATTTCTCGGCCACATCATTAGAGTCAAGGAATTCACGTAGACCCTGCAAAGATTGAAGCTGTCAAAAGTTGGATTACACCAAAGAATGCTTCCAAAATCCGTTCATTTCTTGGATTGGCTGGTTACTACCGTCGATTCATCGGCGACTTTTCGAAAATCGTTGTTCCGCTTACCGCCCTAACTCATAAAGACAAACCTTTTGTTTGGGATTCCAAACAAGAGGAAGCTTTTCAAACTCTCAAGCTTATGCTATGCAACGCTCGCGTCCTCGCCTTACCCGATGGAAACAACGATTTCGTTGTTTACTGCGATGCCTCTAATCTTGGTCTTGGTTGTGTTCTCATGCAACGAGACAAGGTTATCGTGTATGCGTCTCGACAACTCAAGATCCACGAGAAGAACTACACAACCCATGATCTCGAACTCGGTGTAGTTGTTTTGGCATTGAAGATATGGCGACACTACCTTTACGGTACTAAGTGTACAGTCTTAACCGACCATAAGAGCTTATAACATATCTTCAATCAAAAAGAACTGAATATGCGCCAACGCAGATGGGTTGAACTTCTCAACGACTTCGATTGTGAGATACGCTACCATCCCGGAAAAGCAAACGTCGTAGCCGATGCTCTAAGTCGATGAAGCTATGTGTATAGTGTTCGTGAGTCTCAAGCTTTGAATGATCTCGAAATCATGATTCGCTCCGAAATTCGCTTGTTTTAACGAGAATACTTTGGAGGAAGAAATGAAATGTGGTGCTGAAACTCAGCTCGTTGTTAAACCTAATGGTATCTATTATTATCTCGATCGCATTTGGATTCCCAGCCGTGAAAATCTTCGTGAACTGCTAATGACCGAAGCTCATAAATCTCGATATTCCATTCACCCCGGTGCCGACAAGATGTACCAGGACCTTCGTCCTAAGCATTGGTGGTCGGGCATGAAAACTGATATCGCCATGTACGTGTCAAAGTGCTTAACTTGTTCGAAGGTTAAAGCCGAACATCAAAGGCCCTCTGGCTTGCTCGAACAACCCGAGATCCCGATGTGGAAATGGGAGAGCATAGCTATGGACTTTATTATGAAACTTCCCCGCACTTCATCCGGTCACGATAGCATCTGGGTTATCGTTGATCATCTTACCAAATCTGCGCACTTTATTGCTATACGAGAAGACATTAAGGTCAAATGATTAACCCGAATCTATACTAACGAAGTCATTTGTCAACACGGGACGCCTCGTGACATCATTTCTGACCGCGACAGTTGCTTTACCCCACGTCTCTGGGAGACTTTTCAATCCGCTCTCGGTACAACTCTCAATCTCAGTACCGCTTTTCACCCTCAAACCGACGGTCAGACTGAGTGCATGATCCGCACCCTCGAAGACATGCTTCGTGCGTGCATCATAGATTTTGGTGGTAATTGGGATACGCATTTACCTTTAATTGAATTCTCGTAAAATAATAGTTATCACACCAGCATTCAAATGGCTCCTTTTGAGGCGCTGTATGGAAGAAAATGTCGATCGCCTATTGCATGGCACAAGATCGGAGAAGCACAAATCACCGGTCCCGAGCTGATTCAAGAAACGACAGACAAGATCCTCCAGATCAGAGACAATCGCTTGAAAGCTCAGAGTCGTCAAAAGAGTTATGCCGATAAACACCGCAAGCCCTTGCAGTTCAAAGTGGGAGATCACGTTCTCCTAAAGGTTGCACCTTGGAAGGGAGTGATCCGCTTCGGGAAGAAAGGAAAGCTAGCTCCAAGATACGTAGGTCCCTTCAAGACTCTGGAAAGGATCGGCAAGGTGGCATGTCGACTCGAACTACCGGCGGAACTTAATAACGTCCATCCGACTTTCCACGTGTCTAACCTCAAGAAATGCCTAGCTGAAAAAAATCTCCACGTCCCCCTCGAGGACTTGCAAATAAACGAGACTCTCCAATTTGTGGAAAAGCCTGTCGAAATCATGGACCGAGAAACCAAGAAGCTACGGCGCTCTCGCATCCCTATCGTGAAGGTCCGATGGGAAGGCAAACGCGGTGCCGAGTTCACTTGGGAATTTGAAAGTGACATGAAGGCTAAGTATCTGCATCTCTTTGTTACGGCCACTACTTAAATTTCGGGACAAAATTTCCTAAAGTATGGGAGACTGTAACAACTCCAATTTTCGTTGTTATCTTTTTCTTTTATTATCGTTGTATCTATCTTTTGTAATTCCGAGATTCGAATTATAAGAAAGTTATGTTAATTAAGTCATGTTCATATCGCATCTAATCGCTTATTAAAACGCATTGTTAATTAATCGCAATCACAATTAGTTATGCTACTATCGAGCCGAGTGGGTTATTGTTTAATAAACACTTGTGCCATCGCATCACTTATCCCATCGCATCGCATCGCAAATCGCAGTTAATTATGTGGAATTATGTTTTATGTGTGTTATGTATGTTTATGTTATGGTTAAAATCGCTATCGCAACGCTCTCACACGCTCAAATCGCTATATCGCACTATTACATCAATTACAACGCTTAATATATCTATCTAATACGAACCGAATCACCGAACGAACTCGTAACGCGAAACATTCGAACAAAACTTGGCCATTAGGTCAAGTTCGGCCGAACTTTATACCACAAGTTCGCTCGAACTTGTAACAAGTTCGCCCGAACTTGTGTCTGGTCACTCATTTCTCACCTCACCTATAAATACTGAGCTCCATTCTCAAATTTGAACTTGCTGCAAGTTCGCCCGGAGCTCCCCAAAACCGAAACCTTTCGTGTTCTAAGTAAGATTCAACCCGTTTTCAACTACAACAATGTTTTACAACGATTTTTGCACAAGGCTCAGCCTTCGTTTTCATCAAATCTCTTCTGTTTACGAAAATCTTCATCCTTTTCCATAAAACTTCTGTTTTTCACTCAGATCTACTCTTAGATCTGAGTAAAACCTTTTAAAACATTGATTTCTACACAATATTCGGACTAATGACAAATGTTTCGTTCACTTTTGAGTGGAACGAGGCGTTGTCAAGCAAGATCTCAGATCCGGAAGCACAAGGACGAAATCGTCACTTTACACAAGTTGGACTAACCCGTACGAACCTTCAAGTTCGCCTGGATTAGCCCGAGTTTCTGTAAAATGGCTAAACTCGCTCCAAAAGACCTCTCCAGCTTAAGTTTTACTCAGTGGCTTAAGGGTCGAGGGATGAACACTCGATTCCCCAACAAACGGCGCAAAAACGCACGATTTGGATGCCAAAACCATCAAGTTCGATCGGAATACACCAAGTTCGCTCGAACTTGTCACCAGGTTGGTGACTAAGTTCGCCCGAACTTGGTTTCCCACATCAAATCTGCAAAAATGGAACAAGTTCGCCCGAGGTTGTTAAGGCTCACATTTTTATTTCGTATTTATTTTATCTTTTTAGGATGTGAACGCTTGTTCGCATTCATCGGTCAATCGCGGTTTGTTGGTTTGCATGGATCTAAGTAGTTACATTATTCACAACTATTACGTATGTCATGCGGTGTATACTAAACGCTTTTATATCTAAATTGTATGCAAAACCCGTATGCTCACCTTTACATTCTTGTATTGACGTTTTATTTTAACATATGTGGTGTCACACCCCAACCGATGGTGGAAACATCGGGGTTAATGGCACTAGGCGACCAGATTGATTTCACGAGATGTTCCATAACAATCATTTAACATATCACAACCTGCATAATATCCCATACTATTAAACGTAACATTTAAACAATTATTACAAAACGGAGATTTCTCATAAAACTCAACCAGGTTCGATTTCCCCTAGATTTCATACATAAGTTCCAAATCTGAAATACATCAACAAACTAACTAAGCAAAACAAACTAAACTAAGCAACATCCAAGCATCCACGCTAAATCCTCAACCAGTTACATACGTTAAAATACAAGTCAATACAATTAATTAAAGGTGAGCATACGAGTTTGAATAATACTAGCATAGTCGAGAAAGCGTTTGCGAAACAATCTAATTACATATCATGATACACCAAAACACTTAACATGACATAGGCTCATTTCTCATGCTAACTACCGTGAGAAGGCTTGCGCATCCATCCTAACTAGACTCCGTCGGGTGTTAGCCAAACTATAGTACCATACTAGCTAAGGAAGCAAGTTAACGAAAATAAGTCCTAGTCACATGTTTCTAGTATCACGTATTGAGCATACACAATCAGATTATTCGCGTGTTATAAAAGATTTGGTTTGTGATGTGATTTTAATATAGGAACGTATGTAACACCCAAAAGTGCGTTAAAGCAAAAATGGGTCAAGTATACTCACTATGGGTGCGTTTAGGTGAGAGTTTGGGATCTGCGAGGAGTTGAGAAGAGCGCCGGATCAGCCTGCATACGTGAACGGAAGTGCATCAGTCTCCGAAAAGCTGAAACGGTTAATTCTTGGTTGGGCAATATCCAAGTTCGGGCGAACTTGTATGATTTTGGTGAGTTTTGAGTCAAGTTCGGTCGAACTTGATGAGTTTCCTGAGAAACTTGTCAAGTTTGGGTGCACTTGTAAGAAACACTTACTGACAAGACAAGTTCGGGCGAACTCGTGTAGTTTCCTAAGAAACTAAACAAGTTCGGGCGAACTCGTGTAGTTTCCTAAGAAACTAGACAAGTTCGGGCGAACTTGTAAGAAATTTTGGAGAAATTAACCTAAGTTCGGTCGAACTTGACCCATATGGGTGCAAGTTCGGTCGAACTTGACCAGTGAGCTGGGGATTCTTGAGCGAACTTGATGTTTTCGAGTCCAAAATCTTGCGTTTTCACGTCATTTGCCGAGTAAAATCGAGTGGTCATCCCTCCAACCCTGTGCTACTAAGCAAACTTAGGTTAGAGAGGTCTATTAGAGTTGTTTTAGCCGTTTTACAAAAGCGTGGGCTAATCCGGGCGAACTCGGGGTTCGTTCGGGTTAGTCCGGCTTATGTAAACCAACATAAACGTCCTTGTGCTTCCAGATCTGGGATCTTGAATGAAAAATGCTTCGTTTCATATCAGAAAATGAACAAAACATCATCAAAAATCTGTATTTTGTGTAAAAATCGATGTTCAAAAGGTTTTTGCTCAGATCTAAGCTTAGATCTGAGTGAAAAACAGAACTTTTATGTAAAAAGATGAAGATTTTAGTAAATAGAGAAGATTTGTAGAAAACGAAGGTTTCCTTTTTTGCTCAGATCTAAGCTTTCCTTTTTTGCCGAAGCGGACCACTCCCTTCCAAGGTGCAACCTTTAGAGAACGTGATCTCCCACTTCGAATTGCAGGGGCTTGCGGCGTTTATCGGCGTAACTCTTTTGACGACACCGAGCTTTCAAGAGATTGTCTCTGATCTGGAGGATCTTGTCCATCGTTTCTTGAATTAGCTCGGGACCGGTGATTTGTGCTTCTCTGATCTTGTGCCGTGCCATAGGCGATCGACATTTTCTTCCATATAGTGCCTCAAAAGGAGCCATTTGAATGCTGGTATGATAACTATTATTGTACGAGAATTCAATTAAAGGTAAATGCGTATCCCAGTTACCACCGAAATCTATGATGCACGCACGAAGCATGTCTTCGAGGGTGCGGATCGTGCGCTCAGTCTGACCGTCGGTTTGAGGGTGAAAAGCGGTATTGAGATTGAGAGTAGTACCGAGAGCGGATTGAAACGTCTCCCAGAAACGCGAGGTAAAGCGACCGTCGCGGTCAGAAATGATGTCACGAGGCGTCCCGTGTCGACATATAACTTTTGGTATAGATTCGGGCTAACCGTTCGACCTTAAAGTCTTCTCGTATAGCAATGAAGTGCGCGGATTTGGTAAGACGATCAACGATAACCCAAATGCTATCGTGACAGGATGAAGTGCAGGGAAGTTTATTAACGAAGTCCATAGCTATACTCTCCCACTTCCACATCGGGATTTCGGGTTGTTCGAGTAAACCAGAGGGCCTTTGATGTTCGGCTTTAACCTTCGAACAAGTTAAGCACTTTGAGACGTAAACGGCGATATCCTTTTTCATGCCCGGTCACCAATACTTAGGACGAAGGTCCTGGTACATTTTGTCGGCACCGGGATGAATGGAATATCGGGATTTATGAGCTTCGGTCATTAGCAATTCACGAAGATTATCACGACTGGGAATCCAAATGCGATTAAGATAGTAATAAATACTATCTGATTTAGATACAAGCTGAGTTTCGGCACCACATTTCATTTCTTCTTCCAAAGTATTCTCGTTAAAACATGCGTGTTGAGTGGCACGGATGAGGGTTTCAAGCTTAGCACAAGCTTGAGAGTCACGAATACTATATACATAGCTTCGTCGACTTAGAGAATCGGCGACGACGTTTGCTTTGCCGGGATGGTAGCGTATCTCATAATCGTAATCGTTGAGAAGTTCAACCCATAGGCGTTGGCGCATATTCAGTTCCTTTTGATTGGAGATATGTTGTAAGCTCTTGTGGTCGGTGAAGACCGTACACTTAGTACCGTAAAGGTAGTGTCACCATATCTTCAATGCAAAAACAACTGCACCGAGTTTGAGATCGTGGGTTGTGTAGTTCTTCTCGTGAATCTTGAGTTGGCGAGACGCATACGCGATAACCTTGTCTCGTTGCATAAGCACACAACCAAGACCAAGGTTAGAGGCATCACAATAAACAACGAAATCGTCGTTTCCGTCGGGTAAAGCGAGAACGGGAGCATTGCATAGCATATGCTTGAGAGTTTGAAAAGCTTCCTCTTGCTTGGAATTCCAAACAAAAGGTTTATCTTTATGAGTTAAAGCTGTAAGCGGAACGGCGATTTTCGAGAAGTCGGCGATGAATCGACGGTAATAACCCGCCAATCCAAGAAATGAACGGATTTCGGAAGCATTCTTCGGTGTAATCCAACTCTTGACGGCTTCAATCTTTGCAGGGTCGGCGTGAATTCCTTGACTATTAGCGATGTGGCCGAGAAATTAGACTTATTCGAGCCAGAATTCACATTTAGAGAACTTAGCATAAAGGCGATTTCCTTGAAGAAGTTCGAGGACTAAACAAAGATGACGCGCGTGTTCGTCTCTCGACTTCGAATAGATAAGGATATCATCGATAAAAACAATGACGAAACGATTTAAGAAAGCTTTACACACACGGTTCATCAAATCCATGAAAACCGCGGGTGCATTTGTAAGACCAAAAGGCATGACGACGAATTCAAAATGGCCATAGCGAGTACGAAAGGCGGTTTTAGGAATATCTTCTTCCAACACGCGTAACTGATGATAACCGGAACGAAGATCGATTTTGAAAAAACAAGTAGCACCTTGAAGCTGATCAAATAAATCGTCAATTCGAGGAAGAGGGTAACGGTTCTTTATCGTGAGTTTGTTAAGTTCACGATAATCGATGCACATACGGAATGATCCATCCTTCTTTTTCACGAAAAGGACAGGTGCGCCCCATGGCGAAGTGCTCGGGCGTATGAAACCTTTATCAAGAAGCTCTTGAAGTTGGCTTGATAGCTCGCGCATTTTGGACGGTGCGAGACGATAAGAAGCTTTAGCAACGGGAGTAGCTCCGGGAACTAAATCGATACGGAATTCAACATCTCGAGTAGGGGGTAAACCGGGTAGATCATCGGGAAAGACTTTAGAAAATTCACAAACAAAGGGAACATCTTTATAAGTCTTCTTTTCTTTCTCTGGGTTCACAATATGGGAGAGGAAGGCAACACATCGCTTTTGCAAGCTTTTGTGTGCTCGAGTACATGACAAAAGCATCAACTTCTTTGAGGGAGTTTCACCATAAACATGAAGTTGATCACCATTGGGAAGAGGGAAACGAATCATATTATCGAAGCATACAACCTCAGCATGATTCTCACGAAGAAAATCCATGCCTACTATGATATCGAAACTACCTAACTGCATAAGTATGAGATTGATCGAGAAGACATGGTTGTTGAGATCGAGATTACAACCACATAAGATGGAATTAACGTAACGGTTCTTCTGGTGGCGACTTCCACATCGAAAGTCTTTGGGAGTTTAGCGCGCTTACATTTTAAAACCTTTTTGAATTCTAACGATACAAAACAATTATCGGCACCAGTATCAAATAAACATGAACCATAAATACCATTAACGAGAAACGTACCATTGACAACATTGTTGTCATTCTGGGCTTGGCGGTGGTTGAGATTGAAGGCTCTGCCGCGCGCAGCTTGTGGTTGCTGTTGCTGCTGCGGTGGTTGAGGCTGCTGCTGAGACTGCGGTGCTGGCTGCTCTTGTTTGACAGGACGATTCGGGCAGACATTGGCGAAATGATTTGGATCACCACAAACATAGCACACACGTGCTTTTGGGCTTGCTGCTGGTTAGCTTGAGGAGGAGCGGGTAAAGCTGGAGCTGCTGGAGCATGAGGAGCTGGCTGACGAGTACCACTATGGCAGCTGACTGTAAAGTGGCCATAGATGTTGTAGTTTGTGCAAAAACAGCAATTGCCACCAACGACATGATGATATGTGCACTTAGGGCACATAAGGTGAGGTCCGGTATATGCACGCTTAGCTGGGGTGCGTTCGGAGCGGCTGACTGAAGCGGCTGCGGGTTTGCTGGTGCGGCGAGGGCATAGTTCTTACTCGGGTTTCCTCTTTTGCGTCCCTGACGCTTTCCCTTCGGGTCACTTGGTGGTTCGGTAGCAGCGGTTGGTTTGGCGATAGCTTGATTGGCAACTTTAGCATGATTCTTGAAATAACCATCCTGAACTCGTTGATCGTTGATCTCAGCGGCGAGCATGTAGGTTTCCTCGATGGTTGTAGTACGAGCAACTTTCACAAAATTTGCAACACATTCAGGCAAACCACGGATGTACTTGTTGATAGCTTTCTCAGGCGTATCAACCTGGCTGGGACAGATGATGCTCAAAATCTTTAACCGAGCAGTGAATCCAGCATTGTCGGGACCATCCTGTTTGATTCCCCAAAACTCATTCTCGAGCTTCTGCATTTCGTGCGGAGGACAAAACTCCTTCAACATCACTTCCTTGAGTTCCTCCCAAGATAGACTGTAGGCTTCATCATTTCCACGCTTGTTTCTTCCATCTGTCCACCAGTCGAGAGCACGGGACTGGAAGACTCCGGTAGCGTTCATGGTGCAGAGGTCATCGGGGCATCCACTCTGCCTAAAAGTGACCTCAATAGCATCGAACCAGTGAAACATAGAAGTCGGTCCATCATTGCCTGTGAAGGCGAGAGGTGCACAAGCCTTGAAGTTCTTGAAGCTGAATCGCAGCTTGGGATTCTCAGTTTTCGAATAGACTGAGGAGTTGCTGCTCACAGCATGAATTTCCGAGAAGATTTGCGGAATGACTTTTGCCACTTCCTTGGCAACTTGTGAAGCGATGCGCTTGTTGTCGTTGTGGCGTTGAGCTGAACGGCGAGTATGAGATCCGAGTGATGACATCTACACAAAGATTTGGATTAGACGAGATTCGATTAAAATAGAGTTATGTTTAAAATATTTATTATAATTATTTATACAAGGCACAAAAACACATAAGCACGTATCCACAAAAGCACATAACCACGTAAGCATATAAACACGTAAGCACAAAAACACCTAAGCACATAAGCACATATTTGCACGTACTCACCTTCTAATAGTAACAATGCGTAGCGCGATACGATAAGCGAGATATAAGCGATATATATATAATAGCGAGATAATATCGCGTATGAGACACTCATGTCCTCATAAGCGTAAACGAGTTAAGCGATTAGTTAGGTTGGTGTATTAATTTAGCGTTTTAGATTTCGAGAGTTGTGCGAGTTGTGCATACAGTCGATGGAGCGTAAATGCAATAAATCGAGAAATCGATGATATGATAAGTCATCAAAGCGAGAAATCGAATAAAGCAAAAAATCTCAAAATTTTAAACACGTAAATAGTAATAAACTCGATGATGCATAAATCGACGATATAGGCTTAAATCAATTGGGAGTGTCCGGGGTTTTGAGACGTTGACTATCCAAAGTGATTCGACTACCCTTTGCATTTGGACCTACGCTTGGCCTAATAAATAAACGTTCTCACCGCAAGCGGCTAACGACGTTTACCCTTCCAGTTAATACGTGTTCCAAACCATCGGCATAACCGAGACTTTGGTGAGATTGAAAATCGAAGCATGGAATTAGTTATTAAGATGCGGGTTTCACCCCTAACTTAACAACATCATTCCTAGTTGTGGCCATGCTCACCGATTGCATCGGGCGTTCCACTAGTTAGAAATGGAGATTTTCGTCGAGGTTTGGATATCACTCATAACTCAACGAAGATATCTCGTGCGAGAGAATGCGTGGAGTGAATGATCTCATTGAGAGTTCTCGGTTTTCACACCTATTCTCGACTTTTGGTGAGATACGAGCGTTTCATAATCGTATATTGTATTAGCCTTAGGAAAGGCACATTTAAGCATTTATGGCAAGTAGTTTAACATTTAAGTCAAAGATAGGTCAATCGGGTACATAAACATGCTACTAGGTCGAACATGGCAATTCTACCTATTATCCTATGGTTATGGCGCTCTGATACCAATCTATCACACCCCAACCGATGGCGGAAACATCGGGGTTAGTGGCACTAGGCGACCAGATTGATTTCACGAGATGTTCCATAACAATCATTTAACATATCACAACCTGCTTAATATCGCATACTATTAAACGTAACATTTAAACAATTATTACAAAATGGAGATTTCTCATAAAACTCAACCAGGTTCGATTTCCCCTAGATTTCATACATAAGTTCCAAATCTGAAATACATCAACAAACTAAGTAAACAAAATAAACTAAACTAAGCAACATCCAAGCATCCACGCTAAATCCTCAACCTGTTACATACGTTAAAATACAAGTCAATACAATTAAGTAAAGGTGAGCATACGAGTTTGAATAATACTAGCATAGTCGAGAAAGCGTTTGCGAAACAATCTAATTACATATCATGATACACCAAAACACTTAACATGACATAGGCTCATTTCTCATGCTAACTACCGTGAGAAGGCTTGCGCGTCCATCCTAACTAGATCCCGTCGGGTGTTAGCCAAACTATAGTACCATACTAGCTAAGGAAGCAAGTTAACGAAAATAAGTCCTAGTCACATGTTTCTAGAATCACGTATTGAGCATACACAATCAGATTATTCGCGTGTTATAAAAGATTTAGTTTGTGATGTGCTTTTAATATAGGAACGTATGTAACACCCAAAAGTGCGTTAAAGCAAAAATGGGTCAAGTATACTCACTATGGGTGCGTTTAGGTGAGAGTTTGGGATCTGCAAGGAGTTGAGAAGAGCGCCGGATCAGCCTGCATACGTGAACGGAAGTGCATCAGTCTCCGAAAAGCTGAAACGGTTAATTCTTGGTTGGGCAATATCCAAGTTCGGGCGAACTTGTATGATTTTGGTGAGTTTTGAGTCAAGTTCGGTCGAACTTGATGAGTTTCCTGAGAAACTTGTCAAGTTTGGGCGAACTCGTTTAGTTTCCTAAGAAACTAGACAAGTTCGGGCGAACTTGTAAGAAATTTTGGAGAAATTGACCTAAGTTCGGTTGAACTTGACCCATATGGGTGCAAGTTCGGTCGAACTTGACTAGTGAGCTGGGGATTCTTGAGCGAACTTGATGTTTTCGAGTCCAAAATCTTGCGTTTTCGCGTCATTTGCTGAGTAAAATCGAGTGTTCATCCCTCCAACCCTGTGCTACTGAGCAAACTTAGGTCGGAGAGGTCTTTTAGAGCTGTTTTAGCCATTTTACAAAAGCGTGGGCTAATCCGAGCGAACTCGGGGTTTGTTCGGGTTAGTCCGGCTTGTGTAAACCAACATAAACGTCCTTGTGCTTCCAGATCTGGGATCTTGATTGACAAATGCTTTGTTTCATATCAGAAAATGAACAAAACATCATCAAAAATCCGTATTTTGTGTAAAAATGGATGTTCAAAAGGTTTTTGCTCAGATCTAAGCTTAGATCTTAGTGAAAAACAGAAGTTTTATGTAAAAAGATGAAGATTTTAGTAAACAGAGAAGATTTGTTGAAAACGAAGGCTGTGCCTTGTGCCATAATCGTTGTAAACCTTTGTAAATCGTTGATAAACGTTGTTGTAGCTGAAATCGGGTTGATTCTTACTTAGAACACGAAGGTTTCGGGTTTTGAGAGCTCTGGGCGAACTTACAGCAAGTTTAAATGAGAGGAATAAGCTGAGTATTTATAGGAGAAGGCAAAAAGTGGGGCTGGTGGAGTCAAGTTCGGCCGAACTTGCATGGAATCATACAAGTTCGCGCGAACTTGTGAGAAATTTGAGGGAGAAGAGCCAAGTTCGACCGAACTTGACCTCTTCGAGGTTAAGTTCGACCGAACTTGAGGTTTCTGAGGAGATTAGCTGGCCGGTCAAGTTCGGCCGAACTTGGTAACACCAAGTTCGAGCGAACTTGATCCAAATATTGGGTTTTCTTCGTTTATTTCGCGTTTAGGGTTCGTTTGGCTGTTCGGTTCGTATTAGTTAGTTATTTTAAGCGTTAAATTAAAGCGTTAAGCGTTATAATTGATATCTTAGTGCGATTTTGCGATTCGAGAGTGCGAGAGCGATGCGATAGCGAGCGTAATCATAACCACAACACACATAACACATAAATAACATAAAACCACATAATTAACTGCGTTTTGCGATGCGATGAGATGAGCGATGCGATTTAATAATCGATTAGATGCGATAATAACGTACAATACCATAAATAACTAACATAAACTTTATTATCAACCGAATCTCGGGATTACAAAAGATAGGTACATCGGAAAGACAAATGAAAAGATAACAACGAATTTTCGAGTTGTTACATGTGGCAGGTTGAGGACTTTAGCTTTGTATGCTTAGTCGTAGGTTTTGCCTTAGAATATCTTGTAATAAATCTAGGGAAGATCTGATTGGATTTTTATGTGTAAGAGATTATTCTAAATTTATGTAATGGTTGTTTGAAGATTATATAAGTTTGATAGTATGGGTTGTTAAATGTTGATTATTGTCTTTAAATAATTGTTATGGAATCTCTTGATCAATCTGATTCGCCTAGTGCCTCGCCCCGATGTTTCCGCCATCGGTTGGGGTGTGACAATTGGGAGGGGCGTTATTGGGCTTTATTCCACTACGCCTATTTTGTAAAAAAAACCCCAATAAAGCCCCTTGCTGACTGGACTGCCACATGGCAGAAAACGCCCAAGGGTGGGGCTTTATTCACCTAAACAACTACGCATGGTCTAACAGGCCGCCCTTCAATGTGATCCGTTGATAAAATTTTAAATCCTCCGGTTAGCTTAAAAAGTCAGTAAATTTGTTACTGATTCACACGTGTGCTAAACCTATTTACGAGACCAAAAACTACTTTATTTTAAAACCAACTCGGTTTTTAATTAATTTAAATCAAGTGTTCATAAAAAATATCAAACAAGAATGTGTATTTGAATTTTAGAGTTAATTACACAGATAGACCCTGTGGTTTATAGCTAGTTTCGTCTTTTGGTACTAACTTTTTTTAACAGGTTCAGGTTTCATGGTTTTAATTTTGTAACACCTTTGGATACTAACACCAAATTTAGTTAATTTTTATGTTAAATTTTAGTAAAATGACTTAAATATCCTTCCATTTTAAAAGGATCATTTATATCATTACTCTATTATTAATTACAAGGACAATTTGTGAAAAAAAAATAGGTAACTAAATGCGAAACTAGCTATAAACCAAAGGGTCCATCTGTGTAATCAACTCTTTCTTTACTTTTTATGCATATTTTCACTTTCAAAATGAAGTCTCAAAACTATTATTTAGCGAGTTAACTGTCATTTTCGTCCCTTTGATTTGTTCACTTTTTCCATTTCAGTCCAATTTTAAAAATTGCACCAGTTTCCTCCCTGACATACTGGAAACGCGTCGTTTCAGTCCAAAAATTAAAACTCGCTTAAGTCGGACAGGTTCAATGAAGGATATTTGTGTCCTTTCATATTTCTTTTATTCTCACCTTATTATATGTCTTACTAATGAAAGAAAAAAATAATCTTAATTAAACTTGTCTTACTTAACTGGGTTTTAAATTTTGGACTAAAATGACACGTTTCCAGTATGTCAGGGAGAAAACTGATGCATTTTTTAAAATTGAACTGAAATTGCAAAAGTGAACAAAACACAGAAACGAAAATGACAGTTAACTCTTATTTAGCTAAATTCGAACAGATCCGTATATAGTTTCAAAATCATATTTCACTTTCTTTACATTTTTAGTACCCAAATATGAACAGATGTTTCAAAATGAAGAAGCTGAATAGATTTATGTATATTTTCACTTTCCATCCTCGACGTAAAAGAACTTTACTATATAACCTTAAGGTTTGGATTAATCTAAGTAAAACTCCAACCTTAATATAATCAAACTAATCTGAATTTAGTTTCTGTTACAATTACAATTATTACTATTATTAGTTAATGATCTATTAATATATTTAAAATAAAATACGAACATTACCAACGAACATATATTAAATAAAATGTTTGATTAATCGCCGATAAAGTTTGATCAACTTTACAAAGTAATAAATAGTCTAAACTCGACATAATAATGGGGTTCTTAATGTTACTTAATTATTACACAAAAAGATTTCTAATATCTATTTTAATATATATATATATATATATATATATATCTATATATGTTCGGCATATAACAATAGTCATTAAATCAGTTTTACTATATATAAAAAGCTGACTTAATAAATTCAATAATTATTATATAGCTAAAACTGTAAAGAAATAGTTAATTACACAGATGGACTTTATGGTTTATGACTAGTTTCGCATTAATAGAAATGTATTTTAATCATTTTACTGAAATTTAACATAAACGTTAACTAAGTTTGATGTTAGTACCCAAAGGTATTATAAAATTGACACCATTAAACCTGAACTTGTTAAAAAAAGGTTAGTACCCAAAGGCCAAACTAGCTATAAAAAAATTATACCATAGGGTCCATCTGTGTAATTAACTCTGATTTTTTTTGTAAAAAAAATTTAACATACATTATTAAAAAAACAAATCTAAATGATAAACGAAATTATATTAACAAGAAAAAACCCTCGGCATTACTAAGTTGCGGTTAGCTCCCCATAAGTGATTTACAGATTAGGGGTGTTTATGGTCCGGTTTGGTCGGTTCTTGGGTCAAACCGTGAACCAAACCGTTAGTCACGGTTTGGTAATTGAAAACCGAAACCGAACCATTAATTTCTTAAACAAAATCAAACCAAACCGTTATTAACGGTTTGGTTTCGGTTTCCCGGTTTGAGCTATTTGGGCCTTATTTGCTAAAAATGAAAAAATAAAATAAACGAATGAAAAGTATGGGCCGATATTAATTAGTGAAATTGAAAGTGACGGATTTTACAGTTAACAATATTTGTTTACTTAGATTAAATTTAGATGTAAATTTATTTATGTTTATGTATATAATATATGAAATATTAAAAATAAAATAAAATAAAAAATATCCTTACGGTCCGGTCCGGTTTATTACGGTTGGTTTTTGCTATAAACTGTAACCAAACCGTTTGCTACGGTTTACAAATATTAAAACCGGCCGAACGAAAGATAACTAAAAAACCGACCGTGAAACCGAACCGATGACCAGTTTAAACGGTTTCATTATTTGAAACCGAAATGTGAATACCTCTATTTACAAGGGTGAGTCAGGGACCACGCTGACCATGAGTGCAGTCTTCACTCTGTTGCCTTGTTGCTAGATCAAATCTCGTGTAACCGTGACACATTACCTTATCACCATCAAGTCTCACTATATATGTTATATATTTATATATTTATTTATATTGGAAGTGGTCAACGAAGATATTAAATGTGGTAACGCAGGAATTGGTTAGCATCTTGTTGTGTATACTTCGTGTTTCTAGTTTGGTGTTGGGTTTATGAGGTTGTGTTTGGTTTCCACGTGTCGTTCTTGTTAAACTAATTATGGTATTTATATTTGGTCAAAGTGTTTTTTATATACACCAAATATTTGTATACACTCGTTGCTTTCTTTTAGTTAATTTACTAAGTTTGCTACCTCCTTGACCAAGCATTGTTCGTAACCAATTCGAACAACATTCTCACCAACATTCAAACATCATACTCTTTTGCTCTTGGTGTGTCGCAACTGCTGTCTAGTTTCAAATCTATCAATAAATTCATCTGATAACAGCTTTGATCAAACTCTGATAAAATAAACGACTGAGTCATGATGAGTCGGATTGTTATGAAAATCTATCGTGTTGTTTTGAATTTAAAACCTTTAACCCATTATATTTCTATATACAATATTGCTATATAAATGGTTGAACATAATTTCGTAAAATGGAAGGTAATGAAAACAATGTACTATATATTATTATATAAATTAAGTGGTTAAACAAACAAATAAATAAATAACATATTTTCAGTTAATTCTCAAGGTATTTTATTTCCTGCTGTTCTTTAAACAACTTATTTTAATTCCTTATATGATAAGAACTAAAGCAGATTGTTAGTTTATGTATACGAAGATAAAACATGTTATACAAAACAATATTGTATCCATAAGACGTTTAAAACATAACTGATTATATGCATAAAGACGTTTAATACGTACATAACTAATAATAACTAAAAGAGTAAAGGTTTATTTGAGTCCATGTGGTTTGATAATTTTAACTAGTTGAATTCGATATCCAAACTTGTCTTGTTCTGAGTCTCCGTTGTTTCTAATCTTAACTACTTAGTCCAAAAGACTAATATCATTCAATTTCTCTGTTATTTTTTTTTCGTAAAAGACAAAAATGCTCTTATTATATAATTTTAACTAGGCTTTACCGGAGTGGTTGCGGTTTCAGTGGTAGTCATAGGGTGACTAATAGGTGTTGGACAATGACTGAAGGTGGAGGCTGAGTGGTGGCGAGGAGAGACAAAATGCGGGTCTATGTGAGGTTTGTGTGTGTGTGTATAATCATATATATGTGTGTATATATATATATCATAAAATACGTTAAAATGACTTAAATACCCTTGCATTTAACTAATTTATTAGATGGTGTTAGTCTGTTGGACTCAGGTAGTCAAGATAAGAAACCATGGGGATTTAAATCAAGACAAATTTGAATTTTGGACTCAATAAACTAAAATGGTCAAATCACAAGGACTCAAATAGGACTTTACTCTAACTAAAAGGTTGTGGATACCGTCTAAACACTTTCGTTCAAAAACTACATGGTCAAAAATGAAAAATGAGAAGTATCATAAGTTGTGATGCAATTGTGTAATTGATGTAAAATTGCGATTTAACTATATATCTATCTAATTATTGTAGTAGACACCAAACTCATTATATGCAAATCTATCTAATTAGAGTAGTCTACACCAAACTCATTATATGCAAAAATGAGTTCGTTATAATAGTTTTTGATATGTAAATTGTGTCCAAAAATGGCATGTTTGCATGCTGTTTTGTTTTAAATGTATCAAACTAATTTTGTTAAATACTCTTTAAGTACAATTTTGCTAAATGTTCTAAAAGTTCAAATTGACCCTTTAAAAAAATTATTATTTTTTGGTGGTAGTTATTACTGTTTTATTATTTTATCTATGAGTTGAATTGATTCTTTAATTGGGTTATTGTAGTTACTATTTTATTTATGAATTGAATTGATTCTTTAACTTAGTTATTATTATAGTTGTTAACTTATTATGTATATTGATAATCAAATCCAGGGAATTATAAAAAACAAATATCAAACTCTAAAATTTTAGTCAGTAGCTAATTATGTGTATCTATCTTTTCACAACTAGTTAACATCTAACTCTATGCGTAATGGATATTATAAGGGCATGAAAGAGTTTAATAATACACTTATACCGTCTCCCATGGATATAGGGGCATGAAGAGGGAGGACATTGCTAGAATAATGCCTATGATAAGGAAAAAATAGAAAGTAATGAATGAAAGGGCTTTAATCATTATACATTTTTTGAATGACGTTATGATGCTGATGCAGAAAGAAAATGTCCCTTTAGAGACATTAACCATTATGAATAGTCTAAAAAAGTATTTTGAGATTATGTAAAAGGGTTTGTACATAACCTTTAGGTGTAACTATTTGTTTCCTTATAGGGAAATCCATACAAATCGAGTCCAATTTTTTTTTTTTTTTTGAAGTTTTGATGGGATTCGGTGTTCACGTAAATCCAAAATGTCCACGTCTAGTAAAGTAGTAATTTGGTGTAAGCTATTTAACCTAGCGCCTATCATCTTTAGGTTGATGTAGGTTCTTGTAAAGTGTTACAAAATGAACATATTGTAACAACTTTATCATGACCTCAACTCTTCAATGTTGTTTCAATATATGTCATCCGAACTAGTAAGTCTAGGGGTGTAAACGAGCGAGTCCGAAGTCGATTTGGGTTTTGTTTTTGAAACGCGAGCTCGGCTCATTGGTAGTTTTTTAAGCTCGAACTCAGCTCGGGCTCAACTCGTTTGTTATTTATTATTTAATTTATTTTTAAGATAATTATTAATAATATTTTTTTATAATTTTTATATAGAACTTAGTGTGTATATAATTTTTATAATTATATATATAGGGTAAGAATCATTTCAGAACTTTAAATAATTGCAGAACTTACGAAACTCTTAATAAACAATCATTTACGAATATATTTTTATATTTAAGTTTGTTTAAGAGTATTTTTTTATCATTTATTACGATTCCATGTGTGTTAAGAGTAGTTTTATCATTTTTTTTCATATGTAAATTGGTTCCTTTACACATATGTAAAGTAGTTCCTTTACACATATGTAAATTAGTTATTACACATAAATAATTTAGTTTTTCATATAAGTAATCATAAAAATACATATAATATATCCTTAAATGTTAAATATAAAATTATATAAATAAAATAATTGTTTATTAGCAGTTCTGAAAGTTCTGTAATATTCCCGAGTTCTGAAATGAACCCAACCATTATATTATATATATATATATATATATATATATATATCAAAGTATATATATAATAATAACAGGCTAGGCTCGTTTAGGCTTGCGAGACGATTGAGCTCGATAAGTGAAGCTCGGGCTCGGTCGCTAAACAATCTGATTTTTAGGCTTGGGCCGAGCTCCTTCAAGCTCAACTTGTTTTGAGTTTTTTTCGAGCCGATCTCAAGTAGCTCGCAAGTAGTCTGAATCGTTTACACACCTACTACTAATGTCTTTTATGTTGTTTGCCTAAAGCTATTCGAATCTTAACCTGTTTATAAACGAGTCAACCCAAACCAACGTAACCTCGCCTGAATAAGAATTAAAAAAATAATAATAAAAGTGTACAAAATTCATTGCATAAGCTACAAACCACAAACCATAGTATTTATTTTTATTCTATTATATTCTAATACACAATCATGTATACGCATTAAAAAGTTCGTTGGGGTAGTTGCACCTCATCCCCACCCCACCCCTTTAAATTCCAATTTCCCCCTTATTCCAACTCACATCTTAAATCCATTTTTTCCTCAACTATATG
Organism: Scalesia atractyloides; assembly: GCA_947069175.1. Lineage (NCBI taxonomy): Eukaryota > Viridiplantae > Streptophyta > Magnoliopsida > Asterales > Asteraceae > Scalesia > Scalesia atractyloides. The sequence continues at coordinate 3,147,632 of CAMTDV010000018.1, read as the reverse complement.
TTCTTCAACCACCTCTCAAATCCATCAACATTTTCTTCAATTTCCCCTAAATTAACACTATGGCAACTTCACAACAACCCGAACCAACACCGGCGGCCACGGCTACCGCCACATCTCTCCCCAATTTCCTCCTCTCAGTAAAACTAAAATATGTCAAATTAGGCTACCATTACTTGATCTCACACGGTATGTACCTGTTGTTAACCCCTATTATCGCAGTCGTCTCGATCCATATATCAACACTCACTACGCGCGATATGTTTATCTGTGGGACCAACTCCGGTTCAATTTAGTTACAGTGGTGCTTTGCGCCGCGTTATTAGTGTTTCTAGCTACGCTTTATTTTATGAGTAGACCGCGGAAGGTGTACCTTGTGGATTTCTCCGCTTACAAGCCCGAAGATGCGCGTATGGTGACAAGAGAGATATTCATGGACCGGTCCACTAGAGCTGGAACGTTTACCGAAGAGAATTTAGCTTTTCAGAAAAAGATTCTGGAACGGTCTGGGTTGGGTCAGAAGACATACTTTCCTGAGGCAGTGTTACAGGTATTATTAGAAAGAATATATTAGTTAAAGTTACTGATGTAATAATAGTTACCGTAAATAATATTTACCATAATTTTAAAAAAATACCATTTCATTAATAACAATAGTGTTACAGGTATTAGAGAGAAAATATATTAGTTAAAGTTACTGTAATAACAATTACTTTAAGTAATAACAGGTGCCTCCGAATCCGTGTATGGCGGAAGCGAGAAAGGAGGCGGAGATGGTGATGTACGGAGCCATCGATGACTTGTTGGCGAAAACCGGATTAAAAGCGAAAGATATTGGGATTTTGATAGTGAATTGTAGCTTGTTTTGTCCTACACCATCATTAAGCTCCATGATTGTAACCATTACAAGCTTAGAGGGAATATTATGAGCTATAATCTTGGTGGAATGGGTTGTAGTGCTGGATTGATAGCAATTGATCTAGCAAAGCAGCTTCTGCAGGTAATTTCTTTTTTCTTTTTTATGTTTTTCGCCCCCAAATTCGAGTAAATTGAGGGTACGGGTGTAAACCAGCTAAGCTGCTCGTTAGCTACTCGAGATTTGGTTTGTTAAGAGCTCGAACCTAAAAATAAGTTTATTTAAGATCGATCTAAGTGAGCCTAAGAAAAAAATGTATGTATAAATTATGATAAAGAAAAAAAGCTAAATGATATTATATATATATATATATTATGTTATATATAACACCTTGAATAATAAATGTATATAATAAATAGTTATAAATGTGTATAAATAAATTAATAAAAAATAAATGAGCGAGTTTGAGGGAGACTCGAGATTGAAAAACAACTCACAAGTCAAACTCGAGCTTTAGAACTAGAGCTCGAAACGAGCTGAAGCTCGACTTGGCTCAACTCGTTTACAATCCTGATTCAAGGGTTTAATCGTATTAAACGGTGATGTGAAATGCGTATATTAATTATTTTTGTTTGTTTCGTTAAACCAGGTGAACCCGAATTCATACGCACTGGTTGTTAGCATGGAAAACATAACATTAAACTGGTACTTCGGAAACAACCGATCGATGCTTGTGTCCAACTGTCTGTTTCGAATGGGAGGAGCTGCTGTTTTGTTGTCGAACCGGTCTTCTGATCGTCGTAGTTCAAATATCAACTCATTCACACGGTCCGTACACATAAAGGTGCGGACGACGATGTTACAACTGTGTGTTCCAAGAAGAAGACGAAAACAAGAAAATCGGCGTGTCGCTTTCAAAAGATCTCATGGCGGTCGCGGGTGAAGCTCTAAAAACAAACATCACAACGCTTGGCCCGTTAGTACTTCCTATGTCGGAACAATTATTGTTTTTCGCAACATTAGTTGCGCGAAAAGTGTTTCAAATGAAAATTAAACCCTACATCCCGGATTTCAAACTCGCATTCGAGCATTTTTGTATTCATGCGGGAGGAAGAGCGGTTCTCGATGAGCTGGAAAAGAATCTTGAATTATCCGAGTGGCATATGGAACCATCGAGAATGACATTAAATCGATTTGGGAACACTTCAAGCAGCTCGTTGTGGTACGAGCTGGCTTATTCAGAAGCCAAGGGTAGGATCCGGAAGGGTGATAGGGCTGGCAAATTGCTTTCGGGTCGGGTTTTAAGTGTAATAGTGCGGTCTGGAAGGCGTTGAGGACGATTAATCCGGCTAAGGAGAAGAACCCATGGTCGGATGAGATCGATGATTTCCCTGTTCATGTTCCTAAGATTGAAAAGATCAGTTCATAATTTTACAAGTTGTTCAGAGTTTTGTGGATTTTGGTATGTAAAATATAGATATTGTTGTGTTGTTATTGTAGAAATTAAAGTCAAAGAGGCAATTGGCATTGACTTTTAATTATGATGTATTGAGTTTTATACTTGATTTTTAAAAAAAATTCAAACTTATTCATAATCAGAAAAGTTATTATATTGTATTTAAACTATCGAACGCAAAACCGACTGATCTAACGAACGTAGTTCAAAACACTCAACAGACATGTTGTAGATCGTTCCTAAGCCAACCGATACGGTCTGGTTCTTAGATGTGACGTAGATATTTAAAATATCATGACAAAAAGTTAGGTGAGAAACTAAAAACTATAACTTTGGAAAAAAGGGGCACCTTATTGGGTTTTATACTTGAATCTAAAATGAGATTTTGTTCGAACTTTTTCGTAACTAAAACAGTCATGAAATCATACATAAACTATCAAACCCGAAGTTGACCGGTTTAACGAACATAGTTCAAAAACATTCAACACGCAGGTTGCATAGACGGTTCCTGATCCAATTGGTCCGATCTAATTTTTTTGATGTTACGTAGATATTTAAAATATCCGAACTAAAAGATAGATGAAAAAACTAAATATTAAAAGTTCTTTGAAATAAACTAAATATATTAAAAGTTCTTTAAAATATATTGCAACCCCGCCCCCTTTAAATTCCTCATTTCCCTCCTTCCAAATCACATTTCTCAACTGTTTGTTCTTCAATCATCTCTCAAATACATCTATATTTTTTTCCTAATTTAATCTTTTGACTCTCATGACGAACTCGCAAAAACCGAAATACGTTAAATTAGGTTACCATTACTTGATCTCACATGGTATCTACCTCTTGTTAACCCCTATTATCGCGGTCATCTCAATCCGTTTATCTTCATTCACCGCACACGATCTAGTTTATCTATGGGACCAACTCCGGTTCAATTTAAAAACGAACTCGGCCCATTAGTACTTCCTATGTCCAACAATTATTGTTTTTCGCAACATTAGTTGCCGAAAAGTGTTTCGAATGAAAATAAAACCCTACATCCCGGATTTCAAACTCGCATTGGAGCATTTTTGCATTCATGCGGGAGGAAGAGCTGTTCATGATGAGATGGAAAAGAATCTTGAATTATCCGAGTGGCATATGGAACCATCGAGAATGACATTAAATCGATTCGGGAACACTTCAAGCAGCTCGTTGTGGTACGAACTGGCTTATTCCGAGGCCAAGGGTAGGATCCGGAAGGGTGATAGGGCTTGGCAGATTGCTTTTGGGTCGGGAAGGCGTTGAGGACGATTGATCCGGCTAAAGAGAAGAACCCATGGACGGATGAGATCGATGATTTCCCGGTTCATGTTCCCAAGATTGAGAAGATCGGTACATAATTAGGGTTCATTTTTATATATTGTTTAGAATTTTGTGGATTTCGTATATACAAAATATACATATACGGTTGTTATGCTTGACTCTTTGACTTGTGACACCTTACAACTCATGTGAATGCTGGACTTGTGGGAGCTTGATTGTGATGGATAACCATAACCTAGTCCCTTGTCATGTTGTCAACATTTGTATTTTTTTAATTTTAGGGTGAATTATATACAAAAGAAAAGTTATATAATTATATAAACTTTCTACTTTGGGGAACCAAAATGTTTCGATCATATCATCAGGGGTGTATCTAGAAATTTTTTCCTACGGATTCGAGAATTTTCTACGGTTTGATTTAGGATTCTACGGGTTTGATGGCGAAAAATTTTTTAGGTGCGATTGAAAATACACCTATATATAACACTAAAAAATGGGTACGGGTTCGGCTGATAATAAGTAACTTTCTATCGAGTTTGGCATGTGAAGCTCATCAGGTTCGTCAAGCCTTATCGAGCCTTAGTGTAATATTAGTTTCTATTAATATTTAATAGCATTAAACTCTTATTTAAATTCGTCTACCAAACGAGCCGAGCTTATTTAAACTTGTTTACGAGCTAAGCCCAAACATAAAAATAAGTTTGTTTAATAAATGAGCCCGAGCCCAAGCTTCACTTATCGAGCTCGTGACCTTAAACGAGTCTACTATTTATATTATTTTTATTTAATATATTGATTAAAAGATAATAAACGATCCGAGATCGTTATTGAGAAACCAACGAGCCAAGCTTGAGCTTTGAAAGCAAAACTTGAACCGAGCCGAGCTCGTGTCTAGTTGAGCTCGGGCTTGACTCGACTCATTAGCCTTACTAGGGCATTGGAAATTTTAAAATATAGATCGGGTACGTTTAAGTTCACTTGTTATTATATTTTTTTAGTGACTTTTAATTTATTTTATTTAAAAATAACAAAAACTAGATTGTAGTAAACAGACAAACATCAAGCATAATACTCACATGTTGTCTAACATGAATTACTTATGATATAACCATTTTGCGCAATACCCGAATGGTTTGTTACAAAAATTTGTTTGTATCTTGTAAAACACGAGTCTTACATTTAATATAATAAGTGGAGTGATTTTTCTTCTACACGACAATGTCATTTATAATTCTAAATAAACTAGTGGATCAAACTCACGCTCTGTTGGACCCAATTTTTAATGAAAACATGGACGCAATAGTAAAATTAACATTAATGACATGAATTCATTTGTATTGGTTTGGTTCATTAAGATTAAGATACTGACACTTACAGAAAAAGAAACAAAAAATTTTTAATGGAAATGTAGACGCAATAGTAAAATTAACGTTAATGACATGAATTCATTTGATATTGGTTCGGTTCATTAAGATAACGACACTTACCAAAAAAGTAACAAAAAAAGTCATGATACGACCAAATAAATATCGAGATGTGTTTACATCGAGCGAAACAATAAAAACGAATATCAATTTCGGTATTGACGTTGTTCGTTCAGTATTAGACCGTTCGTTTTGTTACATGTACAACACCAGGTTCGATTGAAACTTGAAAAAGAAAAACCAAAAAATAGAAATGAAAATGATAAGATGAAAAATAAATTCATAAAATACAAAAATCACAAAAAGGCACAATAGCTAAGAAGTTTGTAAATTATATATAAACTAGTGGCGGAACTCGCCGCGGTGCGGCGGGGGATTAGATTGCGTCAACGTATAGATTTACTAAACCAAATTATATTCAGATATACTACAAAATATATATAATAAGATTCATTGTTTATGATAGTTATACAAAACTTATAATTAAATGTACTAACTATTTACATAAGTTTTTTTTTTTGTTAGCATTTCTAGGCCGTAAAAAAGGCGCCATAAGTGTGTCTAATACAAGTTTTAGACTGGCATGTTTCAGTCAACTCTTTAAGTTAGCTGCATATTAATCCGTCGATCCGACTCGACAACCTCCTCAAATAGCTTAGCAAGTGTTTCTAACACATCATATAATCATTGTTCGAACGTTTATAATTTCTTCGATAAGATTTTATATTATCTTTTATAAGATCTCCCTGTATATGTGCGTGAAAATACTTTGTTTTTTTTGGGATAACTTTACACAAAACACCAAAAATAATGGGAACATAGAAGAAACAAAAAAAACAAAATAAAAGAACCGTTACCATTGCACTTTTATCTTTTTGATAATTAATTAATAAAAAGTTAAATAGAACCCTTTAAAATAGAGCTAATTAAAACAAACAGCTCAGAGGACCATTGATAGGATATTGGAAGGTTACAAACACCCTTAAGCTATCTCGCAAATCATATGCTGGCTTTAAAAGACCAGACAATCATCCGACAGAGGGTTAATAAAACCCAAACACATAGATGTGGTGGAGAGAGAAACACAACCCAAAGATGAGAGAGCATCACATGCTTTCAAATGGTAAAAAAGCCAGCTTATAGGCCAATGAGGTAGTGGTTGGGGAAATATTTGGTGTTTCTTGTGACCGAGATTCGTCTCCCACTCTCCCCATTATTTTGTGCAGCATCCAGGTGAAGGACGAATATGGGTGGCGCCTGTTCGTTTTGGATGGGAGGCGAGGTTTTATCGATTATTCCATTGTTGTGCCTTCGGGCGGGCAGAGGTCGGGTTTCCGTGCATCTGGGAGAACCAAGGGGTTGGCAGCGGTCGAGTAGTCGACCTTGGCCACAGCGCCCAGTGTCACGGGGTTGGCACGTCGTTCCTTGCCGTTAAAAAAACCAATTTATAGGACAAATGGAAGATTCTTGGAAGTGTACAAATAAATTATCACAAAGTACAACAAAGAGATGCAAGAAACACTCTTGAAGCACAAGTTACAATCACCTTATGCCAAGTTATGTTGTAAATTATACTATTATATAAATAAAAATAATAATAATACTATACAAAAAGACACGGTAGCTAAGAAGTTTATAATTTTTATATAATAATAATAATAGCTATTAAAACAAACCCAGAGATCTGATACTAAAAGTAGTTGAAAAATAATTGGCAAAAGTTATTTGAAAAATACTAGTTTTTGAGAAGTAAAGACAGGGTAGTTGAACCAAGTAATGACATTGAATGGTGTGTCATTTTATCAGAGACCCACTTGTACAAGTATAAAGCCGAGAAAAGGGTTTTAATATATTTAAATAACCAAGATACATAAAATTTATTAGAATTAAGGTACAAACTCAATGAGAATATAAATACATTAAGAAAATAGACAGAATTCGTAAATTTGTAAATATTGTTTTACTGGTAATGGTGTTGCTCGGATTCTATTTTGTAGATCATACGTAACGGATTTTGAAAAATTTGATGATGATATCTTGTTAGAATTTGTTATTTTAGGTATCAAATAGTGGATCTATGATAATCCAACAACTTTTAAAATTTAGGCCTCTCGATAGCGTTTGTATAAGCATTGTCGGAGTGTCGGGGGTACAAATTGCAAGAAATAACTTCTTCTTTTTTTTTTTGAAAAATTGAAGTTAGAAAACACATTAATAATGTGTACATGTATAAGATAATATATATCATACCACTTGAAATGTTAGATAAAAATGTTAGCTCCTCATCACTTACAAAAGAGTTTTCCTCATCATTAACAAAAGAGTTAGTTATATGTTGTATTTTTGTTATTTTACATGTGTTACATTATGTTTTAAAATGAAACTCGTGGATAATATAAAAACTTACAATTTAATGTATCGGTGTTGGTATATAAAAGAAAAACAAATTTTAGCGTCTGATCTTTCTTATATTTTCTTGTATAATGAGAATGCAAAATAATAAATTGCATTATAATTCATACAACCACCTATTTTACTAATAAGATTATTTATGTAATAATATAGAACATTGGTAATGTTTTTATGACGAAGATTAATGAATGCCTAATAACAAAAACAATTCTGCAACTCTCTATATTCATTAGAGTTAATTGCCCGGATAGTCTCTGTGGTTTTTTTATTTTTTCACCTTTAGTCCCAAACTTTTCAAAATAACATGTTTGTTCCCTGTGGTTTGAACGTTTGTTACCCAGATAGTCCCCAGACTGGATGTGTGTTAGTTTACTCAGTTAAGTTGTTATGAAATGACTATATTACCCTTACTAATAACAAAATATAAAATTGACCAATAAAGTTCAAATGACACCACTCAACCCTCTCACCAATCACCTACCTTAAATAATCTTTGTGGGACCCACTTGCCATCTTCTTCGATTGTTCAATCCTCATCTTCAACCTCCCTTCATCACCATGCACAGTGCAGCACTGGCCAAAAAACTTGATACTTTGTCCAACTGTTTCGATTCATAAATTCCTTAACAGAAAACTTAACATATTTGTTACTATAACCAAATAATCATGATCATCGCTGGTTCCACACACGACCACCCCACCCGCCAACGATCGAATTCTGACAAACCTGCAACTTTGCGTCTGGATCTGCACCCCCGGTGTTAATAATTTTCCGATATGTTACAATTCATATCAAAGACTTATTTATGATAACATTGAAGATTTAATCCTTAACATATAATTTCTATAATTTGCAATCCTATCGAAGACTTTTCTTTATGACAAACATGGAATATTTAATCCTTAAACGTGACAGTAATAATGCATATTTAATCCTTAAACATGACAGTAATAATGCAGTAGATCTCATAGGTATTAGACTATTAAGAATTTAGATTTTATGTTCTTAGAATTACTAAAGCTCATGCCTTCTTGAAAATCACTTACACATGCCATTTAGTGGTCCTATAAACGATGGACACAAACCTGCACCACCAGTGTTAATATATGTGCTGAAACGCAACGATTGCCCACCTGCTAAATCGCCGAATACCACACATTGAACAATCATAGATCGCTGCAACCACCCACATCAATCTCGTCACCCGCCGGCCTTTCGTTGAGTTTATTGACAGAGTTCGTTGATTCTTCCGATAAGGTTCTGGATCCGGTCACCATTGTGGGGCGTAAGCAAACATAATCTGGTCTTGTTTTGTTTGAGTCAACGAAACGTGAGTTAATAATTTCCGGTGAAGATTGTGAGGAGAAGCGGGAGATATCGGGTCACCATTGTGGGCTAGGGTTGGGTTTCAAAAACTTAATTAATTTGTTTATATTATGTAGGTGGGCCCCACTTCTTGAGTTTAATTATATCTTTTTTGTTGTTTTTCTTTTTAATTTTAATATTAAGGCAAATTTGAAATTTTACACACACTTAACTGAACTATTTAACCTTCATCTAGTGTATGGACTATCCGAGTAACAAGTGAACAAACCACAGGAAACAAAGATGCTATTTTGAAAAGTTGGGGACTAAAGGTGAAAAAATGGAAAACCACAGGAACCATTCGAGCAATTATGATATTCCTTTAGTATTTTATTTGTTTAATAAAGAATCAACAAAATAGTATTTATTAATACCTCAAGTGAAATAATCAAAAAAATAGTATTTATTAAAACCTAAAGTTAAAAAAATAATACTATGTAAAAAGTTACTAATCGCGTATAAACAACTTATTATATATATTGTTTTAAATATAGAGTTATATTCGGTTAGAATGTTGTAAAAAATAATAATAATGGGTAAACTTTTGAGTAATATAATATATAAATTTTAGAAAAAGTAAAAATAAACATAATTAAAAAAAATAAACAAATTATTTACGTGGACTTTTTTATATGGTTTAAGATGAATTGAGTTAATGAAGTCGATTAGAATACTAATATGGTCACTTTTATGATAGTAAATTACATCATTTACCCGTTACTATTTTGACAGAGAACAAAACAACCACTTCATCGTATCATGATATTATTCTGTTATTTAATTAATATCAGTGTCTTCAGACCCGGAACCGACCGGCCAGACCAGGAACCGGAGGTTGAGCCGGTCCGGGTCATGGTATCGGGCCGGAAATGCATTGAACCGGCGACCCGGGGATTGGACCGGCAACATATCATCATACCCTCCTTGTGTCAACATATTATATGTTTCCTATACGTATATGTCAACAACTTGACATGTTATCATGTTTCCTATACGTATATGTCAACAGCTTGATTGTAGTTCTTCAATATAGGCGTATAAACAAGCAGAGCCGCTCGTGAGCTAATCTGAATCGACTCACTAAAAGCTCGAAGGAAGCCAAGCTTACATGAGCTCAAGCTTATAATTCACGTATCAAGCTTGACTAGGGTCCACAACTGAATAATTTTATTTTTTGTGTATAAATTTGTTCTCATATATACACCACACACAATATCAGTTATTACATATATAATTATGATAAAGAAATAAGTTAAATAACATATAATACTTGTATATAAAAACTCCAATTATAAATATATATATATATATAAGTATAAATGTATATAAATATAACAATTATCAAATAATCAATGAATAATAAATGAGCGAGCTCGAGCTTGTAAAGTATAAAACTACTCATGAGCCTCCCTCAAGCTTTAGCTATAGAGCTCTAAATTAAGCTTTAGATATAGAGCTCTAAGTCTAAACGAGCTGATCTCAATCTCAAGCTCGACCTCTCATATTTGTAGAAAATAAACGGGTTAAATGGATACGGACCCGCAGGATCTCCCCAACATGTTTAGACTAAATCCAAACCCTCAAATTTCATATCACGTTTTCGTGTCAGGTCCATACCAATAACCAATAACGTTAAAAGATATGTTTTCTAAACTAAACAAGGCTAAGATCCAAAGTCTTGATCCTACTTTATATAGTTACTCATCATAGCACCTCACAACTAGAACAACAATAATAATAATTGTAAAAAGGTGTCAAATCCATGTTTAACCTAAACTACAAGCAGTAGAGGTACATTTTTTAAAAATATACCTGTTTTCATTTGGAAAATCCAGGTGTTACATGCCCCAAATGCCGCGAGCGGTAGCCACTTTGCTGTTGGGCTTTGATGTTAACTCGAACAAAATTCTAGCGAACGTATCGGAAAATTTTCCATCCGAAAACAGTATTTCTGCAAACGCATTCTCGTAGGCTAGCAGCACAGGCCTGTTTTGTGGCTCTGAAACTAAGCTCTCTAGTATCATTGCTGCTTTTCTACACACTTCTGGTACTGGATGTGGCGCTTTTATCACTTTCAGCAACCGGTCAACCGCCCTGACCATTTTAGATTAATACATACTATTAGTTTTAATAACCAATACGGCTGTAATCGAGCCGAGCCAGGTTGAGCTCGAGCTCGAACTTAAACAAGCTAGCTCGGCACGGCTCGTTTATTTAATCGAGCTGAAAAGTCGAGCTCGAGCTCGGATCGTTTAAGGTTCGAGCCAAATCGAGCCAGCTCGTTAATTTTTTTATTTTTTTTCTTTATTTTTTAACAAATATTGATAACATAAAAAACAAAAACAAAAAAGTTACACTTATATCTCTATGTATTATTTTTTCGTAATATTTTAAAGAATGAAAGACATAATAAAAACATTATATTTATAATTTTTGTTAATTTTCTTATACTTTTATATGTTATTGATTGATTATACTTAAAATGTTAACACTTCAAACCTCTCCCACAATTTTTTTATTTTAATACAATTAAAATTAATCTATATAAAATATTATAATTCGAGCCGGCTCATGAACTCACAAGCCAAGCTAGGCCTAGCTCGAGCTCGGCTTGTTTACAAATCAAGCCGAGCCGGCTCGTTTACAACCGAGCTTTTTTCGAGCTTTTTCCGAACGAGCCACGAGCTACAAGTTTTTTGAACACCCCTAATAACCAATTAATTTATAACCCAATAATGACTTGGTCCATTTTTCAGTAATTTCCTCACTAATGTGTGTCATAACATAATGGCATTTTCTTGGAAGGTAACAGGTTTGCTTTATATAATACATTAAAGAATTGTGAACAGAAACCGACAAGCTGGAACATGCTAAAGATATTTACCATCTTTCACTGGCAAGCTTCAATCGGCAATCCATATTAACTTCCGCAAGGTTATAAAGTGCCCCGACCGCAGCAGCTTGTGCATCGACAGCTGGCAGGCTCAAAAGATCAACCAGCCTCTTGTAAATCTGCAAGCCCGACCATAAAATAGTCGGATAAAAGTAAATATAAAAAAAACTACAAACAAATAAATAACTGAAAGTAGCCATATAAACCTGTGATGCAGAAGGAAGTAGAAACGGTTCATTGTCGGGGTTTATTATCACACGCCCAAGTAACTCTGCAGCCGCGCAATGCCAAGCTTTAATAGAAGATCCCAATATTCCCAATATGGCCTGAACAGCTCGTTTCTCCCTTTTTTCAAATAACACAAAAAAGATTATTAAAAAATATATATATAGCACAACATATAACTATATAAGTTATATATTCTTACGTGATTTTGATGTAGGAAGGCTTTGATGAGCTAAAGATTCTAAGGTCAAGCATTGGAGCCAAATTAACAATTGCCTCAAGACAATTTGTTACAAGTTCTTCATCCTCTGTCAACAATGAAGTAGATGCATTACTAGCCAGAAGAATAAACAAAAATCTTTTTTTGGTCAAGTATTGAAAAACGGTAATTCGGATTATAAAGAGTAAAATGCCATTTCGTCCCTAAGGTTTGGCTAGTTTTGCGACTTTCGTCCAAAGGTTTGTTTTTCTGCATCTGGATCCAAAAGGCTTGAAATCTTGCCGTTTTCATCCACCCGACTAACTCCGTTTGTTTATTATGTTAACTTGAAGGGTATTTTAGTATTTTTAACTGAAGTACAACTTTATAATGCATAAGGTACATCATCTCTGCTTCTCTCTCTCTCTCTCTTTGCACTCTAGAGAGAGAGAGAGTAAAAGAGATAGAGAAGCAGAGATGATGTACCTTATGCATCATAAACTTGTCCAATAGTTAAAAATACAAAATACCCTCAAGTTAACAGAATAAACAAACGGAGTTAGTCGGGTGGATGAAAACGGCAAGATTTCAAGCCTTTTGGATCCAGATGTAGAAAAACAAACTTTTGGACGAAAGTCGCAAAACTGGCCAAACCTTAGGGACAAAAATGGCATTTTACTCAATTGTAAAAATATATTGTATTCTGATTACCTGTAGCATGGTTCTCCATACACTGGAAGATTGTTTCCAGACAATGGCGATGTTGAACCATGATGACTTCATTTTCTGGCATAAAAGAAAAGTTCCTAAGAACATTTGATGCAGCAACAGCACAAAGTTGCTTTTCAGCCCGCCCTTCATCGTCCAGATTAAACAGACCGTTCTCCGCAAGCCACCATTCTGACGGGTGAGCTTTAGTTGCTTTTTTCTGCAGGGATACATCAGAAACCGAACCAGACCCTATGCTGCCATATAAAAAGCAAATATGAAGGTTGCGCAATATCGGAACATAAAAAAGAGTAAATTGCCACTTTCGTCCCTGAGGTTTGGTCACTTTTGCGACTTTCGTCCAAAGGTTTGTTTTTTCGCGTCTGGGTCCAAATGGTTTGAAATTTTGCCATTTTCATCCGACTCGTTAAGTCCATCCATTTTTCTCCGTTAAATGAGGGGCATTTCCGTCTTTTTAGCATTTTTTATTAAAAAAACAACACTATAAGATATAAAGATCCACCTCTGTTGACTTTCTTCGCACCCAAACCCTTTAATCATTACAAAAAAATTGTCTAAAAAACGAAAATACCCCTGACTTGACGTTAAATACTGGATGGAGTCAACGAGTAGATGAAAATGGCAAGATTTCAAAACCTTTTGGATCCAAATGCGGAAAAACAACCTTTGGACGAAAGTCGCATAACTGGCCAAACCTCAGGGACGAAAATGGCATTTTACTAAAAAAAAATGTTCACTTGTCACATGAAATTTACTTTGTATGGGGTATATCATTTCCGAATCCGCTAACAATGGCGTTAACACCTAGTGATCTTGTTCTTGGTGTCTTTACGAGCTCTTTTGGGAGAGCGATATCCCGCCAGTCATCTATCTGTAGTTGTCATACAAAGTATATATAAGGAAAATAGTAGTTTTGACATTATACGAAAACTAAAAATGATAAAGATAGATGTTTATAGAAGAGTGGTCACGTACAACTTGGAGAAGGGCATCGAGCAATCCCGGTATCTTTGCAAGTGGAGTTGCGTCTTTCCGCACGTCATCTTTCTCTTTGAATGAAAGTAAAGTAAGTGCGTTCAGTGCCCATGTTAACTCACTTTTTAATCCACTTTGAAGAGCAAGAACAATCCTTTTGGTGTTTTGGTCTGCATAAGAGGAACAACGATTATATTCAAATTCCCAACTTCACTTGCTATTAATCGAATTCATAAATGTAAGGGATCTTACTGCTCCTTATTGACCAAAACAAAATGACCTAGCACGCATCACAACAATGCAACTGAAGTATGGTGAGGTCTATTAACAAAACAAAGAATCGAACATATGACTAATGGACGAAGGCGGTGCCATTGCAGTATATCTCTCAGTATTTCTCCTACAAAGGTTGTATGGAACAAGAAGTTGTTTAAAGCCTTGTACGATTTTAGCCTTCAGTTGGTCATCGTCAAATTTGTTGTTCATTATGTTATGCTTTGGTAGCTTCTCATAAACATTAAGCTTGATTCAAACACGTAAAGAAACAAAAAAAATCCATCTTTGTTGGTTATAACACCAATTCAAGGACATAAAGTCTGTTTGATCCAAAGAGGAAGAAAAATACGGGGGTAGAAATGTGCAATATAATGAAAGGCTCACATACGACAAAGCAAGTGACAAAGAGATTCCAGTTTATGATACATTTCAAGACGTCTAGCAAGAGCCTATTAATGAAGAAGTCGGATATGATCCATAAACCACTAAACCAGTGATGAATCTAAGGCTCCACATAATTATTCAATATATTCATCCCAAATGAGGAAGAGACTCCTCAAGTAAGCGGGAGTCGTGTTGTGTGGTACTTGTTGTTAAGAGGTATCACTACTGAACAGAACTAGACAGCTGTCGAATAGCAGCGTTAATTTGCTGCTGATGGTCAACTGTTTTGATCAAAGCTCCTGCTGCTGATCAACTGAAACGCGCAGCCACCTGCTGATTTCGATTGGCTTCTATTTGACGACACAAACTCAGAACAGTGAACGGTTGTTCACGGCTGAGCAGCGACAGAACATGGGCAGTGGTAGGCGCAAACAGAAAACAGAACTGGAACTCTCCGATCACGCAAAACAAACTCACACAGAAACTGAAAAAAAAAAAACTCACACAAGAATATATGTGGTTAGGTCTGAACTGACCTACATCCCCAGCTACACTAGCAAGTCGATATTATTGATACGGTGCTAAAAATTACAATTACCTAAGGGATTATATCAAACCAAACAGTTAGCAATCCATATTAGACTCAAACCAATTTCCGAAAAACTTAGAAAATAAGCCGGCTATATTCAAATCAGACGAGATCAGCCAACTTGTGTTACTTTCAAATCAGGGTCAGTGGTTGAAAGGATAAGGCCGGCTTATTGTAGGGTTGGCTTCCCCTTTAGGTCGGTTGATCCTCCATATTCAACATCCCTATCTGTTAGGAACCTAACACGAACACAAACAAAGAAACTGAAAAAGAAGAGACATGGAGATTTAACATGGTTCGGTTGGTGTAATCTACATCCATGGGTTTCAACTAGTACTCTTTTATTTAGGTGCTCACATAATTACAACCTTAAGACCTAAGTAGTTAATGCGGTAAAATATCGGATATCAGTCAATGACCAATATTTGAGATATCGGTTATCGCGGTGAGATATCGGTAATTTTAATATCATGCTAAATTAATATACATAGCAATTTAACACTAAAAATTCAATATACTCTCCTACCATTAACAAATTAACCTTTTGCAACTTGCAAAACACTAACTATTGTAACAAGTAGGAATTGATTAAGACTAAAAACACTAACAATCAACAATTAAGACTTAAAACACTAATAGCAGCAATAGGAAGAAAGACGAATGGTAGAACGAAGAAGAAAGGTACTGGTATCGGGAAAATTGGTCAATATCGTCGATATTATCGGTACGGATATTCTGACTGATATTTTGCACTAATATCTCACCAGGGGACCGATAACCGATATATCACTGATATTATCAGGATATTAACTACATAGGCTAAGACCACTATTTATAATACAAAATTAGGGCAACAAGCTTTCAAATCAAGAAGACATAATAACTATGGCACATTGCATGAAAATCAAATAAATTTCGCAAGTGAAACAACTAAACAAGACATAATTATAACTTAAACAACACAATAACTACAAATTACTAACCTCTAAACCTAAATTAGCAATCTAATCTATGTCAATTTACTCTACAGAACCAGTAACTAAACAATTTTAATGTTTCAGTAACAATAAACGAGTAATAGCAGAATTAGGGTTTTGAAATTACTGACCAGCGAACAAAGAGTGGATTTGGAGCGACGGTCCAAGGAGTGTAGACGGTGCTGCCGCCTCGGCCAACGCCGCTGCCGCCATGTTGCTGGCGGTGCTGCCGAACGGACGGCCTCTCTTCGCCGGTGTGCCGGAGCCGCCGGAACCTCCGCCTTGCTTACCTAGCTCTCGCTTCTGCATCTCTGTTTGTGTAAGAAACTCGTTGTGATGGGTTTTTTTTTTTTAATTTAAACAAGCCACCGTATTTTTTTACTTTTTTTAACCGCCAGTGTTTTACTCTAAACTTTTTTTAACCGCTAGTGTTTTCACCCTTTCCCAAGACTTTCAAGATACACAATTACACACCCACTGTCGAACCAACAAAAAGACTAAGATTAAAAAGAAAAATAAAACAAGAGGAAAAAAAAAGGAATAGGGGAAAATGTTGACTCCAACTGGGGGTAGGGATCGTGAATTTGAACCAACGTCACCCGAGTTCCAAGACTTTCAAGGTACACACTAACCGCCGAACCAATCGTTGTTTTGTTAATTGAATCTGAAACAACATACACACATACATAAAAAAGAGAGGAAGAGAGAATTTGTAGTGCTCAGCATTATTCATGTTGACTACCATAATTAATATAGAGTGTAATCACTCGTAATGTTACCACTTTAATTTATAAATTTATAGGAGTAAAGTGCAATTGCGTCTTTGTACTAGTCCTAATTGCTCCTTGGGTCCCTCAAACTTGCAATTTCTAGTTTGAGTCCCTCACCATCACACTTTGTAGTCATCGAGTCCTCGACATTAATCGTTATTACTCCGTATCATTTGCAAATAGGGTAATTTAGTCATTAACTATCAATTTATTGGGGGCATTATGGTCTTTCTCTCGTACATTCAAGAATAACTTATCATCCATTCCCTTTCACTCGCATTTCACCCTAACCCCCTTGACCGTTAACTCAAAACCCATTTTCCCCATCAGCTGCATTCACTGGAATCAAGCTATATGTAATGGCTTGTGGTTACTAGATGATTTGTCATATGCCAGAAGATGATATTAACCTTGAGGAATACTATGGTAAGTTTGTTTCATTTTACTTTATAAAAACCAAATGTGAACTATTTTTAGTGAATGCTCGTGATACTCCGGGTTACAGCATACAAGCCTGTATAGTTTACATTGAAAGTGTTTTATGGCGCTTAGTTCTCTAACTTCCCTTATAAGGCATATGTAAATGGTAAGACTGATTTCATTGATTGTATTAATATTGAAGATTTTGGATGTGATGTGTTAAAAGAAATGGTTAAGAATATAGGATATTCATGTGATATGGTTTTTTTACTTTCGTTATAAAATTCCTTATGTGTGTTTTGATTTGGGTCTTAAGTCGTTGAGTAATGATAGTGATTTTTCAAGCTTGTTTGATCATGTACGAGGGGTTAAAGTTATTGAGTTATATGTTGAACATTGGAACTCACATGTGTTGATGAACTCATTACTTCACCACATACTACATGTTTTATGAGTTAAGGTTATTGGATGTTTGTTGTAGTAAACAATGTTTGATGTCTTTTCCTTCATAAACAATCTTCTCATGTTGTCATGGTTATGTTATGTGTTATGTTGAACAATGTGGATGTGTTAAGTTATGTAACCGTTATACTATGTATTAGCCTTTGAACAATATGTAAGTTTTTGGATGTACAAATGTGGTGTTATGTTATGTATTAGCTTTTGAACACTGTGTATGTTTCTTTGATGTGCAAATACGGTAACAATGCAATAAAGAAACGAAACAGAGACTGACATTTATTTTCATTTGTGAAACACATCTAACCAAACATGATATAGTAGAGTCCACACTTATTTTCAATGACAATCATAATCTAAGCACTCGTCTGAATCTTCCTCACCTTCGTATAAGAGGTCCGAATGCAAGTACGTGCACCAAAAGAGCATAATACATTCGATTTCATGTACCATTTTGAAGACGATTTGGAAGATGGTGAAAATGATGATTAAGACATTGAACGATTAGGAAGGATGAACAATTTGGAACGATTTAGGGTTGTATAACCAGGTTGGGGAGGGAAGGTAAAGAATTTAGTAAGGGTAATTTGGACATTTTGCTTATTTGCAAACGGTGGAGTAACAGAGTTAAGGCCACAGACTCGATCGACTACATAGCATGATGGTGAGGGACTGGTACTAGAAATTCAAGTTTTAGGGATCCAAATAACAATTTGGACTATAGCATAAGAGCGCAATTTGCAGTTTACCTAGATTATAGATATGTATACTGAACTATAGAAAATATTACAAATTGTATCAAAATGTAGAATGTATCTAACTTGATAAGGTCTTCAAATGGGATATATAAGAGGGTAAGCTTCTAGAGTGAACACTAGTGTATTTGCGAACTGAGTGAACAAATCCTTGCCATTGATCTACACACGTGTATGGCTAGGATTTCATCATCAAATCATAATATACACTAGTATATTTCATCATCACACGTGTATGACCAGGATTAGTTCGTACAGTTCGCAAATACACTAGTGTTCACTCTTGAACCTAATCCATATATAAGAAATATACTTCAAATATTAAAAGTAATAAATTGATAATGTCGATGATTTTATAATGTTTTAAATTTTCGTCTGTTTAATTATATTGTTTAATATTATTATATTATTTAATAGGAGAGAGATTAAATAAAATAATGTGAGAATGAAGTAGAAAATGACACGTGTACGAAATATACTTCAAATATTAAAAGTAATAATAAATTGATAATGTTGATGATTATACTCTTTTAAAATTTTCGATTGTTCAATTATATTGTTTAATATTATCATATTATTTAATAGGAGAGAGATTGAATAAAGTAAATTGAGAATGCATCAGAAAATGATACGTGTTCAGAAAAGATTTTCGTTTATTAGTGTAGAAAGATTTCAAGTATTATAACATACTTAAATAACATTTTTTATTAAAAAAAGAAGAAGAAGCTTCTAATAAACAGACTTTTGAGACGATTTGTCTTGGGTTTTTAAAATTTAAATAGGTTAGTAGATATATGTCGCTAATATGTGAACATCACCATATATTCCGGTTGCTACAATACAACTAGTAACATTTGAAAAAATCATTATTGGTCCACCCTACTAGACTATATAATTGTACATGAAATAGACTATATAATTGTATAAGATATTTTGAAAAAAATCATAATTGGTTAACCCTACTAAACTATATAATTGTACATGGAATAGACTATATAATTGTATAGGAATGAAATGTATACATAGTTTGGAATAAATATTTAATACTTTTATTTTAGGTTTTAAGATAACGCCCCGCTTGTGATATGCGCATATAATGTATATATACGTGGGCGTTTGGTTGGCAAAAGTGAAAGTGCACTAATTTTAACGTTATTTTACTAATTTCGTGAAAATAACGTTAAAAGAGGGGATGGTTAATCATGCATCATGTGATGGCGTTGATAGCCGAAAGACAAGGAAGTAAATGCACTAACGGATTTTGTCTTAATTGCTGAGTGTTATATGCTTTTTGTCCAAGGCTTGATGCAAAACCACTATCCAGCCGGGGGTCTCACTGGAAGCAGCCTCTCTATTCCTATGGGGTAGAGGTAAGACTGTCTACATCTTACCCTCCCCAGACCCTATCTTAGCTCTGCTATTGGTGAGATTTACTGAGTATGATGATTTTAAGTTCTAAAATCTTTTGCGTTGTAACAAGTTACCGTATCATATACTTGAACAAAGACTTATGTATTCGTTATACTAATTTATTTATTTGTTTATTTTTAGCAATTGTTTTAGTTTTAGTTACTTGTATCACTAGTTCGAATTGTTTGTGTGCTGTTTGGTTTTGAGCCGAGAGTCTTTTTTAAAACAGTTTCTTTATCTATATGGATAGAAGTAAGGTTTGTCTACCTGTCACTGTTCTTATACCTCACTGATAATATTGCTATTTGTGTGATTTAGTATGTACACTTGTTGTATATGTTAAAATTATAAGAAAGCATAAAAAAATAAAAAAAAAATATTAAAGTGATAAAAGTTTACATTAAATTAAAGTAAAAATTAAAAGCTAACAATAATATATGAAAACATATTAAAAAGTTTACTAAAAGAAAACAAATTATTAAGTCTATATAGAAGCCACAAAAATTAAAGTTTTATCAAGTCAAAAATATTATAACTCTACCTGTTCTAAATATAAAATTATCTTTCCTTTTAATATCAATAGTATTATTATTATTGTTCAATAAAAATACAAATTATTTAACATGCCAACTAGGATAAGACTCGTCCCGAACAGGTAGCGTAAAAAAAACACGAAAACTGAAAATGGATGAAATTTTACCGGCTCGGTACCACTCGGTAATGGTATCACTGAAAATACCGAAATCAAGGGTACCAAAAGCGAAAACATGAAAAAATATTGGTATCAATTTATGTTCGGTTTGATATAATACTAGTATCAATACTTGAGAAAAAAAAATGCTTATATCTATGCCAATCACTAATATAATTGTTGTTTTCAACCATATTATTATTCGTAAATTTCCAAAAGAAAAAATAGCATAAAGTGTTCATGATCAAGTAAACTTTCTTTTCATAGGAAGCAAATAAATATTCTTTTTAATCCCTTGTATCAATCAGTATTGTTTATTTTGTTTACAATAACCTCACAAACTTGATTCCGATAACATGGATGAAACTATCATAGAAAGTCACAAATCATTGATTGCTCTCATTCAAACACGTTTAACTTTGCATTCTCTTTTTATTGACAACCAACGCACCAAAAAAACGTTGGTGCTATATGTGTAGATGAGATTAGAGATGAGCATAAAAACCGGTTCCGAACCAAACCGGTAGAACCGAACTGGAACCGGTTCCAGTTCCTACCCGACATTAAGTAGAACCGGGTTCCGGGTTCAAAATACCCGTTGGTTCCATCCCGGTTCCACAATTTTACCATTTGAATCGGGTAGTAACCGGTTCTAACCGTACCCGGTTCCTACCCGTACCCGGTTCCTACCGTTGGAACCGGTTCCTGACCGTTATAAGTAGGAAAGGGTTTATATACAAAAAAAAAACGATTTTTTAATCAGGAACTGGTTCCACCGGTAACATTATATCAGGAACCGGTTCTGAACAGTAAAAGTCAGATTTTTACTGTCAGGAACCGTTCTGAACAGTAAAAGTCAGGTTTTTACTGTCAGGAACCGGTTCTGAACACTATCAGGAACGGTTCCGCACCATACCGGTTCCATAATACCCGTACCCGGTTCTACACGGTTCCATATTCTTGGTGTGAACCCGGGTAGGAACCGGACCCGGTTCCACACCATACCCGGTTCCAATGACATCCAAGCAGAACCGGTTCCGGGTAATAATAAAACCCGATTATGCCCATCTCTAGATGAGATCGACATTCCTCACTGATTTATGTTTGTGTAGTTACCCAAATGGAAACTTCTCTAAAAATCACCTATTTTGTATTACTCTTGCTAAAACACAATTAACCAGTGAAGATCTTCCATCGTACACAACTAATCTAACAAAAATGCCCTTAAAGTGGTAAAAGTTTCTAATAAAATAACTATCAAAAGCTATCAATCTGTTATGAAAGCTTATTAAAGAAAAGTTTATACAAAATCAAAATGTTAAAAGTTATATAAAAGCGAAAGAATTTAGAGTTGTATCAAGACACAAATATTATCTCTACTTGTTCTAATATAAATATATCATCAGTAGTAGTAGTAGTATTTACGATTCAAATAAAAGAATTAGTAGTAATATTATTGTTCAATAAAAACAGAAATTGTTATAAATATAAAAAAGAGTAAAATGTCATTTTCGTCCCTGTTGTTTGTTAAAAATTGTCACTTTAGTCAAAAAAAAAAATTCTTGCCATTATCATCCCTGACGTTTCTAAAACATGTCAGTTTCATCCAAAATGTTAACCATAGTAAAGATTCGCGGGTTAAAGAAGGGTAAATTTGTCATTCAACTATTTATTTGATTTTTAGTTTTCACCTTATTTAATTAATATAACACTCTCTTTCTTCTCCCCTTTTATTCCTTCATAAACCCTAAAACCACGATCCTCAATTTGACACCATAGCCAATCGACAAGTGAAGAAAAAAAATGTTCTTTTGCGGTCATGTAAATCCGAACTTTATTTTCATCACCGAACCAACTATGGCCATGTAAACTTCGGTATCATAGCTATAAGCTTTCTTTATAATCTCATTCTTTGTACTAAGTTGCATTATCTGTACAATTTTTGTGATGGGTCTACTTGTTGATTGTTTTTAAGCAATCAGTATGAAAACACCCACCAACTGTTTGGTTATATGCTAATTATGCACTTTGATTGTTGAGGTTTCATGTAACTTGATTGAAATTGATACAATTATTGGTGTTAATTAGTAGAAGCAATAACTGGGTATGACCTAACAAGAATCAAAATAAAAAGGGGCTATCTTTTCAAAATTTAAGAATGAATTAACATGAAGTTGTCTTGAAATTATGATGAACTGTGATCAACTGTGAAAAAAAAATCTAGAATGAGCAATCTTACATGTTGGATTGTCGTTTGTGTTTATGAAGTAACCAAACTTTCATGACTATGCTCGAGAATATTGGATCAGATTCACATCACTACTAGTCCAAGAGGATACAGTCGCTGTCCAGGCTTTTCCGTGGTCAAGAGAGTTTAAAGAACTAGCGATATCCTCATTCGGTCACCTTTGGTTAGTTCAACAGGTTTGGCTTGGTTGGCTTCAAACGTTTTTAGGAGCCATAAAGGCATAAAGATCAAGCTAGAATCATGACAATTGAGACTAGGGGACATGAAGAGCAAGCTAGAATTATGGCACTCAAGAATAGAAGATTGAAGTTTTATTTAGTTATTAGTGGGGGTAATGTTCATTATGTATATTGTTTCTCATTGAATTAAACCAATGTACCAAGTTTGAATGAATGAATGAATGAATGGATATGTTTTATGTTATATACCTAATTTGCTGAATGGATATGTGTTTTTACTATGTACAGATTGATGGTAACAATGGTTTAGCATATATCTTTAATACACAGATAAAAAAAGGAAAAAATCCATAGAGTTTGTTAATAAGTAGTTTAAAGTTTCACTTGGTATGCATTTCGTTTAAGGGTGTTAAACGGGTCGTGTTCGTGGGCTGGCGGGTTCAACCCAACTCTAACCCGAAAATTTTAGACGAACCCAATTACGACCCGAACCCGAAAACCGTGTCATATATATGAACCCAAACACGACCTGAATACTAGCAGGTTGACTCGAACACGACCCGTTCAACCCAAATTTTATTTCGTTCATATCACCAACATCTGATTCTGTTTTAACAACTCGATCTTGCACGTCACTTGATTTTACCGTTTTACCCCTTCTTTGTGTACAAAAGAAGCATTATGATTTCCACTCCTAGAAGCTTAAGCATTACTGGTTTGCCTTGCGAGGCCTACAAATGAGGTGTACGGAGTCTGGCCATTTCCCTACGTTTGGGCTGGGGTTCTGCTGGAAACAAAATTTCAGTCCATTTGATAATTTCAACATGAGGTGCCAGTAATAAAAACATATGCATATTATAAAAGGACATGTTTATTGCAGCATATTTGTCGTATATTTGCAGTCTTAAAAAACTGCATTTAAAAGGAAGTTAAAATACATGTTTATAACATTACAGTGGTAGTTAAAAGACGTCTACATTGCAACATATTTGCAGCCTTAAAACTGGATTTTAAGTTCCATAAGTGGTAAATAAACTGCATATTTGCAGCCTTAAAAAGACATGTTCATTGTAGCCATGATCATCATATCATAAATACCATAAAAATCAAACCATCAAGTTCATTGCATACCAAAAGACATGTTCATAACAGTATTAAAACATAACCACCATCAAACAAAACATATGTTCTTAACACATACATAACATCAACCAAAAGATATGTTCAAAAAATTAAACAAAAATCTTGGACACAAATGCTAGCCTACTCTTGAACAACCCCTTCCTGTTCTGCTTGCCCCTTACAGGTTCTCCTGTTGTGGCCTCTTTGACCAC
Source organism: Scalesia atractyloides (assembly GCA_947069175.1). Lineage (NCBI taxonomy): Eukaryota > Viridiplantae > Streptophyta > Magnoliopsida > Asterales > Asteraceae > Scalesia > Scalesia atractyloides. The sequence goes on along the minus strand of CAMTDV010000018.1, from coordinate 3,123,303 downwards.
ACCTGTCACATTTTACAGTGTCTCCCTTCTTTGACATCTTCCCACTGGTAGCCATCTTTTGACTTAACTCACTGATCTCCACAGCAGACTTCTTCCTCTTTTTCTTTGGTCTCCCAACTTGTTTGTGATGCTTTGGAGCAGTTAACTTTATTGGGCATGAAGGAGTCCACAGGTCTTGACCGTTGACGGGATCTATGGTATGGGAATATACCTCCTTCCAAGTTTCCAACCAGTAACATCGGTCAACCCATTTCTCTAGGATACCATCATCTTGTCCATGGAGTGCCAAGTTCCAAATACATGCAACTGCATGGCATGCCAGTCAAGTCCCATTTTCGGCATGAGCAAGTCCTTAGGTCCAACCTTACTATCTTATGATCTCCCCTTGGGCCAATTACCTGATACTTATTGATGCAATTAAAGATTACTGTATGATCAGTGGCTTCTTGTTTAATTTTTTCTAATGTTTCTGTAGCAGTTGGAGTTAGAGGGCCTTGAGACTTTGCAATCAGCTTGTGAACCACAACATTCCTCCTCATTAGGTATTCCCTAATGTATTCTAGGCAGGTAATGATAGGCTTGTCCCTTGCATTTATCAGTTGCCTATTGAACACCTCACATAAGTTGTTTAACAATACATCACATTTTGCCCTACCTGTAAAATAAATCATATATAAGCTATATTTACAATTTGGTTAACAGGTATAACAAAAAATCACATCTTACCATTGAATTGAGATCTTGACCAATGTCTTGATGGGATCTCTTTCAACCAAGCATGTAGGCCTTTATCCTATTCCAGAATAGATATCATTGCCCTATTAAACCATGGTGTTGTTGCACTTGCACAATTCCAAAAAAGGTTTTTAAACTTATCACCCTTCCATTTTTGTTTCATGTTCTCATGTATATGTCGTACACAATAACTATGCTCTGCACTCGGAAATACCTTAGCAAGTGCAGGTATTATACCCTATGTATGAATTGACAACAGTTAGCACATATTAAAATGAAAATAGTAAACACAATATAAAGTAGAACAATACCTTTTGTCTGTCACTTATGAAACTGAAGTTAGAATTTGATGCGAGATTCAGATGATCTCCTAAACACTCTAGAAACCAACACCAGGAACTTTTGGTTTCAGACTCAACCAATGCATAAGCAACGGGATAAATCCCATTGTTTGCATCCACTCCTACTGCCGTTAAAATTTGGCCAGGGAAGGGCCCCTTCATAAAGCAACCATCCAACCCACGTATTTCTCTCCCATTGATCTTAAAACCTTCTTTTAAAGCACCAAAACATATATAAATCCTCCTAAAATGCCTTGTTTGGCTGCTAGGATTAAAATCTGGCTCTACATCTATTTTAACCGTTGCTCCTGGATTAGATCTGATCAATTCTTCAGCATAATCCCTAAGAAGTCCATACTGAGACTTATAATCTCCTTGAACCTTATCTATTGCAAACATCTTAGCCCTGGCCAATTGATTAGCTGTGATCTGTACCTGGAATTTCTTTTGAAGTTGATCTTGCAGAGCTGCCAGAGGGATGTTAGGATTGACCCGAACAATTGGTTCAACCTCCTTTGTCAACCAACTAATTGTGAATAAGCTAACATTCCTTGTATGAAGACATTGATGTTCCTTTTGAAGTGTTTTAACAACCCGAGTATCCGGTGTTTTCAAATGGTTGGATATGTGTAAAACCATGAGCAAGTGGGCGGGGGAATCTTTCTTTTAGGTGCAGGTTTTGATTGCTCTAAATTATTTGAAGACGAAGCTTGTTGGGACCCACCACCCCTTTTTGTTTTTGAAATAATGCCCCGCCTTTTGTTCCATCCACGTTACTATCACAACAAACTAATTTTGGATTTATCCCCCTACACACCACACGAAACCTTCTTGTATCATTCCTAGTAATAAACAATTGCCTTCTTGATTCTACTGCATGTTTTTTGACAAGTTCCTTTATGGCTTCTCTATTATTAAATGCTTGACCAACATAAAAAGGGCAATCCGAAGATTGTTTTGCTTTTCTCTTACTTTTCCTAATACTCCTGACTGCCCTCTGCAATTTATTGTCATCATCAAGGTCACTAAGACTATCAAAGTCATCTAAATCAACTTGAGCATCACCTATATCTTCTTCACAAACATTGTCTTCCACTTCATCACTAAGATCAAAGTCTACAACAGCCCTAAATTCATCAATATCTACATCATAGTCCTCTACTAAGTTGTCATCATCAACTATGAATTCAGAATCAACATCATCCTCACTTCCTTCAGTTCTGTGAACATTTACCTCATTCGTCCTCTCATCATCTTCCTCATAACTACCCTCATAACTTCCATCATAACTTCCCTCATCATCTAATCCACCCCCTTCATCAACTTTCTAGACATGTTTAGCATTGTGGTCTTGAATCAGCTCTCCTGAATCAACATTAGGTTCTAAATCAAGAACCTTTTGAGCATTCTCAACATATATGTCTAACAACTTAGTAACTCGAGTATGCTTTATCAATCTAAGAACATCAGAATCATTGGCTAATGGTCTTAACCCAAAATCCATGTCTTCTCCGGTACCCTAAAATGGTATCTCAGATCATTTAAATCAACTTGCTCATAACCAAGTGATATCATCATATCATTCATTATTATGATAGAAAAATAATCTGTGTTAACCTTGTCAACATATGTGATTACTCCCCTTTGATAACTTACTTCTGGAAACGTAGTGAGTTCACCTCCATGGTGAATTCCCAGTGTAAATAAATTAGGATTGTTGGCTGAAAAGTGTAAAACACATGCATTAGTATACAATCACATTAGTTTTTTGGAACAAAATTCAACAAAATAGTAAGCCGACATACCATATGCGATTTCAGGAATGAAGGGTTTATCATGCGCCCGAACAATCCACATGGCGTCGTTTCCATCATCCATTGATCAATAAACGGAGACTTAAGCAGGATTGTGATTAGAAATAGGGTTTAGGATTTCTCAGGTCGTCGACGTGAGGGTAGCAAAGAACTGTTGCATGTACGTATTAGTTTGATTAGGGTTTATGGAGGCATTAAAGATATTATATTAAATGAGGTGAAAAATAAAAATTAAATAAATAGTTGAATGACAAATTTACCCTTCTTTAACCGTCAATCTTTACTATGGTTAACATTTTGGATGAAACTGACACATTTTAGAAACGTTAGGGATGATGATGGCAAGAATTTTCTTTTTTGACTAAAGTGACAATTTTTAGCAAACCACAAGAACGAAAATGACAGTTTACTCTATAAAAAAAATACAGGAAGATGACACTATGACATCATACCAATATTTCTTTGCTTCCCCAAGTGCATATATTATAAGTTATTGTGCCTTCATTTCCAACACGCCAAAGGCTAATGTAAATTATTTATGAATATCTAAAAGAAAATAACAAAAAGTGTTCATCAAGTTTTTTTTCTTTATAAATTATATAATTGATTTTGCAACCACGTTATTATTTATAAATATCTAAAAGAAAATTACAAAAAAGTGTGCATCAAGTTTTCTCATTTAAAATTAAATGTTCATCAAGTAAAACTTATTTTCTCTGAAAGCCAAAAACTATTCCTTTTAACCGTTTGTAGTCTGAGTAAAAACTACATAGAATATCACATGTCAGACTGTTATTAATTTTTATCAATTAAACATGTTAATCGTCGAGTTCTCCTTTTATCGACAAACAACCCATCCAAAACACATTAGTGATATTTAAGATCAGACATTTCTTACAAATTTATCTTTGATAAACCAGGTGAAAACTTCTCTAAATAAGATTTGCTACACCTATGAGTTATGACAATGAGAAAATCCAAAATCATAAAGCATACGGATTAGCTATTATAAGTAGAGATTTTATGGAATAAGCAACTGATATCGGTACATCATTGGTGTGTTAAACGCACACCAACCCCCATATTGTCATATAACAATACGATATTGTGTCATACGAGCCGTATGAGAGGGTTAAGCTTGCTATATAACCTACACGGGAGGGTGTTTCTCCCCTAAACGACCCGTACCAACTTATTTCCGCCCATCTATACAACCCATATAATGTAACATATGCCATGGTGTCCACATTTTAGAGTGATGCATGAATACAATAAGCACCTTATGGAATATGTTTCTTTGAGAACGGTTAACTCACATACCATCTAATCGTACTCCTAAATCTACACAATAAGACTATAACCCACAATCACTTTAGTAAAGACACCATTACGAACACAACAGTGATCCGAGATGCATGAATCAGGTTCAAACCCTAAACCATTTCGGTTGGTTAACAAAAAGTCAAATTATGTACACACGCTTGATCCGAGGTGCACAAATCAAGTTCAAATCCTAAACCAGTTCAGGTTGGTCAACAAAAAGTCAAATCCGGTTTCAATTTTAAACCACTTCGGGTTTTGTTGGTTGTTGACTAGTTTTAAGCGCAACAGATTTAGCCGGTTTCAAATAAGAATATTCTAAACCGGTAAGAATATACTAGTTTGATTGTGCATAGTACCGCTAGATTACAAACCCTTTGATCTCAATGGAAACAACCGACATGTACATTTAACCTTTCTATATTATTATAATAATAAGAAAAGATAAAAATCTTTTTTATACTATAAAAATCAGAGAAAAAGATAATGGGGACACCCATAAAAACCTAAATAAAAGGACGTTGAGGTAGAAGGATAACTGGAGTGTATTCCACCACAGAGAGTGAGATACGATTGGCGCCCAACTATCTCGCTAAAACAAATCTAACCCACTTCAAAAGGGATCATTTTGGATACAACCCTTCAACAATTTCGATTTTCATCAGGTAATTCTCGATCTTTAACAATTTTCTTGATTTCTAGCATTAAGTTTCTTGAACTGCCGAAATTGTTGCGATTTGTATAGTTTTATTACAATTTTGGGGTTATTTGATGTTTGATTTTGCTTGAATTTCTGGTGGTTATGAGAAAGTTTAGGATAATGACATTGAAAGTTTGAAATTGACAGTGTGGTATGTTTGAGGAATGTTTGTAGACTATCACTCTCATTATGTGAGAATTTTTTGTTAATTTTACTAATTTACTAGCTGTTTTTATGTTTTGGATAGTGACATATAGTAAATTATCTTTCTTTTTGTGTAGAAAGTATGATTAGTTTGTAATTTGGGTTAATCTTGGTAGTTAGATTGGCTAGTTGGTTTGAAAAAGCGCGAGGTGCTCCGAGGCGTTTAGATCTCGAAATCGGGGACTATGTGTTATGGGGGCTCCATTGGGGTACATAAAAAAGTGTTGACATGGCGCACTTTGTTTTCACCCTTCACATTACTAAGGAGTGTTGTGTGTGTGTGGGGGGGGGGGGGGATTGTCCATCGGGGATTTACGTGAAATGTGGTATTGGGTTGAGGTGAATCTAAATGATTATATATTAATTAAGTGATAATGGATTTTAATAATCCAAACTATTAGCTGTTGGCCGGCAACAGTCCAAACTTCAAAAATAACCAGTGATGGTCCCACATTTTCACATATTGTAAACTAATGGACCTTTCCTAACAGAACCTTAATTTCTTTTTGTCCCCTTATCCTTTTTCGGTTTAGTAAAGGTCATTGGTTTACAATATATGAAAAGGTGGGACCACCATCGGTTATTTTTGAAGTCCGTTGACGGCCAACGGCTAATAGTTAGGATTATTAAAATCCAAATCTCGCCCCACGCCCACGCCCTGCTGAGGTGGCACCGATGGTGCCCCTTTTGGAGCTTATAACACATAGGTTGACGCAAGTGCTTTGTCTACATGAGGCATTGATGTACAACCAAATAAGCGTTATGTACAACCAAAAGTTGAATATATCTCATGTGTTTTGCGCATTATTATCAATTAAATTATTCTTATTTGTTTTATCCCTTTGGTTGTTTTTACATATCACCCTTGTACAGACCCTAATTTTAACAATTTTGACCAACATGTGCATGATGCCCCGCTTTGAGGCCCTAGGCGCTTTTATGATTGCCTCGTGTGCCCCGCGCAGCAAGCCTTTTTTAAACCAAGATTGGCTATTATTTGATAGGGAATATTCCACCTAATAGTAACCAAGTTTTTTAACTGTTCCACTAAAGTCACTTTTTTCTAATCACAAAGACTCATGTTTCCATATTGTCCCGTACTCTCGTTGTGAAATATTTGTGTAGATGTTAAAAATGAGTGATCTAAATTGGAACATATATGAGACGTGGTTACTATGTAGTGATTATTCTCGTCAAGTTACGTGAAGTCGTGAAATAGCATGTAATTATAATGTAAAACACTTACTAAATTATAATCAAGTTTCATAATTGTTAAAAAAGTGTAAGTGATTTTATTGGAACAATATCGAAACTTGATTAATATTTCATTATTTTTTCTCTATTTGATATATTCACTTGTCTTCTATACATTTATTTCTCCTTAAGAGTTTCAACTTTCAAATAAGAAAGATAATTTATTGTCTAATAACGGTTAGTGCAATGTCGTCCTGATGACGTTATACGAATGAAACCAATCAAACAGGCTAAAATCGACAGCGTAATATATATCTTGTAGTGTTACTTTGATGGATGTTAAAATCTTATTACTTTTTTATGTTTGTAGAATGGGAACAGCCGGTGAAACAAAATACGGGTCATTCACCTACGAAAACCTCGAGAGGGAACCGTACTGGCCAACAGAAAAACTTAGGGTTTCCATAACAGGAGCGGGTGGGTTCATCGCATCACACATCGCTAGGCGTTTGAAAACCGAGGGCCACTACATCATTGCTTCTGATTGGAAGAAAAACGAGCACATGTCAGAAGACATGTTTTGTCATGAGTTCCATCTTGTTGATCTTCGGGTGATGGATAATTGCTTGAAAGTGACGGAAAACGTTGATCATGTGTTTAATCTGGCTGCTGATATGGGTGGTATGGGGTTCATTCAGTCGAATCACTCTGTTATTATGTATAATAATACGATGATTAGCTTTAACATGCTCGAGGCTGCCAGGATCAGTGGAGTCAAGAGGTTGGTCAACATAATCTTTTATTATTATCATTGTTGTTGTTATGATGATAAATAATTATAACCGTTGCTTTTGAAATTATGTTATTTCTAAAATGTTCAACAATCGTGTTTCCTTATCTATGCGCAGCAGTTTTTTTTTTCCTTTCAGGACGCCCTAATTTTTTTTACATAGTTCTGATCCTTAGTTTTCTGTTATTATAATTTTCCGCGTTATTATTTTTCAAAGATCTAAAATACCCTTTGATATATAACAATGATAATGGGCAAACAATCATTTTACCGTAAAAACTTTCCAAAATGATGGAATGAATCCCAAAAGTGTATTATTCCAATTTGAGTAAAATGCCATTTTCGTCCCTTAGGTTTGGCCAGTTTTGCGTCTTTCGTCCAAAAGTTTGTTTATCCGCATTTGGATCCAAAAGGTTTGAAATCTTGCCATTTTCATATGGCTCCTTACTCCATCCATATTTCTCCGCTAAGTCATGGGTATTTCCTTTTTTTGTTAACTTAAAGGGCAATTCGGTCTTTTTCAGGGTATTCATTCGGTCTTTTTACATAAAGTGAGAAAGACCGAATTGCCCTTTAAGTTAGCATAAAAGACAGAAATATCCCTGACTTAACGGAGAAAAATGGACGGAGTTAACTAGCCGGATGAAAATGGCAAGATTTCAAACCTTTTAGATCCAGATGCGGAAAAATGAACCTTTGGATGAAGTCGCAAAACGGGCCAAACCTCAGGGACGAAAATGGCATTTTACTCTTCCAATTTTTAACCTAAAGTTATGGATTTGGCAATTAAGATCATATTATGTTAGTTTGTGTCTGCTAGATTCCCTCTATCATGTCGTTATTTAAAGTCATTTGCGCATGACGATGACTTTTATAAAAACTACGTGACTTGTAACGTTTTTCTGACTGTTATGTTACATTATATAGGTTTTTCTATGCCTCTAGCGCTTGCATTTACCCTGAGTTTAAGCAGTTGGAAACCAATGTGAGCTTGAAGGAATCCGACGCGTGGCCTGCTGAGGTTATTAATTCTTGAAAAATCACAAACTACTAAAATTAGACATAAACATTCTCATCATGTCTTCCGGTTTCTTTTTTTTAATTACTCTATATTTTTACGATTGAATTTAAGCCTCAAGATGCTTACGGTTTGGAGAAACTAGCAACCGAGGAGTTGTGCAGGCACTACACTAAGGACTTCGGAATCGAGTGCCGTATCGGACGTTTTCATAACATCTATGGACCATTCGGCACATGGAAAGGTACGATCAATTTTGAAATAAATTTAAACACCAATGAAGAAAATGATTTTTACGAAATGAGTGAACTGTCATTTTCGTCCCTGAGGTTTGACCACTTTTGCGACTTTCATCCAAAGGTTTGTTTTTCGCATCTCGGTCCTTGTGGTTTCAAAATCTTGCCATTTTGGTCCCTCCATGTTTGGCTTTTGGACGAAATTGGCAAGAATTTGGAACCACGAGGACCCAGCTGTAAAACAAACCTTTGGATGGAAGTTGCAAAAATGGCCAAACCTCAGGGACGGAAATGACAATTTACTCTTAAGGAATTAAGGGCAAATTTGGAATTTCAAATATGAATCTTGCAGGCGGGAGGGAGAAAGCACCTGCGGCTTTCTGCAGAAAAGCGCTTACCGCGACTGATAAGTTTGAAATGTGGGGAGACGGTCTACAAACTCGTTCTTTTACTTTCATTGATGAATGTGTTGAAGGTGTTTTGAGGTACTCCTTTTGTTTTAATGTTAACTTGTACATCATGCAATGAAAGTTGCACTTGGTAACTAAATTAACTGGATCCGATTATGTTTCAACAGATTGACAAAATCCGACTTTCGTGAACCGGTGAACATTGGAAGTGACGAGATGGTGAGCATGAATGAAATGGCTGAAATTGTTCTCAGTTTCGAGGATAAGAAGCTTCCGATTCACCACATTCCGGGCCCGGAAGGTGTGCGTGGTAGAAACTCGGATAATACTTTGATCAAAGAGAAGCTTGGGTGGGCCCCGACTATGAGATTAAAGGTAATACATAGTGGTTGCAAAAATAGGCTGGTTGGGTAACGGGTCATAAGACACGTAGTTTTTGGTAAGAAAATTTTAATTTTATTAAATAATTAGTATCTTGGTTATGATTACAACGCTATATACTTTAAATAATTAAAAGAGTAAAGTACACGGATAGCCCTGTGGTTTTCCAAAATTTAGGATTTGGTCCCTAGCTTTCCAAAAGTACACGGATGGGATGCTCCCTATGGTTTGCACTTTGTAACGCATTTAGTCCCCAGCCAACAAATCTAAAGTTTTTAGGAGGTCCAAGTTATGGACTAAATGCGTTACAAAGTGCAAACCATAGGGAACATCCATGTACTTCTGGTGAAAATTGGGGACTAAATGCGTTACGAAGTGCAAACCACAGGGACCATCCATCCGTGTACTTTTGGAAAGCTAAGGTTCAAATCCAAAATTTTGAAAAACCAAAGGGACTATCCGTGTACTTTACTAAAAAAATAGTCTTTTAAATAAAATGATTTACAATGTTTATGCATCAAAAGTACATTTTTGTTGACTTTTGACCTGTTTTGTGTTAGCTAGTGTTTATTTGACCCTAGAGATAAAGTCGTAAAACATAACCCAAAACGATCCATCTGTAAGGGGTCGAAACTTCTTTCTCTAACACGGTGGGTTGCACGTTTTTCAAGTTAATGATAGATGAGGCTTACATATATACAACTACATGTGGTGGTTGAACTTCATACTTATATATCCATATAAGTATGCAATTATTTCAGTTCTTAAGTTATATTATCTAGAGTTAATTACTGTTTTCGTCCCTGTGGTTTGTCAAAAATCACTATTTCAGTCCATTAGTTTAAAAATTGTGATTTCAGTCTCTGTGGTTTCACTTTTGTAACCATTTCAGTCCCTGTGGTTTCACTTTCGTAACCACTTCAATCCAATTATTCTGTAAGTACAGGGACTGAAATAGTTGCGAGGTGGACTGAAATGGTTACGAAAGTGAAACCACAGGGACTGAAATCGCAAATTTTAAACTAATGGACTGAAATAGTGATTTTTGACAAACCACAGGGACGAAAACAGTAATTAACTCTATTATCTAAGATATTTGCATGTGCATATGGATACGCTTGCATATGCATATGTATACGTATGCATATAGGGAAAGACCAAAATCATCATTCCTCACTCACGCTAAATATAGAAATTTCATCGATGGTCTGACTTTTCTAAGTCAACATCTATGCATTGTTTCCGATTGATGATATCTTCCGATTCATAACACGTTGGGTTACACTTTTTTAAAGTTAAAATGATAGATGAGACTTACATATATATAATATTATTCGGTATTTGAAATCCATACATATATAACTATATAAGTATGCAATTATTTCAGTTCTTTGGTTATATTATCTAAAATATTTGCATATGGATACGGATACGGCTACATATGGATACGCTTGCATATGCATATGTATATGTATGCATATAGGGAAAGACCAAAATCATCGTTCCTCAATCACGCTAAATATAGAAATTTCATCATCGGTTTGACTTTTCAAAGTCACCATTTTGATAACATCTTTCCATTCACACTCATTTATAATAAAATGGATGCAGGATGGATTGAGAATCACATATTTCTGGATCAAGGAACAAATTGAGAAAGAAAGAGGTGAAGGTTTTGACCTCTCGGTTTACGGGTCATCTAAAGTCGTTGGGACCCAGGCACCGGTTCAACTTGGGTCACTCCGGGCCGCTGATGGAAAAGAGTGAAGTGTGATATTCTGATGTCTTAAATTCAAGATTCTGGTTTTCATGTTGTGTTGATGTATGCATGCATATTTATTTATTTGGATGTGTAATGATTTTAGCTATTTAAGAGCTCTGCTACTTCTGTGTGAACTCTGAATGTTTGTTTATTACTGTGATCTGGTTTCTATTTATGATGTTGTTCTGTAAACTGTTAATACCATAAAAACAAATAATAATAGTGTTTTTTTTTTTATACAAATAAGTTCTTCAACCTAATTTTGATATATTAGAGTTCCTTTAACTTGTGAAAGATATACATGAAAAAGCATCACTAAAGTAATATTTGTATATTAGTCTCTAACCAACCGAGCTTGAGTCAGTTTGGCTCGTTTAGAGCTTTATTTTTAAAAGCTCGAGTTTGGCTCGTGTGTAGATTTTCAAGTGAGAGCTTGGCCTTATGTATTTATTTATCTAATTATCTTTTCTACATTTTTATTTATTTATTAATTTTAATTTAATATACATGTATTCTTATAGTTCTTAAATAGCATTACATATATTATTTAATGACTTATATTATAAATTATATATAATAAATTTTATATAATTATAAGAAAACAAAAAGTTCGTTTAGACTTGCGAGTTGGCTCAAGTTCGTTTAAGCTTGACTAGATTAAAGTTTATAACAAGCCGATTTCAAGTAGCTCACGATTGGCTCCGTTCGTTTACACCCTTAGTCTTATATAGTTAAAATCCGGTAAAGTGAAAAAATGGTAAATGCACGGTACCCCTGACCGCGGAGGGTTCTCCCTCCCCAAGCTAGCTTAGCCCCATAGCTGTCTGGCTACTACCCAGCAAGATTATTTGGGCCGAGCTAGACTCGAACCCGCGTCCTCCTGTTTGGAATGGGTGAGGCTGGCCACTAGGCTGACACCTCGTGGTTGTAAAGTGACATTCATGACAAGAAAAAAAAAAGAAATAAATGGCTATGCCGTAAGAATTAGAAACTTTAATATATAAAAAATTAAGTATTGTGATTTTTTTTATACGTATTTAACAAATCAGGAGGCTTTAGTATATCACATTAGAGACTTTTTTCTTAAAAGGTAAATTGTTTTTTATATATTAAAGTTTTTTTATCATAAATAACTATAGTGTGACAACGACTGATGAGAGGGATCATTGGAAATGGGTAATGGGCTTAAATGTTGGATGGGCTTATAGATGGGTTATAGTTGTTAATGGGTAGTGGCCAGTGGGTTTTGTGGAATTGTTTGTGGATGAAGGGTTTTAATAGATTTTATTTGTTAATTTATATAGAACTAATGATTTGTTTATTTTTTTTGGTTTTAATAGATTTTATTTGTTAATTTATATAGAACCAATGATTTGTTTATTTATTTGTTAATAAGTAAAAGTTTGTAAAACAAATTATTTTATATTATTACTGGTGTGAATGATCACAAAACAATTTCATAGGTATTGGTGTTAAATTATCTTGGGTGCGCATGGTTTTCGATTATATACTATGCATAAAAATTTCTTGGGTGTTGGTGGGCACTAATTCGCCTTGCTTGGTCCGCCCTTGTTCCTAAAATGAAAATAAAAATAGAAAGTGTTAAAAACCAATTTCAAGTTTCAAAGTCGTATACCGAATCGTAAACCATCAATACGCTCGATCCGTAGATTTTGAAGGTTGTGTACGACAAGTAAAAATCAGACCATGTAACCGATAGAAACTAATACAAAGTAACATAAATAAAAACCCCTATTAAGCAAAGTCAAAGAAAGTGTCCTAAACTTGATACGACTGAATTGCAATTGGGATGGATTTGTCGTTTGCGGTGGCACCGAGCGTCGGTGAGAACTGAGGAGTACATCTCTCGACTTTATTATGCATATTTGAGTCTTTGAGGCAAACTTCAATGAATCAACTAATCAAGGCCTTCAACAGGTTACTTTGTTTCCGACGTAAACTTTTGATTACAAGGAAGACCAGAAGGAACAAAGCGTAATTTCTAAACAAATAGACCTACAATACATAAACGAGAAAAAAGAATCCCCCCCCCACTCTTGCAAGCATTGTGTGGTCACCCACCGACACCAGCACAAGGTCATGCTCTAACCATCAAGCCCTGAAAACCACATCATATATATTTCAAACCAGCAAACTTTCTTTGGTTTAAATGGTTCAGTCGATTTCAACAGTTTATGACACCTCTACTTAGAAGTAGTTTGTCATATCACTTCCATCATCATTTTGTTTTTTTTTTTCTGTCCCAAAACAAATTTCATTGATTCCGTCTTCATTTTTCTGTCCATATCTGGCTTCCGTTTTCAAATAAAGTGTCCTAAAACTGATACGACTGAATTGCAATTGGGATGGATTTGTCGTTTGCGGTGGCACCGAGCGTCGGTGAGAACTGAGGAGCACATCTCTCGACTTTATTCTGCATATTTGAGTCTTTGAGGCAACTTTCGATGAATCAACTAATCAAGGCCTTAATAGGTTACTTTGTTTCCGACGTAAACTTTTGATTACAAGTTTACAAGGAAGACCAGAAGGAACAAAGCGTAATCGCTAAACAAATAGACCTACGGTACATAAACGAGAAAAAAGAACCCCCCCCACTCTTGCGAGAATTGTGTGGTCACCCACCGACACCACCACAAGGTCATGCCCTAACCATCAAGCCCTGAAAACCACATCGTATATATTTCAAACCAGCCGACTTTCTTCGGTTTAAAAGGTACAGTCGATTTCAACAGTTTATGACACCTCTACTCAGAAGTAGTTTGTCGTATCACTTCCGTCATCATTTTGTTTTTTTCTGTCCCAAAACAAATTTCATTGATTCCGTCTTCATTTTTCTTTCCATATCTAGCTTCCGTTTTCAAAGAAAGTGTCCTAAACTTGATACGACTGAATTGCAATTGGGATGGATTTGTCATTTGTGGTGGCACCGAGCGTCGGTGAGAACTGAGGAGCACATCTCTCGACTTTATTCTGCATATTTGAGTCTTTGAGGCAACTTTTAATGAATAAACTAATCAAGGCCTTAACAGATTACTTTGTTTCCGACGTAAACTTTTGATTACAAGTTTACAAGGAAGACCAGAAGGAACAAAGTGTAATCGCTAAACAAATAGACCTACGGTACATAAACGAGAAAAAAGAATCCCCCCCACTCTTGCAAGAATTGTGTGGTCACCCACCGACACCACCACAAGGTCATGCCCTAACCATAAAGCCCTGAAAACCACATCGTATATGTTAGGGAGTGATTTTGATAGGCATGGATCCCTTATCCTGAGATTAGTCTGGATATATTATCCTTAGCGGGTGGTTCAGAGAGTCTAAGGATTGAGGATCCTTACTATTAGCTATAATTGTCTACCAATTGTTCCCAATGTTTTTTAGCTTGTGATTGCAGGAACGATACGAGTCAAGACTAATTCCAAGCGGGAATCTCACGGAATATGCCATTATTCAGCACATGCATAGGCTAGTGACCGTTGGTAGAGAACGTGGATACATGGCTGAAATTTCGGATAGTTAGTTCATTGAGATTAGCTATATATTTAGTGGGATATTGAGCTTGATAGACGACAGGGACACTTATTCGAAACACTACAACACTTCTGATACTCTCTCTCGAAAACACACACATACACGCTAGCTTACATTGTACCAAGCTTAATATCATCCAAAGTTGTAATCTTTTGTGTTCAATATAACCGGTGATGGTAGTTTCCATCACCCAAGGTTTTTATGCCGGCGATCTACTAGTGATCAAGGGCATTTCCTCGTATAACCCCCCTGTGTTCATCTTAGTTTATCTTTCTAATTTCATTTATACATTCATTTAACACATCAAGCACTCAACCTCACAATCAAAGTTTGGTACATTATCTTTAATCAGATTTTTGACAAAAACAGTTGGCACCACCGTGGGGCAGTCGGTGCTTCAATTCTAAAAACTCATTGACTTCTATTCATTCTCATCAATCACATGGCTTCTCAAGGAAAATCCAGTTCAAGTGCCATACCGGCGGTTACCACATCTCAGCCTAGTGCATCATTGCCACCCATTCCTCCTGCATACCAGAAGAGTGCCGAGAATCTCCAGAAGAAAACTACACCTGTTTATATAGGATCGAACACCTCTGTTATTTCCTCATCTACTCCCACTAACAGTGACATCTCTACTTTGATTTTGCAGATGAAAGGATACATGGAACAACAGGACAAACCGACCAGAGGATCCTCAGGGAGATTGATGAAATGAAGAAGCAGAAGAGATCAGTGGAGGATCACTCTCCACTAATGCCCAGGTCATTGGATTTTGCTTCTCCAGCATCGACGATCCAGTATTCTCAAGGATCCGGTGTCCAAATGCAAGGGTCCTCCAACTATCATCAAGGATCATTGGCGATGATACTTCCAGCCTCAAGGATCACCTATCCTTCAGCGAGGATCACTAGGAATTACGGATCCTCAAGGATTCTTCTATGAACCTGCAGGATCGCAAGGGATGTACCATCCTAGAAGATTCTATGCACCACATCAAGGATCCTCATCTCAAGTTCAAGGATCCAACTTGTTTCAGGATCAAGGATCCTTAGGAAGCCAACCGTCCAGGAACTCTGAAGTTCATATAGGAGACTTCATTCCTATACAGACTATTGCTTCATCTGGTCCAACTGTTGCACCTGAAGTGTCTACTTTTGGATACACTTCTACGATACCGGTTCCAACCCAGTCAGGAGGTAACAATTTCAATACATCTTTTGGTACTAATTATGGTTCCATGCAGGACGCAGGTTTCAATCAGGCTATGGCGCGGGAACTTCAGAAGCTTAAGGATATGATATCCAGCGTCCCAAGAGTGGTTAAGCCCATTCCTGAGATCCCGGATGGAAGTCACTGGGTGTCTCTGTCATAACCCCCAACCCCACCTTGGGAGCAGGAGCCGTGAACCAGTCAAGTGGTACCGGTGTTTATTAAATATTGCAGCAGAAAAAGTATTCATCAGGACCGTAGTTAGGAAATACATTATCAGAGTTTCAAAAAAACCCCGACTTTTATATTTAACAAATGGATGTAACCCAAGTTTTAAGCACAATACATCTGTAGGGATAAACCCTGTTTTATAGAAAACATAAACTCCTTTTTATTCAGGTAACTTTTATAGCCACTTTTTCTAAGCCTTTAGTGCTCTCCCGCTGGCTTCTATTAGCTTCACATTAAGTTACCTGAAACGCGTTTTAAAAACATTTTATCAGCAAGAAATATTGGCGAGTATATCCAAGTTTAATCAAAACAAGTTTTATTTATACTTCACAGGATTGAGGAGCATCCGCATTTACAATGTTTATATCTACAGCATTACCCAATCAGTACTGTCACACCTGACTTGTGGGTCATGTTACCCATTGGCAAAAATCCATTTGTCCAACGGTAACGGATTCAAATTTCGTATACAAAACCCCAATATACCGGCAGTAATTGTAGAATACATATACTCAATTACCGTTAAGCATAATTAAAATATTTTGACTCACAAAAAGATAAACAAAAGAGAATGTACTCGCCTGCTAATTTTAGGGTCTAACTACAGGTCTCCTGGTATAATCTTTGGCATAGCTTCTGAGCTCTTTAAATAAAATATATAATGCACTTGTGTCAAGTATAATAACCCATGTCACATACAACCCGAGACAGAACCCCAACGAACTTAGTCGGGCAGAGGCTTGACATGCGTTGGTGGGTCCTAAATCAATCGGTAGGATGCCCATACACGAGAAAGAACCCCAACAAACTTAGTCGGACAGAGCCTTAACATGTATTGATAGGTCCTAGATCAATCCAGCAGAGTAACAAATTAATAATCAGAGAATAAAAAACACTTAAAATGGATCAGGACTCTAAAGTATTATATGGGGTGAATAACTAAAGAATATGGGTATATTTATGTGAAGAGATAGAGAGCGAGAGGCAGAGAAAGTTGATGTGAGGGATGGCTTATTGATACTAAAAATTTGTGAGGGTAGCTTGGAGGCTACGCCTCCTCCACGTACACCCGTACATATCCTTTTCATAGTTTTTTTTTATATATATTATAATTAATTAAGCTGCTAAACTTATTTATCGCTTATAACTTTTAAAATATGACGTTTTATAAAACAATGAATATGTCATTAGAACGCGAATATTTTTATGTATATTTTGACCTTAGTTTCATTAAAACCGGAGTAAGATTAAATATAATGTATTTTTATAATTATCATTATTAAACGGTTCATAGGTTCGACTCAATAGCCATATTTCTAACAGTCAACTTACCAGTAATCCACCCATTTAATAATAAGTTTCTATATACTTTATCTTAAAAAAATTTAAAAATAAAATTTTGGAGATGTTACGGTCTCGCTTCGCACCTCCTATATGCAATTTAGAGATACCAAAACGCTTTCAAACCCCTAACATGAAGCTGTATGATGGCACAACTGATCCAGAGGAACATGTGGCACAATACCGGGAAAGAATGGAGATCAACCCCATTCCAGAAAGGTTAAAGGAAGCCTATCTTTGTAAGGGCTTCGGATCCACACTCACTAAATCTGCACTGAAATGGCTGCTAAGTCTTCCTCCCTACTCAATTACTTTATTTTCTCATTTAGTTAATTTGTTCAATAATCAGTTTTCATGTAGTAGAACCTTTAACGATTAACTAGTGATTTATATAGGGTAACACAGGGTCGTGATGAATCCTTAAGGGATTATATCACTAGGTTTAGTAAAGAATCCTTATATATTCCCAGTCTGGATATTGTCACTGCTGTGGAAGCATTTAAAATGGGATTACTTAGGGATTCAAAATTTTATGACGATCTTGTTATGACACCTTGCAGGAATTTAGACGAAGTGAGGAACAGGGCATTGAGGTTCATTCGTTTAGAGGATGATAAAAGGATCCAGGAGAGATTGTCAGGATCCTCAAAATAGGAAAAGCAAGGATCATTCTTTAAGAATAACCGATCCAAGTCATACTCTAAGAATGACAATCACAATGTGCATGCGGTCGAAGAGGAGGAAGATGATGAGGATTACCCTCCAATTTCTGAATATTGTTTTTATGCTGATAATAATGAACTAATCCTTGCTATGCAGAATTTAGGTGACAAGGCTAAGTGGCCAAGGAAAACTGACAAGCCCAGAGCTACTAAGGATAAATCTAAGTGGTGTGCTTATCATGAGGATTTCGGTCATCTCACCGACGAGTGTATAGCGTTGAGGAAAGAAATAGGCTATCTTTTGAGCAAGGGATACCTGAAGGAGTTGCTCGGAAGGAAAAAATCAAGGATCCAAGATCCTGAAAAAATTCCTGAAAGGGCTCCTCCTCCACCAACAGACGCTCAAATCACAAACTTCATCTCTGGAGGTTCTGATATATGTGGAACCTCGTTTTTGGCAGCAAAAAGACATGCCAAGGAAACGAAAATGGAGAATGTGGAAAGACCAATTCGAACCTCTACTCTGACTCAGCAGAAAATTATATACTTCGATTAGGACGACCGTGTAGACATACAGGATCCTCATCACGACGGTTTAGTCATTAATTGTTTATTTCTAACCATTTTGTTCGCAGGATCCTCATCGATGGAGGGAGCTCAGTGAACATAATACAGTTGGATGTCCTCAAGAGAATGAACATTCCTGAATCCGAAATCATTCAAGATCATCAGTGCTTGTGGGATTCAGTGGAGAAACCAAGAATACACTGGGGGGACATCAAACTCCTAATTTATATAGAGGAGTGAATTCTATCCAGAAATTCTGTGTAATAGATTCCTTATCTTGCTGTAATGTTATCCTTGGCAGGCCATGGATACATGATATGAAGGCAGTTCCCTTAACGTATCACCAGTGTGTCAAGCTACCAACTCCTTGGGGAGTAGTAAAGATAGAGAGTGATCAGCAGGAAGCAAAGAATTGTTACACTTCCTCAATGAAACCAGCTTCAAAGCCCAGGGAAGCATAGCAATTAAAGTATCCTCCGAGAGACGTCATGGAGTCTAGAGAACAGGACGTTAAGGATATTCTGTTAGATCCCGTGGATCCTGAATCCAAAGTTTATATAGGATCCGGGATCCTAGATAATATTGAACAGGATTTAATATCCTTTCTGAAGAGAAGGAAATCTACCTTTGCTTGGAACATGAAGACATGACAGGTATATCTAAGGATGTTATTACTCATAAACTTGGTATTGACAAATCTTTCAGGCCAATACACCAAAAGAGGAGAAAGTTTGCCCCTGAAAGAAATGCAATCATCCAAGAGGAGGTAGATAAGTTACTAAGGGCAGGTATGATTAGAGAAGTCAAGTATCCAAGATGGTTAGCCAATGTGGTTGTTGTTCAAAAGAAAAATGGAAAGTGGAGGGTATGTGTCGATTTTACTGACTTGAACAAGGCATGTCCCAAGGATCCTTTCCCTTTACCCCATATTGACTCCATGGTGGATGCTACGGCGGGTCATGAGTTGTTAACTTTTATGGATGCTTCATCTGGATTTCAGCAAATTCAGATGGAACCATCTGATCAAGAGGATACAACGTTCATGACACCCACCGACATATATTGCTATATTGCTATGCCCTTTGGTTTAAGAAATGCAGGTGCTACATACCAAAGGCTGTGAATATGATGTTCAAAGAACAACTTGGGCACACGATGGAGGTATACATAGATGATATGGTGGTCAAGTCTAAAAGAGCTGAGGATCACCTTAAGGATCTCAAGAAGCATTCAATATCCTTGACCAATACAATATGAAATTGAATCCTTCCAAATGCCATTTCGGAGTCAAAGCTGGAAAGTTCTTAGGATACATGGTGACCAAGAGAGGGATCGAAGCAAGTCCAGAGCAGATAAATGCTATAATCAACATCAAGTCTCCTGCCAACGCTAAGGATGTGCAAAGATTGACAGGAAGAATCGCCGCCCTGAATAGATTCATTTCAAAATCCTCAGAAAGATGCAAGGATTTCTATGATATTCTGAGGAAGAATAAGAAGTTCGAGTGGACGGAGAAGCATGAAGCTGCTCTACAGGCTCTCAAGAATTACCTATCCTCAGCACCTGCTTTAATGAAACCTGAAAA
This sequence comes from Scalesia atractyloides, assembly GCA_947069175.1. NCBI lineage: Eukaryota > Viridiplantae > Streptophyta > Magnoliopsida > Asterales > Asteraceae > Scalesia > Scalesia atractyloides. The sequence continues at coordinate 3,103,245 of CAMTDV010000018.1, read as the reverse complement.
TGGGGAACCATTATCCTTATACCTAGCTGTTTCAGGTAAAGCAGTAAGTGGGGTCCTTGTTAAGGATCATGAAGGCCAACAACATCCGGTAAACTATGTAAGTAAAAGTTTACTTGATGCTGAGGCCAGGTATTCTCATTTAGAAAAACTTATTTTTGCTTTAATTATGGCTTCAACCAAACTAAGACATTACTTTGAAACTCATACTATTGTCGTTAAAACTAACTTTCCTATTAAGAATGTTCTCAGGAAACCAGAGAGGTCGGGGAGAATGGCAAAATGGGCTGTTAACTTTGGTGCATATGACATTAAGTATGAGCCTAGAACTGCTATCAAATCCTAAGCTTTGGCTGACTTTGTGGTTGATTTCAGTAGTGATCTACAAAGAAAAGCTGAATTGGAGGTACAACAACTTAAGGAGACCAAGGATCCTTAGACACTCTTCACAGATGGAGCCTCGAATGTCAAAGGAACTGGACTAGGCCTACTACTAAAATCGCCACAGGGGGACATTATACCCAATCAATAGCATGTGAATTCCAAACCACTAATAACGAGGCAGAGTATGAGGCCTTGATAGCAGGTTTGCAATTAGCTAAGTATATGAGGATCATGTATCTTCAAGTGTTTGTGGATTCTCTATTAATTACTAATCACTATAATGGTTCTTATGCTGTTAAAGGTGCGGAACTAATCAAATATTTGGAGATAGTCAATAAATTGGCATATTCTTTTGCTTTTTTCAGCCTCACATAGGTACCTAGAGAAGAAAATGCAGAAGCAGATGCCTTGGCCAATCTAGGATCCTCACTAAAGATACCAGAGGATGTAAAGATACCTATTATCCATGTCCTAACTCCTGCAATTGAGGAAGATGAAACAATGGAGATAGTGGGTAATACTGCAATTCTATCCAGTGATGATCCGGAGTCGAATTCAGGATCCTGGATCCTTCCAATAATGAAGTATATTCAGCATGGGGAAATTTCGATTGGCGAGAATTAGGTCGGCTAGATATCAACAAAGGATGGCTGGAGCTTACAACAAGAATGCAGGGTCAGAAGATTTCAAGTAGGTGACTTGGTATTGAGGAAAGCATTCCAAAATACCACGAACCTGCTGATGGCAAGTTAGCACCGAAATGGGAAGGCCCCTATCTAATTGAAGCTGAGGCAGGAAAGAGGGCATATCGTTTGTTAACTATGGATGGTGACCTTCTGCCAAGAGCCTGGAATGCTGTCCATCTAAAGAAGTACTTTATGTAAGGATCAAGGATCCTCATAGGATATATGATCCTCACTTCGGTAACATTTTACTAATGCTTTCATTTGTATTATACCTCTTATTATTTATTATAAAGTAAGGATGTTGAATTTCCAACATTCAACCTTATCAAGCTTTAAGTTTTGCAGAAGTTATGATAAAGGATCAAGAGGTTGCCACCTCTCCAAAGTTTTTGGGCTTGTCCCCAGCTAAGGTATCTATTACCTCTTACGGGTCTTTACCATTCACACGAATTGGAGTCCGACACCCTCGCCAGTTGCGCACGTTATCCAAGTATAGTTTGAGGCAATGGGACCAGTACCCGCTTTAGGGGATGACAATTTCATTGTTGTTGGCTATATGTAGATCCTAAGTATAATGGTAGACGTACCATATCCGTTCCTAAGGTTTCTAACGTTTTCACGTTAGCTAAGGTTTTGGCATTTTCATGTCACTTACGATCGGTTAGTCGCCAGTTTAGGCCGTACACCAGAATCCTAAGGTTTTTGGCATTCTCATGTCACTTACGTTGGGCTTGTCCCCAGTTTGTTGGGCTTGCCCCCAGTAACTAATGATTCTTTCATTTGATGTTTGCTTAGTCCCAAGTTAAATACTGCTACAGGTTTACGAAGTTTAACAGCTAAGGATCCTGAATCCTAAAGTCTTATCGATTGTTATGCTTTGGTTGACACAACTGTAAGTGTTAAGGATATAGAATCCTAACTTGGATTCACTGGTACGATCCTTCATTTGCCTTTGTTTTATTTTTGGTTTATTTATGTTACCCTTCAACCTTTGACAACAGGTGTGTGATCCTTGATCATATGATGCAAAGTCTTTAAGATAGAACTTGTTTTAACACATATTCGGTGTTCTTTTTAACAACTTATAAATTCCAAAATTATATAGGGAATTGACCAATAAATATAGATGCAACGATATTCAAAACGTAAAATAAGTAGGCGACACCAAAGATAGCCAACAGATTAAAGTTTTATTTATTTAAAACCCTTTAAGAAGTTGTCAAAATTGCTACCCAAGCTTCTACCAGCAAAACGTGGCCCGTCCACTTGGGTTGGCAAAGGGTGTCCATACTAACGGGTCATACGTTGCAGAGTTTAAAAATGCAGGAAATAAAAGGCAGGGGGCATCAAGGGCTTCATCCTCCACAAACAGAAGGACCCATCCACCTTTGCTACCCCCTATTGTCTGAACGATCAGTGATCCTTCAACCTAAGAACTATTGTTTAGTTACAGACCATAAATTGTTCAACATAAAAACACCACCACTAAAAACCAACAATCCTAAAAAAATGGGCTCCGGCCATGTCTAGAATTATCCATCATCGCCTATTCGTGCAACCTACTCCATGGCTGCTTCACCACCTTCACCTCCTTCTCCCTTGCCACCAACCGCTGCCTCTGCCAGATCTATCACGCTGCTTGGCTCCGCCTCCGGGATGGGTGCCTGCTCAGGATTTTCTTTGTCGCCCAGCTCGATCAACCTCTGCTTCCAAGCAGCCACATCGCACTCAGCCCTATCAAAAGAAGGATTCATGGCCTCTTCAACCATTTTAATCCTATCTTTGAGGATAGACCTAACGGCAGAAACCTTCGCCTCGTCAGTAGCCTCCAATCTCTCTTTGTTAGCCCGGATCTGATCCACCAAGATCTCCTTCTCCAAGCGCTTGACTTCCTTTTCCAAATTGGAGATCATTTTGTCCTTGGCAGCAGTAATGGCGCGGAGCTCGTCAATGTGCTCTTCAGCTTCAGTTAGGAGTTTTCCTTGGAGGGCTTCGAGTTGGGCTATTTTCTGCATAATTCAAAATTTTCAGGATCAGTGATCCTCAAAGTTCAAGTGTAATTAGGTAATCCTTACCTCAGCAATGAAGTCAGAGATTTGCTGCTTGATCTGGGAGGTGTCCTCGGTTGGCTCGCTCGGTTTCTTCCTTTTGCTCCCGAATTTGGCTCTGGAAGGCATGGCCCTTGTTCCTGGCTTACTTTGGCCTGAGGCCAGTTCAGCCTTGATGGAGCGGGGGGAGATGATACTTTGAAGTTCCCCGAGATCAAACTTGGTGGCAGATTTAGATGTAGACTTGGCAGCACCTACGCAAATCAAACTCAGATAAGTATTTATACGCTATCTATTTTGTTGAATATTTTCATATACTTGTATACAAATACTTACTTGACATCGTGACAGAGGTAGAGGTATCTTCTTTTAAATCCTTGATCTTGGGGTAAAAGGTCCTCACAGATGAATCAAGTGCCCAAAAGGCAGCAATCCTTATTGGCGTGGCAGGTAAATCTCTCAACGCAGCGTAGCTGGTCACTGCATGCACAAGAAACAGGATTAGTTATCCTCAGTGTAACAAAAAGTAACATGTCCTAAATCCTACCCTTCAAGTTCCACTTTTGGGAAGATACTCCCCCTGAGGAATGGAGTCTCTTCTCATAAAGAAGAACTGGTTTTTCCAGTTGGTGTCATTCTTGGTGATTTTGAGCAGTGGGTGTGAGTTTTGGATTTGGATTTGAAAAGATATCGATAAGAACCATGAGTCACAAGGCTGTACAGGTTGGGGAGTTCGGTGATACCAAAGCTTAGACCCTCGTTCTTGATCAACTGTTTCAGAGTATACAATATCCTCCACAGCATAGGCATGGCCTCGTTGTAGCACATGCCGGTATGAGAAACGAAGGTTTGAGTAAACACTGGGAAAGGATATGTATAGCCGATCAAGAATGGAGCGGTAGGAAAACAGATCCAGAAGTCTGATTCGCAATCACTTCTTAGTGATGAATCAAAGGGTCTGAAAACTGCTTCCTCCGGGAAACAGGGGCGTAATTGATTGATTTTGGATCGGTAAAACGGCAAAGCTCCTCCGAAGTATTTTTCAGAAGGTTTTGGCTCTTGGGAGTGTGATCTTGTGGTTTATCTTTGAGAGGAGAGGATCGGGTTACCATCTTTCCCATGGATCAGAATAATGGAAAAACAGAGGATTGAATAGATAGAGAAAGAGGATACCTGTTTGATGCTCTGGATATGCGTATAAAAAGGCAGAGATCAGATTTAAATAAGAGATTTGATCTCTATCCCTGTTAGGGATAGAATTTTAATGTTCGTGGATCATATATCCTTCTATATTTCTGGATCATAGATCCTCAAGACACGGTGCAGGAAGGCTAAGGATCATTGATCCACATTATTGTTCTAATTAGCTAACAACTGTTTCCAATGTATTATGGCATGGTTTTGCAGGAGCTTTACGAAGATAACCTAGCCGCCGAGAATCATAGGGAATATGCCATTATTCCAGCACGTGCCAGGAGTTCGTGACCGTTATTGGTGAACGTGGGATATTGCCAAGATTTTCGGATAGTTAGTTAAGGATAATTTTTAACTAAATAAAAGGGGTATTGAGCTTGAATAAGATAGGAATTCGAACACACACATCTGCGACCTACACTACTCTCTAATACGCACATTAGCAACATTGTAACAAGCTCAATATTTCCAAATTGTAATCTTTCTTGTTGAATATAGTTGGTGATCGGGTGTTTCCATCACCCGAGGTTTTTTATGCCGGAGATCATCTCTCGATCAAGGGCTTTTTCCTCGTACAAATCATTGTGTTCATTGTCATTCTTTTGATATTTATTCATACACTTGTTCATTTAACCAAGCGTCCAAACTCACAAAAATCAGATTTGGTTACATTATCCTTGTGTGATTTTTGACCAAAACAGTTTGGCGCCCACCGTGGGGAAATCGGTGCTTCAATTCTAAAAATTCCGTTCATTTCGTTCATTTCTGTTCATTTCCATCAATTACATGGCTTATCATGGAAGTCTGCTTCAAGTGCCATGCCGGCAGTTACCTCATTTCAGATCTGTGCATCATTGCCTCCCATTCCCACTGCACTGGCGAAGAATGCTGATAATGCTCAGAAGAAGCCAACACCAGTTTCTTCGAAGGCTTCTACTGTTTCATCCTCTACACCTACTAACAATGATCTGTCTACTTTGATTTTGCAGATGAAAGGATACATGGAACAGCAGGACAAAACTAACCAGAGGATCCTTCGTGAAATTGATGAAATCAAGAAACAGAAGAGATCAGCGGAGGATCATTCTCCATTGATGCCCAGGTCATTGGATTTCGCCACTCCAGCAGTAACCACTCAGCATTCCAAAGCGTCTGGTGTTCAGTATCAAGGATCCTCAGGATTACAGCATGGATCATTGGCAATGACGCAGCCACAAGCAACTCATTACCAACCTTATGGATCCCATTCCAGCCTCAGGGATCCTCATGTCAGCATCAAGGATCCTACCTCAGTTCGGCAGGATACTTGGAAATGGTGCCACCTAAATTACCTTACTTTCAGAATCAAGGATCCTCGTCTCAGGTTCAAGGATCCATGGATTACCTTCCAAGGCCTTCAGCGCCAATGTATCCTAGACCCAATGTCTTTCAGGATCAAGGATCTTCAGGAAGTCAGATAATCAAGGATTCTGAAGTTCACAAAGGGGACTTCATCCCTATGCAGACTATTGCTTCATCTGGTCCAACTATTGCACCGGTTCCAAACCAATCAGGAGGTAACAATTTCAATACATCTTTTGGTACTAATTACGGTTCCATGCAGGATATAGGTATCAATCAGGCTATAGCACGGGAACTTCAGAAGCTTAAGGATATGATATCCAGCGTCCCAGGAGTGGTTAAGCCCATTCCTGAGATCTTGGATGGAAGTCACAAGGTGTCTCACTTCGCACCCCCTATATGCAATGCTGAGATATCAAAACGCTTTCAAACCCCCAACATGAAGCTGTATGATGGTACGACTGATCCAGAGGAGCATGTGGCACAATACCGGGAGAGAATGGAGATCAACCCCATTCTAGAGAGACTAAAGGAAGCCTGTATTTGTAAGGGCTTCGGATCCACACTCACTGGATCAGCACTGAAATGGCTGCTAAGTCTTCCTCCTTACTCAATTACTTCATTTTCTCACCTCGTTAATTTGTTCAATAACCAATTTTCATGTAGTAGAACTTTTGAACGGTTAACTAGTGATTTATATAGAGTAACTCAGGGTCGTGATGAATCATTAAGAGATTACATCACTAAGTTTAGTCGAGAATCCTTAGAAATTCCTAATTTAGATATTGCCACTACTGTAGAGGCATTCAAAATGGGCTTGCTTAAGGATTCCTCATTCTATGATGACGTTGTTATGACACCTTGCAGTAATTTAGATGAAGTAAGGAACAAGGCATTGAGGTTTATTCGTTTAGAGGATGACAAAAGGATCCAGGAGAGACTCTCAGGATCCGAAAATAGGAAAAGCAAGGATCATTCTTTAAGAATAATCGATCCATGTCATACTTTAAACATGACAATCACAAGGTGAATGCAGTTGAACAAGACGAAGACGATGAGGATTATCCTCCATTATCTGAATATTATTTTTCTGTGGATAATCATGAACTAATACTTGTTATGCAGAATTTAGGTGACAAGGCTAGATGGCCAAGGAAAACTGATAAACCTAGAGCCGCTAAGGATAAATCCAAGTGGTGCGCTTATCATAAGGATTTTGGCCACCTTACTGACGAGTGTATAGCATTGAGGAAGGAAATTGGCTATCTTCTTAGTAAAGGGTATTTGAAAGAACTGTTAGGAAGGAAACGTTCAAGGACTCAGGATACTGAGAAAGTGCCTGAGAGAGCTCCTCCACCGCCAGCAGATGCTCAGATCATTAACTTTATTTCCGGTGGTTCTGATATCTGTGGAACTTCGTTTTCGGCAGCAAAAAGGCATGCTAAGGAGACGAAGATGGAGAATGGGGAGAGACCAGTTCGAACATCTACCCTAACACAGCAAAAAGTGATATCTTTTGATGAAGAAGATCGCGTAGACATTCAGGATCCTCTTCATGATGGTCTTGTCATCACTTTGTTTATTTCTAATCATTTTGTTCGCAGGATCCTTATCGATGGAGGGAGTTCAGTGAACATAATCCGGTTGGATGTCCTCAAAAAGATGAATATCCTTGAATTTGAGATTATACCAAGATCATCGGTGCTCGTGGGATTTAGTGGGGAAACCAAGAATACATTGGGGGACATCAAGCTTCCTATTTACCTAGAGGGAGTGAATTCTATCCGAAAATTTTGTGTAATAGATAGCTTATCTTGCTGTAATGTTATCCTTGGCAGGCCATGGATACATGAGATGAAGGCGGTCCCATCAACATACCACCCATGCGTCAAGCTTCCAAGCCCATGGGGGATAGTCAAGATAGAAAGTGATCAGCAGGAAGCGAAGGATTGCTACACTTCCTCAATGAAACCTGCTTCCAAGTCTAGGGAAGCATAGCAATTAAAGCATCCTCCAAAAGACGTCATGGAGGCAAGAAAACAGGACGTCAAGGATATACTCCTAGATCCTGAGGATCCTGAATCCAAGGTGTATATAGGATCCGGGATCCAGAAGAGCATAGAGCAGGATCTAGTATCCTTCCTTAAACGAAGGAAATCTACCTTCGCCTGGAAGCATGAAGATATGACAGGTATATCTAAGGATGTTATTACTCATAAACTTGGTATTGACAAATCTTTCAGGCCAATACACCAAAAGAGGAGAAAGTTTGCTCCTGAAAGAAATGTGATCATCCAAGACGAGGTAGACAAGTTACTAAGGGCAGGTATGATTAGAGAAGTCAAGTATCCAAGATGGTTAGCCAATGTGGTTGTTGTTCCAAAGAAAAATGGAAAGTGGAGGGTATGTGTCGATTTTACTGACTTAAACAAGGCATGTCCCAAGGATCCCTTCCCTTTACCCCACATTGACTCCATGGTGGATGCAACGGCGGGTCATGAGTTGTTAACTTTTATGGATGCTTCGTCTGGATTTCAGCAAATTCAGATGGAACCATCTGATCAAGAGGATACAGCGTTCATGACACCCACCGGCATATATTGCTATATTGCTATACCCTTTGGTTTAAGAAATGCAGGTGCTACATACCAAAGACTGGTGAATATGATGTTCAAAGAACAACTTGGACATACGATGGAGGTATATATAGATGATATGGTGGTCAAGTCTAAAAGAGCTGAGGATCACCTTAAGGATCTCGAAGAAGCATTCAATATCCTTGACCAATACAATATGAAATTGAATCCTTCCAAATGCCATTTCGAAGTCAAAGCTGGAAAGTTCTTAGGATACATGGTGACCAAGAGAGGGATCGAAGCAAGTCCGGAGCAGATAAATGCTATAATCAACATCAAGTCTCCTGCCAACGCTAAGGATGTGCAAAGATTGACAGGAAGAATCGCCGCCCTGAACAGATTCATTTCAAAATCCTCAGAAAGATGCAAGGATTTCTATGATATTCTGAGGAAGAATAAGAAGTTCGAGTGGACGGAGAAGCATGAAGCTGCTCTACAGGCTCTCAAGGATTACCTATCCTCAGCACCGGCTTTAATAAAACCTGAAAATGGGGAACCATTATCCTTATACCTAGCTGTTTCAGGTAAAGCAGTAAGTGCGGTCCTTGTTAAGGATCATGAAGGCCAACAACATCCGGTATACTATGTAAGTAAAAGTTTACTTGATGCTGAGGCCGGGTATTCTCATTTAGAAAAACTTATTCTTGCTCTAATCATGGCTTCTACTAAATTAAGACATTATTTCGAAACTCATACTATTGTCGTTAAAACTAACTTTCCTATCAAGAATGTTCTCAGGAAACCAGAGACGTTGGGGAGAATGTCAAAATGGGCTGTTAAACTTAGTGCATATGACATTAAGTATGAGCCTAGAACTGCTATTAAATCCCAGGCTTTGGCTGACTTTGTGGCTGATTTCAGTAGTGATCTACAAAGAGAACCTGAATTGGAGGTACAACAACTTGAGGAGACCAAGGATCCTTGGACACTCTTCACAGATGGAGCCTCGAATGTCAAAGGAACTGGACTAGGCCTACTACTAAAATCGCCACAGGGGGACATTATACCCCAATCAATAGCATGTGAATTCCAAACCACTAATAACGAGGCAAAGTATGAGGCCTTGATAGCAGGTTTGCAATTAGCTAAGTATATGAGGATCATGTATCTTCAAGTGTTTGTGGATTCTCTATTAATTACTAATCACTATAATGGTTCTTATGTTGTTAAAGGTGCGGAACTAATCAAATATTTGGAGATAGTCAATAAATTGGCATATTCTTTTGCTTTTTTCAGCCACACATAGGTACCTAGAGAAGAAAATGCAGAAGCAAATGTCAAGACTCTGGTTCAAGACTTGGATACCGTGGAAGAGCTTAGAGATATGGCAAGAATAAGGATGGCTAGCTATCAACAAAGAGTGGCTGGTGCTTACAACAAGAATGTAAGGGTCATAAGGTTTCAAGTTGGTGACATGGTATTAAGGAAGGCGTTCCAGAATACCACGAATCCTTTCGATGGTAAATTAGCACCAAAATGGGAAGGCCCCTATCAATTGAAGCCGAGGCAGGAAAGGGGGCATATCGATTACTAACTATGGATGGTGACCTTCTACCAAGAGCTTGTAATGCTATCCACCTAAAAAGGTATTTTATGTAAAGGATCAGGGATCCTTAAGTATCCTAGTGATCAATTCAGATCGAAGGATCCTCAAAGGATATGAGATTCTTGATTCGGTAACGTTTAACTAATGCTTTCATTTTTATTATACTTCTTATAAAGTAAGGATGTTGAATTTTCAACATTCAACCTTATCAAGCTTTAAGTTTTGCAGAAGTTATTACAAAGGATCAAGAGGTTGGCCACCTCTCCAAGACTTTGGGCATGTCCCCAGTTTAAGGTATCTAATACCTTCTAAGGTTTAAAGGTTTTCACCTTTCACACGAATTGGGTTTCAACACCCCGCCAGTAGCGCACGTTATCCAAGTATAGTTCCAGGCATGGGACCAGTACCCGCTTTAGGGGCTGACAATTTCATTGTTGTTGGCTATATTTAGGATCCTAAGTATAATGGTAGACGTACCATACATCCGTTCCTAAGGTTTTTAACGTTTTCACGTTAGCTAAGGTTTCGGCATTTTCATGTCGCTTACGTTTGGATAGACGCCAGTTTACGCAAGTTTATTTGGGCTTGTCCCCAGTTTATTTGGGCTTGTCCCCAGTTTGTTGGGCTTGTCCCCAGTTTGTTGGGCTAGTCCAAAGTTAAATACTGCTACAGGTTTTGAAGTTTAACTGTTAAGGATCCTAAATCCTAAAGTCTTATCGATTGTTATGCTTTGGTTGACACAACTGTAAGGTTTGAGGATAAAAAATCCTAACTTGGAGTCACTGGTATGATCTTTCTATTGCATTTGCTTTATTTCTGGCTTATTTATGTTACCCTAATCCTTTGACAACAGGGTGTGTGATCCTTGATCATAAGACGTTCAATCTTGAGCAATATGTTTTTATAAATACTTAGTATTCTTTTTAACACCTTATGGATTTTTCAGTTAAATATCCAGAAATTTTTCAGCATGTATATCGATAAACATACTCAAAAAGAAAAGGAACAACAACAAAGATAGTCAAAATCTTAAAGTTTTTTTCTTTTATAAAACCCTTTTAAAAGGTTGTCAAAATTGCTACCCAAGCTTCTACCAGCAAATCGTGGCCCGTCCACTTGGGTTGGCAAAGGGTATCCATACTAACGAGTCAATAAGTGCAGGAAAGTAAAGGCGGGGGGCATCAAGGGCTTCATTCTCCACAAACAGAAGGACCCATCCACCTTTGCTACCTCCCTATCGTCAAAAGGATCAGTGATCCTTAACCTAAAAACTATTGTTTCAAATACAAACCAAATTGTTCGCCATAAAAACACCAACAAACCAAAAACATAAAAATGGGCTCCGGCCACGTCTAGAATTATCCATCATCGCCATTCATGCAACCTACTCCACGGCTGTCTCACCACCGTCACCTCCTTCTCCCTTGCCACCAACCGCTGCCTCTGCCAGATCCATCACGCTGCTTGGCTCTGCCTCCGGAATGGGTGCCTGCTCAGGACTTTCTTCGTCACCCAGCTCGATCAACCTCTGCTTCCAAGCAGCCACATCCCACTCAGCCCTGTCAAAAGAAGGATTCATGGCCTCTTTAACCATCTTTATCCTATCTTTGAGGATAGACCTAACGGCAGAAACCTTCGCCTCGTCAGTAGCCTCCAATCTCTCTTTGTTAGCCCGAATCTGATCCACCAAGATCTCCTTCTCCAAGCGCTTGACTTCCTTTTCCAAATTGGAGATCATTTTGTCCTTGGCAGCAGTAATGGCGCGGAGCTCGTCAATGTGCTCTTCAGCTTCAGTTAGGAGTTTTCCTTGGAGGGCTTCGAGTTGGGCTATTTTCTGCATAATTCAAAATTTTCAGGATCAGTGATCCTCAAAGTTCAAGTGTAATTAGGTAATCCTTACCTCAGCAATGAAGTCAGAGATTTGCTGCTTGATCTGGGAGGTGTCCTCGGTTGGCTCGCTCGGTTTCTTCCTTTTGCTCCCGAATTTGGCTCTGGAAGGCATGGCCCTTGTTCCTGGCTTACTTTGGCCTGAGGCCAGTTCAGCCTTGATGGAGCGGGGGGAGATGATACTTTGAAGTTCCCCGAGATCAAACTTGGTGGCAGATTTAGATGTAGACTTGGCAGCACCTATGCAAATCAAACTCAGATAAGTATTTATACGCTATCTATTTTGTTGAATATTTTCATATACTTGTACACAAATACTTACTTGACATCGTGACATAGGTAGAGGTATCTTCTTCTAAATCCTTGATCTTGGGGTAAAAGGTCCTCACAGATGAATCAAGTGCCCAAAAGGCAGCAATCCTTATTGGCGTGACAGGTAAATCTCTCAACGCAGCGTAGCTGGTCACTGCATGCACAAGAAACAGGATTAGTTATCCTGAGTGTAACAAAAAGTAACATGTCCTAAATCCTACCCTTCAAGTTCCACTTTTTGGGAAGATACTCCCCCTGAGGAATGGAGTCTCTTCTCATAAAGAAGAACTGGTTTTTCCAGTTGGTGTCATTCTTGGTGATTTTGAGCAGTGGGGGTGAGTTTTGGATTTGATTTGAAAAGATATCGATAAGAACCATGAGTCACAAGGCTGTACAGGTTGGGGAGTTCGGTGATACCAAAGCTTAGACCCTCGTTCTTGATCAACTGTTTCAGAGTATACAATATCCTCCACAGCATAGGCATGGCCTGGTTGTAGCACATGCCGGTATGAGAAACGAAGGTTTTAGTAAACACTGGGAAAGGATATGTATAGCCGATCAAGAATGGAGAGGTAGGAAAACAGATCCAGAAGTCTGATTCGCAATCACTTCTAGTGATGAATCAAAGGGTCTGAAAACTGCTTCCTCCGGGAAACAGGGGCGTAATTGATTGATTTTGGATCGGTAAAACGGCAAAGCTCCTCCGAAGTATTTTTCAGAAGGTTTTGGCTCTTGGGAGTGTGATCTTGTGGTTGATCTTTGAGAGGAGGATCGGGTTACCATCTTTCCCATGGATCAGAATAATGGAAAAACAGAGGATTGAATAGATAGAGAAAGAGGATACCTGTTTGATGATCTGGATATGCGTATAAAAAGGCAGAGATCAAGCTTAAATAAGAGATTTGATCTCTATCCCTATGCTATAAATAATGATGTTTGTTGCAGGTTATCAAATCAAGTAACATCATACTGTGCAACGGATATATGCAAGTGGCAACGGCTAGTTTCTTTCTAACGGAAACATGACTAATCTTAGGGCATTTAATTAGTCATGTTTGGGGGAAATTGTTAGGGATGGAATTTTAATGTTCGTTGATCATATATCCTTCTATATGTCTGGATCATGGATCCTCAAGACACGGTGCAGGAAGGCTAAGGATCATTGATTCTCATTATTGTTCTAATTAGCTAACAATTGTTTCCAATGTATTATGGCATGGTTTTGCAGGAGCTTTACGAAGATGACCTACCCGCCGAGAATCAAGGGGAATATGCCATTATTCCAGCACGTGACAGGAGTTCGTGACCGTTATTGGTGAACGTGGGATATTGCCAAGATTTTCGGATAGTTAGTTAAGGATAATTTTTAGCTAAATAAAAGGGGTATTGAGCTTGAATAAGATAGGAATTCGAACACACACATCTGCGACCTACACTACTCTCTAATACGCACATTAGCAACACTGTAATAAGCTCAATATTTCCAAATTGTACTCTTTCTTTTTTAATATAGTTGGTGATCGGTAGTTTCCATCACCCGAGGTTTTTTGTGCCGGAGATCAAAGGCTTTTTCCTCGTACAAATCATTGTGTTCATTGTCATTTACTTTTGATATTTGTTTATACACTTGTTCGTTTAACCAAGCATCCAACCTCACAAAAATTAGATTTGGTTACATTATCCTTGTGTGATTTTTGACCAAAACAATCCCTATGCAAGTTGCAACGGCTAGTCCTATTCTAACGGAAACATGACTAATTTTTTGAGCATTTAATTACTCATGTTTGGGGGTAATTGTTAGGGAGTGATTTTTTATAGGCATGGATCCTTTATCTGAGATTAGTCTGGATATATTATCCTTAGTGGGTGGTTCAGAGAGTCTAAGGATTGAGGATCCTTACTATTAGCTATAATTGTCTAACAATTGTTCCTAATATTTTTTAGCTTGTGATTGCAGGAACGATACGAGTCAAGACTAATTTCAAGCGGGAATCTCGCGGAATATGCCATTATTCAGCACGTGCACAGGCTAGTGACCGTTGGTGGAGAACGTGGATGCATGGCTGAAATTTTGGATAGTTAGTTCATTGAGATTAGCTAGATATTTAGTGGGATATTGAGCTTGATAGATGACAGGGACACTTATTCGAAACACTACAACACTTCTGATACTCTCTCTCGAAAATACACACATACACGCTAGCTTACATTGTACCAAGCTCAATATCATCCAAAGTTGTAATCTTTTGTGTTCAATATAACCGGTGATCGGTAGTTTACATCACCCGAGGTTTTTATGCCGGCGATCTACCAGTGATCAAGGGCTTTTCCTCGTATAAACCCCTGTGTTCATCTTAGTTTATCTTTCTAATTTCTTTATACATTCATTTAACACATCAAGCGCTCAACCTCACAATCAAAGTTTGGTTACATTATCCTTTAATCAGATTTTTGACCAAAACAGTATATATTTCAAACCAGCCGACTTTCTTCGGTTTAAAGGGTTCAGTCGATTTCAACAGTTTATGACACCTCTACTCAGAAGTAGGGGTGTTCATCGGGTTTTTTCTTCGGGTTTCGGGTTTTTCGGGTCGGGTTTTTCGGGTTTTTGTCTAGGAAAATTGACCCGATAACCGACCCATTTAAAGTTCGGGTTAGTCGGGTTTGGGTTATTCGGGTTCGGGTTAGTTCGGTTTTCGGGTTTAGATGTAAAATGAAAAATAAATGTTTTTTTTACAAAATATCATCAATATTCATATTGGTACTTAAAAATATCATCAATGTTCAAACATTATTTGAAAATATGCTATTATAATATTTAAAAGTCCAAAAACTTAATGTTACATATATTAAAGACCTCAAACCAAAACACTTCTATAGAAAAAAAAACAATAAATGTTCGGGTTTCGTGTTTCGGGTTTTTCGGGTCGGGTTGTTCGGGTTTTTGGTGGGGGAAAAGTGACCCGATAACCAAACCATTTAAAGTTCGGGTTCGGGTTTCTCGGGTTCGGGTTATTCGGATATTCGCTAATTCGGGTTCGGGTGGCTTTGAATTCGGGTCGGGTTTCGGGTTTTGGGTAAAAATGAACAGCCCTACTCAGAAGTGTCGTATCACTTCCATCATCATTTTGTTTTTTTCTGTTCCAAAACAAATTTCATTGATTCCGTCTTCATTTTTCTTTGCAAATCTAGCTTCCGTTTTCAAATTTAGTGCATGTTCCTATCATCAATTAATTTGGCATAATATTTATTGCATTATACATGCATTCGGTTAATGCTATTTTCTTTAGTTATAAAGACTAATGTTAACACAATCAACGTGAAGGAAGAAATTTAAGGTGACCCATTAATATGACAATTACCAAAAATCAAACTCATTATAATAATCCAAATAATTTTAATTTTGATTGAATAGTTCGAACCACTACTATTAAATCAAAACCTAAATTAAATAGAAAGAAGGCTGTCATTGTTTTTTTTGTATTATTGTTGTGAATTTTTATTTTAAATTAATTTACCTTACGTCCACTCAGTGGCCTTACATTGTTCTTCATCAAATTTATGATCTAAAAAAAAACAATAAGATCACCTTAATACAATATTCCTTCTAAAGTGGTAAATATGATATATCACCACAAGTTTCATCTTATATGATATATAGTTCTTCATCATTTTCTCTTCTCCCTTATTACATTATGAAAGGGACAAGGTCGGTCCAACCTTTTTTGGGGGTCCAAAGCGAAGTAAAAACTCCGTGCCCTTTCCCAAACGTAAAAAAAAGAAAAATTGTTTGTACGTTCAATTTGTATTTTACATAAAGGACTTATATAACACTTGATCAATTTACAAACAGTGGTTAAAATATAGCAACATAATAAAAAAGGTTGTTGAAACAAAAAAGGCTCCTCAAAAAAGAAAAAAAAAGTTCATGAAAAAGAAAAATGGTGTCTTGAGGGTCATCTCATTTTGTTGTTAAAATGATTACCAGTAAGCAGCAATCGCATTTTATTGTTCAAATTGATTAGAATAAATTTAATATCCACATTAAATTCAACCTTTTCTCTAAAACGGAGGCCCTAAGCGGTTGCCTATCTTGTTATCAAGTTGGGGCCGGCCCTGGAAAGGGAACACCTATAACGTCTCACTTTCAAGGAAGTGGTTATCGATTACAATCATTACGTTTGTGTAGTATAGGTGCTAGTCTAGCTCACTTACTCTTCTTTTGCATTGTGAACTTGAGATTACTTTGCTAGCCAACACCTTACTTGCCTTAACTATAAGATAAACTTAAGGTTTACATATGTTATAGTCTAACCACTTTTAGGAGTTATCTATGGGTGGTACATGACTATAAATTACTTGCTATGGTGGGAACCCGTCGAAGGCTAATTATTTTCACTATAAGAGATGGTTCGCTGTAACTAAATTTTCTTACAATTTTGAAAAGGCCATGTCTCTCTTCTAGCGTTTGATCGGAAACAAGAATAGATATGTTAGGCCCTTCATGGAGGCCAACCCCTTGATCAAATCCGTTGCAAAAGTAAGCATCACACGTGATAAGGAATAAAACGTCAACGTATTTTGATATGTATGTGTAGACTGCTAGATTTGTTGTGTGTTAAGGTATGACGGATTCTATCCAGTTTTCGTGCATCAGAAGGGGACCATCTCACGGCGGATCGAGAAGTCGACCTTGAACATAGCCCCGAGCAGGGTGGGTTTACACGTGAGATTCTTTCTCATTCAGTAAATAAGAATCTAAGTAATATTAAGTGAAATCTCTCGTTAAAAAAAAAGAATCTAAGTAAAATTATTAAGTGAAACATCACAAACTATAAGGCAAGTAGAAAAAGTGAGTTTTATTGATAGATTCCTGAAAAAAAAACATCACAAAATAAAAGGCACGTAAGAAAAGGAAAGTGTAATGTAAAAAGTAAAGACCCACTTAAAGTTAATGAATTATCTATCAACTGGTCTAGTGGTAGAGAGGTTTGGGTTTTCAATAAAGACTCAAGTTCAATCCTTACTTTTGTCACTTTGATAAATTAGAGAATGATAGATAGAGTCTAGAGCCCTCTTGTAGAGGTGTCAGGCTCTATATAAAGCTCACCCGGGTTTTTCGTCCCATGTGTGTTACGCCAGAGAGTTTTGCTCTTATGGTGGTAGAATGACTGTTAAGTGGCAGCTAGGTGGTATTGTTTCCCGGGGGAACACCGAAGCCAAACTCTAAAAGTCAGCGCGGGCTCGGTTAAAACAACATAGTCTGGCTAGAGTGGGGCAACGGAGCTCTCCAATTTACCAATAATTCTAACCTAAATTAATATATATCTATAATAAATATGAATCAAGTTAATTATAGAAGGTTATACCAAACCTATTTTTCAATCTTTTAATTTTAATTTCAAGTATGTATATGCCACGGAGTGTGTACCATGTGTGTTTTGTCATTTGGGTTCTCCTCTCTCACCATACACTCCCTCTTTCAAGAATAATCGACAAATAGAGATAGTGATGAAGTGAGAAAATGTAGCGTTGAGTAGGGTAGTAAGAGAGAGTAGAGGTGTCCCCCTTGCCTACACTAATGCTACTGTTGTTCCTGCACGTGACACAAACGATACTTTTTTAATTAGATAATAAGTAAATAATTTATTTAACGTATCATGATTTTTCCAGTTAAGTTATATTTTCTTAATTATAAATCTTGATACGTTCATGTAACAACTAACATCTCAAACCAATCAATTTGTTAACTTTGCCTATATGTATTGACCTTTTTATTCAGAGAGTAAAATGTCAAAATGGTTCATGTGTTTAGGTCACTTTTGACACTTCAGTCTAAAAATGAAACTTTTTGTATATGAATTTTTTAGTTTTCTTTTTGTTGCAATTTCAATCAAATTAACAAATTGGGTTGGAACTTCTGTCATTTTTGTCGTTTTCCTCATTTAAATAGAGGGTATGATCGTCATTTTATGCTTGACCTCCATCATTTAAATGAGGAAAACAAAAAAAAGATAAAAATTTCTAACTCAGTTTGCTAATTTGATGGAAATGACAACGAAAATAAAATCTGAGGAACCCAATATAAAAGATTTAATTATGATATAAAATAGCAAAAGTTATTTAAACTTAGGGACCATTTTACTCTTCTTTCTGTCAAATAGTTACTTCTCGTAAGGGTATCCATCCTGGAATTATTGGTGTCATTTAAGATCATGCGTTTTTTATAAACCTATATCTCTTCTTTATATAAAACGATTTGAGATTTGCGTTAAGTACACGACACATTTTGACCTGACTTATTCGAAACTCATACAAAATGGACTCGACGACTCGTGTTTCGTGGAAATTAGGGGTGTTCATGGTTCGGTTTGAAACCGTGAAACCGCCCAAACCGGTCATCGGTTTGGTTTCACGTCGGTTTTTTTCTTTTACTTTCGGTCGGTCGGTTTCAAAATTTTCAAACCGTAACTAACGGTTTGGTTTACGGTTTATACTAAAAACCGTCCATATAAAACCGGACCGGACCGTGAGATTAATATATTTTATTCTTTTATATATTTCATGTAAGTGTGTTATTTATATGGAAGTTTAATTAAAAACATAACTGGTGACACTAAAGTGGGTTAATTAGTCCACTTCTAAAGCTTAGTAAATTTTCTTGTAATGTGTTCTTTTGGGTTATCTAGATTACACTTCAACCATCCCTTGTTTTATTTTTATGAAATTACCTTTATACATTCCCATTTAGAATAATAATATTATTGATAAAAATGTAACATATTTTCCGTAACACAGTAATGTGTTTAGAGTATGGATACATAATTTGTTTATCAGACATGTTAATTTATAAAAGAAATCGGAGAGGTCAAACTGTGAAACCAAACCGGAACCAAACCGTTAGTAGCGGTTTGGTTTTTTTTCGGTTTAAATTTTCAATGGTTCGGTTTCGGTTTTTGATTATAAAAAACCGTTATTAACGGTTTGGCTCACGGTTTAACTCAAAAACCGTCCAAACCGGACCATGAACACCCCTAGTGGAAATATTCACGAAGGGCACTTAAGACTCATACAAAATGTAGTTTTAATTTGCTAATTCGTAATATGTTTTTCACGAATGTACTTTTATTCATGAAAGTATAATTCTGCCTGAATCTTTCATGAAATTATGATACTACAGAGAAAAAAGTATCAGGAGAATTTCAAAAACTATTAAGGTTCACGAAAAAGAGAAAAAGTGAGAAGAATTTCGTGAAAAAAAGTATTCGAAAAAAAGATAAAAGTAAATAAAAGATTTAGGTATATCAAAAGAATTTCGTGAAAAAGGGAAAAGATACACAAAAGAATTTCACTAAAAAGAGAAAATGTATTTAAAAGACTTTCATGTAATGATTGAGTAGTTTGTATAAATTATACCAACGTTACAGTTCAGTTTAACCAGTTTTGAATTTTGGTAAATGCTCTAGACCAAAATGCTAACTACAAAGTGTCAAATCGTAAACCAAACTTTTAAACGCGATTTTTCAAACGTGAAACATGATGTGTATAATACAAATCTCAACTGGCCAAACCAATCGATTAGTAGCGGTTTAAACTATTGATACCGTTTTTTCATAATTTGTGAGTAATATTCTTGATATAATTTAATACCTAATTAGCACAACTGAATCTTATATTTATTTTACAATCATAGCATGTATCTAGTAAAAAAAACTAATTAATTATATACTTTTTGATGACCTTGTAGTTAAAAAAAAGAAAAAAAAAACTATATTCTGCCTTACGTTTCTAGGTTGTTGTCATTATATATAGTATTGTATATGTATATTCAATCATAGGTGGTTGTTATTATATATAGTATTGTATATTCAATCAATTTAATAATACACTAAGAAAATTTATTTTTATTTAAATAAAAAAATTATAATAATAAGAGGAGAGTTGGAGGAAGGGGCTTTCAAAGGATTATTATTGTCAAACTTTTTAGAATTGCTTTTATTTATATGCAATGTAAAGGAAGTGGGCCCACTTCCACTATATTTTTAAAGGGAAAAATTGAAATAAATTATATAAAATAAATAAAATATTAAACTGAAAGCAACCCCACATGTTCCTTTTCATATTTAGTTGACCCTACGTTTGTATCTCAAAAAAATATACCTAATTATTCTTTTATGTGATTAATTAAATTTAAATGAATTATTTGTTTAACAACAAACTAATTTATTACTAAATATTTTTATATTTATGTGATTAATTAAATTTAAAAGAATTATTTTTTTGACGACAAACTAATTATATTACTAAATATTTCTTTCTATATTTGTACCTTAACGATTCAAATCATTCACTTCTTGAAATCTTACCACCAATCCAAACTCAAAATTATCATAACAATGTTGATTTATGTAAAGGGGTATTACAAAAAAAAATTAATTGCATAATTATTAGGATATGTTACTAAATAGCCTTAAGTATTTAAATCCTTCACTTATTGAAATCTTACCATCACGTCATGTCTTTTGAAGATCATATCCAGACTCAGTATTTTCATAACATTATTGATTTATGTAAAAGGGTATTAAAAAAATTATTACATAATTATTAGGATATATTAAGTATATTGTTTAATCACTATCTTTGATATTTTAAATCAGCTCTATCGATAAATTGAAAGCCATTTTATAAGTCTTAGTTTTGACAAGAACCTAATAAAACATGATACTCGTGTTTAATATTTAAAGATATTTAAGAAGAGGATAACATATACTTTATATAAAAACCTTAAAATACGATATGTAAATCATGATACGTGTGAAACAAGTTACAAAAATGTAAGAAGAGCATTTTTTAACGGTAATGAAACTCACATGTAAACTCACCTTACTCAGTGCTATGTTCAAGGTCGACTCCTCGACCGCCATGAGACTGTAACCTCTGATGCTGTGGGAATCAGATGGAATCGTAAGCCTCCGTCCCCCGTCAGGTTCGAACCCGGGATTAAAGCCCCGATTCGTCCTTTCACCCAGACGTCCGTTAAAAATAGACTGAGCGAGAATCGAACCTGTGTCTCCACTAGGAAAGGCAAGCCTCTTACCATTAAACCAAATTCTCAAAACAATCTAAGAAAATGTGTGTTTTACTTTGTGAGTCAAATCATTGTAAACGAAAATTAAGCCTTTAAAATAAATCTAAACCAAAACAAATTGTTACTTAATGGTTTGACTTTGTATTCGTAAGTACGAACTGGGTTCATTTGGCCTTCATAATAAAAAAATAATAAATTATACAATAAAAAAGAGACGATAGTATTCCAATAAATCAAAGTAAAAAGATTGGCTCTTTATATTGAATTATATTGCTAAGCAAAACTTAATCACGGGTTTAATCCAACTTAAAGACTCAAGTAAAATGTGGAAAGTTAAACTATGGGTTTTTTTATGGTTTCAAGTTTAAAGAATTAAACCATACTGTTTGGTATGGTTTGAAAATTCCTAAATCAACCAAATGATTATTTAAAAAAAACATTGACAACAAAACCAAACTAATGGCCGGTTTGACCTATTTCACATGTCAAAGTGAACCATGAACAACGTCAATTTTACTTCCTTAACAATTTTCTCTGCTATTAATCTCGTCCTGAGTCAGTGAGTCCCATTTTAAAGGACCAATGCTAAGACCGCGGGGTTGTGGGAACTTGGTTGGGGGCATTGCACGAGTAGAACGACACGTGGTGGAGGTGGGCTCCATCAGGGCACCCTAAAAAAAAGTGGGGTGTGGAGGGGCGTGGTGTGACGTGGCCAGCCTAAAGTAGCCAACCAAAGCCAGCCATATTGAACCAGCCAGCCAACTCACCCTGCCCCACGTCCACGTCAAGGGGCGACACCCAGCCCAACGGCAACCCAGGTTGAGAAAGCTGACGTTGAAAGGCAACCCACGCCTCCAACCCAGAACTAATTCAAGACTGCAATGGACTTCAGATAACTTCAAATTCACACACACATTATTTTTAAAAGCGCTATACCATAAATCAAGAATTCAAGTTATGGTATAAATGTACAATTATAAATACACATACGATTATACATACACCCCCCCCCCCCCAAACACACACACACATACGATGTGTGTGGTATATATATAAATATATATATATAGGGTGTGAGTTCGCTACAAAGTCCATTTTCCTACAAAGTGTAAAAAGTCAAAAAACACAATGATGTCAACCATAAAACACACTCAAAACCCACAAATAACAACGTGAAGATTACTAAAACGCCATATATGTGGGTTTGGTGTTGTGTTTTAGATTATAAGGCTTGATTACCGAATGACTAACATTCGTGTGTTTTATGTTGATTATCATATTGTGTTTTATATTCATATTTCTATGATGGTATGTTTGATGTTTTTATGGACTGATAAGGTTTGGATATTGTGTTTTAACGATATTCATTTGTTATTTGTGAGTTTTGAGTGTGTTCTATGGTTGAAATTGTTGTGTTTTACGACATTGTACACTTTGTAGGAAAAATGGACTTTGTAGCCGAACCCCACCCTATATATCTATATATATATAAAATATATATGAGTATATGTATATATATATGAGTGTGTATATATATAGGGTTAGGATCATGTAAGAAAAAGTAGGCTATTTGAGAAACTTGTGAAGAAATCTGAACCACATATTTTCTCTGTAATATACACATGTGTATATTTAAAAGTGACTATATACATATATGTATATTGAATTATACACATATGTATATAGTCAAATGTAAACTATACATATGTGTATATTACGAAAAGCTTTAAAAAATGTGTGGTCCAGATTTCTTCTCAAATTTCTCAAATATGGTGCTCTTCTCTTAGGATCCCTACCCTACATAAGTGCTATCAAATTAGTTATAGTGGTACGTGTAAACCAACTACGACGTTTTATCCAACATTACAATGTTGCGTATGGTGCGTCAAAACTTATTAAAACAGTGTCTATAACATTACAATGGTATGTCTAAATTGTCCATGCCTGATGCATGAATGAATTGAAATGATTACAAGTGTGCGTTCAAACCACTACAGCGGTGCATCTGAAAATCACTTGTCATTTAATGGATGCATATATCCTTACCGTAAAATATTGGTGTCACACACTGATTCATTCATACGCATTTTCCACTCTTTATTTTTATTTATAGATGGGTCCAAGTAGTTCTATAGTGGTGCATTAATGTATTACTGATGCATCTATTCATTCAATTTATTACATGCAACTCATGTAAGGATTTATTACTAAATTCTCAAACCATTGCATCTAGTTTAGTTGTATCCATGTTGAGATAATTTTTCAAGTGGTCACACTAAAGTCAAGTTTTCATCAACCCAATCACATATGAGAATATTTGTTTTGAAATTAAAATATGTATGTTCCCTCTCATGTACAATCTATGCATAAGATGTGCCGCGAATCCTTTTTGTGACGGTTTAATAAGTTAATAAACTGTTTCAGAATTCAAAATGTGTACCCCGTCCTGATATATGTACATGGGACTAATGGTGATGTGAAACGATCAACAACAGACACTCACTTAAAGAGTTGAAGGTGACCCGTTATCAACTTTCTTTGTTTGTTTAAACAAGTGCAAAGTCAGAAAATCCGTTGATTAGGATAATGCATCAAATTGTTAATTATAAAAACATACGTAATTAAACGTCTGTCTTGAAAAAATGAACACACAAAAAATAAAAAGTTACAATAGTGTGCAATTGAATGTCTTCTTGAAAAATGTGAACACTCACCCAAAAGTTACAACAAGAGCATCTGGATCTAGTGTTTCACCTAGTCCAGCATCCACAAACCATCACCTTAGCATACGACATCAGATTTCAAACTAACCTCTAAAAATATTTAATTTCCTACAACAACAAAGCACTACAAACATGTTAGATAATTTTTAGTGTAATCGGGATTAACTTGTTGATCAAAGCGAATAATAATACACATCAAGCAAGTTAGGAGGTTGCGGGAGTCACACTTGTTTGAGTTACTATAATTCAAAGTGTACGGACGGAGCCCTATTCTACGGGGGTTCCAAGGGGGCAGCGCCCCTGGGAGCAAGGCCCAAGGTGCGGCAGCCCCTGACGGGGTCCCAAGGGGCAGGGTTATTTTAATTAAATTGTCTTACTAAAATTGCATCAGAAAATTTATTTTATAGAAAAATTACACATTTTCGAAACATAAAAATTGGCAGTTTTGGAGGCAGTTTCTGTCTGAAAATTGAATGGCAGTTAATCACCCCCAACCTCAATATTCATAGACATTTTTTTGATCATACTCTCTCTGGTTCATACGAATTCCATACAAACATACTGTGTTCAATTTCTCGAAAATCAGAGTTGTATCCGATTAAATTATTCGGGAGAACCACTGAAATAAATTGATCTGAGAGTGATTACACACCTCTCTAATCATCCAGTTTATTGAAAATTCCCCGACAAAACCTTTACCTTACACATATAGAAAAAATATGAAAATAACACTGTTTGCGTGAGAAGGGCACACCCCACCCATTTCGGATGGGTCCGCTACCAAGAACTCGCCATACACAAACTATGGACCTCCAAGGCTTGCATGGTTTGCGATGGTGGTTTGAGTTTAAGGGCATGTGATGTGATTGGAGGTGCTCTAACGTGCAATATGTATCTAATGTGTACTCCTTGTGATTTGTTCTTATTTGATGGTTCCGGTAGATGTCATCTTGGCTTATATTGGCACCAAGTATTTATCCTCATTGTGGACTATAGGTGAATTTTAGAAGTAGATTAAGGTGTGTGTTTGTCGTTAAATACTTTTTGATGATTCCAATCCCATACAAACACACATATAATACATTAAAATCTCTAAATCGTATATGCCAATGTGAAGTTAGTTCACTTGGTAGTCTTATCTCTCGAATCCCGATGGTACCTCTCGAATCCTGATGGAAGGTAAACAAAGGATATACCGTACATAGAAGTTTGAGGGTTTTGTCTAGGGATTCTTAGGCTAGCCGGTGTGAGGCTCGGCAAAGCCCGTCGCCGACCCCAACACCATTTCCACCCCTTCCGCCGTCGTCATCAACGTCGACTTCCAGACGTTGAAGACGGGCCTTCCTCTCTCACAAACATATATACATACAACATATACATATATATATTTTAGGCTCATCCCTCATTTCCCTACCTACATCCTCTTTGTCTCATCCTCATACTCGATCTACGTGGCGCTTACGTTGCGAATCATCCTTCAAAAAGGGTTATCACCATACCGCATAGCCTTAGTGTTGCCATAAGAAAAACATATAGGTTTATACAGAACCTGAAAAAATGATGACCAACAAGAATCTTTTCCTATTATGTTCATCATAAATTCACTCCATGCGTTGTTAATTCTTTTATCGAGTTTCTAACCCAACACAATCGGTCCCACGAATAAATCTGTACTCCCATTTTTTTTTGTTCACATAGCTAAAATTTCAAGCATAATGTTATTTATACACTTTTAAATCTTATTCATACACTAATAATATATAGGAGTAATTTTTGAGTTTAGATAACTTTTGTAAATCTTTTTGTATCTGAGTCCCAAAGGTTTCACTTTTATAGCCATTTTTATTCGATTGGCAAACTCGGTTATAATTTTCTGTTAACTTCTTTTTTTTTATTATTTAAATAAAGGGTATAATCGTCATTTTATGCCATTATATATTTTAATTAAAGAGAAAAAAAGGCAAAAACGAAAGAAGTTAAACAGAATATTTTAATCCAATATATAGTTTAAATGGTGTTAATATATGTGTATTTTTTTCGGTATAACGTCTGTCATAAAACACATAGTCCAAAATACTAGCTCATCTTATATATTTCTAAAAGACTTTAATCATACACTTAAAAGATAATGTTCATCATCACATCATCATATCAAATATTTAAATGATTTATACCAACTATACATAGATACAATAAAAACTATTCATTATAAAAGTCAATAAAGAACATACTTACATCCTTTTATAAGAACAAAAAGAAATATTAGATAAAATACAAATACAATTTCGTAATAAAATTAGTTTGTCTTGCACCATGGATTAAAAGCGGATTAACACATTAGAGATCCGTTCAATACATAATAACCTTTAAACAGAGAGCGATTGTAAAAGTCTTAGATTGCCATAATCGGATTCGGATGCAAGGAAGAGAAGCTACGGTTAAATGATTATCTAAATTAAATTAACAAATATAAATTTTTACATAGTTCTTATAGTTATAAACTAAAAAT
The DNA here is from genome assembly GCA_947069175.1 of Scalesia atractyloides. NCBI lineage: Eukaryota > Viridiplantae > Streptophyta > Magnoliopsida > Asterales > Asteraceae > Scalesia > Scalesia atractyloides. Next base: position 3,076,894 of record CAMTDV010000018.1, on the reverse strand, counting down.
TAGAACTTGAATTAAAATTGATCTACCCAATTTAGAAATTAGGATGAAAAACATTTACACGTTATTTTATACATATGATTTTCATTTTCTTTTACTCATCAAAAGAGTAAAAAACCAAAAAAAAAAAAATTACTAATTTGCAAAATTTGTTTATTCCTTTATCTCATACTTTCTCCCTAAAAAGTGAACCTAATCCAGTCACCACTAATTTACTCCTCGGTTTCAACGCCGGCGGCTGCCACTCCCCCGCCGGCGACAACTCAAAACCGTCATCGGACTTTTTCTCCGGCAGAGCTAACTCACTCAACGATGTCGTTTCCTCCCCAAAATTCAGCTCAAAAACTCCAGACTCCATCTCTAATTCTAATTCTGATTCTTTCCGTTCCACTGCGTGTGGCGTCGGCGGTGGAGTCGGTGGCGGAGGTGATAATTTTATCAACGGTGCCGGTTGAGTACGGAAGTGTGGCGATAGCCATTTCGATCTCATGTAGTCTAATTTCCGCCATGGAGGAACGTGCATTCCTTTCTTTTTCAAGCTCAGTTTTGCGGATTCAGATACAATTGACAATATTTGTTGCAGACGATCAGCGTCTCCGACGAAGATGTGTGGCAAAGAATGAAGGATTGCTTTGTAAACGCCGGTTGGTCGAGCTATCTCGAACTCGGATCTAAAATCTAGATCGATTATTATTCTATCTCCACCTTCAGCAACAACATCTAGGTATTCATATTCACCTGTAACATAACATAACGAAATGGTTTATAAGTTTTCTAAGCATCATGAACAGGTAGACAAGTTTTTACTCAAGATACAATTCAATAGGTTAGGATAAACCTATTGATAAAAAGGTGTTTTGTGGTTAGTACCAGCAGGATATGATGATGATTTCTCCCAATGTGATTTACAAATTGAGGCATCGTAACCGATTGATACTAATTCTTCTGCAACGAGCTTTCGCAGATCGTCTTTTCGTTTGAGATTTTTGTTCTTCTCGACGATTTTTGACGTGTCGGCTAACAGATTCCTTTGAACGACACTCACGCAAGGCGTCAAGCTCTGGAAAAACAACCAGATTGATGTTAAATTGAATGTTACATGCAAATTTTAATAAATAAATAGATGACTAGCTCAACGACGTCGTTTAGACGTTTACCTTGAGTATTTCCGAAGAATCAGAATCGGCGAAAAGATCAGACTCATCATCGAACTATCGTTGATGTTTCCGTTGAAACAATTGCAACGATTGCGTCCGCATTTCGGCTTCTCGTGAGCCGCATCTTCGATAAACATCTGCACCATTTTAGCTAAACAAACCGAGCTCGGCTCGAATTGTTCTCCATCTTTTACTTCACCGTTTACAGTTTCCGAATTGTTCTTCACAACACTCGCAAACTGCCTATCGAACAACCTCTTCAACCGAGACTTCAACACTGGCTTAACAGCCGGTGTAGTCTCGCAATTCACCGGTTCATCATAACTAGGATTGTTAATAGGTTGAATCTTCATCTGGAAATGCATACTATTTACTATTCTATTTAAATTGCAAATTATAGTAAAAAATTCAAATCATAATTAGCTCTCTCTTTCCAAAATTCTTCATTATTTGCTGAAATCATACACGTTGAGTATTCGGTGTTCAGAACAACTTTGGGTTAAAACAAATACCTCCAGATCTACTGACAATGTTCATGAGGAATGTGACGGCGATGAACGGAGACTTTCGCATTCGGAAGTCGTATAGAGGAGTATGATTTTAGTACCGGAATATTCATTTTCCGGCGAGGTTGTGGTGGCCGGAGTTGATGGTGGTGAAAAGTTTGTTGGTTTTTTTTTTTGTGTTTTGGGTATGAATGAAAGTAATGGAGTCAGTTGAGAGGTTTTTATACAAAAGTGGTGGATTAGAGGGGTTTGCTGACGTGGATAATAAGACAAATTGGTGCTGACGTGGTATGGATTATCCAATTATTTGAGACCGGGTCACGTGCTGCGTGGGTATTTGATCTACGTGGCTACGTTAGTTTTTTTGTCCGTATGTTTGGACACGTGGGTTGTTATTAGTGGCTGATTGAAAGGATATTTACGTGAATTGAAGTTTTTATGAGTTGTTAAAATTTAAATATTTCTTTGTGAATTAACTTGTTTATATGATTGATTTATATAAATAGATCTTTGGTAAAACTAATAACTTTGAGATGTAACTTTCAATTTGTAATGTGTTTAGAGAGTTTTATTAATTTCTCCTAAATAATACTTTAACCGTTTAAGTTGGAAAAAAAAATGAAACATGCTCTACATGTCACTCTCACGACCTCTTTCTTCAACGGAACTCCCCTTTCTTTCACACACGACCTTGGCTCTGGATCAAAGCGGTTTAAGAATCCTAGAAGGATAATCCCCATACAACCTGACGAAAATCATCTGAGATTGGTTCTTGATTATGAAAAAAAATTGTCGTTGTTTTAAGGATTGTTTACTGTTAATTTGGACTATGAAGCACGTGCGACTGTAGAATAAACAAAAGGATACACATATAACTTGTTAAATATAACCTATTTCACCTTCATCATCCTCCAATAGGGGCAACCCATGTGTATGGGTGGGTGGGCGGGCGGATGGGTGCACTCTCTAAAAAATAGTGTATTTTATAGGCAAAAAATGCTATCACACCTCTTGAAAATATGGTTTAACTCCTCTTCCACACTCCTAGAAAATAATCCATAGGTCGGCCACCGCCTTCGATTATATTGTCATCATTCCAACTTTGATAAAGCAAGTGAATTGCTTGATGAAATTCAAGCGCAATAATCGCCTTTAATTTTCACCACCATCATGTGTTATTTGACAAATAAAAGAGGATTTGGTAAAGCATTATAAATACTTGACAAAATGAAATTGCTTGGAGTTAAACCTAATACACTTATCTACAACGCGTTCATTTAGAAACTACTATAACTCTATAACTGAGAATTACTAGGTGTGTTTGTTTGTTTAAGAAGTAGGTTATGTCCTTGAGATTGAGATGTCGAATTCATACACCACTTTGTACCTATATATACAGTCCTTAAATCCCTTACTCGGGATTAGGGATGTTCATGGGTTGGTTAAACCATGAAACCATCCAAACCGACTATAAGTTTGTTTTTCACGATCGGTTATTTTTATAAACTACCAGTCGGTCGATTCCAAATTTTCTTTTCGTAACGAAGGGTTTGGTTTACAATTTAGTAATTTTCTATCTGTAAAATAAACTAGACTGTAAGATGATTTGCTGATGTTTATTGCTCTTTGAATTGATACTATGATAGCTCACGTGTGTTTTTTTTTGTTGCAAAGGTTGAGACTTCCTATAAGGTCACCCATCCAGTCCATGTCAGCAAAAACTAATTGGGTTAACTTTCAGTTAGCATGGGATCACTAAAGGAAAACATGTTCAAAGTTGAGACTGCCTGTAAACATTTTTTCTGAGTTGGAATTAATCCTGGCCAATAGGTCAATGTTCTGATTATTAAAATCTAATTTTCTTAACTTAAATAGGTGTCAAAGGGGGCAACATTTTCTCATTTTTAGTCAAAACCTAGTGGGTGTTATGTGTTTGGTTGGATAAATAACGGGTGGAGTTTAACTCCATGAGAGAAGCTTATATCCATTGAATTTGAGTTGAATAATCAAGGAAATGGAAGTCTCTTGACAATCCACTAGTGTTTTGAAGTTTGGTAACTAGCTTTTACAAAAAAGATACTAAGTTCTTGAATTAGAGATGTACTCATGAATCAATATTAGGTTTATGTTTGTTATTTATTGTTGATGGCATATTCACATGTATATTGTTGTTGGAGTACATAAACTCCATTATTAGTATGTAAATGGTGTTGCATGTTGAAGGTTTTTAAATAATCAAGTTGGTTTTGTTATAAAACTTAAATGGATAGTCTAATCGTGATTTCCAAGCTAATCACACTTTATTAAACATGGTTATTCTATTAGAGATGGTTGAAAACTTTGGGCTTACAACTAATATTGATATAGATTTCTCTAGCCTATGATAAAAGTGAAGTGTGTCAAAGCGTACGACGAAGCAACCATACAGTAAACGAACCGAACTCAGCTAATGTAGTCCATTTTACAAATTAGAAAATAGAAAATCGAAAGGAAAGTATTGACATTGTTATCTTATTTTATATATTTTGAAATTTTTATTTATGTTTTTATTAAACTCCATAGTATTGGCCAACCAAAAACCATATGTAAGAAATAAGTAATTCAATCGAATCACCTAATCTTCGACTTCCAAACATTATTTCATTTCTATATAAATTTTTATAGATAAAAATTGACTCATAGACAACTTTCAGGTCTTATTTAATATCTACTTAATTTGCCTATAGTTTATTAAGGTTTTATTAAACTAAAAAATAAATTAATATAAAATAAAAAGGCACCACTTTTATTAACTTTTTTTTGAAAGAATCTTTTTTTACTCTTAATCCCACCAATGGTACTTGGCTGGCGATTAAATTTGTTTATTTATTAAAGTATAAATTATTAAAGTAGGAATATTCATTAAATGTCTTATCTAGTGTATTATTTAATCTCATATCACAACTTTTTAACATTGTTGTAATTTAAATAATGTAATCGGTCTTTCATTATAACCATGTTGTAGTTTATTTAACTCATATTATGTTAAAAAAAACTATACTTATGTAACTACCTGAAACTAATATAATGAGTTAATCTACATTCTACTTGTTAATAACGAATACAATTAAATTAATATAAGTTTTGTTTTTTTTTTCTTTTCATTTATCAAATTAGATCTTAGACAAGTTTGAAGATCTCAATAAGATTGTTTCAAATATAGTTTTTATAAAGGGTATTATTATTTATCTATGCTAATTAAAATTAAAATATGACAAAGGTACACAAAAAAAAATCAAATGTGGTAAAATGAGTGTTGTAAAGTACTTACTGAGTAATCGCTACAAGGTACATTGTCGAGACGATTTTCTTCGACTCCGTCTAATTACTCGGAATCGATCAAAGACGATCAACCTCAGCCGAAATCGATTAAGCCGGTCAACTCGAGACGAGTTTGACTCAAAAAAACATAATTTTTATGTTTATAATATTAATGAATGAATATTAAATTTTAAAATAATTTAGTATTTGAACTTGTATGTTTTTCTCTATTTATATTGATTTTAATGTATTTTGTTATATATATTACTAAAATTATGACATTTGACATACATATCAATTTTGCAAAATTTAATATCTTTATAATTTATCATGTCCGCTAACTCCCCAAATACCTCTGCCTAGGCCGGATACTTATAACTCCCCAGTCAACGGACCTCATAACACCTAGCGGCTTCTACAGCCATGATAAAATAGGGATTATTACATATTTCCCCTTACTAAAACCTTTTATTATATATTTACCCGATCTAAAAAATTAATTAGATATTTCCCCTTGTTTGTATGAATATTTATAATTTCCATTCTTAAAAGAAACCACAAACATTGTTTCATTCCAGAAACAAATCTTAGATTTCTTCCCTCCCTATGACGTTGTTCCCACCTGCAACACTACGGTGACGGCGACGCTTGTTCCACTTGCGAACCAACATTAGGGATGGGATGGTGGTAGTTGAGAGCGACGGGGAGAAGATTAAGGCTAGGTTTCGAGTGTGGCGGTGGCGGATAGAAGGTGATTTGCGGTGGTAACAGGAGGAAGTGGGTGGTGAACGGCGAAGAGATGATGAACAGTGGGTGGTGAGCGGTGGTGAATGTTTGTACGGTGGAGAGTGGTAGACTGTGGTTGTGTTGTTAAGGTTGGGGTTGGTGGCGGTGGAAACTGGATGGTGGTGAACTGTGGGGTGGAGGTTCATGGTATAAAAAATATAAGGCAAACGACCACATATAGACATAGGTGTAGAAAGATAATCCCACGTACATTCTACATAAAGTTTAAGAACTCTAAACCCTTACCACCGCTCTACTAAGAGTCCTTAGCTGTAATCCTACGTCTTCATATAACCCTATCATGTACCATGTCCTCAGAGAGGTGCAACTCAAACAAGTCCTGCCTAATTCGTTCGTCCAAGTCAATTTAGGCCTACCTCTACTTCTCCTCCCCTCCACGGTCAATGATTCCACTACACGAATTGGCGCTAATGATTGTCTCATCTTCACATGTCCAAACCATCTCAATCTCCCATCCTGTATCTTATCCGATATACTAGCCACGTCTAATCTTTCCCTAAGAACCTATTTCTTATCCGATCTAAGCTTGTATGCCCACACATCCTCATCTCTGTCACCTCCATCTTGCGAGCCTGTGTCTTCTTTATGGCTTAACAATCCGCTCCGTACAACATTGTAGGTCTAACTGCAACCTATAAAATTTCCTCTTTAACTTAGTTGGAAAACAAATTGTTTAATTTTGGATGATTAATTTAAATCTCATCTTTTATGAAGAAAAAAGAAAAGGTAAACATTCAATGATCCCTATACCTTTCCAAAATTTTCATTTATGATCTACTAAAATAAATAAGAGAAAATTACCTAAATGCCCCATACTTATAACCTTTTATAGCTGTATCTTAATTTGTCTAGAATCTTTTCAAATCATTCAAATTTCAAAATACACCTAGAATCTCATAAAAGAACATATACGAAATTGTTTTGTAGATTGAGAAGTTATATCCTCACTTCTTATAATATTAAAGTATGAGTCACACCTTAAATTTATTAAACATGTGAATACTTTTCCTCAAAACTAAATATACATATTATTATGAGTTAAATGCTTGGTTGGTCATGTGGTTTGCAACTCTTGCAGACTTGGTCCCAGTGGTTCACTAATTACACACTTGGTCCCAGTAGTTTTCAAATTTTGCACTCGGGTGGTCCTTACCACTAACCTTTGTTAGATTTCTCAGTTAAGTATATGCAAAATTAATATATTACCCTTGAAATAATAAAAATAAAAAATATAAACTGGCCGGCCACCACCACTTAGGTGGCGGCGCACGGCGTGCGGCGGCGTGTACCAGACGCGGAGAGAGAGAGAGATCGACATCTCTCTGTAGCACGCATGCCGCGTTTAGCGGCACGCGGCGCATTGTGCATGAGGCGGGGCGTAGCACTCTAGACTCGCCGGTGTCGACCAGCGGCGACTGGGGTGCAGATGAATCAGGTTCGAGCCTCAATCCCATCGGTTCAGCCAGCAATCTTTCTAATGGGTTTTGTAGAATTTTTCGAAATATTTGTCTTCTGCATAGCTACTGAAGATTCTTTAGAACTATCTTTTCTTGGGATTTTCCTTTGTTAAATATTTATAGAGGCACTCTGAGCTTCAGTTTTCTGAACTTCATCTCAGATTAGATCTTGGAGCACCTTCGGTTATTGGATTTTTACTCCTTAAATTATAAACTGAAGCATGCTTCGTGCCTGGGCCACACTTTTCCATCGGCTTTTACTCTTGAATTATAAATGAAGCTTTTGCGTCGGGGCACTTGTTTCGGAGTTTTATCCAAATCTTCGCGCTGGTCCGCACTTCAGTTATCAAGTTTTACATTCATTCGAGTCAATTCACATCGGTTCCAAGTATCTGCACCCATGGTCCGCTGTGAAAACGGCGAGTCTAGATCGCTGCTAAACGGATCCTACCGCTCCACCTTGCTACGAGATCGACCCGTCGCCGCTAAACGTGGGCACTGCGCTGTACAGAGAGATGTCGGTCTCTCTCTCTATCACGTCATGGTTACACGCGCGCACGCGTGCGCCACCTAATGGTGTGGCGCATTTTTTTTTATTATTATTTCAAGGTATTATTAATTTTGCATATATTAACTGAAAATCTAACAAAAGTTAGTGTAAGACACGAGATGAAACTTATGAAATACTGGACAAGTGTTAATTAGTGAAACACTATGACCAAGTCTGCAAGATTTTCAAACCACAGGAAAACCAAGCATTTACTCTATATATATTAAGAAAAGAAATTCTTGCAAAAGTAATTATTATACTAGAATTGAAAAGAAGTTTAGTTATGATCATACCTTAAAATAATTTTTATTAAGATCATTTCTTTCAATTCCGGTTGAATATAGACTAGTGAATATTAGGAGTGAATTAGAGAAATGACCAATAAACCAGGGTTCGATTTTACAAGGTTTCCAATATGAGTTCCTACTGAATTGATTATAGACATATGTCTAATGGAGAGATATGATCGGTGTTCTGTAGTGGCACGATGATTCTCTACGATCAAATTGTCTTCTTAAAAAATTTTGGACAAGTTAAAGTAAATTGACGTTACAAACATCACCGTTACATCAACACAAAACGATAATTTACATCGGGATGGTAGCACTCAAAGGTGTAGATCTCTCACGCTTATGTATGTATATTTCTCGCGCTTTGTTACTTTGTCTATAAGTCTAGTTGTCGTAAACGTTATGTTTTTCATATAATACTGTAAAGAATTGTAATGTAAGTAATAATTTTTCTAAAAGTAAATAATTCTTAAATTTTTGCATAATAGTAATATAGTGACTTGTATTGTGTGCATGAAAACATGTACTTTAGTTTAGATGACTTCAGAAATTAAAAAATTAAAGCAAATGACAAAAGAGTAGAGGGCATAAAGTTGTTTGATAAGGAGATATATATATTGAATTGAGATGAGATGATGGGTTTTGTCTTTGTCTCACCCTTTCCCCACAACCTTTCCCCACAACAAGAAAACTTGAGTCGGGTCCTCTTCTTGTGGTATTCATGCTCGTTTCTTTTTTTATCATTACGTACAATTTATAGTGCACAATGTACAAATACATGACCAAGTGGATATCTTTATTAGATAATGTAAAAGAGATGTACTTATAATAGATAAAATAGGAATATGTGATTAGCTAGTATAAAGTATTATTTATTTAAATATAGACGATATTCCGTTCGTTTAATCTAACAGAGCTTAAGCTTGGTCTTGATTTGTATTGAGCTTTATGTACGAAGCATGAGCTCAACTCGTGAACATTTTTTAAACTTCTCCTTGACTTATGTATAAATTTTCAATCTCGAGTTTGAGTCAGGCTAGGTTCGTTTATTATTTATCAACGACGTTAGTATTTTACTTACATATATGATTAAATGTTTTCATATTTATAATTGTATACAACATAATACACACTTATTTCATCATAGTTATATGTATAATAGTTTTAATTGATAGATATATATTTATTATATTTTTACAAATTATAGGTCTCCATACGCCAATATTAGTCAAAGTCGATACACTTGAGTGGTTTTGCTAATTAACGGTCTGGAGTTTAGGCTCGAGCGCAAGAGCTTATTTAAGAATTAAGATTGACTCGATTTGAGTTTTAACAAAAAAAACGAACCGATCTTTATTGGCTCAATAGCGGCTCAATTGGTTAAGAGCATTCACAATTGATTCTTCATCTCTATAATTATACTAAAAATTACTATCTTTTCTCTATTTTTTAATTAAATTATATTTTTTATGTTTTTATCATTACGTTTTCTCTTTCCTGCACTTACAATGACTTTCAAAATTATTAAAAAAGTTATAAAGAGTGAACAGTGTTTTCTCTAAATTTACTGATGAACAATAATAATTCTTTTTACTTCCACTCAAACCCCTCTACATAATATAGAGGATACACTCAGACACTCACATAATTATCAAGGATCATAATTATAAAGGATAAAATGTGAATGCTCCAACACATCTCTAGCTTAAAAAAATTCACTCTTAAATGATTTATTTATATAAATAGTATTGTTGATGAAAAATAGGTTATAAAAATACCAAAAAATAAGTTTAAGATATTATTACGTACAGGAATCAAAAGTTTAATGAGGGTTGGTTTGAAATAGTCTTCGGACTATTCGTTAGAAACTGATGGGCCATAGAGTGGGACCCACATGGCATGATTACACGCCAATATGGCAATCTCAATGATGAATAAAGCCCACCAAAATAATTACTAGTTATTTATTATTTTTCAATTTCCTCATCTTGATGTTAATAAAGTTTTGGGACCATCGGAGTGGTTAAGTGGGGACAAAATTATCTCACTTGCTCTTCAGTAACTGACTAACATCTTATGTAAATTACATACGATTTACGATATATATATATATATGTTTTGGTTCAAGAGAGAATCAATCCCAGTTACGAGAACCATGAGAACTCCTATCATCCAATATCATATTTACATATCACCCATAACCAAATTAAATCAAAAGGGTATTTTAGTCTTTTACTTCTCATGTCACATATTTTCTCTCTCTTCTATTTAAAAGTCAACATGTCACATCTTTTCTTTCTCTTCTATTTAAAACTCAACATGTCACATATTTTATCTCTCTTTTATATAAAATTCAACATTAGACGTCTATTGAGTCGTGATTTTGGGTGAGTTCGTTTGGTAAGATCCACAAATTTCGTAAACCCGAAATCGCGGTGTCGGAGGCGTAAAAAGATGTTTGAGGTAAAAACAATTGGAAAAAAGTTTTTGAAAAAAAAATTGTAAAAAAAGTTTTTTGTAAAAATAAAATATTTTTGTTTGGCGTAAATATTTTTTGTTTTTTATAAAAAGTGAAAACCCGTAAAAAATTGTTTTAAAGTTTAAAACCACGCGTAATAAAAGTTTAAACTAGTGCGTAAAAAAAGTTTAAAACCGGCGCATAAAAAAAGTTTTAAAACGGCGCGTAAAAAAGTTTTAAACCATCGCGTAAACAAAGTTTTAAAACGCGCGTAAAAAAGTTGAAAATCGGTGCGTAAAAAAACTTTAAAACCAGCGCGTAAAAAAAGTTTAAAACCGGCACGTAAAAAAAATTTAAAACCGCGCGTAAAAAAGTTTCTAAAACAGCGCGTAAAGAAGTTTGAACCCGCGCGTAAAATTTTTTGAAACCGCGCGTAAAAGAAATTTAAAACCGGCGCGCAAAGAGAATTTTAAACCGGCACGTTAAAAAAGTTTAAAACCGCACGTAAAAAAAGTTCTAAACCGGTGCATAAAAAAAGTTCTAAACCGGCGCGTAAAAAAGTTTAAAACCGGCGCGTAAAAAAAGTTTATAACCGGTGCGTAAAAAAAGTTTAAAACCGCGTGTAAAAAAAGTTTAAAACTGGGCGTAAAAAAAATGAACCCGCGTAAAAATGTTTAAAATCGGCGCGCAAAAAAAATTTGAACCCATACGTAAATAATTTTCTAACTGCATGATTCAAAAATAATATTAATTAAATCACATTAATTAAATCACAAACATTAATTACAGCACAATGATTATAACTTTAATTAACAATCATTAAAGAACTTAGTAAAAATACCAATTTACCCTTATGCCACTAAAAACAAAAACTCATTAATTAAAGTACAATAATTACAAAAACTTTATTGTCTTTTAATCTAATCCATTAAAACACTTTTGATAAATGATTTATATTGGTTCCTACGGTTTTCACAACTCAAGGTGGTTCTCATTTTACCCATCCCATATATATATATATATGTGTGTGTGTGTGTGTGTGTGTGTGTGTGTGTGCGTGAAGTATAGAGAGAAAACTCACTTGAGTTGAGAAAACTTAAGAAAACCATACATAACATTTTTATTTTTTCTAAAAAAATATATATGGAATGTAAGTTACATGTTAATGAACATTTTGTAACAAAAAAAATAAAAAGTGCCGAATGGGTTTTTTTATGATTTTTTTTTAAAATTTCAATGTTTACAAAAAAAGTGCTAAAAAACTGAATTTTTATATTTTTTTTATATTTTTGTAACAAAAAAATAAAATAAAAAGCGTCGAGTGGATTTTTTTATAAAAAATTACAAAAATTCAGTTTTTAGCACTTTTTTGTAAACACTGAAATTTAAAAAAAATTATAAAATAAACCATTCGGCGTTTTTATTTATTTTTTGTTACAAAATGTTCATTAACATGTAACTTACATTCCCTATTTTTTTAGAAAAAAATAAAAATGTTACATAGAGTTTTCTTGAGTTTTCTCAACTCAAGTGGGTTTTCATTTTATTCTTCCCCTCTCTCTCTGTATTATATATATATATATATATATATATATATATATATATATATATATATATAATATATTATTTATATATATATAGGGGTTAGTTAATATATAATTGGCCTTAACGTATGATGCGTACACGATGAAAATATAACATGCGGATTTTAGGCTATAACATGCGGATTTGTAGTTTTCTAACATGTAGCTTTATGGTTTTTGAGGTTTATAACGTGCGGAATTCTTATCGCGTACGCTTGTACGTTAAGGCCAATTGTACAATACATTTTATATATTGAAAGGGTAAAATGAGAACCATCTTGAGTTGTCAGAACAATGAGAATTAAGCCTTCCAAAATGTTTTTTTTTTACATTCTAACAAAACATCATTTGTTCCAGCAAAATAATAAAAAATGTCGTATGCAAAAATTTACACCAGGTGTAATTTTTTTATTGGTGATGCAAAACAAATTACATCGCCATAAACAAATTTTGTATCAGATGTAACATCCGTCAAAAACCGGATTTACCAAACCCGCTTCGTTTATTAACCGAACAATCAGTTAAAAATTTCGTTGCGTATTTAATGCTCAAATTAATTTTAAACGATACATAACTAATAAGTATATTGGAATATATCATTTATATTTGAAAATTCATTAAAAATAATGAAATAAAAATATATTGCTGCTGCCGGGAATCGAACCAGGTCAGCCAGGAATCCACAAGCCTTAACTCTCATCCTTTCAACCGCTCCGCCACTTGTGACTTTTGTTTACTTATTGAAACAATTAATACATAAATTAAATCTGAAAGTCAAATCCAGTTACACAGCGCGCCCAAACCCGCTGACGCCGGAAAATCCGACGATTTCGCCAATCACCGTCGGTTACCTTTGACTTAACGTAAGTATTAACAACGACGTCGGTTATAACCGATGTCCAGTCCGCGACATTTGTCATAACCGCCGGAGAATTCTTGACCAACGAATCAAGACGGTAATCAGACCAAATTCGTCGATGTTCTTCCCTATAAATGCACCCTCTAACCTCTGATAGCCTTTTCGCTCACAATCATACCCTTTCTCGACGTAATTTCACTCGCCGGAAACTTTCTGCAACTCGTCGGAAAACCGAACCCTTACCTCTGTGCCTTACTCTAAAAACAGAACACCTAGAGCTCATACCGAAGCCACCCACAATCACCTCAAGCTTCCTGAAGACCCTCTGCCGCAAGACACACGTCGCCGGAATAACCTGCTATCATCGGAATTTCGCCGGCGAAACAGAGGATCTCTGTTCGGTATATCTTACACCTGATCTCTCTCGTTTTTATTAATCTCACACGTAGCTAATCAAATGTTTTCATAGGATTCACTCGCCAACTTTTTGTTGATCAAAAAACCATTTTTACACATGATACAGGTGAACAGGATGAAGCAAGGAAAACATAGGAAATGCCTTAGAAGAAAATAATGAAGTCTAGAATGATGTGTAGGACATGATGTAATTATGATTGTATGTTTCCCTTTAAATTGTAATAATAAATATGAAACGTTATAATAAATGTCATGAGCTTGATGATAACCCAATCATGCCCCGATCACCTTTTCCGCTGCGGGTCGGGGTGTGACATCAGACGTAACTACCTACTCTACAATTTTTTTTTACAAATGTGTTTATAACATTTTTATCTACATTTATGAAAAAAGAGGATTCTCGTAGCTGTCATCATTTATAATGCTTTTTAATTGAACCGAATCCTATGTGTGTATATATATTAGAAAGAAGAATTCTAAATTGTTTTTCTTTTTTGGTTATCAATGATTAATATTATTAAATTTTATATTTTTTACATACAAGGTGTATGTTTATGACTTTATGTACATGAAAAAACTAGCAAACTAATTTTTTTTAACTATTTACCTAGAGATGTGTAGTTAATATAACATATACACAACTTATATATGTTTAGGCTATATATATACACGACTTATATATGTGTAGGCTATATATAAATGAAGTTTGCTCATTTTTTCTTTATTTTCTTTGAGAACAAGTAAATATTGGTTTTTGTTTCATCAATTTCTTATTTTTTTAGATTTCAAATTGAATAATTTATTTCGTTCAAAATGTTCTCGCAATATTAACCTGTTGTATAAATCTTTCTATTTAATAGATTCTTAAATAATTATAAGTATAAGTTTATCGGTAGTTTAGAATATTTAATAGATGCTTAAATATTTATGAGTTTATCTGTAGTTTAGAATCATGTCAACAATCATAGTTTTTATTAAATTAATTTACTATTAACTTTCTGTAAAGAAAAAAAATTATTCTACCAGTTTTTAGTTATTTTATTTACTAAAATTGCTTATCTATTATATATATTCTTCGAATTACTTAAAAGTTATTTTATTTACTAAAATTGCTTATCTATTATTTATATTCTTCGAATTACTTAAAAAATTGTCATGGCTATTTTAGGATCTTCTTGTACAGAAATAAAAGTTCTAAAATAATTTTCTAAATGTAGCCAAATGACCATTACGATGATATTTGTGATTTTTATGTGAATAGATAATATTGACAATGTGGCCCTTAATTAATTAATTAGTTTTTTAATGAATTGCATAGTTACATGACATAACCTATAGATAGGCCCTTGGTGAAAAAGATAGATGAAAGGGACCCCTCATTTTTTCTTTTTGTGAAGTGACATTCCTTAATACATGTTACATTTTTTTTTCTTTCAAATAAACTACTTTTGAAAGTTATTTTTAATTTTATGCATTAAGTATGTTTGTATTTGAAAGTTATTTTTAATTTTATGCATTAAGTATGTTTGTAAAATTTTTATTTCTTATACTTGTATTATACAAGTTACAATTATTTTTCTTTCAAATAAACTACTTTTGAAAGTTTATTTTTAATTTTATGTTTGTAAAATTTATATTTCTTATACTTATATAGTTTGAGTAGCGATATTATGAAAATCACATAGAAACAAATGATACCACTAATTCTGTAAAAAGATAATGATATTTTCACCGGTGAGCTATGCCTAAGTAGGGCTGTAAATGAACCGAACAAACATGAACAAGACATTGTTCGTGTTCGTTCGTTGAGAAAATAACGTGTTCATGAACGGTTCATGAATACATACTGAACGAGATTTTTTGTTTGTGTTTGTTCATTAAAGATAAGAACATCTTCACGAACGATTAAATAATTAATCATTGTTTAAAAACTTAAACAAAGAGGATATATTGTTGGATAATAAATAGAGGTCGGGAACTAATTATGCAGGTTTTATAAAACCTTACTGGTGAAGATATATACGCAGGTTTTATAATTTTAATAACAATTATTTAAGGTGATTGCCTTAAAATTGCAATGTGATAAGCAAAAAAATATATGAAAATATGATAACACTAAATTTAGTAAAATAAAATATAGATTATTATCTGTCATTTCAATGCAATTTGCACATATTAATTCATTCATGATGGTTGTTACACCCTAATTAGTTGGTTATAAAAAAATCTAAAAAAATCAAGTTAAGATATGATATAATATATTAATAAAATAACTAAATATAACACACCTAACCATTGCAATTTCAAAGAGTATTTAGAACTTAAGTTGATGTTGAAATTAATAAGATTTATTTAGGATAAACTATTTCACTAGAATCCAAGCACACCAAAGAGACTTGACCAAGCCAAGATGATTACCAAAGACTTGAAATTTTCCATCTACTTATAATTGGTTACAAGAAAAAGACATGTGTTGAATTGCTCAGGTGACTTAAAAATTGTTATTGTTAAAATATATGTATGTAATATATTCATGAAATTATATATTTAATTTATAAATTTTTTAGCTACATTAATTTTTGTTATTTTATGATTTTTGTTTTTTATAAAAAAAAAATTTCATCTTTCCCTTTTTTTCTATTTTTTGGTTTTCATTTTTCCTTTTTAAGTTTCAATCGAACACGCTGTTGTACATGCAACAAAACGAACGGTCTAATACTGACCAAACAACGTCAGTATCAAAATTGATTTCTTTTATTGTTTCGATCGATGTAAACACATCTTGGTATCTTTTTGGTCGTATCATGACTTTTTTTTGTTTCTCTTTCGGTAAGTGTCCGTATCTTAATGAACCGAACCAATATCAAATGAATTACTGCCATTAACGTTATTTTTATTATTGAATCTACGTTTCCATTAAAAATTGGGTCGTCCTGACGCAGAGCACGGTGGTAACCCACTAGTTATATAAATAAACCTATAACCTATAGGTCCAGTGATATGATGTCACCCCTTACAAATGTGTGACTGTGAGTTTAAATCCTTGCAAGTGTAAGGTGTTAAAAAAATTGCAGTTAAAAAAGGTATGAGTTATACTTATTATTATTTATAAGACTCTTAGAGTGAATTTCAAGGATTGTCCTTTATCTTTATAACCATTTTCAGGCGTTGTCCTTTATGTTCAAAATTAACGAGTTTTGTACTTTATGTTTTTCAATCATACACGTTTTGTCCTTTAAGCCAAACTTAATTAATTTTTTCTGCTTAGCATTTTTCAATTTATATTTACAGGGACTAATTGTATAGATAATATAAATAACCAACCTTTTTAAAAAATAAAAAATACTTTAAAAAAAAGGTTTCAATAAATATTAAAATCTTACAAAAGGCCCACCTTCTTCATCAAACACCACCACCAACTCCGACCACTGCTAACTCCGGCCACCACTAACTGAATCACTAAATCATTTCTGCTTGCCTGCTTAACACCACCAAAACCATAAAAATTTCTTGATCTAAGCTCATTACACGATTTAAAGCTCACAAATTGAAGATGATATCTTATCGGAACTCCTCAATACATTTGTTCTTCTGATACATTAAGCTAACAGTACCAGCTCATAAAACAAAGTGCCACAAGTTTAAACAAACCAACTCAAATTCAACTTCCAATCCAAACAAACCCAAAACAGAGTATTCAAAATCAAGAACAAGGCTCTGTTTTTGCATCGGAAAATATGACAAATTGAGACCCATTTTAGTGTCTGATGATTGTTTGTATACAATTCCACTATTAATCTACACATGATTCGTGTCTCCGCATTTCAATAGCCATGTTCCTACCCAAATGGTTGTAGCTCTGTTTCAAACCCATCACCGAACCACCACAAAACACTCGTACACCACCTCGGGACCACCTAACCACAACCCACCACCAACCCCTCGCTTGAAACCCACCACCAACCATGTGGTAACAACGTGTACCTGTTGAAAAAGTGCACCAGTACACCACCAAAAAAACACTAGTACACCACCACGTAACCCCCACCATTTAACCACAATCCACCCTCACCCCTTCGTTTGTAACCCGCCACCACCACCGTTCCGTAGGAGTCAATTAAACTCACCGATTTGCCTTGATCTGATTTCTGGCCGGCGAAGACAATCGCAAACTAAAATCTTTGTAATTTGGCCAGAGTAGACGAATTGTTTGTTGTTTAGAATGAAGAGTCGGTGTGTGGGTGAGGGACTAAGGGTGGTGGGGGTTGGGTTTTTCTTTATATTTATTAGATATATGAAATTATTTACTGAAACCTTTTTTTAAAGTATTTTTTTATTTTTTAAAAAAGGTTGGTTATTTATATTATCTACACAATTAGTCCCTACAAATATGAATTGACAAAAATGCTCAGATTTAACTAGAAAAATTTAACTGAGTTTGGCTTAAAGGAAAAAACGGGTATGATTTGAAAACATAAAGTATAAAACTCGTCAATTTTGAACATAAAGGACAACACCTGAAAATGAGTATAAAGATAAAGAACAATCCTTGAAATTCGCTCATAATCTTATTAATGCTTAAAATTTTAAGAGATAAATAAATTGTCACACCCCGATTTCTACGTAGGATTTCTCGGTGGGTCTGGTGGGGAGTATCGTGATGTACAGTTGATATCTTCATAACCAAACAACACAGAGCAACACAACGAAAGTCTTGGAGTAAAATTAAACTATTACAAACCATAAGTGTCCAAAGTTCAACACAATAAATACATACACGGCTTGTAATAAGATCCACAGGCGGATCGGAAAATACAAAAAAATGATAACAAACTTAAAGGCACAACTATAGGGTCGCAAATCCTCAGTATTAGTGCCACGCAACTTCCAGTCAATTTCGTGTCGTACCTGCAACTTTAATCTTTTAAAAATACGTCAGTTTTCACTGGTAAATACAATCAATCGACACATTTTAAAAATCTTTTCAAAATTTGTTTTGGGTACACTTGGCATCCAATTTTATAAAATAACTTGGGAAAGTACAAAAGACCTTGTATACAGTTTCACAAGCCTGTCTTTTACATATGGGGCCCTATACAAAAACCGAGACATGATCGACTAACACACCACTTCTGAACTCTCACACAGAAAGCAGATAATAAATTTACACTAACGGGTGTATGCCTACACCTGGTGCTTAGGTCGTGGCCATTAGCTTTTTAATGAGCCTAAGATATCCCAGACACGGTCAAGCCAACCCCCAATGTTTAAGTTATCAGACAATACAGATTAAAACGGGTTATGTGATTTAGTTAAGCCACTATTCGATCACATAATCCCATACCCGACCAAGCGGTAATAATTTACCGTATTCCAAGCCCGTATAGGGAAAATAGGTTAAAAGTATTTACCTGAGCTAAATCTTCAGAAAAATCACAACTCAACCGTAGATCAAGAGGTAAGCACAGGCACGATCTACTGGAATGCGTTTAATCTGGAGGGATGGTGTTATTAACCAATTATAGTGCTAACAGGTCCTTAGTTAAGTCATAGACTTGAACCCACTAGTCTTTCGTTTAAATAAATACGGTACAAAATGCTAGATTAAGCGGTGACCAGAATAGAACATTATTTGGACCCAACAAGTATCAAGACTTGTCTAATATGGGTATACCAATAAAATCTGGATTTTGATAAAGAAATGACAAAGTTAAACCCGTTTGGGTTAAATTACGTAAACTAGTCACGTATGCTTAACTGTAAGCGTATAAGCGAAACCAGGTAACCGAATGAGTCATATACAAGTTCCATATGCTAATATATTTTAAAATATGATATGATATCAGTAGGATATCAATATATATATGCCCATAATGATTTTAAAACCGACTTATGCCTCATAAGGGTATTTTGATCATTTTATAGTTTATAAAAGATGTTTATGGTAAATATGATGTCAAGGTCAATATTTGTAACGCCCAGCTATTTCATCCTTTCTATATTTAGAAAGCTCGTATTGTATTTCTATTATTAGAACCCTTGTAATCTTTTGTATTCATCATTCTTGAAGAAACCCTAGATCAACTAGACCGGAATCTAAGTAGATCTATGGAATGGGCTCTGCATAAAAGGGTTAACCCTCCGTTTGGTTTCACGATGGGTGATGAATAAAACAGTACTCCGGCTGAACCTGCAAAACAGAACACCATTAGCTCGCCACGGGGAGAAGGGGGGTTCTCTCCGTGACCACCCTCCGGCGTGAGAGTAAGTATAGGTAGTCGGAAGTAAGTATTGTAAGAGAGAGAGTAGTTGAGAGTGAATACCTTTCCTTGAACTCCAAGTTACTTATTTATAGCCGGTGTTTGGCGCCAAAAGGAGAGATTGTTAACCTTAACGGAATCTTTTGTTATTCCGTTAATGTTTGTTGGCAATCCGTTAGTGCACACGGATCGTGAGCTCATCATCATTTAGGGAGGTGCCATGTGTCAACATGAGATCACTACATCTTATAAATGTGAGCATGCCATCACCGTGATCTTCCTCGGCCGTCCAGATGTTGCCATGTGGCAATTGGTTATAACCGAAAAGATGCTTGCACGATTGGGTGTTAATGGCTTCTAGAAGGTTTCACAGCTGTTACCCATCTATTATTCGCCACGTGTACATTCTGTTACAACAGAAAAGATTCCCTTTGCTTCTGCACCAAGTCAAGGATTTTGCTAAGGGAAAGTTTCTCAGGATTAACCGTTTCCTTGCGCAAGAAGAGCAAGTTAGTTAACTGATCTTCCTTCTTCTCCTTGCTGCTTAGCGCAACGTTTGGTGGATACTTGCTTTGATATAAATATCTGCGCAAGGTTTGTGCATGAAGCATTACTAAACGAGAATGTTCAAGGTTAACTTTGAACCTTGCGCGAGCCCGCGCAAGGTAGTTAAATGAAGCATTATCAAACGAGAATGTTCAAGGTTAACTTTGAACCTTGCGCGAGCCCGCGCAAGGTAGTTAAATGAAGCAAGAATGTTCAAGGTTAACTTTGAACCTTGCGCGAGCCCGCGCAAGGTAGTTAAATGAAGCATTTATCCAAAGAGAATGTTCAAGGTTAACTTTGAACCTTGTGCGAGCCCGCACAAGGTAGTTAAATGAAGCATTTATCCAAAGAGAATGTTCAAGGTTAACTTTAAACCTTGCGCGAGCCCGCGCAAGGTAGTTATATGATCCTTTCCTCTCTTGGATATTTGGCGCAGAGTTCTAATAAATCTTATTTTCGCAAAGAAGTCTACGCATAGTTTTCTTAGAAGTTATTAATGGGTATGGTTTCCTTGATCGGCGCAAGGTTTTTGAGACCATACCCCTTCAATTCTATTGTAATCATCATTCGAGACTTGAATCATAATGAGAACGTATCTTATTTTATCATGTTAAACCCATCTATATTCCACTCATATGCTATTTGATCCTCAATACTCGTAAACTAGTTATAAATGTACAAAATGTGATGAATATGCGAATTATACACAATACTTATACTTGATCTTATTCAAACTATACTTGTGGAACCCTTGACATGTGTTAAATGTACCTAGGAACCATTATTTGTTCATAAAGTACCATCCTATAACCTTTAGTTATAAAAAAATAAAATAATATAGCCCTGGCCACACCCTTGCGGACCACAAGGGCTACCCCATACGGTCCGTATGGGGTACTGGAGGGCAGCAGATTCAAAATGGTTGCGGGTTTGCACGAATCCCACACCACAACTCACCCCCAATGGCCTCCAAGCCCCATTAAAACTCACCTAACTCAACCCTAATCACTCCCCTATAAATCCCACATCTCTTCCAAGCATTTCACACTTTTCTAATCATCCATATCACTCCCAAATCCTCCATAATCAGCTGCTAATTACAAGTTCGACAGAAAGTTCATCCTTCACCAAAGTGAGCATAACTCACTAAATTCTTAACGAAATCACCCAATTCTTCTTCCCACTTTCTTGGATTAACCTTGTGAACATTTCCAGTGGTTTTCCATGGAAAAACAGGCTCTAGAATGTCACGAAAAAGGTTCCAAAGTGGACTGTTTCTTTTTATTTTCATCTAAACCTTATTAAACTTTATAAAACTTGAGTCTAACTCATCTCAAACCTATGTCCTAATGCTTACAACCACACTTGTGGTTGGTTAGGCTTAAAAACAAGGCTGAGACATGTAAAACTAGAGGTTAAAACCTCACAAAATTTTCTGTTTCCAACTAGGGTTTACACCCACAAGTAGTGTTCAAGATTTACTTGATGAATGTGTGATATTTGGTCGAACTTGGGCTACCCATCATTGAATCCACACACTATTTAATGTTTTCATTAGTTTAGTTATATTATTCTTGTAAGTTCATGACCCTCCTTGTGTTCTTAACACAAGTGTAGTGGTGAAAATTTGAGGTACCTAAATGGAAGCTTGCTCTTCCTACCTCATGTATGAAATCTATGAAACAAAGAGGTGCCTAAATGGAGACTTTGATCTCCTACCTCATGCTTGATTTATATTTTAAGTATCTTATCTAAGTATATATATGAGTATGTAACAAAGACTTGATAATAACTTAATAGTTACTTGTTAAGAAACTCGTTACATCATCTAAAGAACACACACTTGTTACGATTATAATGGATCTTGAATCCATGAAAACACATCAAACCATTAAGGTTTCTATAGTGTCAAGAACAAGTATTATGAGTACAAGATGATTCTTTTCGTAAGACGATTTTCACATTATTTTAAATTCCGAATCTATAATCTTCCATTAACTCCCAACACTCATATGTCTGTGTTACTTCTTGTAGAAGTTTAAGGTGCTCCAAGATAATCAACTAAACACTCTCGGAATTCAAGTCGAAAAAGCTTGCAAAACCGTGAGTATACTCGATCCCGTTTTCTATTTTAACATTTTGGGTGCAAGATGTACAAACACCATGAAACTTGCTTACAAATTTACTCTATCTGTTATAACATAATACTTGTTTATATACTTGAATAATGCATGCTATGTTAGACTTGTGTTATATGCTCATTAACTTTGCTAGCCAACCTTAACAAATATAGTGCTATAGGAGTAACGCCCGCCCGTATGCTTGTGGTATTGTTAAGTAAACTATTAAACACCCATTTTATGACAATGTTGGGTAATCACAATTGCGTTAGACTATGGATTGACATATAAGAGCACATGTTTAGTATGTTATGACAATTATATTCAATGTTGCCATGTTGGATATGAGACAAACTTTATTTACTATTATGCTATATAACAAACTTGTATGCTCGCCAACTTTTGTTGATATATATTATTTTAATGCATGTTGCAGGAAACTAAGTTGATGTAACATTCGTCGAAAAACGGGTTCCAAAACCCGCTCTGTTTAAATTTTTTTTTTAAGTTTCGTTACGCATTTTTTTCATTTTATAAAATGTAATTTTCATAATTTATAAATAAATAATTAATATATTGATTAAATAAAAGATAAAAATAATAGCAATATTTAAAGATTTTAAAATATCCAATAAGTGTAGACCGCAGGTTTCGAACCCGGGTCTCCACTCAAACCAAACATACAACACACCACTAAACCACTTGCCCACATCTGTTACATCTCAAAACAATTAAGCATTTGTAATCACGTTCCTTTGATCCGGATTCAAAAAGAAACAGCCGCGCTAAATCACCGGCTATCATCAAGATCTCGGATTCCTCTTCAATCAACGAATGTAACTGATCATGTAATAGACTCAATCAGGGAGTCACAATCCCCAAATCGGTTATACAATCATTTCGGTAATTACATCTTGACCACAATTTTTGAAACCGAAATTCTGTGATTGACTGGTTACTCTATAAATACCAATCATTTCACCACAAACGAATTCGCTCATTCTCTCAAACTCTCTCTCAATCATCACTCAAACTCGCTGAAAGATACTCTGCTTAAATAAACATCGCCGGAAAACTGTGCGACGCCGGAATTCAACCGGAAAACCGTAACTGTTCTCCAAACCGGTATAATTATCTAAACTTCCTTGCTATCTCTTGTTTAGTAATTTATTAGCTCAAAACAGTAATCAATACTGTTTAATCAGTTTATTCAGTCGGGATCATTATCTGGGTTTTAAATGGTGAAAAAGATGAAGTCGAGATAGTGTTTAAATATAAATAAAAACGGGTATTTAACCGGGTTAGACACACAGTCCAGCGGTGGACTGTGTGCAATTACAAAGCACACGTCCCGAGTTCGAGCCACACATGTTTCGACTTTCTGAAATAAAACCAATCTTTTTTTTAAAACCTATTCAGATCATCCTTCAACATGTACATAAATATAGTATAATTCAGTGTATAAACGGGTTAGACACACAGCCCAACTGGTTGGGCTGTGTGCACGTGAACTGAAGGGCTCGAGTTCGATTCTGGATACTTAAACCGGTTTTGGTAATTTATGAAACCTTTTTAATAAAAATAAAATAAGGTTTAATCTAACTAGTATATATAAGTAATTAAATCTGGATATATTTCGGGTTAGACACGTAGCTCAGTTGGTAGAGCTGCGTGCACGTATACGGGAGGTCACGAGTTCGAACCTCACACGCTGCCTATAATAAATGAGTCAGACCGGTCGTTGACCAGTCAACCCTTAGAAAAAGGGTAATTTTTTTAAAATTAAAAATCCTTTTTATTTTCTTTAAAAATTTGTTAAAAATACCTCAAAATAAGGTTTTAAAGCCTAAAAATTTGCATTAAATTCACAAAAATAAATCTAAAAGTCTCATTAAGAGCACTAATTAAAAATATTAATCTCAAATAAAATTTATTTATTTATCGAATTATTACGTTATTATTTAGGTTAGTTTTCCCTCGTCGGTTGAATCATAAATTCGTGCGCATTCATCATTATCAAGGAACGCACCCACTGTGAGTGAATTCTTACAAATTCCCCTTTTTATTCATGTTTTGGGGTGTATCATGTGTCGCATTATTTATTTTCGTTTATTCAAACTTGTGCTATTACCATTATATGATCTAAACATGTGATGTAAATATTGTTTGTTGTGATGTGTTTACATTTTGTCAAGTTGCGTGCAAATCATTCATTAGGCCCATCAGTTCCTCGTGGGAGACGAGTTGAACATCGCGTGCCTCATTAGATCGGCTCCGTTTGATTGAGCCTTGATCTCATTGTTCATCATTTGGTGTATGCGTGTGCATTAATTGATATTATGTGTATTGTGATTAAATTTACATTTGCGTTTACTCATATGTGGTTATGCACCTTTTTATAACCAATATAATAAATTCGTTCAAATGTTTTCATAAGATTCACTCGCCAACTTTTGTTGACCCAAACCCTATTTTTACACATGATACAGGTGGACAGGTTGAAGCAAGGAACACATAGGAAATTGCCTTAGAAGAAAAATAAAGAAGTCATGAAAAATGTATTTGAACATGTTGTGCTTGTATGCTTATTGTAACTTCTTCTTTAAAGAGAAATAATAAATATGAAACTTTATAGTAAATGTCATGAGCTTTGATGAAAACCCAATCATGCCCCGACCACCATTTCCGCTGCGGGTTGGGGTGTGACAGTTGATGCTGTTGAAAAAACATATTAGGGTGGATTAGATACATACGTGTTTTAATTTCATGGATTAGATACAGGGTCATGTACTACAATTTCTCAAATGTGTAAAGAGAGTATTTTTACTATTTTTTATTTATATAATTTTTATTATAATTGTCACCCATGTCCTACAAACTTAAAACAGATTTCGTGAGATTGTTGCTACAATCTGAAAACCTTATTTATAAGGATTTTGGGTACACGAAATGATTTATAATAAAAAAAAAATTTTTTAGAGATTATGATCTTATAAATATTTTTTGGGAAATATGTATGTAGTACGACTTGTTGTGTTTGGATTTATTGAGATTGTGGTACAATCTTAAATCATACACCGTGATACAAAAACAAATGACTTGTGGTTCAAACGTTTGGTTTTGAAACGATTTTGGGAATCGTTAATTTTCTAACTTTTGTGTTAGATCGGAATTATGGGTGTAAACTATACGTTTTTTTTAAACGTTAAATTTTCTTTAGTAGAGTTTTAATGTCTTTAAATAGAGTTTATATTACTTGATTAGAGTTTTATGTCTCTAATTAAGTCTTTATTTAAAGTGGACTATTCATCCACCCATGGATTTATAGCACAAACTTTTAGTGATTCTAACACGAGACTGGTTTATATGTATTTGATATAAAATAATAAGCCTTATAATGATTTTTATAATCATATATTTCTAAATGAGCGTGTTAGAATTGGGTTTTATATATAAACTGATTTGTTTATAACGATTTCTGTAATAGTTTATTTCTAACGAGCTTGTTAGAACATATGGGTATGATAATGATTTTTATAATCATATGTTCTAACAAGTATGTTAGAACATATTTAGTGATAAGCTTTATAACAATTTTTGTAATTGTTTTACTTCTAACAAATGTGTTAGAAACAGTTTATAAAAAAAAAAAACGCAAATGATTTTTGTAATCATTTGTATTCTAACATGCGTGTTAGAAACGGTTTATGACAAGTGTTACTTTGGAAGCAATTTTAGTTGTTTATTTTCTAACATGTGTATAAGAAGTGACTTATTTATATGAACCATATATGTGTTTATAATAAGTTGAATTAACATTTTGTGGAAATGTTAAGATTTCTAACGTGCGCGTTAGAATTTCTTTCATTTTAACATGATTGTTGAAAAATGTTAAATTACAAATGCTTTGAAATGTTTTATGTAAACATTTTATATAAGTAATTTGTTGTAACATTGGTTTTAATGAATATAAACACTTTATATTATGCTTTGTATGGTTTAGAAATAAAAGGTCATACATTGAAGTTGATGTTTGATTGGCTTCAAGAATTAACTCACCATAAAGTGATGTGTAGTTGTGTGTGATTTATCACTAACTTTAATTTGTGATTTCTAAATCCTAATGGAATAACTTGAATTTTCTAACATGTGTGTTAGAAAATATGTATCACAAATACAAGGTTAGAGATTGTTCATTTTATGAGCCGTAATGAACGGAAATGTTTTATGTAAACATTTAATTGCCTATGTGCGCATTAAAAATGACGATTTATAAACTTTATCCTTGGAAAACGTTTTATGTAAACGTTCGATTCTATGATGTGCCCGTTATAATATTTTTTTTTCTAACATGCGTGTTATAAAACATTATGCATAGTAAGACTAAACAATATAAACCCATTTGATATTTTGGGTTTGATTTATGTTATCGTAAACTCTAATTGATATCATTAACATTGTACATTGCAAAACTAAGAAAATATTTTAAAATGATTTTTAAAATAAAGTTTTCATAGTTTTGATAATTCAAATGGTTTGCTACTCTTGCTAGAAGTAGCATTTTTTGAACAAAGTAATAATCTTATGGATATTATTTGGTGGAAAACGACTTGGTGTTGTGGTGTACAAATTCAGTGGTTTAAGTTTACTACTGAAACGTAGCTTTTGTAAAAACTTGATGTCGTCTTGAGAAGAATTCTCCATGTTTAAAGTTTCAAGATGAATTGGGAAACTTGTACTTACAAGTGAATGGAGTCTTATTGAGGGAGTACCTCAAGACATGCCATTGGACGATATCGTTGAAAAGATTTCGATCAGATTATAAAGTGTTAAAGATAAAAAGCACATTGGTATTTGATATCTACATATCGTCTATGCTTCCGTTTAAATTTCAAAAGTGTTTGACACTTATGATTTAGTTTCCAATGTATCTTATTGTTTTGTGTTCAATATCTTCGGATAACACATGAAATTTTTACAAATAAATAAATCATTAATGTTTGTGACGTATAAATTATTTTTGTGGAAAATAATTATAACGTCAATTATACATTATTTAAAAGAATATGATTTTAAATGGATAGTACATGAAAATACTTGGACATAAACAACTTAAGAGTTGTTGCATTGACTAAAAGTCAAAGACGATACGTCAAATGTGTAACCACATCACGAGTGAGTAGTGAATGTATTGAGATGAAATACACAAACGAGATTAAAGTCGAAATACTTCGTTAGAAGTCATTGGAAATTCACAAGTGTGAATTCTAACATATGAAAGTAAAAGTACTATATATGTTACTGTATACCTTTCATAAATCGTGCGAGATTTATACGTAAATGCGTCTACCACTTGAATATGGAAATTTTACCTTTGTTTGGGAGAACATCCTAAATATACATATCTCATAATGAATAACAATAGATGTGTGCAAATCACTTATGGAAAAATTATGATTGCCATGTTTTTGAGTGTGGATCTAGTTGACTCTATCTTTCACATAATAGTGATTGTAGATGAGGAACATTCATCTTGTTGGCGATGAGTGTGTTCACCAAGTGACTTGGACTAAGACTTATGTTTAAGTCCTTATGAGTCAATGGTAAAGCGTTGGAGATCAAAGGTAAACAAGTTATGTTCTTTAATTGAATGATAAAATTTAGCTATATGCTATATACAATAATTTGTGACACCTTCCTAAATATTGATGTTTTAGGATTATGAATAAGTCTCATTATTTTGTCTTAACAAAGGATGAATGTTGCAAAGTGATATCATGATATCCTTGGGGCTGTGAAGAATCAGAATGATGCATCTTCTGTTCACATGCTAAAGTATTGTAGTCTAAAGCATGCTAGACTAGTACTTGGTTAATTATGGGTCTTGACGGAGACTAATTAACTCTAAACATTCAAATGTGTAATGTGTATGAACACAAAAAGAATTTGTATATAGACAAAGTTGAGGAAGAATTCTTTATTCATTATAAGGAAAAGACATGTAACTTATGAAGAGTTTGTTCGAAAAGATAATGAGAACAATTCACTGTCTTGGCTTGTTCTAAATGTTAAATAAGAATTATTCTAAGTTGATGACAAACTTATGACAATGGCATGTGTTGCTTTGGTCAGCTTGGAAGCTTATGTAAGCAAATTCAATATGAGTTAAATTCACTGATACAATGAAGTTGGTATTGTTCAATCATTTGTATAAATGTCGTCATAAGTGAAGTTACGAAAGTGTTGATCAAATGACAAGAAATGTGGGGGGAAGAGCCATTTAAGAAACAACCCTCTAAGGGTGTGTAGAAATGTTTTTTTCTTTACCTCATATGGATGTTATCCAATAACACTTAAATGTGGGGGTGTCTTGCATTTGTATCATAAAATTTTGGCAATAAGGATTTTGTAATCCAAGCTAACATTGCAAACATGCGACTAAGTGGAGGATACAAAGGTCGTAGTATATAATGGAGATGTGTTTGCCTTAAATGATATGTGTATCTTACAAAGACATATATTATAACCAGATTCAGATGGCCACTGAGGTTATAGTCTTAGAAGTTGGCAATTGGCAAAATTAACTTGCGAGTTAAGAACACATCATGACAACTGATCTCAATACGTAAAGTTATTTGTAGTGACTGGACAAAGTCAAAGATAATGTTATGGATCTAACAACCTGAGAGTTTATTAGAGATCAAGTTGTGGAATGAGACTAAAGCCCATGGAAAAAGGGTGTGTGGAGGAAACCTAACTTAGTTGACTGGAGATCACAAGATCTAAGTTCAATAGGACAACGAATTCATATACCTAAGGGTGATCACGTGGGGGTATAACTGATATTGTTCATTCCTATGAAATTAAGTGACAAATTGTAAGGCTAAGCATATTATGTGGTAAATGATTTTGCGTAATCATGGTAACCACGATGCTTTTAATGATTTAAGGAGAATCACCTATGTTAGAGAGAAGTGGGGTCACTTCGAATAGAATTGGGGGCACAATTCCTAGAGCTCTCGCAGAACCAGGAAAGTGTTCCACGACCATTATTGGAAACGACTATGAGGGGATGACCCGGCTAAGGAGAGTATTGTGCGAAGTGTATTGTCGTCTACACAAATGGGGGTTTGTTCAAGGACATAGTGTCTACAAATCGCTAGGAGGCTAAGTATGCTTCACAACGGAAAGTTCAAAGGGAACACTTTCTTATCCGGCAATACGCAACTGTCGAGGTTGCATTGGAAATTTTATGTGTTTTGATCAATCTCCATTCATGTGGGGGATTGTTGGAAATTTTTTAAATGTGATGAATGGAAATTTAGTGAGATTATTAATATTAAATTCTACATATAGTGACAAACTCTTGAGTAGAGTTATTTATGTCACTTGTTTAATTTTTTATTAAAATAATAAATTTTTCATGTGGTGGTTTTGATGACAACTCTTGAATAAAGTTTTTTTATGACAACTGATTAAAGATTTTATGGCAAATTAAGTCTCTAATTATGTTGAACTTTTTACCACCCATGACTCTTGCTTACTTAGTAGGCTATGTGCCTCTTTTGATGTGGTTAGAGAAAAGAAAAAATATAAGTAAAAGATACAAAAAAGAGATATGTATGCATGAAGAGTTCTTGGAGAAGAAGTACTTGATGACCCATATGTTGGGAACATATAGAGATAAGTTTCTCTAAACGATTTAACTTCATTTCTACTCTAAGTTTCCAAAATTTCTAACACTATAATTTTACCCGGAGTAACCTCGGGCGCGTGGCCTTCTCCGGCAGTACAGACTGCTTCGGCTGTTGTACCCTGGGAGACAGACGCGTCGTCTTTAGCAGAGGCGCGAAATTTGTTTTAAGGGAAGCGTGTTGAACACGTGCCTCAGCCACAACCGTCAACATCGTTTGTTCTTTCTTGCAGCAAGGGATACTACAAGAAGACCTTGTTCGAGCACAAAGTTGATTACTCTATCTTTTGAAGATCTTGCTAAGAAGAATACAAGAATATATTCATAAAGATCAAGTTGAAGACTTTATCTTTTGAAGATATTGATTTGAATCGATTGTTCAATTAAATATGTTGTAGTTCATATTTAATTTTCGTTTGAATTTGTACACGGTCATGTACTACAATTTCTCAAATGTCTAAAGAGAGTATCTTTACTATTTTTTATTTATATAATTTTTATTATAATTTTCACTCATGTCCTATATTAGGTGTATTTATTTTGTTGATTTGTTGGTAAAACCTTATTCGTTTATTTACTTGATGTTTCAAAGATATCATATTTTTATCAGTTTGTTGATTTGTTGGTGAAACCTTATTCGTTTATTACTTATGTTTCAAAGATATCATATTTTTATTATTAAAGTTGACATGGTAACTACATTACAAATATGACTACCACCAATTGAATGATTAAGTTGGTATATAGAAAAATTGTGACTCATTATTATTTTTACTATTTTTATTTGTCTATCAACATATTTGTACGAAATCTATTGATCAACGTATTCTATTCTAACTACGCTATGCTACTTTAATCCCCTTATCATCATTATACTCAGGAAATCCCACCAATAGCAAAACTAAGGTAGGGTCTAGTGAGGGTAGATGTAGACGGTCTTACCTTTATCCCGTAGAGATAAAGAGACTGCTTCTAGTGAGACTCCCGGCTCGATTGTAGTTTTGTATCACGTCTGGACCTGATGCACATAACACTTAAACAATCAGGACAAAGACTGATTGATGCATGTACCCCGTGTCTTTCAGCTATAAATGCCACTACATGATGCATGACTAACTATCCGCCGCTTTTAACGTTATTTTCACGAAATCAGTAAAATAACGTTAAAGTTAGTACTATTTCACATTTGCCTCGTTTGAATTTGTACACGGTCATGTACTACAATTTCTCAAATGTCTAAAGAGAGTATCTTTACTATTTTTTATTTATATAATTTTTATTATTATTTTCACTCATGTCCTATATTCGGTGTATTTATTTTGTTGATTTGTTGGTAAAACCTTATTCGTTTATTTACTTGATGTTTCAAAGATATCATATTTTTATCAGTTTGTTGATTTGTTGGTGAAACCTTATTCGTTTATTACTTATGTTTCAAAGATATCATATTTTTATTATTAAAGTTGACATGGTAACTACATTACAAATATGACTACCACCAATTGAATGATTAAGTTGGTATATAGAAAAATTGTGACTCATTATTATTTTTACTATTTTTATTTGTCTATCAACATGTTTGTACGAAATCTATTGATCAACGTATTCTATTCTAACTACGCTATGCTACTTTAATCCCCTTATCATCATTATACTCAGGAAATCCCACCAATAGCAAAACTAAGGTAGGGTCTGGTGAGGGTAGATGTAGACGGTCTTACCTTTATCCCGTAGAGATAAAGAGACTGCTTCTAGTGAGACTCCCGGCTCGATTGTAGTTTTGTATCAAGCCTGGACCTGATGCACATAACACTTAAACAATCAGGACAAAGACTGATTGATGCATGTACCCCGTGTCTTTCAGCTATAAATGCCACTACATGATGCATGACTAACTATCCGCCGTTTTTAACGTTATTTTCACGAGATTAGTAAAATAACGTTAAAGTTAGTACTATTTCACATTCCCCCCCCCCCCCCACGAAAGCCTACACATATATGCATTATATGTGCGCAACAACCACCCCCCTTTCCCTACCCACATCTATATATATTAAAAATCATATTATTCTTGATGACACGTTGACATAACTATTGTACGTTACATCAATGCTCTTGGTTTAAATCTCTCAAGAATTGTGGGTGTAAGACTAGAAGCCAACTTTTAAGTCTATTATTTTAAAAAGTTTTGGATCTTGATGGTGGCCCTAATATGAAAGTAACAAAATTTTATATTTGATCGTTCAAAACTAGCAATTTAAATGATTTTGTCCATAATACTAGTGTTAAATAAGTTATTATCATGATAGCACATATAAATAGCAAAACTTTTTCATAAATTGACTTCAATTTATAATCCTACCCCATATCTATAAATCGAGAGAAAATATACATCAATAGCCACAAAAAATATCAATATATCCTTTTCCATATATCAATATATTCAACATTCTTATGATTTTTTGCTAGTGGTTTATATATATACACTCATCCCACATATCTTCTGATATATCCAACTCTTCCACAAAAAATAACAATAAAAAAAATAAAAAATTAAGATGAGCATGTTAAAAAAATAACAATAAAAAAAAATAAAAAATTAAGATGAGCATGTTACTATCTTATAGACGTGTGGTACGTTTGCTTATCGGTATGAATTATTCCAGACAAACTATTAGCTTGATGAATCTTGTTTAAAAAAAAGGTCGCTTCACTCATGTCAAACTAAAAAAATTTCCACTAATGTGACCGGTGGCGATGATATTTCTTTGTATAAAATTGTGGTTATTAATAATTTGAAACAAATGTGAGATGACATGTCTAATAAGTGGTGTTGGTTGTTTAGGCAATGGATGTAATTGATATATGTATCAACTTGATTATCATAACCAACAACCTTATCAAACCTAATAGTTCGGTTTTCAACCCACACGCAGTTTTAACGCTGGTCATCATCTTTCGACATACCAACCTCTTTGGATTGATCTCATAGCATATTAGAGCTTGAAATCTCTTCTCCTTGTGTATAATTGTGCTAGTGATTAGAGGTGCACGAAAAAACCGGTTTTGGAATTGAAACCGATAAAAAAAAATCATAGAACAAGTTTGATACCTGACCTTACCCGCCGGTTATATATCTGTTGTCATCCTATGATTTGAAACTGCACCCAACCCATTTACACTGACCCCCCCACACTCACCCCAAAAAAATAAAATAAAATGAAACTGAACCGGTTCCACCAATACCCGGTTATCGACTCGTTGCTAGACCCGCAACCAGTTCAGCCGAAACCGATTTAAAAAAAACCCGTTTCTTTGCACCTGTAAATGATAACAAGACAAAAGTTTTATAACAAAATAAAACGATTGTTTATTGAAGTTCTATTATATGATCCAAGCCCAATGTAATAAGACCATAAAACACAGATAAGGCCAACTAGCACCTTCTTAATCAAAGAAAACAAGAACAAATCGTTTTTTTTTTTCTAATACTTGGTTCCGGGTATGATTGAGTATTGAAAAATCGGGTATTGAGAAAAAACAGGTAGGGTTTGGAAGGTATTGAGCAAAAAAAAAACATACCCTATATATCCGGGTTGGGTATAATCCGGTTCAGGTATAACCGGGTATTAATATCCGGTTCTAAAATATAAGTTTTTTCAAAAAAAATATTTTACACAAAAATAAATTTGTTTAAAAATTAAATTCGGTTTGTCATTTGTAAAAATAATTAAAATAAACTACAATAACATAAATTCACTCAAATACAAATTATTTGCTTTATAATATGCATTTAAAAACTTGGGTAGTATTAAAAAAACCAGTATTGGGTATAGGGTATAACTGATTCCAGGTATTTTCGGGTACGGGTATTGAGCTCAAAATATATATCTTTTATTCTTATCTATACTTTACGGTAGGGTTGGGTTTGATTCCGGTTATAAACTACCCTGGTACAAAAATTAACCGTTTCCAGGTTTTTATCTCAGGCCTGGTTCCGGGTATGGGTTTTTTGTGCACCTCTTAAGACTATTTGCTAAATTTGATGAGCTACTGATAACAAAAATAAACCTTTGAAAGGCCCAGCCCATTGTAGCAAAATCATAAAACACAAATGGGCTAAGCTAGCAGCCTCTACTCCAATTACAGAAACATAAAGATACAAGCTTTATATAAGAAAACATTTTTATCAGCAAAAATTGACATTTTTTTTCAAAAAAAACCCACTTGTTTGGACAAATGGGTTCTAACTGCACCATATTCACTATTTATCAAAAGAAACAACATAAAAAGATGCAAACTTTAAATCCAAGAAAACATGATTATCTGCAAAAAGTAAAGCCAAATTGATAACTGTCATAATTCTCTACAAATCAAAAAAGAATTTTGACATTTCTGCACAAGAAACTGCTCTGTATTTGTAATGCAATTGTAGAATGATGATGCCACTGCACAAACCTCAGATGAAAGTTAATGAATTTATGACAAAATATTGTTAAAGTATCCAGCATCTGCAACCTGACTTATCTTGAGGCCCCTCAAACCATTGATCCCATGATGGATTTGCGGGCCCGTATGTCCTGCAAACAAAAACAAAGCAAACGAGAGAAAATTACGTATTTGCCCTCACCGATCGTATTCATCATAGTTCACAACTCACATGATTTTACATAAAGGGTACTAAAGGTTACGAGTTACGGTCCCGTATCTGACAGATTTTAAGTTTTCATGACAAGTGTGTTGTTATTTTGCAGCAAGAACTAACCGTACCGAGCATGAAAAGTGAAGATTAAATGCTTCGTATTTCGGGGTGTAAATGAGGCAAGCTGCTCGTGAGCTACTTGATCTCGGCTCGCTAAAAGTTTGAATTGAGCCGAGCTTAAACGAGCTCAAGCCCGAGCTCGAGTCTAAAATTTAGCTTGTTTAATATATGAGCTTGAGTTTCGCTTATCGAACTGCAGAGCCTAAATGATCCTAGTGTTTATATATTCTTATAAAAAAAATACTAAATACATATTTTTAAATAAAGATTATTACTTTATATAAAACTATGAGAAAAATAATTATATAATATACAGTTTTATGTAGTAAAAATAATAATTATGAATAGACATAATAAATAAAAAAACTTAGTAAAATAAATAATAAACAAGCTGAGCTCGAGCTTGAAAAACTACGCTTGAGCCGAGCTCAAGCTTTAGAAATAGAGCCAAACATGAGCCGAACTCGAGCTCAAGCTTGAGCTTGGTCGAGTTTGGGCTCGGCTCGTTTACATCCCTACATACATGTATTCAAATCCAGCTTTTCTTTTTTTGACAAAATCTTAAAGCTAAAATGACTTGTTTATCCGTAATCGTGGTAATGATCTTGGTCAAGATGGTGTCATCCTAAAGGGTATTTTAGACATTTAACTGACGCTTACATACGTTTACTAAACATTGTGTAGTTTTAACTTTTTTCAGTTCAATGGAATACAATCCAAAAATATGTTAATTTTCTATTCGAGCAAAAACGAGAGATCTTACTTGGGAAGTAGTGGATCCGGCCTTGTTTCGAAATTACTCAGGATTCTAATCAAAACATCGAAAATAATTATGTTAAAAAAAAACGATAATTATAAATTATAAAAGTAAAATAAAGCACATTCATGCTTACTCCTTGCATGTAGCTGAGGCTGCTTCCATCTTCTCAAGCTGGTCAAGCTCCTCCTGCACAAGATGAGTGTTTAATAATACATATACTTTTATATGCAAATCATATATAAATGCACGCGCACGACATCTAAAAATATAAATCATCGAAGGGATTTATTATATGAGTATCATCTAAACTTGTAGATGCAATGATCAGTTATTAATGTTCACATATATAGATTCTGCTTCTGATTATATATACACATTTTCATACTAGCTGATTATGATAAGGTATAATAAAAAACACAAGAATGTTCTTTTTGCTATTTATATGTATTAATTTCTTAAAAAATCAGGACTTTCAGATACTCTAAAAGAACCCAATATCTGATTATTAAAACTTCTAACAGTAAAAGCATATCCAAACACTCATCTACAACCCATTTAATCACAACTAATTATCTGACTCTTTAACTATTTAAAAAAAAAGCAAAATTACTTTCAAATGGCAGGTCCAAACACCTCTCTATGAAGAAGTTTCCGACATTTGTAACAACAGTTCCATAAGAAACGAGTTACCCAACAAATGATTGTCACCATATAAACCACACACATATATAGGGAAGCGTTCAAATCAGAACCGAGAAATATGTTGACAACTGCGAGGATCCGCATACGACACTTGTACATGGTGTTTTTGTGTGTTACATAAGACGGTTAAGTAACCGCCACATTTTCTTTCTCCCATTACCTTGATAATCTCTAATGCATTATGTACAAGTGCATTATGCAGTACTCGACTACTCGCAGATCTCAACATATTGTTGGTTCTGAAAAGCACACATCCCTATGTGTGTGTGTGTGTGTATATATATATATACAGGGTGAGGTTCCTGTAAAAAAGACCATTTTCGTGAGAAGTGTGAGAAGACATAAGAATTAACATGTAGGCATCATGTTTTGAACTTAGCCATGATGTTTTGGGTTGTTTTGGCAAGAAAAACACTATTCATAATAGTTTAAACCACAATGCAATGTATTATAGGCGTGCAATTTAAAAAAACACTATTTAACACTTAAAACACACTACTTAATGTTTTTGGCATGGTGTTTTAACTTTTAAGCCTAGAATTCATTGCATTGTGTCTTAAATTGTTATGTTTGATGTTTTTCTTGCCAAAACAACACAAAACATCATGCCTAAGTCCAAAGCATGATGCTTATATGTCAATTCTTATGCCTTCTCACCCTTCTCACGAAAAGTGTCTTTTTTACAAGATCCTAAACCTATATATACATATATATATATATATGTATACATACGTGTGTGTATATGTATGTATATATCAAAAGAGTATGATAGTACAACTTAATAAAGACGCATTATCGGACTATTTAGAAACCGTCAAAATACGTGTTGTTCGAACTCTATTGTAATGTGTCCCACAATCACCTACACAAGAAGCTACATATATTGAGAACATGGTGACATAGTACACAAAAAATCAATCCATAATTTCATATGTTGAACTTAATAAGTCCCATAAAAAGTGGAGCTAAAATTAGTTAATCTTGTACTAGAATAACTTAATTACTAGAGTTTATATCCCTTAGTCTTGAAGCTATTGACTTTATATCCATTAATTTTGTACTACAAAGAATTTATGTACTAAAATCATTCAATTTCATTAATAACACTAGAAAATTACTTCAATCTTGAAACTGCTACTTCTAAAACTTCAATACCTTCTCATACAATTTAAAATATAATACCCGAAATCGACCAAAGTACAAGGGGACGACACCATTAGATCTTATCAAACTTAGCACATCAAATTTAAACTTTTTCATGAATGAATCATGATCCTTGAAATTAAATCCAGCAAAATGATTTCTAAATCCCTAACAGAGAAATCATCTGATTCTTCTATCATATCAAAATAATGCACCCACTAAACAAACCAATTATACTCACCCTTACATAAACTTGAAGCTCATCATCATAACCAAAATCAGATATCCACACTCCTCAATTTCAAATTCAATAGGATAAAAATAACAAAATTCATTGAATTGGCCAATTGGGTAATCATATCTAAAAAAATTGACGAAATTGAAGAATGACAAACAAAAAACTTGATGACAAAAGCCCAATTTCCATGAAAAAATAACAAGAAACAAATACCATCTATCATCTAATATTCAAGAAAATAAATTATAAAACAAAAAGTTTCAAACTTTGAAGCATACCCACATAGATTAAAGCAGCAAGAAACCAACAAAGCTAAAAAATTCAAAAATTCAACACACTGAAAAATTAAACATTAAGAAGCAGCCATTGAATACCATCTATCATCTAATATTAAAAAAAAAAGTTTCAATCTTTGAAGCAAACCCACATAGATTAAAGCACCAAGAAGCCCAACAAAGCTAAAAAAATTCAAAAATTCAGTTACATTGAATATTAAAAATCAAGAAGCAGCCATTGAACACCATATCATCTAAGATTCAAGAAAGCATATTATCAAAAAAAAAAAGTTTCAAACTTTGAAGCATACCCACATAGATTAAAGCAGCAAGAAACCTAACAAAGCCAAAAAATTCAAAAATTCAAAACATTAAAAATAAAAAAATCAAGAAGCAGCCATTGAACACCATATATCATCTAAGATTCAAGAAAACATATTATAAACCAAAAAGTTTCAAACTTTAATGCAAACCCACATAGATTAAAAAACAAAAAAAAAATTCAAAATTTCAAAATTTTTTTTTAAAAAAAATCAAGAAACCAAACCTCTAAATGGCGAGTTTCTTGTTCAAGCCTTTTCAATTCAGCCGAAATTCTATGCTTGCCTCTTGTATCTGCAGCCACCGATCTTTCCGTTTGCATCGCTTGATTTTGACTCAAGTAGACAGACACCTATAAACACCAAAATTGTAAACCCTAAAGAGTAGTCATAAAGGGGTCAAATTGCACACTCATGACAGCAATATTCACTCCGGCAATAGTTCTATTTCATAATAGGTGCAAAAGAAACTAGAAAAAAGACACCTTTTTGTGGTGTTGGCTTTTGGTGTGTTGAAATTCGGTGGCAATTATTGGAAAAAAAAAAACAAACTTTTGCAAGCGAATGAAAGGGGTTTTTGTGGGTTCTTTTTATTTTTTTTTATTTTTTTATAGGTGAACTTCACAACAAACGGTTAATTCACACTTGTAACACGCAGGTAGCCACCACTCATTACCAGGACTATGTTGTCTAAACCGGGCCCACGCCTGGTCGAGAGGGGCGATACGCTGTCCCCGAGAAAATTTTCAGCCCTCTGCTACATGACAGGAGTTGCACCCTCCACAAGAGCCGACCCTCTGGATTATATGCACTGTAGTAGAAAACTCGGATGGGATCAAGGATCGAACCGGAGTCCTTCCCCATCATTATTTACTATTAATTATTTAGTATTAGTTTTTTAAGGCATTTTATAGAGTGAAACAAAAATTATGAGTTTAAAATGTATCAAAAAACCATTTGGATTATTTGTGATGAGATTAT
Organism: Scalesia atractyloides; assembly: GCA_947069175.1. NCBI lineage: Eukaryota > Viridiplantae > Streptophyta > Magnoliopsida > Asterales > Asteraceae > Scalesia > Scalesia atractyloides. The sequence continues at coordinate 3,037,713 of CAMTDV010000018.1, read as the reverse complement.
GAAATTTTTCAACTTGAAAATGTATAAAAAAATTTATTTAGATTATTTGTCAGTGAAAGAATCTATGGAGTATGGACCCAGTTAATTATTATCGTAAATTTCAACAATAGCAAAGCTAAGATAAGGTCTAAGGAAGGTAAGATGTAGACAATCTTACCTCCACCCCGTAGGAATAGAGAGTATGGACCCGGTTAATTACCAAAAATTCAAAATTCTTCTTATGCAATTTTAAGATGTAGCCTCATCTCACCTTTTAGGTTGTGTGTAATCGGATCACGCTCCTACGGTAGTCGTGATCTGGCGTTAAACACTGTTGGAACGTTACCAGTGGTGAAGGGGGAGAGAGCATGAGCCGGTTGACGGGCGTGAAGATGAAGAAAAGTGTGGGCCCAAGATGTTCAACCAATCGCATACTTTCCGGGTTTTTTTTTTTAATTTTCTTTTTTAACGACAAATTTGGATCACTGACGGACTCGTGTCACCAGTAGAACCACCCAATCATATCCATCTCTACTAGTCTATAATGCTTATACACAAATTCAGAAGAAGATCCAATAAATCTGAGCAAAACCCCCTTGTCCCACCTCTAATATGCCATTAGACTATAATTCCACGAGCTCTTTAATTCATTTAAACTTAAATATTGTTTTAATGGGCGATGTTTAGTGAAAGCTTGTAAAACCATTACACACTAAAAATGAAAAAAAGTAAGTAAGAACTTTTGACTACATGACACTAAGAGGTTGTTTGACAACTTCTGAATAGGTAAGGGTTGAACTAGTAAGAGGTAAGTGTTGAACCAGTAAAATGATATAACCATTAAGAGCCAGTATAATGCTTAATCATCCGGAGACAAATGTCTGACCAATTCGGATAAGTGGTCTTGACCATTCAAACTCACTATAATGCTTAACCATTCAGAGGCAAATGTATGAATCATTTAACCAACAGTCTGAACCGTTAAGTGCTGAAACAATAAGAGATTTAAATCATTAAAAAAATCATTAAAAACTAAACAAACAACTCATAACATAACACTTATTTTTTAAATAAATGTAAAAAAAGATAAAACCATTACACATATGTTCTTGTCACTCTTGTGGGCATAGAAAGGGCCAAGGCTTTTTTTTTAATTTGTTTCGGTTTTTTTGTTGTTGGGTGAACATGGGGCCCAAATAGGTTTTTGTCTTGTTCCCTTTTTATCACTTTTGTTAGAAAAATTTTGTTTTTGTAAGTTGTTCGGTGGAGATGATGGGGTGATTGAAGGGCCTTACTCTCACAATTGGAAGCGTGACTGCCACTCATGGTCCACTTGTTCTTATCCTAATGCCTAGATTGGTGCAGAGTGGTGGGCTAAATCGCAACAAAAGGAACTTGCAGATGTTTTTTAGTGGTTTGGAATCTGAAGTCTTTTCGTACAGTTGGTTTGTTTACAAATATACTAGTTGTGAAAAAAGTTATAATAAATTATACTATGTTTTATGGTTATTTTGTGTTTAAGATTTACTTGTTTGTTTATTTAAAAAAAGAGTAAATTACAAGTTTTGTTCTTTATATATGTCCAAAATTACAGAAGGTATCCTTTACCTTCAAAATTGATCAGTTTTGTTCTCAATGTTTGCAAATCTTGCATGGTTTGTCCTTTAGGTCAAAACCAAATTGCATGTTTTGTCCTTAATGTTTAACTAAAAATATGAAGTGATTATGGCCTAAAGGACAAACCATGCAAGATTTGCAAACATTAAGGACAAAACTGATCAATTTTGAAGGTAAATGACACCGCCTGCAATTTTGGACATACATAAAGGACAAAACTTTATGAGCATTTTATATTCGGATCGGTTACTAACACATTTGGTCCCTTTTTAGTGATGTCCTTCCCTTTTAGAGGCTCGAAGTTAGAAGTTGCAATTGATCTCGAGGTTGTGACTGGGGCCAACTATGTAAGGAGAGGCAGACGTGCTTAAGATTAGTCTAAGTGATGGTTTGGTGTTGTTCTTTGTCTTCTTGGGCCGAAGTTAAGCTTACCAACATAAGTAATTCGTTAGAGGGTCCACGGGCTTCAACTTCGTGAATACTGCACGTCAACTACTTGTTTCGTAAGCGTGAACTTTTATATGTACATATACTACAAGTGATGTATATCATAAAGTATAGAGAGCATATGCAAAGAAAGAAAGTAGAGAGGGGTTGGAGTCTCGTCTAGAATATCTCAACGAGAATCTAGTAAATGTTGAGCTTAAGTCGTTCTTTTAGATAGGGACAAGTTTGGGACTGGGCTCATAAGGCCATGCTTAGGTCGAGATTGATCCTAGATTGTTCTTTTCAGATCAAAGTTTAGCCAAGAGACCGATGGCTAAAGCTTGTACCCTGCGTCCATTGGTAGAGTGGGTGTCATGTCTAGATTAGTGCTCCTCATGCGTTGACCTTCATGTCATTTAGCATGTTAGTACCTGGTGCCTGTGGCCCGACTTCATGTTCTAACCTTGTTTGTGTGGTACCAGTATAGTTCTAAAATATATATGGTTTTTTATTTAACGTTTCGTGCACACACACACATATAAATATTTCACCTAATCTTTGACAAGTATTTTTGATGAAGGGATGAAATGCAATGCATATATGTATCGTTTGGCAAATGCACCTCATTTTATACTTAATCTAAACATACATGGGTAGGATTAGTTATTACGATTCTTAAGGTTTGTTTGGTTCGTAAATATAATAGAATTAATATTTGAAATTCATTTCGAAATGTGGATTGAAATCAAATATTTATTCTTAACGTGTTTGGTTCACAATATTCAGCTCTGAACTCCATTTCATTCTTAAAGTGCTTGGTTGGTAGAATTCATTGCCTCCAAACGTCACCTAGCTCGCCACCACCACTACCTCGACCACCATAGTCGCTGCTGCTACCTCGGCCACCATTTTCGCCGCCACCACCCTACCACTAGCCACATCTAACCTCTGTGGTCGCCGATTTTCCACCACCACTCCCCATGTCATCATAAACTTGTCAATTTTGCACCAATGTTGCCATTACCACCGTCCTCGTCGACACTGCTACCATTGACCCCCTGGTTGTCCCCCTCGTCAATCTTGCATCCACCACCCCTACCATTGCTTATGGTGGAAGTGCAAGCGATGACCAATAGGTGGCAATGACACTGGATTGGTTGGGGGGAAGATGCAATGCTGGTATATTTTGCCGAATTTTAATAACATATATAGGGTAAGGTTATTGTAGAAATGAGTTTTAATATTTTAAACGTAAGAAATGAAAGAAGATTTTTTTTAATATATTTCAACATCATATATTTTAGTCCTAAATTTTTTGAAAATATGTTTACTTACTCTCGTAGAATTTAAAATAACTAGAGTGATTACATATATTGCTCTACTAGGCTAACTATATGATTTTTTTTAAAACTAAAAATTCATGTGATGAATCAAAGCTCATTTATATTTGATTTTTCCTAACATATTAATTATTCAAAACTAATTCATAAAAAAAAAATCACCCTACATATTAATTATTCAAACACTAGTTCATTGAAAAAATCACAAACGAAATGCACCCTTCATTTTTTAATTTTTAATTTTATTTGTTCTCATAAATGACACTAATGAGTTTGATTATTGAAAGTGACATATGTTGCATTAGTTACAAACGGACATGTCAAATGCAATGGATCTTTAAAAATCAACTCATATATATCATATCTTGGGTCCCTCCTCTCTATCCACTAATTAGTAATTAATTTGATCTACGAGAATTAAATTTTAATTTCACCTCTTGTTTTAAAAAACAATTACCTTTTTTAATCATTCGTACGTTTTATCAATAACTTCATTTTATTTATTTTATTTTGTTTAAAATGCAAATCCATATATCACAAATTGGGTTGGTGGAAAACAGAGTGGGTCCCATATGAAACAGAGTGGCTGAATGTCTATCGGGAATTCTGTTCCAGTTAGCTTGGAACAACAAGACTTAAACGAATTCTTCATACGTAACGAATACACACATCATAATCTACAAGCGGACTTGGTGGAGTACTTTTGGAACAACGCACAAAACGTACCTAACGACCACATAACGGATGAAGACTAGTAGTTTTTAATATTTTTTAGTTTTAATTATTATTATTTTTAGTTATTTTGTAATTTTATTTAATAAATATTAATTTTAGTTTTATGTAATATTTGGTTTAATAATTTAGTTTTATATCTTATTTAATAAATGTTAAAAAAGTAAAGTTTAAAAAAAATAAAGATGGTGGGGTAGGTTCATCATCAATTTCCATTGTTTCTACCTTGGAGGGGCATCATCCAAGGTGTATGACGTGGCGCCCACGTGGAGGATCATCCTCCAAGGTAGGCTCATCACCATACCGCCTAGCCTTAGCTCGTGAGTCGTTGTTGCCGGGTTTGGTGCCTCGGAGTGAAGGCCGTTTCTAAAACCCGTGATTGTGTTACAACTTACAAGTTATTTTATTAAAATCTATACGAATCTTTTTGAAGTTTAACTTTTATTCCATTACCATGATCATGATTTGTGAATTCTTAGATACTGTTTAGTAGGGATGAACATTTGATATTGGGTATCGGTTTTTATTTTCTTTGTTTTTTATCAGTATCGTACTGGTAACAGTACCGAACCGGTACATTCGGTATTGATACCGGTACCAATTTTCCCCGTATTTTAGTACCGAATGGGTACCGTGCTCATCCCTACTCTTTGTTATATAAGAATAAGAGATATAATGTAATTGACTATTCTCAAGGAATTTAAAAAAATATGTTTGCTTGATTACAAGGTAATGAAATCACATATTATAAGACATTTCATTCCTTCTAACACCCTCAAATTCATTTCTTCCATCTATTGTTTTTTTGTCATTCCATCCACTCTCTCACCTTTACCACCACCACCGACCACTGCCGCCACCATCGCCTCAACCGGCCGCAGACCACCCTTTGACGCTTACCACCTGTCGCCGCCGACCATCACCGTCACCACCAACCATCGCCACCCATCATTGCCGATGCCACCATCCGCTATTGCCGCCACTGCCATCTCCACCCACCGTCGTCGCCGCTGCTACCCACCGCTAACACTATCACCTGTTGCAATCCACTGCCACCCACTGCTACGACCACCACACACTGCCGCTACCCACCACTCATTACAACCATCACCACCCACCGCTGATTTTATTCCTTCGTCATTTCTTGCCTACCAAAAACACCAAGTAATGATTCATCCTATTCCCACATGGTAACGAAGCAAGACCGTGGAATGATAATGATCCATTTCATTCCTTTATCCATTTTATTACCTCGTCTATTTCATTTATTCGTTCATTCCATTACTCCATACCAAATAGACTCTTACTGTTTTTAGGGGTATTTTAGATGTTTTAATTAATTTACAACTTGTAATGCATGGTACTAATTCTCAATGCATATAATAAATAAAAAAGGTAGAGTGCAATTTGCGTCCTTGTGGTTTGGTGGCGAGATCAACATGAAACCCCATGCTTATTTTTCGCTGTGATTCCTTGTTGTTTATAAATATGATACTATGTGTCCTTCTGTCAATTGAAAGTTAGGTTGAGCGTTTGAGTTTGGGTGAAATGAAAAATTTACCCCTGCAAGCACATGTTACCACCACAAGCACCTGCAACAACTCACACCTTACCCTTTCTCTCTTTATACTCTCTCTCTCTATCTCTATAGCACAACTTCAATTTGTAAAAGAAAACCTAAATTTCAATAACATTTCCAAACAACATATAGGGAAATTTAACATCAGTACCCAAGTCAAATACACACATCCTAAATCCTGTCTTAATGTAGCAACATTAAAATTAACAATGTGACTGTTTTTTAATAGTTTCTTTTAAAATGCAAAAAAATCATTAACAATGTGATTGTTTTTCTAAATGCACACAATCATTAGCATCCTACATTAATATATGATTTAGGATGCGTGTGTATTTGACAGGATTTAGTTGCAAGTCATGTACGGCTCAAGTCAAATACACACATCAGTTGCAAGTAAAATACACACATCCTAAATCATGTTCCCCTACGGCTACCTTGTTACGACTTCACTACGATCCCAAGTTTCCAGACACATCGCACTTCCGCTCGGGTCGAGGCTGCCACTGGGCCCTAAGACGGATCAAAGAAGAGTGGTTTTTGGAATTCGACATCAGGAAATGTTTTCATGAGATGAAGAGATCCCTTGTATTTTTAGAAAATACTTTATAACCAGTCTAAGTATAAGTACGAACGATTTGTACTCGGTCAGTGAATACAAAGATGTCAAATATTAAGATTAATATGTATAAAAAACATGTATATATACATGGTGACACATCATTGGCAGTGGTCGAAACTGGTTGTGAGAGATAAACGTCTATTTTGTATAATGAATGTCCTGGGCTTTTAAAAATTGTTATCGCGTATCATAACTAGCTTACTTGGGAACCGTTTTCCTATGGAAATGAATGACAACTTGTTATTGGTCTATGCAAGACTTATGTGTGGTATATACACGATGACCGACCGATATGCCAGTGATTACCTTCGCCTCAACAACTCTTCGTAACAGCCAGGAATGGCAACGAGGCAGGTATGGGACCAGTTTTAGTAACCACAACCCTATACCCGATTGTAAATAGGTGTCTCGTACCCGATCCAATACTCGTAGGTATCTACCGTAATTACATGTCAGAAAAAAGCGTTAATGATTTTAACCGTTAATGACCATGGAAAAAAGCGTGACCTAGTGGCCATGATACAAAAGAGTGGTGTTGCGTGGGCTCTGGATCACGACAACGGTAGCATTGTTTGGTCTACGGTAACATTTCTATTCACATAGTTTCAATAGGACAACTTAAAAATAATAAGAAACTAAATATGCTGTGTGTATTAGCGACCAAATGAAACTCCTTGTAAATCCGTCACTAAGTTTACCATGTACCATGTTTCTGTCAGAAATCACTTTTTAATGTTTGCGGTAAATTTAAAGCTACCGTGATTTTGAACATAGTCGATTCCATTGAAAATAAAATGGTCATAAAATCTGTCACAAATTTTCAGTCGCAAAATCTGTAACAAAGGCATTAGGTATTGGAAACTTAACCACAAATTTACAATTAGTGACCATAATTTATAATACAGGAGTACAACATAAGTTTTAAGAGATTTACATGGAAAGGTATTAACAACTTTGACTAAATCATAAATCATCATGGTATAGGATTGTTATCTCCGATACCTCCTCAACAAATGAGTGGAGGACACACGTGTAATTGATCTCGAAGTGAATCAAAACGTGGTCCTGGTAATGATTTCGTGAAGACATCGATCACCCAAAGTTTGGTAGCACAAATTGTGTGTGCAACGTTCCTATAGATACAAGCTCATGTAAGAAAAGATAATCGCTATTGATGTGTTTGGCACGTCGATGTGCTACGAAATTTTAACCTAAGAAAATGGCCCTCAAGCTGTCACATAATAACGTTGAATGTTCATATGGAAAAACAGTTTAGTCACATAACAAATGAGTAATCCATATAAGTTTAGTAGACGTGTTAACCATCACTCAAAATTCGAACTCGCAACTCAAACGCGGGATAGTGGGTTGCTTTTTGGCACTCCAAGATACAATTTTTTCACCGAAAAAGATTGAGTAGCCATAAGTGGAACACCAGATTTTGATGCAGCGATCCCAATCTGCATCAGGTGTGGACTTAGTGATATGAAAAACGTAACCCATAAGTGAGAGTGCCTTTGGCGTATCACATGATTAGTTCTACTAGTTGAAATGATGATCCATTAGAGAGTGGAGAACATTGAGTAGTTGATGACCGTGACTTCCCGATCATGCAAAAATCCATTTAACCTAGGTAGTTAGGGTAAGTTGGGCATCGTATCCACAATGAGTATGTCGGTACTCGAGTTGTTTGATTAGCTAAACTATTTATGAAATAAATGTACAGATCAATTATGAAGTTTGCTATGATCTTTAATTGATTTGATTAAGAATATTGTTTGATGTTCACGAAAAACATGGCTAATTGACTTGTAAACAATCATTAATAATAGAACACACCAGGGTTTCAGATTTATAAGTAATGAGGATAAACTTACACAAAAAGGGTTTGATTTTTTTAATGAAACACAATTGATTTCTTGAGATTGTTAATGTGAAAACCTAATTAGAGACATCAACACTATGTAAATGCTGCAAGAAATCCTTCACAACACGAATTCCAGACAAGTGCATGTTTTTGAATGAAGAACAATTAACAAACCCTAACATGAATCAAAACTAATAGCAATATTCATCTCACAATGTTAATGATGCAAGAAAATTTAACATTCATGACTTCATAACAATACTAACAATCAATTCATGCAATTTCAACAACAAAAAAATGTAACACAATGACTATTATTCCAAACCAATTGTGCAATAAATTAAACCCTAAAACTTACAACCCTACACCGAGGATGATCTTGAATAGATTATCCACTCATTTTAATGATTGACTGATCTTCAAAAACCTGATTGGGATCCTCAATTGGATGGAACGGAATCCCCAAAATCGCCGTTGGAAGCCCGAAATTCGTCCTCGTCAAGAATGTCTTGAATATGGAATGTCTCCTCCTTAAAACCTGGTCAAAGCCCTTAATTTGAGAGTTGAAGCTGATATGGTCGTAAGGTACAACATAAATGGCCATAGGGTACTACTGGTCAGGATTTGGCTAGAAGCATAAGACTACTGTAAGGCAACCAGATTTAGGCGTAAGGTACGGCCTAGTGTAGGCTGTGTGTAGGGTACAGCCTGGTGGTCGTAGGTACAACTGGTACAAAACTTTTGACAATTTCTTCAGGCCTTTGCTTGAATTTTTGGGAAGTTTAGTCCGTCTTTTACACCACTTTTCCGCTATAACCTACAATCTACAAAAAAACACTCAAAGTAACCGCGAACTTGGAAATAACACGAATAAAATGGGCAATTTGAATAAAATGGGCAATTTGATCCGTAAAACATGTGAATTTCTCCATCCCATCAGTGGCCTGGTTGACAACATAAGATAGACTTGGTCGAGTAATTGGCAAATACTAGAGTGCTTTAATGAGAGACCAGTATAAAGTGAGGCCGTGAAATTTTGTTATGGAACTGGTAAAACATCATTTGTGTTAAGCGAAGTTTCATCCGGTTTTTATAAGAGTAATCCACCTCTAGTTAAAATATCATGAGCGTACTTTGATTGAACAAGAATCAAACCATCACCCGATTAAGAAAGTTCATGTCCGAGGAAATAACTTACTTTTCCTAATTCTTTGATTGTAAATTCGGTCTTCAAGCGATCTATAAAGCGTGTAATCGAAGGCTCGTGATTTCCGGTGAGTATGATATCATCTACGTACACCAACAAGTACAAGAGACACAATTCTTAATGAAAGATGAAATGTGATGTGTCTGTTTGTCCCAAATGGCATTGCTTCGCAATACCGGCTGACCCTAACCACATCGCGATCCCAACCGTACAACACCACATGACCCTGAGTTGTATGTGAACCAACAGCTTGAGATCCCTTCCCATGCAACTCACCCTAAATTCCATTTGTAACAACAATGTGAGCTGAGGTAGATACACCCTTTCACATATATCATAAATAAAAGTCAATATAAAAATCTAAACTATACTTGGATATCTCCAATATTTTTAAAATGATAAAACTTGTTTAACAAGAAAAAACATTGACTTCCAGATTTGTATAAATTGAATTTAAAAGAGACATAATTACAAGTCTGTTTTGAAAACAAACCAAACATTTTAATGACACCCAAGTGCCTCTACTTTGTCATCTTCATTTGGTTGTTCCTTTTTATTCAAACCTCAGCTAAGGTATGTGTCCATGTTTCATTTTAAGGATTCATAGACAACCATTTTCGCCATCATTTTGATAATTTGTTTACTGTTTATAGTCAACTGATTGGACAAATCATGGTGGAGATCTACAAAACCGTAGATACGCATATGGCGAAACAAAGATCAGCCCTAAAACTGTGGCTAACCTTAAGCTAAGATGGAAGTTTGTAGCCGGCAAAGATATAACCGCGACTCCAACAATATACAACAACACCATCTATTTCCCAAGTTGGAACGGAAACATATACGTGCTTAGTGCATCCAACGGGTCAGTCATTTGGCAACGCAATCTTGGAGAGCTAACCGGGCTTAATTCAACAGGATTCGCATCAGGGGTTAACTGGACTGTTTCAAGATCAACCCCTACTGTTGCTGATGATCATTTGATCTTTGGGATTTATGGGCCCGCTTATATTCTGGGGCTTAATTGTAGCAACGGTGAGCTCGTTTGGTCTACCCAACTTGATACGCATCAAGCAGCTATTATCACCATGTCGGGAACTTATTATAAAAGGTATGTTTATTTCGTAACCAATAAGCACGGCTAGAAAACAAGCTTTCACTCAGTGGCGGACCCAGGAATTATTTGTTAGGGGTGCGGATAACATTTTTTCAAGGGGTGCGATCGGTTTTTTTTGCCTAAAAATACACTAATTTCTTTTTTCAAGCAGTGCGCCCGCCCACCCACGCAAACACTTAGGTCCGCCCCTGCTTTCACTACAAAATAAATTATCAACCGGACACTCTGTTGGTATGATCAAACACAACCGGAAAAACAACAAAAACACTAACATCTCATCAACGAATATGCGTCACTTTGGTGAAAGTTATTTGATTTATATAAGGTGTGATTCGTTTTGTTTTCTTAGATATAATAAATTAATGGAATATTCGTGCGATGTGGCCAAAAGAAAGTAAACTATTGACTATTGATTGCAATTTGCGAATAATTGTACACCAGATGAATTTAAAACTACGGATAGTCAATTAAAATAATAAAATTAATTTTATCAAGTTCAAATGTTACAAATATTTTATTATAAATTCTCTTTCAAAAATATATTCTTGTTGAAGACTAAATTATTCTTTTTTTTCTTGATTTAATGATAAAAATTAACTGCGTTAGGTTAATAGGGAAAAAAAAATCAAAATGTGTAGCATTTGGAAACATTAAGTATAAAAGCCGTTAATATTTTCAAATGACAGGTTTTAAAATTTATAATCCAACACCAGAATCCTAGTATGAAATTTATGAGTTTGAGATAGTCTACACGGGTTTTGTTAAGTTTTGAATCGACCTGCAAAACACATTTGACTAAATGGGCTAGGTTAGTTGAACTGATGGGATCATAGGTTGAACAATTTATTTTTTATAATTCAATTAAATTGTGTTCTTGTGTCATATAGGTTGACCCTTTTTTTAATTCAACTAAATTGTGTTCTTGTGTAATAGTTTTATGCAGACTTTTTAATAAAAAAGATGAACTGAAATTAACTTTCTAGTTTCTATAATAATTTACGCGTAATTGTTTTATATAAATGTGTGTATTACGTTAAACAGATTGTGTTCGTGTCAAACACAAAATATTTGTTTCATGTTCGGCTTGATGTGTCTAATACGATTTTCAAGTTTTTGTTGTGTTCGTGTACATGTCAAATTTCCGGGTTTATGTCGGGTTTAGCCTGCAAAGACACGAATACGACCCTTATAGAACCCAAGGAATGATCAAGCAATTGTGATGGAATGTCCATTAGAATAAATCTAATAAAGATGATGGTTGTGTGCAGTGCATTCTATGTGGGAACATCTTCATTAGAAGAAAGCTCAAGCATTGAAGCATGTTGTACATTTAGAGGGAGTCTTTCCAAGTTAAATGCTACCAATGGTAGAATCTTGTGGCAAACCTACATGTTGCCGGATAACAACGGTAGCAACAATGAATACGCTGGTGCCGCCATATGGGGAAGCAGTCCATCAACCGACATTCACCGGAATGCGGTCTACATCGCCACTGGAAACTTGTATTCCGCACCGTTGAATGTCACACAATGCCAAGAAGCCCAAAACAATCAAACAACACCAACCGAAGAAGATAAGTGCGTAGAGCCCGATAACCATTCGAATTTTATCCTAGCACTCGATTTGGATTCGGGACACATCAATTGGTATAGACAGTTGGGCGGTTACGATGTATGGTTTTTTGCTTGTAATAATCTTTCTACGCCTGGGTGTCCGCCTGGCCCTAATCCAGACGCAGATTTCGGGGAAGCGCCTATGATTTTCACTGTTAATGACAACGGGAAAAAGCGTGATCTTGTGGCCAAGGTACAAAAGAGTGGTATGGCATGGGCTTTGGACCGCGACAACGGTAGCATTGTTTGGTCTACGGTAACATTTCTATTTAAAGTTTCAACAGGACAACTTAAAATAAAAATAAAAATAAAAATTAAATTAAAGACGCTGTGAGCGTTAACGACCAAATGAAACCCTCGTAAATCCGTCACTAAGTTTAAGATGGACTTTGTTTCCGTCACAAATAGTTGTTTTAAATCAATTATTTAAGTTTTTGGCAAATTGAAATCCACCCTGATTTTGCAACAGAGTGGATTCCATTGAAATAAAATAATCACAAAATCCGTCGCAAATTTTCAGCCACAAAATCTGTAACAAAGGTATTGGGTATTGGAAATTTCACCACAAATTAATTGACTATTTGGTCAACCGTAACTTACTATTTACAATATTTCAATTAGAGAACTTAATTATATAAATGTAAAAGTTAAGGACTTATGAGCATTAGCGACCGAAAGAAGCCCCTTACAACCGTCACTAACGTTACAATGGACTATGTTTGTTAGTGACTGATTTAATATCCTTCACAAAAGTTTGCGACCAAATAAACTGGCCGAACAGATACTTTTATAAAATCAGTCTCAAAATCCATTGCAATACATAGTTGTTGCCAATTCGCAACGATTCTCCAGTCTCTCTGAAACACGTTGCAAACTCATTTCCATCAAAGTGGTCACAACAAGATTTGTGACAAAATGTTTTAGTCACATTATATATTTCTTTTGGATGTGGATGACTTTAATGTGGAAATAAAATAAACTTTAAAATTCAAACAATGTGACTACTTTTATGATCCATATCTATATTCCCATGTTGTATGTCTGTATGCGTTGAGTCGGTAAAACCGTTATTGTAGGAAGCTGGACCTGGAGGTCCAGGTGGAGGAGGTACATGGGGTTCGGCGACAGATGAAAAGGCGGTTTACACAAACTTTGCCAATGGTTTGCGAAGTAACTTCACATTGAAGCCGTTAAATATCACGACGACTAGTGGCGGATGGGTGTCGATGGATGCCACGACCGGGAATGTCTTGTGATCTACAGAAAATCCTAGTAATGCAACTGCAAGTAGCCCTGTGAGTGTAGCCAATGATGTTGTGTTTGCTGGCTCAACCAACGGGACCGGACCTATTTATGCTATGAGTGCTGCAACCGGAGAAATTTTATGGTCGTATGACACTGGAGCCAGCGTGTATGGTGGCATGTCTATAAGCAATGGTTGTGTGTATGTTGGCAACGGTTACAAGGTTAGTCTTGGATTTTTTGATCCGACTTACACTGCCGGAGATACACTATTCACCTTTTGCATCCCCTCGTAACCGTCAACAATATTACTGATTTATTGTTCATCTATTATGATTTATGTTATGCAAATAATGAACAAAATTTCACCAAACTCTTGTGTTTGTACAATAATGAACAAATAATCCAAATCCTTGTTACATCATTGTGGTTGTCTTAATATACAAGTTAATGTAAATCATCACTGTTACTTAGGGTTGTAAATGAATCGTGCTAAGCTAGGTTAAGCTCAGGTTTGAAGTTAAACGAGCTAGCTGAACTCAGCTTGTTTATCTTAACGAACTAAAACACTGAACTTGAGCTCGGCTCCTATAATGTCCATACAACATAAAAAAGGCTGTTAACACTAACTTTTGTTAACTTTTCTTGCATAAAATGAAGGAAATACCCTTTAACATTAAAAGCAAATTAAGGTATTGATTATGTAAATTCCATAGTTAATATAAACTTATCTCTCTTAATGGAATTTATCTATGTGGTTACACTGATATCAGATAGCTGAGGTGCCCCACATTTCTCTTCTTAATGGTTTTGTGGATCGAGACATAGAAGAAGAGGTGTGGTGAGTACATCTTCTCCGCTCATATAACAACACTCTTGTGGAAGCTAATCGTCTAAATGATAATGGGTCGGGCATGAGTTATGTATGGTTAATCTTAGTCCCATATCCGGTCCGAGAGGGGTCAAATCCACCTGTTTTGTTTCCTTAGTTGTTGATCCGAGAACTATGATCTAGTCAAATGAACCAATTAATTGAAGATATAATCTTATCAAATGACCCAATTAATTGCAATTAAAATCAACTCTAATCAAGGGGAAACTGATGTAGTGGGGTAGAAGCTGTAGATGAAACAGATGCTTAGACCATTCCAGAAGAGGAGGAATACGAGAATCATGGAGAGACGAAAAATGCAGAATTAGAGCAAAAATCATTTAACAAGGATCACGTCCTGAAGTTGCTCTGTGGTAACTCACACAAGGATCAGGATCAATATTAGGATTAGATAGGATTAGATGAAGGCTCAAACGGATAAGAAACAACCTTACTGGTAGTTTCAAAAGGCAATCATGGGTTAGATGGATGACAAGTAGGTTGGTCAGCAAAGCTAACGTATATCGACTTTCGAATTTTAAATTCTAATGGACATGATTCTTTTCGGGCTGCACTAAAATTTGGGCTCAAGAAAAAGAGGTTTTAGCTTATAGATGAGTTGATCTTGTATTTTAGGTACATCTTATTTTGTATTATATATAATATAAATATAAATGCATTAATATTATTATAAAATGTATTATTTTATTTAGTTTTCATACTATGTATATTTAATTAATAATAAATGAAACCAAGGAACATTAGAAAATGGGTAAATCAAATAAGTAACTTTATCTACTTGCTGAATTAGATAAAGTTTGACGGTAATAGGAGGTCATGGGTTCAATCCCTATGGTGTACAAGTTTAGCCATTAAAAATAAATAAATTAACTTAAGCTTAATTATATTGTGACTAAATTTAGTTGACATGAATTTGTTGTAAATCACTAATATGCTTGGATTAACGGATCATATTGCACATGGGTTTTCATGAATTATATGGATCACGTTGGACATGGACTTTGAATTACATGAATCTATTTTGAAGCATGGAGTTGACATGCATATGACTAAAGCAACAACAAGAAACAAATCAATTTAATTATAATGCAAGTGAAGTAAAGTGGGCGTGAGTTAAAGTTCTATTGGCCCAAAAGAGAACATGGTCGACAATCTTGGTGGTAAGGAAGATAGTGAAACGCACAGATTGGGGAGTTCAGATGAACAAGGTAGCAGCTTCTATGGTTGTTGTTCTTCTGGGTGGCCGCACGGAAATCAACGCAGTGTGGTGCATGTTGATCGAGGATAAACAAATAAGATGCTAGGCTAGTTCACTTGTGATCATCCCCTGGTGTAGGGTTGTAAGTTTAGGGTTTTCTTTCTTGCATAATTGGTTTTAATTGATAGTTATTGTAATATTTTGGTTAGATTGGATGAATTGATTGTTAGTATTGTTATGAGCTTTAAAAGTTAAGATTTTCTTGCATCATTGACATTGTGAGATGATAATTGCTATTAGTTTTGATTCATGCTAGGGAATTGTTAATTGTTCTTGATTCATAATACATACATTTGTCTGAACTCGTATCATGAAGGTGTTCTTGCACCATTTACATATGATAGGCGTATATTTGTGTCACCAATTAGGTTTTCACAGTAACAGTCTCAAGAAATCGATTGTGTTTCATTAAAAATCAAGCCTTTTGTATAAGTTTTCCCTAATTACTAGCTAATCTGAAACCCGGGTGCAATCTATATATTAATCACCGTTTTCAAATCATTAGTTGTGTTTTTCGTTAACATCAAACAACTTTATTAACCAAATCAATCAAAGATCGTAACAAACTTCATAATTGTTTTGTGCATTTGTTTCATAAATAGTTTAGATAACCAAACAACTCATGTGACTATACCCTATTACTCTAGCTACCTAGGTCAATTGGGTTTTTGCATGATCGGGACGACAAGTCATCATGGGTCCATGAAGGTGGTCATCCTACAATTGAATGGCTTATTGCTTGGTGCATCAAATCCTTTCTTTCCGACTTGAGGATAAGTCATTTCTATGGGCAGGAAGTATTGACACGTGTCCAGAAATAGGGTAGTCAAAGTCAAGAGGAGAGCCAAAGGCTGAATTTAGGGCTAAAGTTTATGTTTAGTAACTCTTTTGTTTTCATTTTAGTATTCCATTTCATGTTCCAGTTTGGTTTGTCTTGTTTATTTTGTTTATCAGTCTTAATGTATTGGAGACTAACCCCTCTTGAATCGCGCTGACTATCTTAGTTTTTTAAATAACATAAGCCTTTGATTATGTAAATCCCAACTTTGGTTCCAATAATGATTGATATAGATCATATTTCTCCTAATCGACTTGAGGACAACTTGGTTTTCTGGGCGGGATGTATTGATACATATCCAATTGATCCAGCGAGTCAAATCCACCCGTTTCCTGCTGTCGATATGAGACCCATGACACAGTCAAATGACCCAGTTAATTGAAGATATAATCCAGTCAAATGACCCAATCAAGGGGAAAAGTGATATAGTGGGGGATTTGCTAATGAGCTGTTATTTAGCATTTTATGTCTTCAAATAAGTTGTCTAAGGGAGAATAAAGGTGTAGAGTATTATTTTATGGTTTGTTCTTGTAATCGGATGTTGGTACAGTTTTGTGTCTGTCGCTTGTTCTTTACTTTTGTATGTCTGTACGGTCTTTGTTTTACGTGTCTGTATCTTTTTGGTCGAGTCGGCCAAGTCAAGATATCCTCCTATCATGACTTAGCACGACATTTACTTTGTATGTATGTTAAACAACTGTATGTTGCAGTTTGTATGTTGGTATGTTTGTAATCTTGGTAACTGTCTGAAGTGTCTGTGTTTTAGGCATCCACGAAGAACCCGAGTACTGTACTTCTAAGGGTATTCTGCATGAATACAGCTCTCGATATACCCCTCAACAGAACGGTGTTGCTGAAAGAAAGAATCGAACGCTTATAGAAACTGCTAGAACTATGTTAGTGGAATCACAACTTCCAGTTCAATTTTGGGGGGAGGCTGTGGCAATTGTGTGTTATACACTAAACAGGGTTCTTACAGTAAAGAGACATGGTAAAACTTTCTTTGAACTGTTGCATCGACGAAAACCTGATGTGTCATATTTGGAACCTTTTGGAGCTCCATGCACTATGATTGATCCGGATGGTAAGTTTGGGGCAAAGGCGATCGAAGCTTTCTTTCTTGGGTATGCTACTCCAAATTTTAGGGTCTGGAACTTATTTACTCGGAAGATAGAGGAATGGGGTGAAGTTAAGGTTCAACGATACACTGAGTCTGTTAGGGCTCCGGGAGATCCGTGGATGTTTGACTATGATGGTCTTTTTGGTTCCTTTAATCTGCCAACCTTTGATGAAGCTTCTGCAGCAGCACATATGTTATTGGAAAGTGATACTGCAATTGATTCGTCTTTGGTGAGACCCATTATTGTTACTCCTCAAGCTTCGGCATCGGTTAACAATATTGGTCAAAATGAGGTGTTTGAAGATGCTGCTGACTACAATGTGTCGTCAGAAGATGATGAGTTCTTGGACGCAAATGAAGGTAATACGGCCCCTATACATGGCACTTCTGATGCAACGTCAAATGTGCAAGATCAAGGTACAACTGAAGGGAATGCATCTACATCATCATCTGTTCCAGCAATCGATTTGGTTGTTGATCTAAACTTCAACAATTTGGGTATTAATGCTCGGGTTCCTGATGTTGGTGAAACTCGAATCAATAATACTCATCCTCAGCAGAATATTATTGGAAATGTTCAAAGTGGAGTGCAGACACGTAATCAACTGAAAAACAATCAGAATGCTGCTTTGTACTCAGCAATCAGGGAATCTGGGGAGCAAAACAATTGGTCTTTCGCATGCTATGTTTGCCAAGTAGAACCAAAGTCTTGGAAAGAAGCATTGAAGGAAGATTCATGGGTGGAAGCTATGCAGGAAGAACTTCAACAGTTCCAGAAGTTGGGAGTATGGAAACTGGTTGACAGACCTGAGAACTATAAGAAGATTGGCACAAGATGGGTGTTCAAGTGCAAATGGGATGACCGAGGTGTTGTTGTGCGTAACAAGGCAAGATTGGTTGTCCATGGGCTTTGCTCAGGTAGAAGGCATTGATTATAATGAAGTTTATGCACCCGTGGCACGTCTTAAAGCAATAAGGATTTTCTTGGCTTATGCGTCATTTAAGAAGTTCACGGTCTATCAAATGGATGTGAAAAGTGCATTTCTTCATGGTGTGGTTGAAGAGGAAGTATATGTTGAACAACCGCCAGGTTTTGAAGATCCAATCCATCCTGATAAGGTTTGGCTTCTCAACAAGGCGTTGTATGATCTTCATCAAGCTCCGAGGGCATGGTATGAGACGTTATCAGCGTATCTTCTCAAGAATGGTTTTTGAAGAGGTTTGATCGGCTGCACTCTTTTCATCAAGGAAAAGGGGGAGGATTTGTTATTGGTGCAAGTATATGTGGATGACATCATCTTCGGGTCTACAAATGATGGATTATGCAAAGAATTCGAGCGGGTGATGCAAGAAAAGTTCGAGATGACCGCAATGGGAGACATGACTTTCTTTTTAGGTTTGCAGGTACACCAATCTAAGGAAGGGATTTTCATTCATCAGACCAAGTACGTTGGGGATATTCTCAAGCGATTTCAGATGGAAGATTCAAAGCCTGCTGGAACTCCATTGGCTCAGAATCATGGGATTACTCTTGATGGGTCGGGTGAACACCTGGATCCATCTCTTTATCGTGCTATGATCGGCTCTCTCATGTATCTTACTGCTTCAAGACCCGACATTATGTATCCAACATGGCTTCTTGCTCGTTATCAATCAAGTCCGAAAGTGTCTCACCTCATGGCTGTAAAGAGGATTTTTCGTTATTTGAAGGGTTGCCTGGACACTGGTCTCTGGTACCCTAAGGATGATAATTTTGGGTTGATCGCATTCAGTGATTCTGATCACGGCGGCTGCAAGATTGATGCAAAGTCAACATCAGCGGGATGTCAGTTTTTGGGGAATTTCCTTGTCACGTGGCAATGCAAAAAGCATACCTGTGTAGCGACTTCAACATGTGAAGCCGAGTACATTGCCGCTTCTAGTTGCTGCTCCCAGGTTTTATGGATCCAACAGCAAATGCGCGACTACAGTTTTGAATTCCTAACTACTCCTATTTATGTTGATAATGAAGCTGCTTTACAGATTACCCGTAATCCTGTACAGCATTCAAAAACAAAACACATTGAGATTAAGTATCATTTCATACGAGATTGTTATGAAAAGAGACTTATCGATGTCGTTATAGATTCACACCGATCACCAACGTGCCGACTTGTTTACAAAAGCTTTTGATAAATCACGATTTGACTACTTGCTTTTGATAAACGGCATCAAGGTGAAACCCGAGTAAATCATCATCGACTAATCGTTTTTGTACATATTTTCTTAAAACTCTAAAAATCCAAAAAGATTTTACTTTGTTTATCTTTTCATATTTTAGGGGGAGAATATTTCAAGAAAAATACAAAAACATTAGAAAATCACAAAAAAAATCCAAAAATATGTTTGTCTTTCATTTATTTACTTTCTGCATTTAAGGGGGAGAAATTCAGAAAAATACAAAAAAATAGAAAATCGAAAAACCAAAAATGAGTTTCTTGGAAAGACAAGAGAAGATGATGATACAACGGTGGTTAGTCAAGTGCGGTCAAAAATGTAAAATGAAACGATAAGTAGCTTTACTGACGATGTACCGGTAGACTCACAATCAGACTAAAACATGCAGGTTGATATAAACTTAACAAAAGTCAGTTGGGAACCATTCATTGGCATATGGTCTTGGTACCGAAATTTCGTTTGATAGTATGCCAAGGTTCTGATATGCGTGGTGCTTATGCTGTTTATCATCTGGGTATCATGGTTGTATCTTTTACCGAAAATAACGTGGACGCAAGTCAAGAACTTCCATGATATCATACATACGTGTAAATATTGCATATGAACATCAATAAGTGATAATCATATCACATCCACCAAATCAAATAAGTGATAAAATATCACAGTTTATTGCAGGTGTCAAGTTCGTCTCTTTGTCGGTTTACGATGGTACCAACCTGTTCACGGACTTGCACCTGTGCCCTGCATGCATTTGATGATCAAGTTCCTCATCAATAAGTGATTCTATCACATAGGGCTTGTTTTCATCCAAAAATAAGTGAGTATCTCACATCATATACGTTAAAACAGATGATAAGCGGTATACTCGCCAGTAAGACGAATTCTTGTGCATGTCTTGATACGGGAATGTGTCGTGAAGTGGATGAACATCGGCTAGTAAGTATAAATCATACATTAAATCATATCTCTCAAACGTGATTACATCTAATAAGTTGAGTTTACGTGGACAACAATATCGGTAATCAAGGTAAAATGCTTACCGAAAGTAAAATGAATTTAGAAAATCGTGCTTAACCAAACCGTAAGCTGGTATGATTCTCTTACCTCGAAACTCGCAAAAATTGATTAGTTTAGTGTACAGTGTAGTTCGTAGTTATTTAACATAGGTTGTTTTATTTTAGATACTTTAGTCTTTTCGTTAATTTTCGTTTAGTCGATCTTGAAGCTCAAATGGTTTCTACCGATGAAGTCCTAAAATCAACCTTGCTTAAATCTCACAACTTCATAACGGTCAGTGTGCATTTTGTTAAACCCAAAGATGTTTAAAATCTGTTCTGTTTAAAACTTCATAAGTTGGTATGTTGGTGCTGGTCTTTGACGAACAACCTAGTTCAAAGAAGAACCATTCGGCGAAGAACCACCTCGACAAAGAACATGTTCTTCGTTGAAGTGAGATGGGCCCAAATCTGTCTAAGCCCAAATTGGTTGTTCGTCAGCCCAAAACTCATTCTTCGTAGGGGCTGTCGACGAAGAACCATTCTTCGTTGATCTCAAAGGTTGTTCGGCGAAAGGAAATTGTTCGTAGGGGACAGAGGTTATAAAAGGGTATGGGCGGTTAAAAATCTTATCACTTTCAGATTTTCTTTTCACCTTTTTCACCTTTTCTTTCAAACAACTCTCTCTGTACTGTTCATCTTCTTCATCAAAAGAAGAACTTCATATCACTATCATCATCTCATTTGTTTAGTTTTGCTTTGAATAACCAATCTAAGGTAGTTCACTTCAAAAGTTTCGTTTTGAATCTCTCAAACAAGATCTCCACCATGTCTAAAATAAACCATGTTTGAAACCCTTGTTCTTCATGAATGCTAAAACCCAAAAGATTTGGTTAATATATTTGAATGTTCTGAACAAAATCATGTTTCGGGTTCTATGTATATGTAATGTTATCATGTTTCGGACATTATGGTCTTACAAATGGGTTTTTACATAAGTTTAAGAATGGGTGTTCTTGACAAAGTGTTGAAAAGTTAATGAACTGAGTGTTTGATCTTGTTTGTCAGAGAGTTTTAACCATGTGGGTGTTTGTCTCTGACATATCTTAACTGTGAAGTAAATTCAGCGAAGAACCGGTCCAGCGAAGAACTCCAGTCAACGAAGAACCCCTTCTTCGTTGACCTTAGTTATTCGTTGACACCTGAATAGTCGAAGAACTTCAGTCAACGAAGAACCCCTTCTTCGTTGACCATAGTTCTTCGTAGGACACGGTTGTTCGTAGTAACTGTTATAACGAAGAACCTAAGTCAACGAAGAACCATTCTTCGTTGACCAAGGGTTGTTCATTGTATACAACAGTTATTCACAGGGGTTCTTCGTAGGCTATTGTTTGTGGACAGTGGGTTCACAGTGAACCTTTAGTTGTTAGTTGAAACAACTTATGTTCATTGAATGATCAAAGTTTTCATAATTAATATGTTATGAGTCTGCTTTCAACTTTAATCTATCTTTCTTCACATTGTGGATATGTTTATGTGCAGAATGGCACCGAAAGAACGTAAACCCGCGACCAAGAAGGAAGGAAAGACGGAAGTTCAAATTATGTCGGAATCTCGACATAATATGATAGCATATTTAGATCCTGACAAAGAGTTGACAGATTACAAAGGCATCATGCAGTGGTTGCGGGATTCTCGGATAAACTATGCAATCACGCACAAGACTCCGGTGTTTCGAGCGTTAATTAAAGACTTCTGGGATACGGCCGAAGCAGTTGATATTGATGGAAAGGAAGGGGTACGTGGAAAAGTCAACAGTGTAGACGTTGTGGTATCTGCTAAAATTCTTAACAATGTATTACATCTGAACGACGATCCTGACGCACCATCTACTGTAAATGTCATGTGTCAACGAGGATGTCTAATGCGGATGAAGTGTATTGGTGATATTCTGGGTAATCAGATCAACAAAGGATGGCGGCCACTCCGGTATAAGTTCTTGTTACATGTGCTCATTCAGTGTTTGAGCAATCGGCGTAGTGGTTATGACATGGCAAGTCCAAGTCTCATTGGTTTGATGGTGGCATTGGTGCTAAATAAGCCATTTAGTATCTCGAAGTTCATTCCGGAAAATATGAGAGAAAATCTGACCCGAACAGGTGAAACAACGGTGGGTAGCAAGTTTTGGATGTACCCCTGCTTTCTTCAGATGGTTATGAATGTTCAACATACGGATTTACCGAAGGATGCCAATGATACTCTCAAGATCGATGAAATGAAGACACACTCGCTGAAAGTTTTCAAGGGCCATGCTGCTAAGCACTATAAGGAAAGCACGCCACCGAGGAAGTTGTTTGGTTTTCTTGGTAGCAATACTTATGTGGCGCCTGAAAATGATATATGGCGTCAAGCAAGTAGTGACTCAGACGATGAAGAACCCAAATTAAGAAAGATGATTCATGATCGTCTTGGTCTGAAGAGGAAAGACAGAGATGACAATGACAGTGGTGATGATGATGAAGGTGGTGATGGAGGAGATGGCGGTGATACTGGTGCTGTTTCAACCGGTAGTGTTTCTGGTAAACAACCGGAAGAAGTAGCTAGTGAAGAGGAGGAAGATAATCCTCCGGAACCTGGGTATGAACATTACCTTGATGAACATGGTGTTCGTCAAGTAAGAAGAATTAGAACATAAGCTGATCCGGAGTATGTTCCTTCATACACGGAGTCTGAGAAGGCTAGGAAGAGACAAACTGCTATACGACGAAAGAAAAAGAGTCGTAAAATAGTTGGTTCGTCTTCTGTTCAACCAGAGTCTACTCCACCAACTGCTACGAAGGACCTACAACAGAAGAAGTCTTCACTGTTGAGGAAACTGAAGCCTTAGTAGCTTCTTCTGGTAGGTCATCGGGAACTGCAACAGCAACAGTAAGCCCTCGTCAAGCAATTCCTCAAGTCACTGCACCTGCTGCTACCCAAGCCTCTCGCGAACGAACAAGAAAGGAGAGTGCAGAATCTTTGGATGCCAAGTTTGAAAGAACGGCAGAAAGCGAGAAGTCTAGCTTTCTATTCAAGCAGCTTCAAGCAGCACAGGCGCAGATAAACAGACACATGGATTTTGTCTGTTACGAGGAATACCACGATCAAACAACAGCTTGATATCAACGCTTAACGGTTAGAAAACAACAAGCATAAATTACGCAATTGAGAGCTGAGAACGCTCAATTGAAAGCTGCAGATGAAGAACGGGAAAGACAGTTGCAGCAGATGCGAGTGGCTGACAACACTCGAGTATAGAGATGAACAGGTTGAAGGAGCGGAGCACTGAAGTGTTGAGAACCGGTGAAAGGATGACTACGAAATGTGATGAAGTCACTGAGTTCTACAACTCTCGTAACAAGGTCATAGCTGAGAACGTTAAACAGATGGCTAGCAGTTATGAACTTACAAGAAAAAGAGTTAACACTTTATGGGCAGACCGATGCAAGGCGCAAGAGGTTCTTAGAAAAAGGGATCATGACAGTGAGGATCCCGGGAATCCTGATGCACCTACGTCTTCTATTCAACCTGAGGGTTCGGCTTCTACTCCAGTTGCTACATCAAGTTCTGTTCAAGTAGTGGCAAGTTGTGCTGGTGGTTCCAAAGACATTCAAGAGAAGTTGGATGATATCGATCTACAATTGGTTCTGATAGATGATGTGGTCGTGGGTGAAGCTTCAAGATCGGGTGAAATGGTTCCGACTTCTGAACCGATACTCGTGCAGTCTTTGCACTCGTTACACCCTGTCACTCGCGAGGAGTTAGAAGAAGGGGAGTTTGTTTCTGAACTTTCCCAAGAACATATTTTGAGGTTAAAGGAAATGAAGGCAGTCGATGAGGCGTCTATTGATGAGATGTCCAGTGAACCCGAGGTAGCAGACCTAGAAGGTTGGAAGAAATTGTGTTTGAAGACGATTCTGAAAAGTCTAAGTACGTTCGAGAAGATGGAGCGGAGTTTGATCCATTCGATGGTGATTGGCTTCGTGAGAATATGGATGAAATCTACGAGAAACTCAAGAGTCGTGACTCATCTGATATTCCCACTGATACCTTTGAAGAATGGAGGAAGCAGTTCTTGGCTAAGACACAAAAGCCAACTCCTCCTGTCGATCAAGTTGATTATGTGAAGTGCGAAAAGAATCGACCACAAGGTCGAATTCTTAGTTGGATGTTCGTGAAGGATATTCATTGCATGGCTATCAAGCGTGAACACGGAATCCAATACTTCAATTCTCTCCTTAGCATTTTAACGTTGCCCTTTTATGATGTTTCCGTGCTTGCCAGGTTAAAGTTGATTAACAGGTCAAAATATGAAGGTGCAACACTTTTCGCAAGAAAACTAAGGATAGAGCGACGCAAAGGTTGGAAAGATGAATTGTACAAACCTCAGTTTCCGATGTATGAGCAGATCAAGTACACGTTAGACCCGGCAACTAACACTGCTCGGTACAAGCTTGTGTACTCGCCGGCAAAGACTTTGGACAAAATTCCGCTCATGCCAATGAAGCAAGACTTCTTAGGAAACATGAAGTTGTGGTGTTATGATTCACACACTCAGGAAGCGGTCATCGTGTTCAAGAATGATGAAGATAATTTTCGGATGTTGGATCCAATGTGGATTGTGAATATGTCAGCTGGTGACATCAAGACATTGCTTCAACACGACATCTTTTACGAGGACAAGGACGCGCATCAAACGTTATCTTTCAACGCGTCGCTTGTTTTTGTTACTACCGAGGAATTTACGCGGGAAGGGCGTGGTCCAAAGTAAGTCACTAGAAAGTGAAGACCAAAGACCAAGCAACAGACAAGGGGGAGTTTGTTGGTACAGTTTTGTGTCTGTCGCTTGTTCTTTACTTTTGTATGTCTGTACGGTCTTTGTTTTACGTGTCTGTATGTTTTTGGTCGAGTCGGCCAAGTCAAGATATCCTCCTATCTTGACTTAGCACGACATTTACTTTGTATGTATGTTAAACAGCTGCATGTTGCAGTCTGTATGTTGGTATGTTTGTAATCTTGGTAACTGTCTGAAGTGTCTGTGTTCTAGGCATCGACGAAGAACCCAAGTTCTTCATGGGATTCATGTTGCAACGAACAACCTTGCTCGTCGATCTAACTCCTACGAACAACCATTGTTCGTAGTCAACAGTTGTTCGTTGAAGGGTCAAACGAAGAATCATTCTTCGTTGGACTGATAGTTGTTCGTGGACACTTGCATGTTCTTCGTAGCATGCATGTGACTTTGCCTATAAATACAGAACTTCATTTTACAGTTGAACCAAGAGAGCACCCTGAGTCTGTATGAACATTGTGTGTATGTGTTTGTACCAGTCCTCTTCACTTTAATCTAAGATACTGAATCTTTGGTTACCTTGTATTTGTGTTTGCTTACATTTTGCTACGGTTGCATACTCACGAGGATTCCGCACTCGTAAGTGTGTTTTAACAAACAAGGAAGTAGGTTATCTTGATCCTCCAAGGGGACCTACATCGGAGACTTGCCATCTTGAATTGGCTAATCCCTATATTTCAAGTTATGTAATATCAATCTTTCGATTTGGAGTATCTATCACAATCCCAGTCCTAGTACTTTCCAAGTTGTAAGCAAACAACCCCATACTTCCTTTAAGCACATTGTAGAATGGCCATTATGCCCCTCAACCACATAAATAAGTGAATATCAAATTTGTTAGTTTTGTTACAGTGTAGGGGTTATTTTGACGCAACTGCCAAAAGCTACAGTTATATGTCTAGGCGATTTAACCGCCCCAAAACACTTTTGAGTTTAAAGAAACCTCAAACTTGGAGTTTGAGGTGAACGATTGGCAACTAAAATAGAACTTTAAATGTTTAATATGAGATTTGACTCCTCTATAACATTCAGACAGAAATATGAGGATACAAAAGTTCGTACACGCGTACTAAGTATCATAGGGTTGATATATCATACCTAACCTGTGTTAGCAAGTCACAGGAACGGATCTAAGGTCATTGAAAGTCAAGCAGCAGTTCATTTGGGGAGTCATTGTGAATTAGCAATAAGTTGTCTAGTTTCTGTACATAGAAAAACAGATACACACCATTACCTTACTAACTCTAAACTACACTAAAAATATACACAATAAGTATAAAATCTCTATTGGAAAAATTAGTCGAAAATAGAGGGTTTCTTCATCTAGTGTTGTAAGGGTTTACCAACGAACCAAACCATGTCCAACTTGAAGCCAAGATGAATATAAGATATCGATGCTCAAAGTTGAGACTTGTAGATGTAAAAGTTGTGAAGCACCCTTAACTAGCACGCTCGTGAACGTGACATGAACGAATGAGAGCAATGTAACTTTCAAGGTGCATATTAACAAGTAATTTTTTACATCATATTAACGAGTAAAGCTATATTTGCTAGCTCCTCAATTAAAGTTTTATCATTTTTTGAATGTCAACGTTTGCTCTCATCTTATTACACCAATAATTCTAAATTAATCGCCAATATATGTCTAGACGTTTGAACCTGAGACCTCTCCTTTAAGAGGAATGCCTATACCAAGTTACTAACCTCACATTGGCTAACTTTTTTTTATCATTTAATAATGTACCACTAAATGTTAATAAAGTTAACAGGATAAATGCCATCTGTTTGACTCTCACCGACCACAATTGTCCAACATTGTGAGCTGAGGTAGACACACACTTTAACATTTATCATACATACAAGTCAATATAAAAAATTATAATCTGTACTTGGATATTTCCATTTGACAACCTGTTTAACAAGAAAGAAACATTACATTGACTTCCAAATTTGAATATATTGTATTTAAAAGAGACATTACAAGTCTCCTTTGGAATAAATCTTCCATTTTCATGGCACCCAATTGCCTCTACTGTGCCATCCTTGTTTGCTTGTTTCTTTTTATCCAAACCTCAGCTAAGGTATGTGTTTTTTTGTCTCATTTTAAGAATTTATCGACAACTAATTTAGCCACCATTTTGATCATTTCTTTAACGTTTGTAGCCAACTGATTGGACAAATCACGGTGGAGATCTACTGAACCGTAGAAACGCGTATGGCGAAACAAAGATCAGCCCTAAAACTGTGGCTAACCTTAGGCTGAAATGGAAGTTTGTAGCCGGAAAAGATATAACCGCGACTCCAGCAATCTACAACAACACCATCTATTTCCCGAGTTGGAACGGAAACATATACGCGCTTAATGCATCTGACGGTTCGGTCATTTGGCAACACAATCTTGGACAGCTAACCGGGCTTAACTCAACAGGGCTCTCACAAGGAGTTAACTGGACCGTGTCACGAGCAACCCCTACTATTGCTGATGATCTTTTGATCATTGGGATTTATGGGCCCGCTTATGTTCTGGGGCTTAACCGTAGCGATGGTGAGCTTGTTTGGTCCACCCAACTTGATACGCATTACGCTTCTCTTATCACCATGTCGGGAACTTATTATGAAAGGTATGTTTATTTCGTATATGTTCATGTAATTCGGTATGTTTTCTTACAAAAAAGGAAAAGCTTCTTGTTTAATAATTTCTAGTTTAAGTTTCTTAGAATGTGCAAAGTTGACAAAGTTTGCCAGCGATGTTGCCGAAAGAAAGTAAACTATTATTGACTGCAATTTGCAAGTGGACAAGTTGAATTTTATAACCACATACATAAAGTCAAACACAATAATTAAATTAATTTTATACCGTCATTTATTTAATTTAATTTAATTTTCCTATCAAAAAACACGAACAATGATTTAGTCATGTGAGGTACAACTCCCTCTGAAATCACCTATTGGCGACTGAAGTCACTTATGGGTGACGCCTGTCATGTTTTGAAGAGATCGCCCGTGCGAAGGGTGATCTCTCAGTGCAGTCACATCACAGTTAAAGCAGACTACACTATGAGGTTGCCATTGGCAGGAGCGATCTCTACAAAATTACATACATAGTGTTATGGAAGGGATAATTTCCATGTAAAGTGTAATTGTCACCTGACAAGTCAATGCACATATTTTAACACCAAGAGGTCGCCTTTGGTATAGGCGACAACTACCTGTTGTGATACATGTAGTTAGGCTATATGGTGTGGGATAAGACTCCTAGGTTATCACGGTACGTAAGCGACACATAGGTAACACATAAGCGGAGGACTTTATTGTTAACTTGCGTAGTGTGGAATTAAACTCCCTTTAAAGTCCCTTTTAACTAAGAAAAAAAATGAAATTAAAGAAAAAATGAATTTGATTGGATAAGAAGCAAATCCCCATACAATCATAAATATTGGTTATATACACATATGACTATAACCGAATCATACATATTAGTTATACATATCAAGCAATACCAAACCATCAGTTTCTCAGTTGGTTTGGTTATTTTGCTTATGACGGATGAAATGATGATCAAGTGCAGCGCATTCTATGTGGGAACATCTTCAGCTGAAGAAGCTGTAAGCAATATTGAAACATGTTGTACATTTAGAGGTAGTTTTTTCAAGTTAAATGCTAAAAATGGTAAAATCTTATGGCAAACCTACATGTTGCCTGATAACAACAGTAGCACCGAAGAATACTCCGGTGCAGGCATATGGGGCAGCAGCCCGTCCATCGACATTAACCGAAATGCGGTCTACATCGCCACTGGAAACATGTATTCCGCCCCGTTAAATGTCACACAATGCCAAGATGCCCAAAACAATCAAACAACACCAACCGAAGAAGACACGTGCATAGAGCCCGATAACCATTCAAATTCTATCCTTGCACTTGATTTGGATTCGGGACACATCAACTGGTATAGACAGTTAGGCGGTTATGACGTGTGGTTTTTTTGCTTGTAATAATCTTTCTACGCCAGGGTGTCCGCCTGGCCCTAATCCAGATGCAGATTTCGCGGCAGCACCGATGATTTTAACTATTAATGACCGTGGGAAAAAGCATAACATTGTGGCAACGGTACAAAAGAGCGGTGTTGCTTGGGCTTTGGATCGCGACAATGGTAGCATTGTTTGGTCTACGGTAACATTTCTATTCACAAGTTTCAATTAAACAACTTGACTAAAAAAATCAAATCAGGGATGCCATAAGCTTTAGTAGCCGATTGAACCTCCTCGCAAATCTTTCATTAAGTTACAACGGACTATGTTTCTGTCGCAAATTTAGTGACTGGTGTAAAATTAGCTATAAAAGTTTGTGGCAAATTGAACTACATCCCTAGTTTTGCGACAAAAATGAATCCATTAAAGTAAATTCAGTCACAAAATTGGTCATAAAGTTTTCAGTTGCAAAATCTGTAGCAAAAAGTGTAAATGGTCACTATTTGGAAACGACTCTTTCGTTACTAAATTATGTCGCAAACTCATTTTTTTTGAAAAAATGATGAAACAGATTAGCGATAAATCTTTTGCGACAAAGTTTTCTAGCATTGTTTGGTCTATGCCTCTACGGTAACATTCTTTTTTACAAAATTTCAATTGACAACTTACACAATAAAATTTACAGACAAGCCTTTAATAATTTCAAATCCGTCACTAACTCTTCTATTGACTATGCTTTCGTCGTGTAAATAGCGACATATTAAGAACCTGTCACAAAGTTTGTGACATATTGAGATGAATGTTTATATTGCGACCGGATAAAGTTGGTTAAATAAACTTTTAATATGCAAACAATGTGACTGTTTTTTTAATCCATATCTACATGACGTTTTACTTTCAAGACCAATTTTATGTTGTGAGCTATGACTACTGTATAAAGCACTTGTATGTAGTGGATTGATAATTTAGTAAGATGGCAAGATTGACAGTTATGTAACCGCATTTTACATCGCACTTAAAGCAAAATGTACATGCGCATTATGTGGTTCCCAGTTCTCAACATATTATCAGTTTAAAATGAATGCTCCTCCCATATCTATTCTCAAAGATATTATCGGTTTAAAATGAATACTCCTCCCATATCTATATTCTCATATTGCAGGAAGCTGGACCTGGAGGAGCAGGTGGCGGAGGTACATGGGGTTCAGCGACGGATGGAAAGGCGGTTTACAAAACATTGCCAACAGTGTACGAAGTAACTTCACATTGAAGCCGTCAAATATCACGACGACTAGCGGTGGATGGGTGTCGATGGATGCCACGACTGGGAATGTGTTGTGGTCAACAGGAAATCCTAGTAGTGCGACTGCAAGTGACCCCGTGAGTTTAGCTAATGGTGTTGTGTTTGCTGGATCAACCAATGGGACCGGACCTATTTACGCTATGAGTGCTGCAACCGGAGAAATTTTATGGTCGTATGATACTGGAGCCACCGTGTACGGTGGCATGTCTATAAGCGACGGTTGTGTGTATGTTGGCAATGGTTACAAAGTTAATCTTGGGTTCTTTGATCCGACTTACACTTCCGGAGATACACTATTCGCCTTTTGCATTCTGCCATAACTGAAGACATCACTGTTTGAGTAAAGTTCAACTATTATGTGTATATACTCATCAGCATTAATGCATTATATCATTATATGATATTTAATAATGGTTATGATTTGTTATACCAAGATATTGAAGTGTAACATAGTTAAGATCAACAGGAATAAAATCCTTGAAATGATACATTTCAAGAGGCCAAGAGCTCTATCAACTATCCAGAATGACAATTTTATATTGTTCACTTCATTTTAAATCACAAAAGACATGAGTGAACCAATCTGTAACTTGCAATTTGTCCGACAAATAAAGCAATAATAGTTAAATTTAAAACCATTGGTCACTTAGACTATCAAAAAACAACAGAAACCACAAGTAAAAGGTTTTAGAAGGCCCATAATACACATGAGAGGTTGAATCAAACATGAGGCAAAACTACCGCCATCTAGTTGAATAAAAACCACGAGGATGAGATTCTTTTAAGGGGGTGAGGATGTAACAGCCCGAATAATCTTATCAAATCCTAGTGTGACATGTGTCCAGAAACTCTCAAAATAATTCCGATATGTGGAAGGAGAGGGACAAAGTGCATAAAAATGGGAGTGGATATATTTTGACATGTCAAACTCGTCATATTCAGTTTAGAATTCAATTCCTAGTCGAAAGTCAAACAAAGCTTTGATTTTCTATTCTGACCTGTTTGGTCAACTTAAAGTCTGATTAAAACTTACCACGTGATCGTAATATAATAAGGAATAATTCCTTACAATTATACCTACTGGTTGTCACAATTAAACAGGTTAAATGAAGAGTCAAATATATATATATATATATATATATATATATATCTTAAAAAGATCCAAAATGCCCTTTTTGGCATAAAAACAAATAAAATGATAAACTCATTCGACCACTTGAACCCGTTTATACGTTCACGACTAGCTATATAGACATAAACCATATAAACTAGTCGTAACGGGTCAAATGCTTTCAAAACCTTTCCAAATCAGAATGTTTGGTTAAATAACCCATATCTCACGAGATTCACACTCGGACATGTATAAAACACATTTTATTCGGTCGACGCTTAATCTAGCGGAACTGAGCTAAATTCTAAAGTTAACGGGTCAAGTCAAATGACTTACCAAAGACCCGTAAACATTCTAACGGATAATAATTCTGTTCATTCCGGACTATAGCCCTCTAGATAATCATGCCTAGGATTAATAAAATTTGAATACAACTTTGCAACGAGAACCAAATACACTGTTTTGGACAACTAGCAAATGTAAATACTTTTTAGCCACTTTTACAATAAAACTTGGGATATGGCATATACCACTTGGTATGGGTATCGTAAATGGGCAAATGCTTACATATGTGGGTATTCATTTTAAACCAGTTTTCTTGATAACGAATTAAACATATGGGGGGATAATAGTATCGTATCTGGGCGTCCTGATTCAATTAATTGTACGTGCAGGGTGTAGGCATACACCCAACACACACAAATAATTTTGGTGTGTATATTGATCACATACTGGTTCCTAAATTTACGACAAGCCTGTTTTTCGGTAACAAGGAAATTATCCCAATGATGATTACCGAACGAAAATCTCTTTTAAAATATTATTTAAAATGTGTCGGTTAATAGTATTCACCAATGAAAAGTGACGTATTTTTAAAGATTAACCACAGATGATGAACCTCAATAAATAGGCTGGATTCGGTTCGGCCATAAGCTATGGAATTTACTACTCCACGGCTAAAGACCTATGACGTCTTAAAGTCCTTTTTATTTCGATCCTACCTTGTGGGACATTTTGTACCGAACAAGTTGTTATATATTTATTCAATATATTTCAAGCTTTTATATTTCATACTTTATCATTCTATCTCCCGCTACAAATTGTGAATTGTTATCCAATCGTCACGCATAAACCCACCGTCTGGGCCCACAGGAAATCGGGGTGTGACATTAGTTCTTTAACAGTGTCATTTAAAATCTGCCACCTATAAAAAGCTCTAGGATGATCTATGTATCGGGAGTGCATTCGAGTATGATGGAGTAATATTTAACCTTCTTGATGATTTCTATTTTACTTGATCATCTAATAATTGTATTAACTCGTTTTGGATATTGTGCCCAAGAAAGTGTACATGGAGTTCTTCATTCATAATACGTCGACATGTTCTTTTCATAATCCGGTCAAACTCTTCTAACATCTCAACCAATCCCAAAAGGTTTCCATTGCCTTTTTTATACAACTTCTCATTTGACCCATGAAATGCAAAGCCATGTTTTGCTAGAAATTTCACAAGTACAACAATCCTTGAAATGACTTGTTTCCAATAATCTTTTTCTTTTTTAAATTGCTCATACGCTACTTTATTAATTGTTTCGTTGCATTTCAACCTTTGGCACAATTCAAACCATGATTCATATTCTTCAAATGTTCTGAGCTAACTTCATGCTTCTTTAAGTCTACCATTAGCATGTTTCCAATCCGTATAACCTTCATCATCCAACCCACCTTTTGGATGCCTTTTTCTAAAACTTTACAAAAAAAACAACAGAGTTTGTCAAGCTAGGTGAATATGTCAACCGTCAAGTGAGTCTCAATCAAAACAAAATTGAAAATCCTACTACCGCAATTCGAGAAGAGTCGTTGATGTTGTTGTTGTTGTTCGTTATCTAGAAGAGTCGATTATCCGGTTCCCAGTTCGTCGATGTCTCGAAGATCAGACCTTCCCTCAAACCCTTGTGCGTGACCAACTACCCATGCATCGCTTCTGTTTCTTTTTATGCCGCTCACGTTCTTTACTTCTTTATTAAGTTGGGTTTGATTGTTTGAATTAGATTTGTTTATTTAAATTGGGCCTGTGTCATATAAATTGGGTTCCTTATTTAATCTAATTGATTGGGTCATTAAATTGGGTTCTTCAATTTAATCTAATTGTTAAGGTTTCTTTTGAAAAACTGGGAGGAGCTTCCAGTTTTCTTTTTAAATACAAGAATGCAGGCCCTTTAAGATTTTCTTTTGAAAATATATACAACTTTTTTAAATTTATATATTAAAAGTTTTTAGGCCCTATATCGATTTTGGCCCTTAGCAGGTGCCCCCTTGCTCAAGGCCGGCGTGCCTTACACCTTTTTGTCATAATTTAAACATTATTCTAACAAAGTGGTTAGTTAAACCACACTTGTGAGGGTTTAGTACTTTAATTAGTAAGACCCCCCTAACTACGTGGTGGCCTTGACATTCCGAACACTTTCACTTTTTAGTTAAACAACTAACTACATAGTCTAGGTATATCAAATGAAGGGCCTGCTAAAGTATTATATAATTGAGTGCCCATCTTGATTAAAACTTCGTAAAAAATCAAGATAAATAAATTTGATGACATAACCTGAAATATTCCACTATTTTTACTGAAAAAACTTGTTCAAAAGAAGAAACATTACATTGAATTCCAGAAATAACTAAAGTTATATCCAAAAAGAGATAACAAGTCTCCTTTGGAAAGCAAAACTACCATTTTCATGGCACCCAATTGCCTCTACTTCGCCATCTTCGTTTGGTTCTTCCTCTTTCTCCAAACCTCAGCTAAGGTATGTGTTCTTGTCTCATTTAAGGTTTTACAGAATATAAAACTTTTGTTTTAACTATTGTAACCACCATTTTAAACATGTGTTTAATGTTTCTAGCCAACTGACTGGATAAATCATGGTGGAGATCTACAAAACCGTAGATACGCGTATGGTGAAACAAAGATCGGCCCTAAAACTGTGGCTAACCTTTAAGCTGAAATGGAAGTTTGTAGCCGGAAAAGATATAACCGCGACTCCAGCAATATACGATAACACCATATATTTCCCAAGTTGGAACGGAAACATATACGCGCTTAATGCGTCCAATGGGTCAGTCATTTGACGACACAGTCTTGGACAACTAACCGGGCTTAACTCAACAGGACTTATACGAGGAGTTCACTGGACTGTTTCAAGATCAACCCCTACCATTGCTGATGATCTTTTGATCATTGGGATTTATGGGCCCGCTTATGTTCTGGGGCTTAACCGTAGCAATGATGAGCTCGTTTGGTCTAACCAACTCGATACGCATTACGCTGGTTTATCACCATGTCGGGAACTTATCATAAAAGGTATTTTGTTTTCCTCACTACTTGAAAGAGGCTAACGGTCCTAGGATAATTTCCAGCCAAAAAACTGCGTCGCAAATTCAAACACATTACATTTCCAATGAATACACTATAACGACGAATCACCAAAAAAAGTAAACTACCGACTATATATTGAATACTACAATTTGCAAATAATTGTAAAACTAGTTGATTTTGAAAGCTACGTAATGTCAAATACATAATAAAATGAATATTATAAAGGATGGTTCAGTAATTTGGTTTGGTTAAGTGCCGGCTTTGAATGTGGATGCATTCAAAATAATTTCAATTAATAAATCATATGATAGCTTAGATCAATTATTAAATCTCATTATATTTATAAAGTATAATAACCGGCAACTAAATATTATACATAAATATTATAACAACTTTTTTCGAGGTAAGTTTTATATCAATCAACTTGTATCATCTTTATGATCAAAAGCCCTAAAACATTAGTTTGTAATTCGAAAAAACAAATTAACAGAAAGTGAGGACTGGTGGAGGTAAAATATTTGAAAGGTGAGACTGCTAGTCGGAATAAAAAAATATAGGACTGCCAGTTGTCAATGACGTCTACTAAGGATTAGTATAATCCAATTTCCCAATATATAACGGATGGTTTTAATGTTGGTTTTAATTTGTTTGTTTATACAGATATAACCATAACCAAATCATAAAAGCCGGTTTCTAAAAATAGTAACCGAATCATCACTTTCTCTCGGTCTAGTTCTTTTTGTCTATTTTCGATTATGAAATTATTGTTAGATTAAGTGTAATACAAGTTGAGATTGTGTGCAGTGCATTCTATGTGGGAACTTCTTCATCAGAAGAAAGCGCAAGCATTGAAGCATGTTGTACATTTATAGGGAGTTTTATCAAGTTAAATGCTACAGATGGTAGAATCTTGTGGCAAACATACATGTTACCAGCTAACAATGGTAGTAGCGACGAATACGCCGGTGCTGCCCTATGGGGCAGCAGTCCATCCATCGACCTTCAGCGGAATGCAATCTACATTGGCACTGGAAACATGTATTCCGCCCCGTTAAATTTCACACGATGCCAAGAATCACAAAACAATCAAACACCAACTGAACAAGATAAGTGCATAGTTCCCGATAACCATGCCAATTCTATTCTCTCACTCAATTTGGATTCGGGTCACATCAACTGGTATAAACAGTTAGGGGGTTATGACATATGGTTTGCTGCTTGTAATAATCTTTCTACGCCTGGGTGTCCGCCTGGCCCTAATCCAGATGCAGATTTCGGGGAAGCTCCGATGATGTTAACAATTAACAATCGTGGAGAAAAGCGTGACATTGTGGTTACGGTACAAAAGAGCGGTTTTGCCTGGGCTATGGATCGAGACAACGGTAGCATTGTTTGGTCTATGGTAACATTTTTGTCCACAAAGTTTCTATTAGTGACCGAATAAAAAAGCTAGCATATCAGTCACAATTTGCGACGGACTATGTATACGTCGCAATTTAGTGGCTGATTTAAAGTCAGTCACAAAGTTTGCGACCAACTGAAATCTATTGTCAATATTGCAAACAAATTAAATCCGTCACTAATAAGTTTTTGTTGTAAAATGAACTCCAGATAACAAGGATTTATGAAATCAAACAAGAATCACTAGAACGATTGTCAATGTTTATTATCAGAGTATATCCATGATTACAAAGAAGGAAAAAAATGAAAGAATAAAGAATTGTGATAAACTAACTTCAAAAGAAATATGCTCGCCCTTTAGGTTTGTACAATTTAAGTAATTCTAGCTATGACATATTGACTAACAATACTCTCAACTGAAGAAATTGTTGAGTAAAGTGTTAGTTTTCAATCTATTTTCCTCCATTGAACATTTTTTTATTGATATGGCTTCTTATGTAGCTCAAAAACTTAGTTATTTGTTGACGTGGGTGCTTATGTCGCACAAAACATTAATACCACCATCAATATTAGCCACCACCCACCACCATCAGCCACAACCCACCGCCGCCATCTCCACCATCATATTACCCATTACCACCACCACCACGATCACCACCATCATCAGCCACTACCCACCACAACCACCACCATCAGACCTCACTTAAAAAAACTCGATGAAAGAAAATAGGTTGAAAGTTTGGATTGTACTTAACAATATCTTTAGTTGATGTTGTTGCTGGCCAGTATGTCATAGTTGAGATTATTTAGTGACAATGGGTTGTGACATAGTTTTCTTGTGTATATATGTAAAAAAAATTAATTTTGATAGAAATTGGATTTTTATAAAGTTTACATTGAAAAGTTGGAATAAAATTATAAAAAAATGAGTGTATTTAGATTTTTCTAAACATTTTAAATATTCAAGTTATTGGAGAAAAATGAAAACATATAAAGATGAAAACAAATATTAAAAGTGGAAAATGAACATAATTTAAAGTCAGTCCCCTCAACAAGCGAACTTGTGTTAAAGTCCGCTCCCTCTACAAGCAGACCTTAGAGTCTGCTCTCTTAACTAGCGGACTCCCTAACCAACATTAATACAAAAATCACTCTTGAATGTTTTTGTGAACCTATCTTTATATTCCCATATGCGGGTATGCATCATGACTCGTTAAAATGGATGTTGTAGCAAGCGGGACCTGGAGGTATAGACGGAGGAGGTACATGGGGTTCAGCGACAGATGGAACAACGGTTTACACAAACATAGGCAATAGTTTGGGAAATAATTTTATATTGAAGCCATCAAACATCACGGCGAATAGAGGTGGATGGGTATCGATAGATGCCACAACCGGGAATGTCTTATGGTCAACGGCAAATCCTAGTAACACGTCTGCAATTGGTCCGTGAGTGT
This sequence comes from Scalesia atractyloides, assembly GCA_947069175.1. NCBI lineage: Eukaryota > Viridiplantae > Streptophyta > Magnoliopsida > Asterales > Asteraceae > Scalesia > Scalesia atractyloides. The sequence continues at coordinate 2,999,548 of CAMTDV010000018.1, read as the reverse complement.
AGCCAATGGTGTTGTGTTTGCGGGATCAACCAATGGCACCGGACCCATTTATGCTATAAGTGCTGCAACTGGACAAATTTTATGGTCGTATAACACTGGAGGCACTGTGTACGGTGGCATGTCTATCAGCGATGGTTGCGTGTACGTAGGCAGCGGTTACAAAACTAATGTTGGATTGCTCAAACCGTCATTCACACCCGGAGATTCATTATTCGCCTTTTGTATGTAATGAAAGTGATGAACAACCTAATCCAGAATATGTGTGTGTGTATAATATGAACAAAAAAATAAATCCTAGCAAGCGGTGGTGTGTATTTGTGGCGCTTTGCTATTGTTTAGTTGTTTGATTTCCAGTGAGTTTTGTTGATTTCAGGTGATATGTTAAACTACTTAGATATAAGATTGTATAAATCTAATTCAAACAGTTGCAAATTAGCTGTTTTAACAGTTTGCAAAGCAAAATAAAAAACTGCTTTTAAGAGCTAGTTAATAAGAAGCTTATTAACATTACATACTCTAAAAAACTAAGGTTAACTACATATAAAGGTGCAATGAAAAGTTTGTGGTAACATGAGAGCTGTTGTAGATATTAGTGTTGTTACTTCGCTTGAGAAAAGCGAATGTAAGCTCGTTTCGTTAAATTAAAACCCAAATTAATTATACATATATCATGTACGTTATTAATTCTGCATTATTATGTGTATTTTCTGCCAGTCGGAATAAAAAAATGTAGGACTGTCAGTTGTCAATGACGTCTACTAAGGATTAGTATAATCCAATTTCCCAATATATAACGGATGGTTTTAATGTTGGTTTTAATTTGTTTGTTTATACATATATAACCATAACCAAATCATAAAAGCCGGTTTCTAAAAAGAGTAACCAAATCATCACTTTCTCTACCGGTCTAGTTCTTTTTGTCTATTTTCGATTATGAAATGATTGTTAGATTAAGTGTAATACAAGTTGAGATTGTGTGCAGTGCATTCTATGTGGGAACTTCTTCATCAAACGAAAGCGCAAGCATTGAAGCATGTTGTACATTTATAGGGAGTTTTATCAAGTTAAATGCTACAGATGGTAGAATCTTGTGGCAAACCTACATGTTACCAGCTAACAATGGTAGTAGCGACGAATACGCCGGTGCTGCCATATGGGGCAGCAGTCCATCCATCGACATTCAGCGGAATGCAATCTACATTGGCACTGGAAACATGTATTCCGCCCCGTTAAATGTCACACGATGCCAAGAAGCACAAAACAATCAAACAACACCAACTGAACAAGATAAGTGCATAGTTCCCGATAACCATGCCAATTCTATTCTCTCACTCAATTTGGATGCCATATAAAGATAGTTGTAACACTTTTTTTGTTCCGGTTTAACGAGTTTCAACTAAAATTCAGAGCACAGTTGTCAATTATGGTTTTGAGAAACAACAAACCAAACATGTTCTAGTTGGGTACGTTGGTCGAACTCAATAATCCGCTATGAGTGTCTCGTGCCCAATCTCACATTGACGTTCAATATATCTCCTTTGGTTAGATGTGCCCGTGTCTTGAAGTTCGGCTTCTTCGATAAGATTTTGGAAAAAAAGAATGCTACTATCGGATGAATCATCGCTACTAATGGGTGGAAAAAACAACGGGAGTTCATCCGCCATTTTGTTTTGGAATGATTGGGTAAATGTTTGGTATTTTTTGGTTTGGTTGGGGTATAAATTTGAATGTATTTGGCTATGAATAATGTTGGGTATTTATAGTTTAATTTTAAAAAGAAAATAGCTTTTTTTATTTAAACGGCAATAGCCGTTTGTCATCGCCCCCAACGTTCCAATTGTCTCTTTGTCGATCGGTATGCAGTAACCAATGTTTACACTTTGCCGATCGGTAAAGGGGTCGGCGGTGGTGTTCCCGCTCGGCAAACTGCCTTTACCAAGCCCCTTTACCGCCCACTCCTATACCCTAACCAACTCAATTGTCACAAACTGGATCAGGTTTTTTCTCAACATCTCTAGTTTGAATTCTATTCTTTTAAAATGATAAAGATATTTCAGAATACATGTATATAACACCATTCAATAATTATATAACACCATTCAATAAGTATATAACACTATTCAATAATTATATAACACCATGAACTGAAACAAAAAACCATTAACTGAAACATTCGATTGAACGTAATTTTTTTCTGTATATAAGTATACTAATATGGTACTCATGTTAAAGATTAAAAAACACTCGTTATAATGGTGTAATTTTTTTAAAAAAACGAGTTACGTGTAAAAAGTTATTGGCGTTTAAAAAATAAAACGGAAACTTGCATGTGGATTGCATGTGACTTTCTAAAATTAAAAATGTTAATTTTACCTTATACCCTTAATCTAGAAAATTAATTATTTTAATTGTTATATTATTTACAAGATTGCCATCAAGATCTCAACCATTAGATTAAAGATCTAATAGTTTAGATTCTTTCTTACCCTTGTCACACTTTGGTCTATTTTTACAGGATCCTCTACCTATATATATATATATATATATATATATATATATATATATAGGGAGGGTTATCTTGAGAACGCTAAATATTGCGAGAACCGTGAGAACGAATGAGAAAACCATCTTTTTTTAATACAAACCTCATTGTAATTAAAATACAACATCAAAATAAGAATTTACAACATCAAATAGTTCCTTTTTTCCCTCAAAATCACTCTTATTAGATTTTCTACACATGTGTAAGTATAACAAATTTACACAGGTGTAAATAAACTTACACATATGTAAAAAAAATTATTTATGAATTCACGTAAATTTAAACGTGTAGATTAAATTTCTAACGTTGTATTCGAATAATAATGATAAGTGTAAAAAGAAATTTTAAATTTGAATTGTTTTTTACCAAGTTTTCATAGTTTTTTTCATTTGTTCTCACGGTTCTCGTGATATTTAGCGTTCTCATTTAAACCCTCCTCTATATATATATATATATGTGCGTGTATATATATATATATATAGGTGAAGTATAGAGAGAAAACCCACTTAAGTTGAGAAAACTTAAGAAAATCCTATGTAACATTTTTTTTCTAAAAAAAAGGAATGTAAGTTACATGTTAATGAACATTTTGTAACAAAAAATAAATAAAAATTCCGAATGGTTTTTTTTTATAAATTTTTTTAAAAATTTCAGTGTTTACAAAAAAGTGCTAAAAACTGAATTTTTGTAATTTTTTATAAAAAAATTCCACTCGACGCTTTTTATTTTTTGTTACAAAATGTTCATTAACATGTAACTTACATTCCCTATTTTTTTAGAACAAAAATAAAATTGTTACATATAGTTTTATTAAGTTTTCTCAACTCAAGTGGGTTTTCATTTTATCCTTCCCATATATACATATACATATATAATATACATATATATACACACATGTATATATATGTGTATATTTACAAGGATGAGTACAGAATTGTGTTAGTTGTATTGTGTGTAAAAGTCAGGAAATGGAGAAAAATATAAAAATAAATGACTGGTTTATTCTAGGACTAATTACTCGATTTATTTTTCTTGTATATAATCTGATTCTAGTCTATTTAAAAATAAATTAGCAAGGGATTGTAGTAACAACATAAGAAAATTTAGAATTGATGATGATGGAAAACAAAGTTTCTGATAAACATACTGAAATAAAACATTTAAAATTTTTGTGTAGTGTTGTTAATTACTTGTTAGTAAATTCTTAAAAAAGAAAATTTTACAGGCTCACGAAGATCGTAGACTAATCAACCAATGTTTTCTTTTTTTTTCTTTTTTTCAAACAAAGGGAAACAATTTTTATTCCACAAGGACCACAACCAAACCTCTAGCCAGGAACTAGAGGGCAACCATTATTTCATATTACATAACTATCATGCTATAGACCAAACTTCACTCATACACCAACTATTCAAAGACAAACTCTCCATCTTTGCTCTGCATTTCATCCACAAAACCTGCATTCCTTTCCTTACGTTTTATGATGACTTTGAATCTAATGATACCGTATCTTTTAACTTCTTCGAAAAGCATTCCTTGACTCCTTCAATGGAGAATTCAAAGATGATGGTTATTTTTCTCCATTTTCTTTATTTTTCCTTTTTTACATAACCATTTATATAACTAGGTGGCTTCTCAACTGTTCTGTAAGAATGGTGTGTTCGTCATTTGAAATGAAAAAACCTCTCGTTTTTTTAAGGTAAAGGAATTCAGTTGTTTTCGCTTTTGCAAACATTGAACTCAAAGAGAACCCAAATAAGTTATATCACTTAGCTATTACATATTGGAGTTGCCAAAGGGCTTGTAACCTAGTGGTATTGATGTATGATGGAAAAGTGATGTTCCTTATGGGGTTAAGTGTTCGAGATCCTTAGTTGACAAATGGTGTAGATTTAGGAATATAATTAGTGGGTGTGTGAGTTAATCATCCTATAAAAAAAATCTAAAGTTTGAGTATGGTGTATTTGAGCGCACTATTTGTATAAAGGACATCTATTAATCAATTTATTTTATAACAACAATCAAATTTACTTCTCATTTTACACCATTGTGTATCCAAGGACTCAAACCTTAGACAATTTAGTTTGTTGAAAGGAGAAAACAAGGAGATCACAACCTTTGAAAGACTATCTAATTGTACAATTCATTTTATATATGTATATAAAGAGAGAGATATAGAGAGAATGAGACATATGATCATGAGAAACTCATTGTTTTTTTAGAAAACTCTATCAAACGATTGATATTTGTGTTAAATTTTTTTATGAGGTTTAGCTTTTAGGGCTCGGGGTTTGATTTTTAGAGTTTATGAACTAGCTTTAAGTTTAGCTTTAACATTTAGTTTGTAGTTTTTAGGCATTAGCCTTTACTTGCGAAATCAGTAAACAACAATCAACCAAACAATTTTTAAAAATTTCTTTTACTTTTCTATATGTTACTAAACTTCACATAAATTTAAAAAAAAAAAGATGTAGCTCGTGAAACTATGTATACATACCTCGTATGAGCTATATATATGCATTTCGTGAGCTATATGTGTCACACCCCGACCCGCAGCGGAATAAGAGTCGGTGCATAATTGGGTTATCACCAAAGCTCATGATATTTACTAATATGTTTCATATTTATTAAAGTCAAAATTACATTCTCAATAATCCAAACATGTCCATACAAATACAAAGAAAAATAACCAACTAAACAATTCCAAGCTCTAAATCATTTTATTCTTCTAGGCCAATCCTATGTGTTTCTTGCTGCAGTTGGTTCACCTGTATCATGTGTAAAAATGGGGGTTTTTGGGTCAACATAAGTTGGCGAGTGAACCTTGTTAGATAAACATTTATTATTGATTTTCTTGTTATTTTATCAAAGAAAAATTGTGCAATAATCATAAGTGAGCAAATGTAAATAATCAAACAGTAGCAATAACAACCACAAACTATAACATACAATAACATACCAACAGCATACAATAACATATCAACTTGCATAAATATATAACATGAATGAAACTGTACGATCAAGGCTCAATCAAACGGAGCCGATCGTATTGCATGTACTGAAAATGATAAATGTCTGTGCGATCAAGGCTCAATCAAACGGAGCCGATCGTATGTTGGCACGCCAGGTTCACGCTCATAATGTAATGGGGAACATGCTCAACGCTCATAATGTAATGGGGAGCGGCGGCCTATGAACTTGCATGTACTGAAAATAATAAATTAAATCTAACAATAACCACACAAACAGTTGAAACAAGCTGAATACACATTTGTTCATCATATGATTTACGCACAATGATTTAGATATAATAAATAGCAAGACACATGATACACCCCAAAAACGTGATTAAAACGGGGAATTTGTAAAGATTCACTCACATTGGGTGCGTTTGGTTGGAGATGATGAGATGCGCACGAGTTGGAAGAATTGAACAACGAGAATTTAACTAACCTAAATAATAACGGAAAATATAGTAAATGAGTGAATTTTATTGATAATTTTAATTAGGATTTTTAGATATATTTTTGTGAGTTTAAGGCTATTTCCTATCTTTAGAAACATTATTTTTAAGTATTTTTAATTGATTTTTAAATTAAATTAAATAAATAAAAATATAAAAATATGTTGACTTTTGCGTTGACCGTTGACTATTGACTTTGACTTGTTGACCGGTTTTATTGTGTAAATGCATGCGCCGGGCAGGACTCGAACCCGAGACCTCCCGTTCGCGTGCACACAGCTCTACCAACTGAGCTACGTGTCTAACCTGAAATAATTTTGTTTTTAATTATATTTATATACTAACTCAGTTTATTCAAAATTCTTTTATTTTTAAAAATGTTTTAAATCATCGGACCGGTGCCATTTACAGGTCTCGAACCCGGGACCTGTGCTTTAACGTTACACACAGTCCACCGCTGGACTGTGTGTCTAACTTGGTTAATATATAGATTTTTATTATACTTAACATCTAATGTAAGTTCATTTGGTTCAGTTAGAAAAATAACATTTTAATTACAGAGGGTGTGTGTATGTATCAAGGATCGAACTTGCGGCGTGTGATTTGTATGTGCACACAGTCCACCGCTGGACTGTGTGTCTAACCCGAGATAATATCCATTTTAATTATTCTTAATAACATTCACTACTTCGTCTTCTTCGTTTATAACTCAGACAACGGTTATCTAACTGTTATTTGTTTAATTTGGTTAACGAATAATATGAACAAGTTGAAAGGTGATGAACGGAGAAAGTTTGGGGAAAGAAAGTACCGGAACAGGTCGTCGTTCACAAAACTCCGGCAAGGATCGTCGGCTCTGTTTATGAGCTTCCTCTGTTCGGGTCAATTACCAAATTTGATTGATTAGCTGTGAAAGTGGAGTACTAAACAAGGATTAACAGAAGTTTTGAATGTTCATACCGATTCACCGCGTGAGATTGGAAATTCCAGAAGTTTTCCGGCGAGAGCTGAATATTCCGGCTATGTCGTCTGGGATTGATTTTTGATTGTTGGTTTGAAGTTAGTAACAGTCTACCAACGGACTGAAACAGAAATAGTCGAAATATTTACCGTATTAAAAAAGACTTTTCTGATGAACTGAATGTATAGCGAAAGTGAAATTGCAGGTTTGTAGAATGATTTTGAGTCGAGAGAGGAAGCAATTGGTGGCGTAAATCAGATATTGAATATCTTCGGTTATAAAATCCGATCATCATCAAAATTTAAGTTAATTCAAGTTTGAATTGATTAGGATCGTCGGTGCATCGGTTATAAACCAGAATTCGCGATTACTCAAACGTTTTGGACGGTTGAATAGCCGATTACGGTTTCAGTTTGGCGCAACTGGTTGATCTATGATTGACTATAAAATTCATTTGTTTCCTAGAGTTGACAGAAAACAACAAGTGGCGGAGTGGTTATGTGTGGGTGTGTTAAGTCTTTGGAGTTCAAATCCCGGCTGACCCGGGTTCGAGTCCCGGCAGCCTCATTTTCTTTTTAGTTATTTTATTTTTATTTTTTTTCAATTATAACTTTTATAGTTTAGTTTGTTTATTAATTATGTATCGTTAAAAATCAAAATAGACATAAATACGCAACGAAACATTTATAACTTGATATTCGATTACAAACGGAGCGGGTTTGGAAAACCCGTTTTTGACAAATGTTACAGTATCCCCTACTTTTAGGAATTTCGTCCTGAAATTTAAGTAGTAGTAGGAAAAAGATGTGGGTATTTTTCGCGCATTGAGTCTTCACGTTCCCAAGTAAACTCAGGTCCCCGTTTCAACTCCCAGCATACCCTAACAATTGGAATGCGACTTCGTCGAAGATGTTTTTCTCCGAAGTCCATGATCTCTACTGGTCTTTCAATAAAATGCATAGATTCATCAATCTGAATATCTTCCAGAGGAATGTGGAGGTTTTCATCAGCGAGGCACTTCTTCAAGTTTTGATACGTGGAATGTGGGATGAATCCTGTTGAGTTCTTCTGGAAGATCAAGCTTGTATGCTATAGGTCCTACTCTTTCGAGTATCTTGAAAGGTCCTACGTAGCGTGGTGCTAGCTTGCCTTTTTGACCAAAACGAACTACTCCCTTCCACGATGATACTTTTAAAAGTACATGATCACCAATGTTAAACTCCAAAGGCTTCCGTCGTTTATCTGCATAACTCTTTTGACGACTTTGAGCCGCTAGAAGATTGTTTCGAATTTGATGGCTCTTGTCTGTGGTTTCTTGAATCAATTCTGGACCAGTGATTTGAGCTTCCCCAATTTCGTGCAAACATACTGGAGATCGGCACTTACGACCATATAAAGCTTCAAAAGGTGCCATGCCGATGCTTGAATGATAGTTGTCGTTGTACGAAAATTCAACTGATGGTAGATGAGCGTCCCAATTTCCTTGAAGTCTATGACACATGCTCGAAGCATATCTTCAAGAGTTTGTATGGTGTGTTCAGATTGCCCATCAATTTGAGGATGATAAGCGGTACTGAGGTTTAATCGTGTACCCAAAGCGGCTTGTACGACTTGCCATGTTCGTGAAGTAAAACGACCATCACGATCGGAAATAATGCTTAACGGTACGCCATGACGGCTTACGATTTCACTGAGGTAGATACGAGCTAACTTCTCGTTCTTGAAATCTTCGCGGATCGGAATAAAGCGAGCTGATTTTGTAAGACGACCAATGATTACTCATATAGTGTCATACCCACCAGAAGTGCGAGGTAACCCGGTAATGAAGTCCATGGTTATGTTTTCCCACTTCCATATAGGTATTTCAGGCTGGACCAGAAGTCCTGAGGGTCTTTGATGTTCAGCTTATATTTGGAACATGAAAGGCACTTGGAAACAAAATCATCAATATCATTTTTCATTCTAGGCCACCAGTAGGTGTATCGAAGGTCTTGATACCTCTTGTCGGCTCCTGGGTGTATAGAATATCGTGTTTTGTGCGCCACATTCATAAGAAAATCACGAAGGTTATTGTGGTCAGGAATCTATAAGCGATCTAGACAGTATAGAATACCGTCGAATTTAGTTTCAATTTTTTTTTTTAGTTTAGCTCCACAAGACGGATCCTTGCGTACGTCTCTTTTCTGTTACTGAAACATGCTGGGCTTCTCGGATTTGATCTTTGATGCGCTTACGATTTTATGCATAATAGTTTTGAGGGAACTGATACGTTTGTAATGATAAGGTATGTATCATAAAACAAAAACTTCAACCATAACGATATTTAAACCTACACGGAACTTTTCATAACCTCCTGGTAATGCTTTTGATCCTTTGCCAAGAATACTTGTATATAGGAAGTACCAGCGGCGTATCCACCATATTCTTGTCAAATTTTCGTTGGCTTTATCAGTAAATCATGATCAGTTCTATGTGACTCTAAAACATAAACAACACAACGAACAAAACTTGAGTCTCAATTCTGAAATGATACATGACTAAATGATGACAGTACCTCTCTCGTTGGTTATGATGAAGGGGTCAGTCTATGTAAAAGTGTGACACAACCCAACTTCTTTAAATGATGAGATTGAGATACGTCGAGATGTATGATGATATGAATGATAAATCAATGAGTATAAAACAAAACTGTAATATCAAATCGCATTAAAATTCTTGGATACATAATTTCCAAATTTTACAACTGGGATATGGAAAGATTGAGATAACATAAAGAAAAACATTAAAACTAGACGATTGGAGTTGAGTCTTGATTCTTGGTGAGGAAAACTAGTTGGGTGATTCATTTGGGCCGTTATTATTTTCAACAGTATTGGCGTTGATGTTATAAGCTCTTCCTCTTGCAGGTGGTGGAGCTTGGTTAGCTTGATTCACCGGATTTGCTTGAGCTTGGGCATGAATGATGTTCACCAAACGTGGACAAGTGTTTCTAAAGTGGTTTGGGTCTCCACAGTTGTAACAAGCCCGCATAGGTTGCACCATGAGATAGTTGGGTTGGTAGTATGATTGGGCTAAATGTTGGGTAGGTGGTAGTAGTAGGGGTTGTTGGGCTTGACCCATTATTTGTTGGTGGGTTTGGGTTGAAGGCTGGTAGCGGTTCGTTCGCTGAGGTATGCGACAGGTTTGAACAGTATGACCTGCGCGACCACAGCCAGTGCAATGTTGGCAGGGATGATCAGGAAAGTGATGGTATTGGCAACGGTTGCATTTTGGTAATGGGCCGGAGTATTGCTTTTTATATGGTGCAGGTGAAGGGGCAACTTGAGTGATGGGTGCAGCAGGGATAGGGAAATTTGCTTGTGTGACAGCAAAGTTTCTTGTGTTTCGATTCCTTTTACCAGTAAACTTCGAAGAGGAACCAGAATGGTTTGAAGTTTGAGCCTCAATGGGGGCTTTCTTTTTCTCCTCTTTGAATTTACCGTTTCGAATGCGATTTTCGGTGAGTTCGGTAGCTAGTTCCATCGCGGCTTCAAGTGTCGCAGGCGAAGTGCTTAGAACTGAGTCTTGAATTTTTGAGGGGAGACCTCGAATATAGTGTTCAACCAAGCGGTACACTAGGGTGAACAAGTTGGGGATCATTTGGTTCAACTCTAGAAACCTTTTGTTGTAGGTAGTATGATCTCCTTCCTTTTGTTCTAACGAATGGAATTCATCTTCCAACTTCTTGATTTCGCTTCTTGGACAGAAACGTCTTGTCATTACTTCCCTTAACTCTTCCCATGTTAAGGCCATAGCATCTTCGACTCCTCTCTTACCCTTCTCTGTGTTCCACCAGGTCAGGGCTACTCCAAATAGTCTCCCGGTTGAGTAACGTACCTTGCGATCCTCGGGACAATCGCAATTGAGGAAAGTGTTTTCCATTTCCTCAAACCAGTGGAGGAGAGCAGTGACACCTTCGGTCCCTTCAAATTTCGGAGGATCGCAAGACTTGAAATGTTTATATGAGCACTTGTTGGTAGGAGGGTTGCCGATGCTCTGGTCTTCTTGCTGGGGAGGATTGGTGGGATTTGTGGCGAGAGCTTGTTGTACTTGAACCACAATGTCAGGAAGTACCGCGGCCATTTGTTTTGAGATTTGAGTGGCCAAGCGTTCGTGTGACCTTCCTGATTTTCTACCCCCTCGTTGTTGTCTAGACGACATCTACAGGAACATACATAAGAAGATTGTGAGTTTATGGAGTCTTTTTAGGTGTCATGTGTCTCAAAGAAAATGAAATAACATAAATATCAATAATGCAACTACATCCATAGGATGTCTTGGGTTTGCTCATGTTGGGCCTCAAATGTCCCCTATACCTTCACCTGTATAGTCATGTGGGCCCCATGACTATTGGCTTGGTAGGATTCACATTAGTATTGGCGATTTAACACTCGCATCACCCGAATGCAAACCACAAAATATATTTACGAGATGTATGGTCGGAATGTGTCCAGGTGTAGACACAGTGACAACTCAAAGTGGGGTTAGTTCACACGACGTTTGGTATAGCATGCTTTGGCCTAATAGGTACTTCGTACTCTCATCGTTAGTCCCCAGGTAGGCAAACTGGTCATTTATTTTGGATTTATACGAATGTCAGCCTAGACAGGACGTTCCGACTACCGGTACTGATACCCTTCCAGTTACTACATGCCCGTCATGAGAACTCACTTTGATGAGATTTGAAAATACAAAAATCATTGTAAAAGCAATCATGAAAATGATGTGGTGTGTGCTTTCATTGATATGATATGTTATGAGAATATGATTCATGATAGGCATTATATGATAATATATACTTATGAACATGCTTGCATAACATTGAATGTAACATTTAACATAAAACATATAAACATCATGAAATTTGGCATGTAACACACAAAAAATTTCTAATCAACTATAGTATAGGCTCTAAGGGTCTAATAACCTATCCTATATCCCTATACTCATGGCTCTGATACCAATCTGTCACACCCCGACCCGCAGCGGAATAAGAGTCGGGGCATAATGGGTTATCACCAAAGCTCATGATATTTACTAATATGTTTCATATTTATTAAAGTCAAAATTACATTCTCAATAATCCAAACATGTCCATACAAATACAAATAAAAATAACCAACTAAACAATTCCAAGCTCTAAATCATTTTATTCTTCTAGGCCAATCCTATGTGTTTCTTGCTGCAGCTGGTTCACCTGTATCATGTGTAAAAATGGGGGTTTTTGGGTCAACATAAGTTGGCGAGTGAACCTTGTTAGATAAACATTTATTATTGATTTTCTTGTTATTTTATCAAAGACAAATTGTGCAATAATCATAAGTGAGCAAATGTAAATAATCAAACAGTAGCAATAACAACCACAAACTATAACATACAATAACATACAATAACATACCAACAGAATACAATAACATATCAACTTGCATAAATATATAACATGAATGAAACTGTGCGATCAAGGCTCAATCAAACGGAGCCGATCGTATGTTGGCACGCCAGGTTCACGCTCATAATGTAATGGGGAACATGCTCAACGCTCATAATGTAATGGGGAGCGGCGGCCTATGAACTTGCATGTACTGAAAATAATAAATTAAATCTAACAATAACCACACAAACAGTTGAAACAAGCTGAATACACATTTGTTCATAATATGATGTATGCACAATGATTTAGATATAATAAATAGCAAGACACATGATACACCCCAAAAACGTGATTAAAACGGGGAATTTGTAAAGATTCACTCACATTGGGTGCGTTTGGTTGGAGATGATGAGATGCGCACGAGTTGGAAGAATTGAACAACGAGAATTTAACTAACCTAAATAATAACGGAAAATATAGTGAATGAGTGAATTTTATTGATAATTTTAATTAGGATTTTTAGATATATTTTTGTGAGTTTAAGGCTATTTCATATCTTTAAAAACATTATTTTTAAGTATTTTTAATTGATTTTTAAATTAAATTAAATAAATAAAAATATAAAAAATATGTTGACTTTTGCGTTGACCGTTGACTATTGACTTTGACTTGTTGACCGGTTTTATTGTGTAAATGCATGCGCCGGGCAGGACTCGAACCCGAGACCTCCCGTTCGCGTGCACGCAGCTCTACCAACTGAGCTACGTGTCTAACCTGAAATAATTCTGTTTTTAATTATATTTATATACTAACTCGGTTTATTCAAAATTCTTTTATTTTTAAAAATGTTTTAAATCATCGGACCGGTGCCATTTACAGGTCTCGAACCCGGGACCTGTGCTTTAACGTTACACACAGTCCACCGCTGGACTGTGTGTCTAACTTGGTTAATATATAGATTTTTATTATACTTAACATCTAATGTAAGTTCATCCGGTTCAGTTAGAAAAATAACATTTTAATTACAGAGGGTATGTGTATGTATCAAGGATCGAACTCGCGGCGTGTGATTTGTATGTGCACACAGTCCACCGCTGGATTGTGTGTCTAACCCGAGATAATATCCATTTTAATTATTCTTAATAACATTCACTACTTCGTCTTCTTCGTTTATAACTCAGACAACGGTTATCTAACTGTTATTTGTTTAATTTGGTTAACGAATAATATGAACAAGTTGAAAGGTGATGAACGGAGAAAGTTTGGGGAAAGAAAGTACCGGAACAGGTCGTCGTTCATAAAACTCCGGCAAGGATCGTCGGCTCTGTTTATGAGCTTCCTCTGTTCGGGTCAATTACCAAATTTGATTGATTAGTTGTGAAAGTGGAGTACTAAACAAGGATTAACAGAAGTTTTGAATGTTCATACCGATTCACCACGTGAGATTGGAAATTCCAGAAGTTTTCCGGCGAGAGCTGAATATTCCGGCTATGTCGTCTGGGATTGATTTTTGATTGTTGGTTTGAAGTTAGTAACAGTCTATCAACGGACTGAAACAGAAATAGTCGAAGTATTTACCGTATTAATGAAGGTCTCGGTTTTCCGGCGACTTGCAGAGATTTTCCGGCGAGTTAAAAAAGACTTTTCTGATGAACTGAATGTATAGCGAAAGTGAAATTGCAGGTTTGTAGAATGATTTTGAGTCGAGAATCAGATATTGAATATCTTCGGTTATAAAATCCGATCATCATCAAAATTTAAGTTAATTCAAGTTTGAATTGATTAGGATCGTCGGTGCATCGGTTATAAACCAGAATTCGCGATTACTCAAACGTTTTGGACGGTTGAATAGCCGATTACGGTTTCAGTTTGGCGCAACTGGTTGATCTATGATTGACTATAAAATTCATTTGTTTCCTAGAGTTGACAGAAAACAACAAGTGGCGGAGTGGTTATGTGTGGGTGTGTTAAGTCTTTGGAGTTCAAAACCCGGCTGACCCGGGTTCGAGTCCCGGCAGCCTCATTTTCTTTTTAATTATTTTATTTTTATTTTTCTCAATTATAACTTTTATAGTTTAGTTTGTTTATTAATTATATATCGTTAAAAATCAAAATAGACATAAATACGCAACGAAACATTTATAACTTGATATTCGATTACAAACGGAGCGGGTTTGGAAAACTCGTTTTTTATAAATGTTACAATATGTATGTAGCTCGACAATCTACATATATTTTTCTTAGGTTTTATAATTTTTGTACCATAGTAAACGTATGGTAGAAAACTTTTAAAAAACACAAAAAAAATCTTAGTTGATATTGGTCTTTCAAGTTCTCTAAGTAACTCGGCGGCTCTTTTTTACGAGTGAGTGTGGGCGGGGGATATTGAGCGTGGGGGCATTTCAACGCCATGTGTTTCACCCCGGGTTGGTGTGGGGACTAGCGTTGCCCCTTTGGCGTGGGGATTAGGCCTGGCATGGGGCGGGGACGGGGGGCTGGGTGACATGGCTGACTTTGGTTGGCTACTTTAGGCTGGCCATGCCATACCACGCCCCTCCACACCCCACTTTTTTTGGGTTGGTATGGTGGAGCCCACCTCCGTCACGTGTCGTACAAAACCCCAACCCAAGCCCCCCACACCCAGCGATCTTCTATATATATAACCACCAAAATACGGCACGAGCGCTTACTAATATAGTAATATGACCATATAAATAGATTGTGATGCATGTTGCGATTGTTGGTCGGTCCTGGGAATGCAGATGCTCTATCTAAGCCATGAAAAACGTGCCCATGAGGTCTTAACGAAATAGATGGTGTAAATTATTTTTAAAACAACAATTAAAGTTATACTTTATGTTATATTGAGCTAATACATAACGGGCTTAAGTTATAAATTTTAAGATTGATGACTTTAAATGAGTCTCAGATATGGTTTTTCTATTTTAATATATGTATATTTATAGGATTTATTTAAATGTGCCCTGATGTCCCCCGGCCAGCTATGGATTTTCTAATTTAAATATATATATACAGATAACATGTATATAGTATTTTTTTTAAATGTACCCTGGGGATGGGCGTATGGTTTAGTTGAACTTGTTTTGGTCCAGAAAGCTATAGAATCTAATAAGACGTCGTTAAAACAAAGGATTGTTAATGATGGAGATGGTTATTGGAAATGGTGACTGAAAGGGGAGCTGGGGTTGGGTAATTATACATTCTTATGATTCTACATAGTCTAACCACTTTGCAAATCAACCTTCACTGTAAGATGCGGCTGAGATTAAATCTCAGCAACTTAAACTCACAAAATTAACTGTTATGGGGGCAGTCAGTTCTAATCGGTTTCCTTAGCCTGTAGTTAGCTCCACCTTTTCCTGCTCATGGTCTCCACAGGCCTCCTACAAATCAAGAAATCAATGGCTTCTTTTTATTACGCGCAACGGTTCTGGTGTTCGATTAACGTGAAGCATTATCATATGGTATCAATTTCTTTGATTGTTCCATTAACATACTCTTCTGGCATTTCAGTAGGAATTGATGATAAGGTTTTGAGGTTAAATAAAAAAACCCAAGCAATCAATGGCTTCTTCTTTCAATCTTGCTGTTATAAGTTTCTTTCTATGGTATTATGATCTTAATGATTTTATTATTACAACTTTAAGGTATAGTATTCAGTTTGGAACACTCACTTTGAAAACAACCACTAAAACTTGATTTAAGGTCTTTCAGGTTCTAATTTTCTTGAACAAAGTCAAATTTCTTTATGGGTTGAACTTCAAATTATATATATGATATATCCAGTGGCAAAGCTTGAGACTTCCGACCGGGCGATCGGAAGTCACTGAACAGAAAATTATACTTACAAAATTATACACCGGGGGTCGAAAACATATATACCTAAAAAATTCTATACAAAAATTATATACCGGACACTACTGAACAAAAAGTTAGGGGGTCGAGCGCCCCCCCCCCCCCCCCCCAACTAAGCTACGCACTTGTATATATCATTGGCTCTTGTAATTCATGGTTTTAAGGATACCAAAACACATGTACTATGTCTAGGCATGTACTAATTTTTGGTTCTTTTTATTATAGTCAATGTATAGTTTTTTCAATAAGTTTTCTAATTTCTTGATTTGCAGGTTCTGGTAATTATATTGCCATATATACACAGAAAGTTTTAAATACAAAAGGGTCTTCATGTGCGACGGTACGTGTGTGAAAATATAACGTGCACAATTATGTAAGTAGACAATAGATTAAATACAAATAATTTTAATGTACAAAACGCACGAACCGAAGGTTTTGCTGAAAAACGCGGTGACATTTTCGTAATTATTTGCCCGTAAGGTAATTATCAATATTACTCTACAAGATCATTTGTAGAGTAGTTTACTTGTAGAGTAATTTTGTAAAATGTTCTTGTAGAGTAATTTTGATATTGTAGAGTAATTATCAAAATTACTCTTCAAGTGTATCAAAAGTACTCTGTATTAAAATTACTTTACAAGTGTATCAAAATTACTCTGCAAATTTATCAAACAACATACAATTCAAAATTACACTACAAAATCATTTGTAAGTAATTATGTGACTCTACAAAATTACCTTACAAGATCAAAATTACCATACAAGATCATTTGTAGAGTAATTATGCTACTCTACAAAATTACTGTACAAGATCAAACTACAAGAACATTTTACAAAATTACTCTACAAGATCAAAATTACTCTACAAGATCATTTGTAGAGTAATTTTGATAATTACACTACGACCAAATAATTACGAAAATGCTATCGCATTTTTTTTGTTTTTTCATGTTTTTCGTGCGTTTAGTATGTTAAAGTTATTAGTTCGAGAACTTTACTCTATGTAAGTAACGTGAGTAATTAAGGTTAACTGAACCCATGCGTAATTATGCAAATAACGTGTAACGTTCGTATTTTAAAAATAAAAATGTGTAATTCACTCACTGTCGCATATAGGGTAGGGTTCCTCTACAAAATGTTTTTTTCTAAGGCTATGTGTCATGGGGCTTTGTTGAGAAAAAAGTGTTGCCACGTGGCTAACACGCAGGCGTATTTTTTCTCGCCCAGAATGCCTAAAAAGGATGTAACGGGAGGGGCTTGCTGGTGATTAGGAAAACATATTATTTAATTATTATTATTTTGAAGTTATATATAAACTATATACAAAAATTAGATTAAAACTACAAATATATATATATATATATATATATATAAATTCATGTATTGTTTAGAACTAAACTAATAATAAATAAAAAGGATAAAAAAAACTTGTGATAAACTATATATAAATTAACAGATACTACATGACTTAAGTGTAACTAGTTTTTCTTACGTCGCGCGCTGCGACGAGACCGAGCAAATGATAATGTAAAGTAAAAATAAAGTATGTTATTTAGAAAGTCAAACCATTAGAATTGTTTAGTTTATCATTGTACCGTCTTATGAAAACAAATAAATATTTTATTTTGAGTAGAACTTCATTTTTAATAAAACATATGACGGAATGTCGAATGAAAAAATTCAATCACAACTACGTACTTAAGTTTTTAGAAAAGAGTTATAAATGTAAATTATTAAAGAAGTATCAAATAATTTTATAAAATAATATATGTTCTTAAAAGAGAAAAAAAGATTTTTAGAAAATGGTAAATAAAATATGTGATTTTAAAAAAGTAAAAAGAAAAAATATGTTATTAAAAGTTATTAAAGAAGTATAAAATTATTTGATAAATTAATATATGTTTAAAAAAGAAATGTGGTTTAAAAAAAGAAAAAAATCTAAAAATATGTTATTAAAAACTAAATATAATAATAAATATAATATATTAAAAAAATAATAAGTAGCTATATATTATTTTTAAAATAAAGTTACTATTCAACATTCTTCGTCATATATAATAAAAAAATCTATATATTATTTTAAAAATAAAGTTGTATATATAATGTTTAAAATGAACTAAAATAATGCACAAAATAGTTAAATCGAAGTTAAAATAAGGTAAGTGGTGGAGAGTGGGACACGTAAACAAGAAGTCACGTAGAAAATAATAAATTATATAAAGGTGGAAGGATAAATATTTGATAAAAAAAAACCAATCACCCATCATCTTCTTCCTAGTAACTTCTTTCTTTTACAGTAAAATATATAAAAGTATAAGGATATATTATTTAAGATTTAAAAAAAAAGAAGAAAGAAAATCAAACCTCTCTTATTCATGCCGCAAGTTGCCCCAAGGGCTTTGCCCCACGCCCTTCCTGCACTTAATATGTGATGGAGATGACACCCAAAAATCTTCCATTCTTTGCTGATCTGGCAGTAATGGCGCCATGGTAATATATGACCTAAGAAGTCTAAGCAGTGATCATGGTCATTAGATTAGGTTGATTGATTGATGAGATTAAATGAGTGGTAAAATTGTAATATTTGTTTTATTTAAAATGATTGATTTCTTAGATTAATGGTATAAAAGTAAATTTAGTGTGCCTTAAATTTAGGAACTCACCTGCGAGTCGCATGCAACTTCCTCGCGTCTTTTTAATAACTTTTTTAAACGTAATTTATTTTGAAAGAAAATCACACCATAATAATGTGCGTTTTATCCTTAATATAAGTACCATATTGTCACACCCCAAACGATGGCGTAAACATCGGGATGAGACGAAAACGAGATTGCAAGAGACTTCATAACGCTAATTGTGACAAGTATTTAATAATTACTTTTTACATTGCTTGAACTAGGAACACCACAAGTTTAAAATAAATAATGTATAATAAGTATTCAAATAAATAAATTTCATCATTAAAATGATTTTTGGTACAAGTATTGGAATCGAGATACAACAGGATTGAAAATAAATTACAATACAACGAACATTAAAATTTAACTGCGTTTCGAGGCAATCCTATTAGATTCATCTGTCACAATCCTACAACATGTAATAAAAGCATGGATCAGTACAAAAGCACTTGCGAGCATACAAGTTTGAATATAAGTATATCTATAAAAGTTTGTCTTAAATCCACATGGCATTTTATATTCAAGTTGAGCGAGCATACATAAACAACTTACGCATAGCAAATAGTATATAATTAAAATCTTTAACTAGCATGCATAACAACCTAAGCATAACAAATTCATGAGATTACAAGTTGAAGCTAACAAGCATAAACAACCTAAGCATAATAATGAACTTGTTCGATGGTTCGAGTGTTTAATTATAATCGAATTCGTAAAGTGGATTTTGTATACATGTTGCACCAAAAAATGCGTTAAAGCGTAAAAAGGGTCGAGTATGCTCACGGTTTTGCAAAGCTTCCTTTGGTGATTCCGTGAAGAGTTGGAGGTTAGAGCTTTAGTCTTCCTTTAAAACACTTAGTGTTTTATTTTAGAACTCTTAGAGTTCTCTTCCTTGCTTGGAATATTTGAGAGAAGTAGAGAGGTTGAGGGAAGAATGGTTGGAACACTTAGTGTCCTTTTAGAATTCTTAGAATTCTTGATTTAGAGAGATTGAGAGAATTAGATATGGAGAGAAGAATGGTGTGAAAGAAATGGTAGAAGGAAGTTGGTATTTATAGGTAGAGAAGGTGGAAAATGGTGAAATATGATTGGTTAAAAAAGGTGAAAGAGGATTGAAAAGATGATTGGTGGAGAAAAGAGTGAAAAATGGTGAAATATGATTGGTTAAAGAATGTGGAAAGATGATTGGTATATTTCTTGGTATTTCTTGAGTATATATTGTGTAATTGAGTATATAAAAAGTACAAATGTATAACTCAAGTATTGAGGATGTGCGTATAAGTATTTATACATAGAATTGTGTCGGTTTGCGTATAAATATGTATTTAAATGACCGATTGTGTGAATGAAAAATATTTATAAAATAAGAATTTATTATGATTAACGTCTCGAATTGTGAGATTGAAATTAAAATACGAATGTAGGTTTCTAAAATTAGAATACGAATACAAACATTTTTAAAATAGAAATACGAAGATACAAGGGGTTACAGTCTCCCCTGCTTTAGGAAATTTCGTCCCGAAATTTATTCAAGAGGAAGACCTTAGAGAAAAAGCATTTTGACTAGAAGAATGATTGTCTAAAATCGAGATTTGGAAGTTTGAAATGTGTTGATAAGTATGAAGTTTCGGGGAACGAAAAGATGGGTTTGTAAAAAGGGTCCGTTTGTCTAAAATGATTCAAGGCAGTTGAGCAAAAGTAAAACTTGCATGTGTGTGTATAGACAAGCGAGTTTAACAAGTTTGAATAACTCAATGACGATGTATTTTAAAATGTGTTACCTAAGAAGGAAGTTTTTGTATAAAACGATATGTATTTTGATGAAAAGTGTGGTCGCACTGTTGGTTGTAAGAAAAAGTTTCGTTAGATTTAAAGAGCATTGCCAATCTCAGTGTTGTAGAGAATTCTTCATCGGTGAAAAAATGAGGAAGTTAGGTATTTTAAATAAAAAATGGTTTTGGAGGTAACGGCCAACTAAGTATGTTTGTGCATAAATAAAGAATGGAAAATAGTTTTAAGAGTAAGAAAGCATTTTAGGGTTCGAATGTTTAAACTGATTAATTGCAAACGGGGTTTGTATAAAAGGCAGAGAGTAGCGGGGATAATGGGGGTATAAGAGTGAATGATTGACCTAATAAACGAATGCGAGTATAATAATGGTATGCATATTGAAAGCGATAAGTTAAGAATGGGGTCTATCGTGGATAATCGGATATCGCGCGTTTAGCAATGCGTTTGTGAGTTGTTAAAGTTTGTATTCAATAGCAGGGAACCACCGAGTTCCTCATGACGCGTTTTCACAAAAGTTTGGTAATATGGTAGTGACACTTATATATAGGAAGTACCAGCGGCGTATCCACCATGTTCATACCATATTACGTCTGTTTCGCTAATCGATGCCGTGTTACGTTCCGTGTCGCGGTCAGGGTTTATTAACGTATTACAAGGGAGAATGATAGCGCATGGAAATTTAAGTATGTAAGCATGATTGTATTTAAGTAGGAGAGATTATAGAGTATGAGTATAAGTGAGTATATGTAAATTCTTGTACAATACGCATGACATATTTTAGTTAGCCAAGATTAACGCATTACTGGCATGTGAATAAACAGGTCAAACCATCGTGTACCGCAATGTTGACTACCCAATATCATCGAAACGGAGAGGGTGTAATGTTGTTAACTTAACATGACCTCAAGAATACGGGCGGTGCGCTACTCCTATAGCGCTACACAAGTGCTGTACATGTTAAGGTGTGGCTTGATCAGAGTTAATGACGAGTTTATCACATAAGAATGTTCCAGTAACCCCGAATCAAATATAATGTTTAGTATGCATCCATTGAATTGTTGTGTAAATAAATTTTGTATAAATGAGAAGTTTGTTGTGCATAAATTCGATTCTAGTATAACGTTGATTTTGAAATGAATGACGGAATAAGTATTATATTGCATAAAAATTAAGATAACGTAACAGAGATGCTTGATAAAATGTTGGAGTGTTTCGGGTTGAGAAACTTTGACTATTCCAAGGTGAATCGTAGGTCCTTTAAAATTAGGGAGACATGCTTTGGCCTAATAGGTATAATACTCTCGTCTCCAGGCGATTAACGGTATTTTACCCTTCCAGTCAATATATGTCCCTAACTTGACCGAAATTACGAAACTTCGGCGAGATTGAAAATTAAAGAGTGGAACCAGTCGTCAAGGTGTGGATATCAATCCTAGCTTGACAATTCCGTCCCCAAAACGTGGTTTATTGAACGAAACAAGATAAAATCTCGAGTCGTCAATAAGGGCCCACTAGACTAGGAAATGGAATTTCCCATCAAAATATGGATATCACTCCTGACCTGATGGTGAAATTCGTGCAAAAGTATCATGTAAGGTGGATTGAAATTCGTCACCAAAGGCGGGAATCACCCCTATTTTGGTGAGTCGTTTCGATTGTGGAATAAGAGTGTCTTCAAATATGTATTGCGTATAATGTCTTAGGAAGAACACTTTGTGTAATTAAGGCAAAAGAAGAGATAGAAACAAAGTAAGAGGAATTTAACGTTTTAGCAAGAATCAAGAATGGTCAAAGCTTGGTACTTAAACTATAGACTAGGTCGAACATGACAATTCTACCTAATTCTCTGTAGTTATGGCTCTGATACCAATCTGTCACACCCCAACCGGTGGCGGAAACATCAGGATGAGACGAAAACGAGATTGCAAGAGACTTCATAACGCTAACTGTGACAAGTTTTAATAATTACTTTCTACGTTGCTTGAACTAGGAACAACACAAGTTTAAAATAAATAATGTAAAATAAGTATTCAAATAAATAAATTCCATTTTATTAAAATGATTTTTGGTACAAGTATTGGAATCGAGATACGATACGATTGAAAATAAATTACAATACAACGAACATTAAAATTTAAATGCGTTTCTAGGCAATCCTATTAGATTCATCTGTCACAATCCTGCAACATGTAATAAAAGCATGGATCAGTACAAAAGCACTTGCGAGCATACAAGTTTGAATATAAGTATATCTATAAAATTTTGTCTCAAATCCACATGGCATTTTATATTCAAGTTGAGCGAGCATACATAAACAGGTTACGCATAGCAAATAGTATATAATTAAAATCTTTAACTAGCATGCATAACAACCTAAGCATAACAAATTCACGAGATTACAAGTTGAAGCTAACAAAAATAAACAGCCTAAGCATAATAATGAACGTGTTCGATGGTTTGAGTGTTTAATTATAATCGAATTCGTAAAGTGGATAGTGTATACATGTTGCACCAAAAAAATGCGTTAAAGCTTAAAAAGGGTCGAGTATGCTCACGGTTTTGCAAAGCTTCCTTTGGTCATTCTGTGAAGAGTTGGAGGTTGGAGCTTCAATCTTCCTTTAAAACTCTTCCTTGCTTGGAAGATTTGAGAGAAGTAGAGAGGTTGAGAGAAGAATGGTTGGAACACTTAGTGTTCTTTTAGAATTCTTGATTTGAAGAGATTGAGAGAATTAGAGATGGAGAGAAGAATGGTGTGAAAAAAATGGTAGAAGGAGGTTGGTATTTATAGGTAGAGAAGGTGGAAAATGATGAAATATGATTGATTAAAGAAGGTGGAAGAGGAGTGAAACGATTATTGGTGGAGAAAGGAGGTGGAAAAGGGTGAAATATGATTGGTTAATAAAGGTGAAAGAGGATTGAAAATATGATTGGTGGAGAAAGGAAGTGGAAAATTGTTGATGCATGTGTCTGTTGCCTACGTCATCGTATAATATCAAGTCTGTGTTTCGGAAAGAAACGTTAAGTTTATGAGTGAGATGAGACAAGTTCTCTTGAACTTGTAGAGCTCATGATCAAGTTCGCCGGACAAGTTCGCCCAAACTTGACCATGGCTCATTTCAGGCGAACTTGTTCTACTAATATAGGATAGCTGTGTTCTCATTTTTAAGATTTAGAGATTTTGTGTACTGGATGGCGAAGCTCTGTCCAAGTGTTTCCAGGATCTGTAACGTCTACTAATCAATGAAACAGTGATTAATCAGTAACAAACTAGTATCCAATGTCGCCTATGCAAACGGATTTCGCACGTTTACTTTAGGTTTGCCAAATTAGGACTCGAACGATCCGTACAACGGACCCTCAATTGGTATCAGAGTAGGATTGGCCTAATTTGAAGACATTGGACGTAGAACATCTCATCTTCTACTCATTTCTTTCATTTTTAACTTTTCTTGGACATTTCACGGATAAAATGGATTGATTTTCAAGTATAATACTTAAAATCCATAATAGTAAAACCCTTGAAAAGATCAGAGCTTAAAACAAACGAATTCATGTCGAAAAGTTGAAAAAATCATGTTTGAAAACATCATTTCAAACGAACTTGTGATCAAGTTCGCCCGAACTTGACTGAAATTATCACATTTTGTGTGATTTTTCATCAAGTTCGCCCGAACTTGACAAGTTTCTCAAGAATTTTCACCAAGTTCGTCCGAACTTGACTGGTTTGGCTGAAATTAAGCACAAGTTTGCCCGAACTTGGCTAAATTTTCTTGAAAATTATTACAAGTCCGCTCGAACTTGTCAAAGGGTGAAATTTTCTTAATTTTTGATACAAGTTTGCCCGAACTTGTTAAGTAGTTGTTTTTCACAAGCTGTGACAAGTTCGCCCGAACTTGTCCAAGTTTCTAAAAAAGGCATGAAAATTCAAAAAAGCGTCTCGGACATCATATATCGTTAGATTCATATCGACGAGACGAGTTTAAAGCTCTAATCTGGTAAAAACAGTTTTCGAAAAAATTTTAAACGTTTTTAGCGAACCGATACGTTAATATTGTCGATTAAGAAGTCAAATTTTACTAAAATTATCTGTTGGCTAATCATTTTTCAAGTGTTTTTGAACGACAGATAAATTTGGTAAACGAAATGGGGTCCGTGATGCCGCAAAAGTTGATGAGTATGAACGAGTATGAAAGCTGGAAAGAAAAATTCGAGAACTGGAAACGAGCAAATTTCTTCTACCAGGATGTTCATGAGAAGAAGATGATCAACTTGTTACAACAATCGATAAATGAAGATATCTTGATTCTACTACCAGAATGTGATACAGCACAGAAGTTGTGGAATCCTCTACGTGCTAAATATTTGGATAGTGTTGAGATGATTAAGAGCAAGAAAGTTCTAATCATGAAAGAGTTTGACATCTTCACAATACTGAAAGGCGAGTCAATGAAACAAATGATAGAGCGATTTTGTTATTTGAAAGTGCAGATGAGAAGGCATGGTCTTGACAAGATAGAAGCAGAGTATATTGACAAATTGGTTGATGCTCTTCCGGAGGGTGAATGGACAACGTACTTAATGGTGTTAAAGAAAAGTCCGAGCTGGGAATTTTTTAAGCTTTCTACCTTCATTGACAAGTTAGAGGGATATGAAATGGAATTACTAAAGGAGTCTGATCTTGTCAGTGATCAACGAAATGATTTGGAAACACAAAGTTCAAATGATCAGTTAAAGAAAGAAGGGAGTATAATGGCAAAGAACTGTGAAGCACAAGTTTCAAGTACATCTACAAATGAGTCTTCAAGTTCTAAACCAAGCTGCACAGTCTTTGATGTAGATCTGAATGATTATCTGGCAGATAATGCCAAACTCTTGAATAATCTCTCATCCGATGTGGGACAAGGTGTTACTTTCCTATTAATTCAGCAAACACCAAACTTTGAGCATCGATATCTTATTCATCTTAGCTTCGTTTTGGACGCGGTTTGGTAAGTTGTAAAGCTCTTCCAACATAGAACACAAACCTACAAAGAAATATATATATATATATATATATATATATATATATTAACCTCAGTTTATAATATTTATTTGTAGTCCAAAATTAGGAAATATTCATTTCCTATATTTGGGAAAAATGCTATTTTTCACAAATTTCGAACATTATGTTATTGTTATTTAATATTATATGTAATTTCATATATATTTTGATTATATCTAGAGTTATAAATCATATAATTTACATTGTTCAACTCGTGTAATACATGGGTACCTAACCTATAATAAATCAATAAATAAATAAACAAACAAAGTAAAATGTTACAATAAGTAAATAGTATATCAAAATTCATTTTTAAAGAGATATTTTGAAGACTCTATGTTGTCATGCCCCACCAAAATTCAGCACAAAATTTCAACTTTCTAGAACTTTCTTGGGCCATCTAGTCGCGTCTAGAGCCACCCAAAAGGGTCCGGAACAGCCCACATTGTTCCAACACCATGGGAGCATAATAAAGACCAAAATTAAGTCAAGAAAGCTCTAGAAAACGCTAGAACGGGCTGGTCAAAACAGCCTTCAAATTTGGCCTAGAAGACTAGTAATTCAGTAATGAAGCATGATATTTATGATGAACTATCTAGATAATGTTATGTAGAATGTTGTAAGGGAATGATCTAGATATGGAACTATCTAGATCAGCTCCCAGTTAGTATAAATAAGGATGGAGGCCATATTTGTGCTCACCCCTCATAACTTATTCATAACCAACTTCTTATAAACACTCTACTTGTAAACTTTGTCCAAGTAATACATAACCATCTTTGTTGTAGTATTGCACTACAAACTCATTGTTGTGTTCACACAAAAGACTTCCGTAGTGTAAACACAACCCAACATAACCAAAAGGCTTAACTTAGATCGAGTCTAAGTGTCGCACGATAGTTCAAGAATTAACTCCGTGACAAGTGGTATCAGAGCCACGTTCGATTCATCGGGATGACGAACAATAAAAGCAAGAAGGGAGCAACGAACAAGAAAATCGTCTCTAGAAAAGTTAAAGTCGTGTCTATGGATTTGGCCGAATCCTTAAACAAAATGAAGACTAATGTCGAAGCATCGGTCACACAATTGGAATTCTTGCCAATCGTTCCTTGGAGAAGCTAGATGCGTTGGGAACATTGCGAGATGAGTTAAAAGAAGTCAAAGAAGATCTCAAAACCGCTATCGATGTCATGCGCCTCGATATGCAAGGCATGATCAAGGAGGAGATTGCAAGGCTGCGGAGAGAGGTAGACGACAAAATTCAAAACCTTCACAAGACTTTGTTGAATTGGAAGCAAAAATGAACGACACCAATAAGACACAACCAGAAGCATGTCTGGGGTCCATGCAAGTAAGTCATCTCAACACTTTAAGTACTCAAGAAACTCCCAAACACGGGAAAAACATAATATCAAAAAACTCCCGAACAAGGGAAAGAAAAGACCAACAATCACAAAACTAGAAAAGAAGTCAGAAGAAGGACTTCAACTTGTCAACATGGTGGTAAAGGGAGACCCGTTAAGGCACTAGCTGATACAGGAGCAAGCCATAAGTCCATCTCAATAGATGAAGCAATAAGACTCGGTGTCCGAGTAACAAAATAAAACGAAATGGTGAAGACCACAAATGAACCGATCCAGCCAACACTAGGGATGGCCTATGGCGTCAAAACCACAATCGGCAAATGGAAAGGTAAGATCGACCTTTCCTTGGTGCCAATGAAAGAATATGACTTCGTGCTTGGCCAGGATTTCTTCGACAAGGAACATGCCTTTCTTATTTCGTTTACAAACAAATTTTACATCAAAGACGGAAACCAAGTACACACAATGAAGACAGAGACGTACACTGGACGTCAAGGTATGTCAATAACTTCAATACAAATAGAGGTTGGTTCAAAGACAAGATCAACCAGACATTCCTCACAATGAGGCATGACCCAAAATCGCAATGAGGACGTTGTGAATTTAAATGGGGGATGATGTCATGCCCCGCCAAAATTCAACACAAAATTTCAGCTTTCTAGAACTTTCTGGGGCCATCTAGTCACGTCTAGAGCCACCCTGAAGGATCCGGAACATCCCACATTGTTCCAACACCATGGGAGCATAATAAAGACCAACATTAAGTCAAGAAAGCTCTAGAAAACGATGGAAACAACCTTCAAATTCAGCCTAGAAGACTCTAGAAATTCAGCAATGAAGCATGATATTTATGATGAACTATGAAGATAATGTTATGTAGAATGTTGTAAGGGAATGATCTAGATATGGAACTATCTAGATCAGCTCCCAACTAGTATAAATAAGGATGTGAGGCCACATTTGTGCTCACCCCTCATAACTTATTCATAACCAACTTCTTGTAAACTCTCTACTTGTAAACTTTGTCCAAGTAATACATAACCATCTTTGTTGTAGTATTGCACTACAAACTCATTCTTGTGTTCACACAAAAGACTTCCGATGTGTAAACACAACCCAAGACAACCAAAAGGCTTAACTTAGATCGAGTCTAAGTGCCGCACGAGTTCAAGAATTAACTCCGTGACAATGTGCTAACCTACTAAAATATATTTTATTCAACCTATGTAATACATGGTTTTAAAACCTATGCAATATATGAGTTTTTTAAAGATATAAAATTTTTAATTACTTAATATCTAAAAATAAATTTATTAAACCCGTGTAACACACAGGGTTCTAACCTAGTATATATATATATATATATATATACATATATACAGGAAAAGGGTAAAATGAGAATCACCTTGAGTTGTAAGGACCATGAGAATCACCTTGAGTTGTAAGGACCATGAGAACTAGGTCTTCAAAAAGGTTTTTCCAAAAAAAAAAATTTAAATCACTTGTTTCAGCAAAAAAATAAAAAAAAACGTCGCATGCAAAAATTTACATCTAGTGCAAAAAAAATTACGTCACTGTAACAAAATTTATAGCAAGGCAAAACTTACATCAGCTGTAACTACCGAGTCGACAATTTTTTTACAATATATATGTGTTTATAATATTTAATCTATGTTTGTGCAAAAAAATATTGTGACCCAACTCGCGCAGGAAGTAGAAGTTCTCATGGTTCTCACAACTCGTGGTGGTTCTTAATTGAACCGAAGCCTATACATATATATAGGATTTGAATCAATGGAATACTTCTACGAGTTATGTATATATATATATATGTATA
Source organism: Scalesia atractyloides (assembly GCA_947069175.1). Lineage (NCBI taxonomy): Eukaryota > Viridiplantae > Streptophyta > Magnoliopsida > Asterales > Asteraceae > Scalesia > Scalesia atractyloides. The sequence goes on along the minus strand of CAMTDV010000018.1, from coordinate 2,970,585 downwards.
TATATATATAGGGAGAGGATCATGAGAAAACTAGATATAAATGAGAAAACTAGAAAACTAACTAAAAAGCCAAAAAAAAGCATAAAAAACATACAATTTTTTTATAAAAAATCATTGCTTTTTATTTATAAAAAAAACTTTTTTTTTCAAAAAAAAAAACTTGTACTGCACATGTGCACTATATGTGTACTACACACGTGCATTATATGTATATGTTGCACATGTGCATTATATGATTTTTTTATTTTTTATTTTGAAGTTTTTTATATAATATATAGAGCAATTTTTTATAAAAAAAATCAAAAAAAAGTTTTTGATATGTTTTTTTGGCTTTTTTAGTTAGTTTTTGGTTTTCTCATTTAAACTAGTTTTCTCATTATCCATCCCCTATATATATATATATATATATATATTGGATCCGTTTCAAATGAAAACCACCCCCAGTTGCAAGAACCATGAACTCCTCACATCCAATAGAATTTTAACACATCACCTATAAATAATTTAATTTAAAAGGATATTTTAGTCTTTTTCTCTATGTCACATCATCTCTCTCTAATCTCAAACACATCACATCATAACATCTCTCTCCTTTCATCTCTCTTATAATTTTTTATATTTAAAATTGAGAAAAATATCTTAGGTTTATCTTAAAACAATAAAATATTACGAAATTTAGAAAATACAAAAATATCAAAAACAATATCTATTTCCTTTTGCTCTATTTTCATTAATTATGACACAATGCTCTTTATAAAATAAAAGCTATATTTGTCTTATATGTTTATTAGAAAATATAAAATTAACGAAAATGATATCTATTTTTTTGCTCTGTATGTTTTTAAACACGGGGCGTAAAAAGTTTAAAACCACGTATAAAAATAGTTTAAAACCGCGCGTAAAAAAAGTTTAAAACCGGCGCGCAAAAAAAATTTAAAACCGATGCGCAAAAAAGTTTAAACCGGCGCGTAAAAAAGTTTTAAACCGCACGTCAAAAACTTTAAAACCGGCGCCTAAAAAAAGTTTAAAACCTCGCGTAAAAAAAATTAAACCCGTGCGTAAAAAAAGTTTTAACCGGCGCGTAAAAAAAGTTTTAAAACGGCGAGTGAAAAAAGTTTTAAATCGCGCGTAAAAAAGTTCCAAACCGGCGCGTAAAAAAGTTCTAAATCGGCGCGTAAAAAAAGTTTAAAATCACTCGTAAAAAACTTTAAAACCGGTGCGTAAAAAAAGTTTAAAACCTGCGCGTAAAAAAGTTTAAAACCACACGTAAAAAAGTTTTATACCGGCGCGTGAATCACATTAATTAAATTATGTTAATTTTTGATTTATTAAATTTTATTGTAAAAATTAAATCAAAAAATTTTATTGAATTACATAAAATTTTAATAAAAACATATTAAATTAATTACATTAAATAAATTATATTAATAAGACTAATCAATAATATATATATATATGTATTAAAAGACCTAATTATCTTTGTCTCACCAAAAACAAAATCTTATTAATTAAAGAACAATCATTAATTTACTTTATTGTCTTTTTAGTCTTATCCATCTAAAACTTTTGATCAATGGTTAGTATTGCTTTCTATGGTTCTCACAACTCAAGTGTGTATATATATATATATATATATATATATATATATATATATATATGATCAGGATCAAGAGAAAACCCCTTTGAGTTGTGAGAACTTAGAGAACTCGGCCTTTCCGTGCGATTTTCGATCCCATTTTTTCACACCCCTAGATTAAAACGTTAGAAAACACTGACGTAAAAAAATTTTAAAAAAAATTCAAAGTGGAGTTTTTCGGGCCCTTACAGTGGCTGTAAAAAGGTGATGACATAAGCATGACAAACCTTTTACAGCATTTATGGCTGCCGTAAATGAAAAAAAAACAAGTTTTTTTAATTTATTTATTTTTTGGAAAAGTTGATTTTTTAGGATTTTTGGTAAAAAAAATTTGAAAAAATCTTTCGTAAGGCCGAGTTCTCTAAGTTCTCACAACTCGTATGAGTTTTTATTTTACCCTAACCCTATATAATATATATTGTATATATATATATATATAACTGGGTTAGGGTTCAATTGTAATACAACGAGAGGGGTTTGCAATTTCAAACACGATGAACACACCATCCTTAGGCTATGTGTAACGGGACATTATACGGCATGAAGGCGTTTGATAACGCCCTCAACACCGCCCCCTTGGGCTTTATAGAGGCATGAAGGGGAAATGACATGTCTAGTATAATGTCCAATAAAGAGAACAAAACATTAAAAGAGCGTTAAGAAGCATTAACCATTACATGTTTTTAAAAGAATGATATAATGTAGATGTGGTGAAAAATGCCCCTTATGGAGCAACCACTATAGATCATTTAAAAACCATCTAGTTATTTTTAAGCTAAGACTTTAATAGAGATATACTCTTAACTCTAAAAAAAACTTTTTTATAGATGATTTCAGTTTATCTTTATAAACTTTAAAAGATTTATCATACGACAATTTAATGATAATTCTTTTTCTATAAACAGTTTACGTTTTAATCCTCCGAACTTTAATATTCATTTTTTTTACTTATTATCTATTTAACTTATCATAGTTAAAGCCATATTTGAATTTTATACATGTTTACATAATCGTATTGCTTGCTTATTTTTACCATCATCAAAATTAAATTACTTCTAAACAGATAGAGTTTAATTCTTACCAGATAATATGTAACCAAATTATTTATAATTACTTTAATCATTAAAATACACTTTAAATATTTTCTTTCATTTACTTGTATAGTTATCATTGTACATGAACTAATTAGGTTTTTCTAACATAAAGTTTTAATACGAGAAATAAATTCATGAAGTACATACAGGATACTTATTAGTTATTCTTTGAATAATTTCAGTGGTATATAATATTCCATTAATTCAGTTTACAACTCCAATAAAATTAAAAGAAAATTAAAAAAAAGGGAAGGTCACTTGTTTGTATTAATGAAAAAACTCCTGCACATGACTAAAACGTTTGCAATATTTACTAAGCTTATAATTTGATGTTAAAAGATTTGAAGGTGTCCAAAGTCGATCTTACTGGGAAGCCAACTCAAACCCTTAAGAGGGGTTGGAAATTAAAATAGGAGAAAGCGACTCAGTTTGGACTAAACTTTCCACATTGTCGTTGACTTAGAATAGTAGAATGTTTTGGGAGATATATGCATATTAATACATCACTTTGTCATTTTCTTAATTAATTATTTCACTTGTTGATAAAATGCAAAAAAAAAACATCCAATTCGAATTCTCATTGAAGGAGTCAAAGTAGTGCTTCTCGAAGAAGAACAAAGATCCGGTCTCATTAGATTCAAAGTCATCATGAGAAGAAATCAACTGTTCAACTTTTCGAAATAATCATCATTCACATTGGTTGATTGGTCTACGATTTTTGTTTTCTTAATGAGTCACATTGGTTGATTGGTCTACGATTTTTGTTAATTGGTTGAAGGGTTTTTTTTTATTTTATTTGGGGATGGTCAGCTAAATCATCAGATAAGTATTATGGGATGTCCTCAATCGAGCAAATACATTCCTCCTTCATAACCGTAATAGTTGGATACATACTCAAGTCACAGAGACACCAGTTCCGAAAAAAACCTATCTATCGAAGGCCGACGTCGGTAGTTAGAGCCATTAAGTCAAGATGTTCCCTAACAAGAATTATTTTTATCACTTCTTTCAATTTTAATTTTAGTATGCTTATCAATTATTTTATCTTCTATCCATATCAATTCTAAAATATATAGATTATGTTATTACTACATTCCTTGCTAATTTTTTAGTTTCAAATAGATTAGCATCAGATAATTTACAAGAAAAATAAATCGAGTAAATAATCCTAGACCAAACCAGTCATTTTATTTTATGTTTCTCCATTTCCTGACTTTTATTACACATAATAAAAGTAACTTTATTCGATACTCATCTTTGGAAATATATATAAATTTCAACTGGAGTTTTTTCGACTAGTAATAAAAAATTTCTGAAATTACTATTTTGAGACTCTCCTCCAATCAAGTTTAGAATAAATATTATTACAACTCACTATACAATTTGAGATTATAATAAAGTTTGATTTTATTTAAAGAAGAATCACTGAAATATAATGTTTGATATTTGTGTTTGTATTGAATTTTAATAAAAGATCTTTTTGTAGTTCATTCAAGAGTAAATTGTAGTTTTCATCTCTCTGAGGTTTGTTCAAAACATCAGCTTTCGTCTATTTTTAACAATCAACGTTACAAGTCTTAACACTTAGGCTCTCCTTCATTTGGTTGTGTACATCAACATACGTCCCATTTTATCATTTTACTCTTCTTTTTATGTCTAAAATATCAAAGGGTTTACCTGCTGAGCTTCTTGGACCTCAACAAACTTCAGATGAAGTATTAAAATTACATTTTACCCAAACTATTCAAAAAATCTTTGAATATGAAGCCATTGATCTGGTTGGGGCGTACACACTCTTTCTGAAGTGGTAGCTTTCGACTTCCTACCCCAAAAATCCGGCGACAAAGATTTAGGGTTCTGATAGCGTTGGCTGAAGCTTTGGCGGATTCGGGTGCGTTAATGACTAATGGGTGATTGCATGTGTACACCTCAAACAGATTTGTAGCAATAACGTCATGAACAGGAACCACATTAGAATAGTTTTCGCAAAAGAACAAGACAAAGAAGAAAAAAATAAGATTAGGGTTTATCTTTTGGTTAATATGTAAAAGAAGGCCGAGAAGTGTGAAATTTAGGGAGCTACTTGGGAAGAAGAATAGTCTTTGCAAATAATAAGTAGAAAAAGAAAGACTAAGACTATTATTCTTCCCGATATCTATAGCTTCCTAAATTTCAAACTTTTCTGCTTCATTTACAAATCAACCAAAAGACAAACTTTTCTACCCATGACATTATAGTCTAGTGGCATATTGACGGTGAGATAAAGTTTAAGAACTATTTGGCCCTGTGTTCGATTCTCACAAGGGGTTTTTCATAGATTTATTGGGTTTCCTCCAGAATTGGTGTATAGGCATTATTGCCTAATAGAGATGGATATGATCGGGTAGCTCCGCTGATGTCCGTCAGTGATCCGAATTAGCCATTCAAAAAAACAGTTTGATATACGTATAAAGATTTGATAGAGTACAGAAGAAAAGAAAGGCTCATTAATACCTTTGGGAATCTAAGGGTCGTTTGGTCACATAATGTGTTTAAAAGAATTAAAATGTTTCTAAAGTGTTTAAAATTGTAAAGTAAGGGAACATGAATTAAATCCAAAGAAAATAGATATTAATTAGTTTTTGTCCTACCCGCGTTGCAAGGTATTAAGCCGAATATTTCTCTCTGGTAACATGTATGTCTATGCTTCGATTACTTGTACATACTACAAAAAATACGATCTCAAAAAAAAATTATATCGAGTCAACCAATTAAAATAAAACATTGCCGTACTTTTGCTTAAAAAACTAAAACTATGGAAAGACTATAATTTAAACTAAAGGCAAAATTGATTTTTTTCGGGACAAATGAGCATGTTTCAGGCAGACATGACACATGAATAAAAGTTACACCGAGTCAACCAATTAAAACAAAATACTACCATAGTATTGTCAAAAAAAAACTGAAACAATGCATTACTATAATTTTACACTGGGGTTAAAATCGTAATTTAACAGGGAAAAAACAAAAAAACGGTAGCAAAACTGTAAATTTAAACCAAGGGCAGAATTGTAATTTAGCCAGACAACTATTCCCCGCGTCCATCTTAGCCAATGGCAGGAAAACACTATAACAACAAAAGTCATGGCAAGAAAACACCATTCCCTGTCTTTGCTTTTGTTGTTATATAAAATAAAATAAAATGTGTTTGGTTTATAAAGTTTTAAACAGAAATGCAATGTAAGAAAATTCAAATTTACAAAACCACTCTTATTAAAAACCTCTCCATCCTTTTGACTCTCACCCAAGACCTTCAAAACGAACACTATCAAATTGCCACCACCCAGTCGTCCAATGATTTCATCACGCTTATTTGATTTTTTTTTTCAGTTTTGGTTTGAATATGCAAAAAATGAGTTTTGTTCAATTTTGGTTTGAACAAGCATGAGCAAGTTCTCGAGAGAGAGGAGAAAGATCAGAGATTAAGGATTTGCATGAGGGACAATGGCTACCATTTATATGGAAAGGTTCTTCCAGAAGAAGAAACCTTTGACTGACGATCCAAGGCTACAGTGAGGGACTTGCTCATTTGGGGGTTGAAGGCTTCGGACCTGTGGGTAAAGAATGTCTCCTTGCACATGCCTCTTTTGCGGCTGAATGGGAAAGTTTACAAGTTAGCAGTTATGTGACTGGTCACTAGACTTGTTCTTTCTGCTGACTTCTTACCAACCCGCGAAGGGTTGTGAGGCTGGACCAGGTACGAAGAATGAATCTATATCTGTGCACGGAAGGGCCAGCGGCCGCTCAACTGTTCGAGCGCAATGCAGTGGTATTGGTTCCGATTCGACAAAGGTAGAATGCCTGGTCGAAGGTCCAGTACAGTAGGTAGACAACAGCTGATTGATTTTGAACCCTTTATCCTTTTAACCTTTCAAGTTGTTATGTGCTTTAGTCAATTTATTGAGATTTCACTTACCCTCGTCATCAGACATAAATATGAATAATATAATCGCTCTGAACCCTTAATTAGCCGTAAATATGAATAATATAATTGCTAAGAACCCTTACTATTCCTGTTTAATCCTTTGTAAAGAATGTTTTATAATAATTGTACTAGTTAATAACCCCGCGCGCGTTGCGGCGCGCTAAACTGTATCATTCTTGGTTTGATGATGTGTATGTCTATCCTTCAATTACTTGTATATCACTACTTATAACATGATCTCAAGGAAAACTTATACCAATGCATATATAAAAAATATGCTTGTCAAAGAAAAAAAATTATTACAGGCAGTGTGTAAAAACCAAAAAAAAATACCATTCCATATTAACCCAGAACTTAGGAAATATGTACAAAAGAAAAAACAGGCGATTAACCCAGAAATTAGAAGATAAATATCAGAGAAAAAACGGAGGTGGGTGGGTTTTCAACCTACGCCTCCTGGGTTGCAAAGCCTTAATAAACAAATAAAAACCCCCTGGATAACACAATATTCACTATCATCTATGGAAAGGAATTGGAACCAAAAATATGGATATGACCGAACGATTCTGGTTCTAATTCCAGGCCTGAACAATCTTTCATAACAAACTATTATGATAAATATCAAGAAGTTGGAAGAATAATTACGGGTGAAGAAGAAAATGCTCAAACAACCATGCACGCAGAATCGATACACAGCCATCAAACAGACAAACGCATAGATAGAGGTAACCAATAGTGTTTCAACATGAACGAATCAATCAACTAAACCCTAAAAGTAATCGTAGATCATGATCAACACATCTTTTAAGAGAAATCAAAATGTCAATAATATAAAAACAATTACCTGACCATTGTATGAAGGCAAAATCGAGCCTTGGCATAACATAGAATCACCCATCGAGATGTAGATGGTTTACGCAACAATAGAGATCTAGTGGTCAGAGAGGAGGAGGAGGAGGAGAACCTAGGGCTTGCGAATGAGGAGATGGGTTAGAACGGAGTTGTTGTAAGGGGCTGGCTATGCGATCGATTTAGGGTTCATGAAGAATGGTTCGATCGATTTGGTAGAGGTGAAAAACAGAAGCGTGAAGAACACATGACAGTGACACGTGGTATAACGTATAAGGAAAATAATAAAGAAATCCACCGACCTAGAATAAGGTAAATATACATAAGTGATTTTTGTTTTATTTTTTGTTTGTTGTTGGTTCGAATATGTTACCTGGAACAAACTATCTTTCTTCAAATTCATCTTGTCTTCAATTCAATTTCATCACTACCGTAGATTTATGTTCCGATTTATTGTTTCCTTCTTCATCTCTTTAGAAGCTTATGGTTTGGTCGACCATTTTGGTTGTTCCAATTATTTAAAAGACTTATAGATGTCTCAAATTTATAGCTAGGGTTGTTCGCGAGTTGGGCCGAATCGAGCGGACCTTTGCTCGTGTTTGGCTTGTTTACAAACCAAACCGAGCGGAGTGACTCATTTAAAACCGAGTCTCAAATCAAGCGAGCATTTTTAAGCAATAAATATTTCGAGCGAGCATCGAGCAAAGTTCGACGATTTGGTCAACGTTGTCGCCTGATTTAAATTTGTTGCGAGAGATAGTGACAATCTTGGGTCTCAAATTTTTATGTCTTTAAAAATAGGCACATTTCATGGTATATATTTTTCTTATGAATAACAATGTTGTGGCCGACGATACGATGATCATATTGTACGGACAACGACGTTGAGAGCAGAAGACGGTCAACTTAGGGTAACGACATGAAACATTGGGCGACGAGCAAATTGTCGTTTATCGTTTAGGGTTTAACTTTTAGGTTTGATATCAATTTTTTTTGTTGGCGTGATTATGCTAGTATGTATAGATATAGTTGTAAATTTTTATATATTTGACTAAAATCTAATAGAGTGCTATATATAAAACTATAAATTTAATTTACATTTAAGTATATATGTGTATAATTTATATTTGTGTATACACATGTTTATATATGTATGTGTATGTGTATATATATACTAATTAACAATAATAATTCCAGCCGAACCGATCTTTGCACATGTTTGGCTCCTTTACAAACCAAACCGAGCAAAGCGGCTCGTTTACAACCGAGCGTCAAATCGAACGAGCCGCTCCACCTTCATTATTGTATATAATTATGAACTGAAGAAGAATGGTGAAGTATCAGAGAATGATTGTGTTTCTATGCTTTGTGTTAATTCTCAAAATAAATTTTGAAAAATGAATAACTAATAGTATTGGGAACTAAAGAAAAGATTGTCTGATGAAACAATTTTGTATGCAATTGTCGGGAAAAATAAGTTGGCACATCACTTTTTTACGAGTTATAGCTGGAAACAGATCAAACGTCTTGTTGCGTGAATAAAGTCATTATATATGGGTTATTGAATTTTGACGTCAAGAGTAGGTGATGGTGGTGGTGGGAAAGGTTGTTTGTTGGGCCACCAGAGATGATGGTAGTTGTGGCGGCTAGTGATGGTGGTGGTCGAGTAAGGAAGAAAATAGGGTGGAATGATCATGCGAGCATACTCCTCAATTAAACTAATAAAGTTTAATATTATTATTTTTCCTATTTTAGATATTTTTATCTTTCCAAATTGATAACGTAATGTATGAGCATGCGAGCATACACGTATAGAGGAGGGGTCATGACAAAACTCATCAGTTTAAAGCGTTTGCGGATACGCATACACACACACACACACATATATATATATATATATATATATATGATCCTGTAAAAAAGGCCCAAAGTGTGAGAAGGGTAAGAAAGAAATCTAAACCATTAGATCTTTAATCTAATGCTTGAGATCTTGATGACAATCTTGTAAATAGCATAACAATTAAAATAATTAATTTTTTATATTAAGGGTATAAAGGTAAAATTAACATTTTTAATTTTAGAAAGTCACATGCAATCCACATGCAAGTTCTCCTTTTATTTTTTAAACGCCAATATCTTCTTACACGTAACTCGTTTTTTTAAAATAATTACACCATAATAACGAGTGTTTTTTAATCTTTAATATGAGTACCATATTACTATACTTATATACAGAAAAAAATTACGTTTAATCGAATGTTTCAGTTAATGGTTTTTTGTTTCAGTTCATGGTTTTATATAATTATTGAATGGTATTATATACTTATTGAATGGTGTTATATATGTGTTGAATGGTGTTATATACTTATTGAATGGTGTTATATAATTATTGAATGGTGTTATATATGCGCTGAATGGTTGTTGCAGTGTTATTCGTAGTGTTTTTATAGAGATCTTTAAAATTGTGTTATATACTTATTGAATGGTGTTATATACTTATTGAAGGGTGTTATATAATTATTGAATGGTGTTATATACGTGCTGAATGGTGTTTGCAGTGTTATTCGGTATTCCTATATATTAGGGTGGCGGTTTATGGAAGGTTTTGAATTAATTAAATCAATGATAAAATTACTTGATTACCCTTTTCAATTAATTTAGATCTAATGGCTGAGATTCTTTCTTACCTTTCTCACACTTTTGGTCTTTTTTACAATAACCTTACCCTATAAGTGTAATGTACAATTTTGCTTAACGTACGTTGCGTACGCTGATGAAATTATAACATGCGTGATTAGGTTTTTTACTCCATGCGTGATTATGTTCATGCGTGAGTATGATTTTCAACATGCGTGATTAGGGTTTTGAGTTTTATAACGTGCGTAATTTCATCTCGTACACATCGTACGTTAAGAAATTGTACGTTAACCAAACCCTATATATATATATATATGTATATATATATAAAGTAAGAATAAAAATTTTGGAAAAAAACCCAAAAAAGGTACCATTATAGTATGCAATATTAGGTAAACTTCCGATACGAATGAGTCTTAATATAAGAAGTGAAGGAGATAATTCTTTTTCATTTTTTTTTTTGAATTGTTTTCCCATCTTGTCAAGCATGTATTTTAGTCTTAGAATCTAATTTTTTTCATGTATTTACACTAGTAGAATAATTATTACACATAATTACTCTACTAGAGTAAATGCACGATTTTGCAATTAAACATCATCTCTAGTAGATGGGAAAAAAATCTTCCTTCACTTTGGGTGTTTAAACCTATTTGTATTTGATCTTTACACTATGCAATATATCATGTATTAGATATAACATATGTGTGATACTAGATATGCTTATTGAGGTCCGCAAACACTTTTCATTGTGTTCCTTAGCGTGGTTTTTTCATGAATTTTTTAAACTTCTCGTTAACAATGACATTTTTCGTGGTCGTCTCTTTATAATTAGTGTAAGGATGATATACAAATGAGGGGCTGTTTGGCAACTTCTGAATGGTTAAGTGCTGAATCAGTAAGAGGTCTGAACCATTAAGTGCTGAACCAGTAAAAGGTCTAGATCTGAACCATTAAGAGCCAATATAATGCTTAACTGTTCAGATGCAAATGTCTGACCAATTCAGATTGAAGATCTTAACCATTCAGAGACAAATGTCTGAACCATTCAGACATATGCTTGCGAAACAAACAGTCTGAACCATTAAGTGGTGAACCAGTAAGATGTCTGAACTATTAAGAGTCTCATTAAAAGGTAAACAAACAGCCCCTGAGTCTTAACATGCTAAACGTGAGAAATGAGAGAGATCTTTTTTGAATTTTTTTCTATCTACTTGAGCCTGATTTTTATTTGAAAAAAAAATACTCGTAATTGTTTTTTTGTATAATTACTTTAATAGAGTAATTATATAATTTTTATAAGTTTTAGCAACTTAATTATGGAAATCAACTTATTGACTGTGGAAAGGCTTGACTTACAATTACACTTTTTTAAGTATTCTACAAAATAACGAATCTAAAGCGTTTCATGTTGAATTCGGTTCTATGATAGACACAAAGTTTGTTTTTAACATTCAGATTTCAAAATATAATTTTAAAAAGTTAATGGTTTTTCCATTTCTAAAATCACATCGAATCAGGCAATCATAGATGAACTTTAAAATAACTTTAATGTTGCTTAAGTATATCTAACAGAGTATTATATATATATAATTTTAATATTATAGAAAAGATAATTTAATGTAATGAATATTAGTATATAAAAAATTTTAATATTATAGTGGTTTTTTATTACCGACTTTCCCTAATAGTAACAACTGTACTCCATTATCGGTATGTTTTGTAATACAAAAAATGAAAGCCAAGGACAATCTTTATCTAGAATTGGTTTGTATTTGAAATATTCAGTCTTTATTTATGGCCAATTATATGTCGCTCTATCAAGAGTATAAATCAAGACGAGCTTAAAGTTGGCAATAATAGATAAAGATAGCAATGCTAGGAATAAAATATGTAACGTCGTGTACAAAGAAGTTTTTATAGATTTATGAATAATTCATTTATTATGTTAAATACTTGATTGTATTTATGTTTTGTCTTAGTGCTTTAAAACGATTAAAGATATTTGTTATTCATTTATTATTCACAATATATTCTCTTGAGTTTTCTTTGTTATGGAAATCATCTTATTGATGTTTCTCAAATATCAAAAGTGGAAAGACTTGACTTATACTTACACTTTTTAAAGTATTCTACACTTAACATCTTGTAAGTTTCATACCCTTTTCAATGAATTTAATAATAAATAAAAATAAGTTAAGAAAATCGATATAAATAGAGCTTCTATGTCACACCCCAACCGATGGCGGAAACATCAGGATGAGACGAAAATTAGATTGCAAGAGGCTTCATAATGCTAATTGTGTCAAGTGTTTAATGATTACCTTTTTACATAGTTTAAATCAAATAATACAAAATTTAGATCCCGACACATAACAAATATAACTTCATTTCATTGGTAACGGTTTAATACAAGATATTGAAACGAAATACATGTTTGAAACAAATACAATACAATAAGTATTTAAAGTTTAAATGCGTTTCTAGGCAATCCTACTAGATTCCATGTGCCATCAAAATTCCTGCAACATGTATTAAAAGCATAGATTAATACAAAAGTATTGGCGAGCATACAAGTTTGAAATTAATTATAAGTATAAAAGTTTGTTTTGATTGCGACAAGTATATATTCAAGTCGAATCGCACGAATATGTAGACCACTTTCGCATAACAATAGCATATAATCGAATTCCTTAACTAGCATGCATAGTATTCTAAGCATAACGATATCATGAGAATACAAGTCAAAACTAATAAGCATAAACAAACTCAAGCATAACAAGTAGCATGTATAGACGAGTTTAAACTAACACATATAACTCACATAAGCGTAACTGATGGCACATTTGGTATTGTGAACACATTTAGTTTTGTTTAAAATAATTTTGTAATTTATACATGTTGCACCCCAAAATGCATTAAAGTATAAAAAGGGGGTCGAGTATGCTCACAGTTTTGCAAAGTTTCCTTTGGTGATTCCGTGAAGAGTTGGAGGTTGGAACTTCAAAGCTTCCTTTAAAACACTTAGTGTTTTATTTTAGAACTCTTAGAGTTCTCTTCCTTGCTTAGAAGATTTGAGAGAAGTAGAAAGGTTGAGAGAAGAATGGTTGGAACACTTAGTATCCTTTTAGAATTCTTAGAATTCTTGATTTAGAGATATCGAGAGAATTAGAGAGATGGAGAGAAGAATGGTGTGTATAAAATGGTAGAAGGAGGTTGGTATTTATAGGTAGAGAAGGTGGAAAGGGTGAAATATGATTGGTTAAAAAAGGTGGAAGAGGATTGAAAAGATGATTGGTGGAGAAAGGAGGTGGAAAATGGTGAAATATGATTGGTTAAAGAAGGTGAAAGAGGATTGATGAGGTGGAAAGATGATTGGTATATTTTTTTTTATTTCTTGAGTATATATTATGTAATTGAGTATATATAAAAAAGTATAAAAGTATAATTCAAGTATTGAGGATGTGAGTATAAGTATTTATACGTATAATTGTGTCGGTTTGCGTATAAATATGTATTTAAATGATCGGTTGTGTGAATAAGAAAATATGTATAACATATGAATTTTATTATGATTAATGGCTCGAGTTGTGAGATTGGAATTAAAATACGAATGTAAGGTTTCTAAAATTAGAATACGGATACGGACATTTTTAAAATAGAAATACGAAGATACGAGGCGTTACACGAATAACGAATAATAATTAATAATATATATACACACACACATATATTTTTATTATGTTTTAACGCCCCGAATAATTATGATACAAATATTTATTTTCTAAAATAAGGATGCGAAAAAGCGAGGCGTAACATTTTAAATCCTACAAACGTATCTCAAAACTCAAAAGTTAGAACATAGTTTTTCTAATGGCATCTAAACTCTCTTTTCTATTTTCATGCATTCTATTTCTATTTCTGTTTGTGCTACCTGTATTTTCTAATGGCACTGACCATTCACCTTTCGAGTTTCTGAAAAAAATGCAAGGGTGTCATAAGGGTGAGAAACTAAAAGGCATCCATGACCTTAAACTCTTTCTTAGCCATTTTGAGTACCTTAACTACCAAAGCAACCCTAACTTCACAAATCCTAAAGAAGACTATTTTGACGAGGAGCTTAAGGCAGCAATCAAGTCGTACCAAGTCTATTACCATCTCAATGCCACTGGAACGCTTGATGCGCCAACAGTGTCAGCGATGGTCACGCCTCGTTGTGGATATCCTGATAAGCAAACTCATCAACATAGTGACAAAACTTTACATACGGTCTCTCATTATCGATTCATTGAAGGTACACCAAAATGGCCCGAGGGAAAAAGGCATCTAACCTATGCTTTTGGATCACTTTTTCCTACCCGATTCATTCCTCCTGTTGCACGGGCTTTTAGCAAATGGGCTACTGATTCTCAATATTTTACATTTTCACAAGGTAGAACTTATCAAAGTGCTGACATAAAGATTATTTTTGCACGCGGATCCCATGGAGATGGAGCCCCCTTTGACGGGCAGGGTGGAGTGTTGGCCCATGCTTTTTCCCCTCCGGATGGAAGGTTTCACTATGATGCGGATGAACGTTGGGTGATTGGAGCAGTCCCAAACGCTCATGATGTTGAGACTTTGGCTTTGCATGAAATAGGACATCTGCTTGGGCTTGATCATAGCCAATTTGAAGATGAATAATGTGGGGTTCCTTTAAGGCAGGAGAAATAAAAGGACTGACTTCAGATGATATTCAAGGGATTAGGGCTCTCTCTATATGGAAGTTAGCATGCTATGTTAATAGTAAACAAAAAGATAATTTTATGCTTTCAGTGTGCTTTTCTGATTAAAAGGGGAATAAAGAATAATGAATTATTTCTAATAAGTGTAGGTTTTCCTTCATTGTAACATTATTAAAATAAACACTTTTTTTGTGATGGCTTAAAGATTTTGGTTTTAATCTTTGAATATTTCTAATAAGTGCAGGTTTTCCTTCTGTCCTTTTATTGTTTTCAGGTGGTTCAATGACTAGGGTTGGGGGTCTGGTATGTTTGTAATCTGAACTGGGCTTGGGATTTATTGGGTTAGGATGGAGATATTAGGGGGAGGAGGGTAGAACCCCATAGTTATTCTGGATGTTGTAATGGGTTTTGCATTCTCTACCTTATTCTTTGGTCTATAGGTAATTACTGCATGTTGTCATACATTTTATATAACTTGATGTCATATAAAATCAATATTATAAACTATATTAAGAAGACGTTTATATATTTAAAATTCAAAGAAAGATATGCTATTTAGTCATAATCACCAATTTCTACCCTCGCCTTACCTTGGAGGCTGGTTCATTTTCATCTCTGTTAGCCTGTGTTTCAGCAAATGGCTCGCTCAATACATAGCGGATATCTTCATTTTCATTACAGAAGGTATTAATTAAAAAACGCCTGATCCAGTGAACTTACAAGTGTCTTTCTTTAGCAACATATATCGTCTGTGGTGATTCTAAATACTGAAGCTAGTAATAAGAAATGTATAATAGAAATCCATATTTCATGCTTGTTAATTTGACAATGGTCTCATTATATGTTTTAGAATTTCTTTTGTTATTTTTCATGACATTTTAAAACTTTAATGTTTAGGGTCTCTTGTGTTAGATTGGTGAATTAAGAACTTAGTTTAAACCGATACTAATTCATTTTATATTAAATATAAATATAAATATGAATATCTATAAACTTGCAATAATTCAGACTATTCCACATTGGTAACTCATGTTTAGTATTAAAGATTAAACAGTTAGGGAGACATGCATAACTAATATACATGTCTAGGCTGTAAACGAATCGAACGTTTAGCGAACAGTTCGTGAACCGTCGGCGGGAAGTTCGTTTATGTTCGTTCGTTTAATTCGTTTAATAAACGAACGAACATCAACAGAGGTCTTGTTCGTTCATTTGTGTTCATGAACATTTGGTAAGGTGTTCGTGAACATTCGTTCATTTGCATTCATTTGCGTTCGAATTTTTGTGTTTTAATTAAAAAATTTTGTACTTTTATATATTTTATCTATACTTTTGTAGTCTTTTATATTATTAAAATTTTGTTCATTTTATTACTCTAACACAATTAAACTAGGAAACCCTATTTCACCTTATTTACGCACCATTTCCCTTTCTTTTCTCATTATTTACATCGAGGAATACGATCGACCTCATTTCCACAATAAGGTATTCAAGTTCCAGTACTACTCTCTGGGCCATTCACCTTTATCCTTCGTCGCATTCATCAAATTTATTTGTGTTCGTGAACCGTCCGTGAACACGCTCATTATCTTAATGAACAAACACGAACATAAAATCTCATTCAGTAAGTGTCCATGAACCGTTCGTAAACACATTTATTTCCTTAACGAACGAACACGAACAATTTGTTCGTGTTCGTTCGGTTCGTATACAGCGCTACGTCTATGTCTTTAATTGGGTATGTTTATTTGTTTAGTTATCATGTAATTCTTATATATCTGGCTACGGGTCTTCATCTACTAGATTTTCTAGAATTGACATTTTTTAAAAGCTCAACCGAATTCTAGTTATGCTATGAAAACCAATTCGGATTCTCGTTATACTAAACATGCCGAAGTTGGAGGAAGAAAACATAAATTACAAGGATGAGACTCGAGAGTCAAGGTGGTCACACTCACGGTCTTCTTATTCGATTGATCATTTGATTGTTTCGGTTTTCTAATACAAGTCTTCTTATAAGCCAACATTATATCCTCTCAGTAACTCTTATTAAATTTTTCCTTAAGAAATTTGGAAAAATAGTCGAAAAAGAGCTTAATACAAGAAAAATGAGTATCATTGTTGAACATGGTTGTAAAAATCGGCGCCGATTGATCACAATTAATCCCGATTAATACAATTAATTCCGACTAATCCCCGATTAATCGCTAGTCCCCTTCTCACCGCCCAACCACCGACTAGTGATTACTACAACAAACCTGATGAACAACAAAAATGACAGATCATTGACAGGCCCCACTATAAACCAGCAAAAATTTGAAAAAGAAAAACAACATAACTACCGGTAATCTGATGATTATCGACGCATAACGGAAGCAATTAAGAAGAGAGTATCACCGAAGGATTACCAAGGGAATCGATGTATGTAAGTCAAAATTTGGTCATTATATGTGGTAGGGTGATAAGGCCATGTTTGGCTTAGCTTTTCAAAATGGCTTATGACTTTTTGAAAAA
Organism: Scalesia atractyloides; assembly: GCA_947069175.1. Classification (NCBI taxonomy): domain Eukaryota; kingdom Viridiplantae; phylum Streptophyta; class Magnoliopsida; order Asterales; family Asteraceae; genus Scalesia; species Scalesia atractyloides. Next base: position 2,953,170 of record CAMTDV010000018.1, on the reverse strand, counting down.
GTCAGTATGGAGTGACTTTTTCAAGCCTATGACTTTTCCTCTCAAATACACCCTCATTGCCAAACAGACTTTTTGAAGTTTATGACTTTTCGAAAAGCCAATAAGTCAATAAGTTGTTTCAAAAATCTTAGCCAAACATGCCCTAAGTACACCATCTTTCTTTCCTTATGTTTAGCAATATTAGGGTAATGGGTAGTTGTTTTTCAATCATGTTCCAGTTCGTTTCCTTGGTTTTATTGGTTTGTAATCCTATAAAAGAAGACAAACATGTTTATTGTTTTATAACGAATGAAAAATTTGAGAGTTATCTCAAGTCTTGCTTATTGCTATTTTCTTTTGGAGTTTTACCCACTCAAGGGGTTATTTCTTATCTAGATCCCGTTGGTACATATCATATGGGTGTTCAAGATTCATATCGCCCGACAAGATGTGTGGGTTGAACCATATTACTATTTTAGATAAAGTAAATAGAACCAGCAGAATCGGCCGGACTGGCCAAAACAGTTTGTTGAAGCAATTACTAGGGTTTTCAATCGGTTACGATTCGTTAAAAATTAGTCACATGCATGGTTAAGTGATTGAAAAGTTGTGTTATTAATACGACGAAATAAATAATACAAAATTATGTATTCTTATATTCTCCTTAAAGTCAAACCTCTAATAGATAAACATCAACCCTTGGATCAACCTGAAATGAAATCCTGACCGTAATAATTCAAAGAAAGCTTCTAGAAGGGGAGGTTGTGAATGGTTTTCCTCTCCTTCAGCTTCTCTTCTCAAAACCATTCATCGTTTCCCCAATATGAATATCGATTTCGGTTCCCACAAGCACAGGAGTCTATTCCAAATCCAACCAATCTTACAATCCTTTGGAGTGGTGTGATTTGGGATTTCATCAACAATCAGATTTGTATACCCTACGATATCATCCAGTGGGAGAATAATGAAAGCTAGCAGTGGATTGGTGTTCGGATTTCCATCCGCCGCTGCTCTGACCAGATTGATTCAATTAAAATCGACGGCGGCGGTGGCCTCGAAATCGATGACTATTAGGTTTCGTTGAATTAAAGGGTTTTTTTTTTTCATCGATCAATATTAAAGGGTTTTTTCGTCGAAATCAATATGTTTGCACAAACGTAGATGTAAATATTATAAATACATTTGTAAAACAAAAACAAAAAAAATATAGAGTCGGTAGTTACGCCTTATGTAAGTGTTGTTTACGCCCTAATGTAAATTTTGTTACGGCGACGAATTTTCTTTACACCTGATGTAAATTTTGCATGTGACGTTTTTTTTTTATTATTATTATTATTATTGCTGAAACAAGTTATTTTTTTAAGATTTTTGAGAAATTATTTTTTGAAAATACCTTTTGGAAGGTATAGTTCTCATTGTTTTCACAACTCAAGATGATTTTTATTTTACTATTTCCATATATATATATATATAACCAATTGTACACTTAGACAGTCTTTGAAAGGTTGTGATCTTGTTTTCTCCGTTCAACAAACTAAATTGTCTAGGGTTTGAGTCCAATAGACAATGGTGTAAAAATATTAGAAGTAAATTTGATTGCTGTTATAAAATAAATTGATTAATAGATGTTGTTTATACAAATAGTGCGCTCAAATACACCATACTCAAATGTTAGATTTTTTTATAGGACGATTAACTCACATACTCACTAATTATACTCCTAAATCCACACCATTTGTCAACTAAGTAACTCGAACACTTAACCTCATAAGAAACGTCACTTTTCCATCATACCTCAATACCACTAGGTTACAAGCTCTTTGGCAACTCCAATATGTAATAACTAAGTCATATAGAACGAATTTGAGTTCAATGTTTGCAAAAGAGAAAACAATTGAATTCCTTTGGTGTTTGCCATTTCAAATGACAAAACACACCATTCTTAACGAACATTTGAAAAACCACCTAGTTATATAAATAGTTATGTAAAAAAAGGAAAAAGTAAAGAAAATAAACAAAAATAACCATCATCTTTGAATTCTCCATTGAAGGAGTCAAAGAGTGCTTTTCGAAGAAGTTAAACGATCCGGTCTCATTAGATTCACAGTCAGCATCAAAAGTAAGTAAAGGAATGCAGTTTTGTGGATGAAACGCAGAGCAAAGATGGAGTGTATCTAGTGAAGTTTGGTCTATAGCACATGATAGTAATGTAATATGAGATAGTGGTTGTCCTCTAGTTCCTGGCTAGAGGTTTGGTTGTGGTCCTTGTGGAATAAAAATTGCCTACCTTTATGTTGAAAAAAAAACATTGGTTGATTACTCTACAATCTTTATTTTCTTCGTGAGCCATTAAACTTTTCTTTTTTAAGAATTTCACTAATAAGTAATTCTATATAGTTACAATAACAACTTGGATGACCAGTGTTGCATGACTACTGGCTATTGGTCAGTTTAGGGGTTTTTTATAGTTTGCCTTTTTAGCCTTTATCCTTTCACACTTACTATTGTCACTTACAATCCTTTAACTTTCTAAAAACTTTTTAATCGTTTTTACGTGTTTATATTTATGTACATGTCGGTATAAATTAAAACTGATTACGTTTCTTTGAAAATGGATAGGCTCATATGTAATTTTTTTTTGTTTTTTTGTACTTTTTCATATGATCTACATTTTAACATAAATTTTGTTTTACAACAAGTCGGGTCAAGTCTAATATGTTTTCATTTGACTATAAATTCAATTTACTTTACGTTTCGACACCGCCGTAATGCGTGGTACCCTTTTTAACTTAAAAAAACATAATTTTGTACTTATTTTTATGTACGTGTCGGTATAAGTTCGAGTTGGTTTTCGACGTAAATTTCTTTCGCAAATAAGTCGGGTCATGTATAATACATTTTTGTGCTTGTTTTTATGTACATCTTTAGTTTATCTACGTTTTGAAGTAACTTTTGTTCAGAAACGATTCAGGTGTTGATGGTACAAATTCGAGTTACTTTACATTTGGACCCGCCGCAACGCGCGGAAAAATTTACTAGTTAACCTTACCACACAAATTTTGAATGTTTTATTTCAAATGTTTATCAAAAACTTTGTTTTCCATCTATATCAATTTTAAATTTCTTATGTTTTTACTAGAGTTTTTACCCATACTAGTGTTGGTGGAAAAAGTATTTATCAAAATAGTATTTCTTAAAAACTATTTATCAAAATAGTATTTTTTTTTTCATTTATTTATTGTTTTTATTTTATTTCTAAAACAAAATATTAGCTTTCTCTATTGTTTTCCCTTTCAATTAACTCATTATTTATTTTTTTTATTTTATTAAACTTTCTATTATTTGATATTGTCTATCTTGTAAAACAACACTCAAACTTCCATAATCAATTACGTCGATAAAGTGTGCGTTCTGAGTTCTCACTTCTCACATGCATATATTGTAATGTTGCAAAACTATATTATAATCGATTGAGGTGAAACAAAACATGATTTGATAATATGTAATTAAATAATAATTATAATATCTTGTTTATGTAAAAGACGTTGATTTATACATAATATAATTTTTTTATGGACAAACACTTACTCCTGAATCCGCCTATTGCCCTTCGAATTGAACCCACGCCTTTTGTGATGATAAACAGATCAAGTGGCATTGGCATAAATTTATTATACACAATAAAATCTAACTTATAATAAATTATATATACAAATGATTATAAATAATGTGACATGACGTTCTCTCCTTCCATCAGTGGCGGAACTAGCCCATTAATCCAGGGATATCCCAAAAAAATTTTACCGTGCAATCATACAATATTAAAAAAAACGACAATAAATAAATAAATTAAAAAAATACCTTATAGATTTGTTCTCCTTTTTTTCATAGTTTGTAATTGTTCCATCACATCGTCGTATGAAAAAAATTATCTTCGAGTGCACAAACCATGACATTGTTCAAATAGATTATTTTATTATTTTGGGTTTAATTATCATAAAACTAATTATTTGGGCTTAGTTATTAAGCAGTTTTTGGGCTTAATGAATAATATCAAGTTTTATAATTTTCTCTTAGAGGTATCCTCGTATATGTTTAAGGGTATCTTGTGTATAAAATAAAAAAAATTACACTGCGAATACAGGGTTGAGCTGTAGCCCATGCTACGGCTAAGTATACATTGGGTCCGCCCCTGCCTTCAATCTTATATTATTTATCCATATTTTAATTAAATTTTGTTTGATTAATTAATTTTCATTTAATATGAACATATTTTTTAATCTTTATCCTTTTATTATAATAAAAAAAATTGAACGCCATTTTTTTGATTTACAAATCCATAAACTATATAATTTATAAAAAAAAAAATTATTGATTTACTTAACTACATATCACCATAGCATTACAATTATTAGACTTGTCCAAAGCACATGTAATTACTAAATATAACAATTATGATAGCTCGTCTACACTATAGTAAATGGACTAGAATGTGATGGTAATTACACCTAGCTGAGAAGTTTAGTTTTTTTTTTTTTGTTTTAAGTTTAATATGCTACCCTTAACTTTTATCCCTCATTTTATAAAACTTTTTAAACCCTCAATTATCTAATAGTGTCAGTATAATTCTCAATTCATCTACGCTTTACGCCACGTGAGTTACTTGATGTTATAAGGTTATGTTTTTTTTTAATATAAAAATATGTTACATTTATGTTTTTTTTACGTTTTTTTCATGTTTTGGTCATTATTGGCTTACTACTTAGTATGATTCTACCCTCACCCCTCCCTTCCCCCACCTCCATTCTAGTAGCATGTTTTTACACCCTGCAACGCGGGGAATTTCAAACTAGTTCTAATTATTTATAGTGAACATATATTTAGTCCATTTTTTAATAAGAATGTTACAAATATATTTTTATTAATCGTTGATTTTGCACACGGTAATGATAGGCTTCAGCTATACACACGCACTTTACGCCTCATAAAATTAATTCACTATTTAAATAAAAATTGCGAGCGTCTTAATACTAGTTATTAATATATCTAAGTTTATCCTTTTACTAATAATTAAAGAGTTATATAATAGATCTAAGGTAAGCATAACTATAATTTTGAGTATTAAATAAATGGACATAAACAAATGTGAATGAACGGAAATAAACAGATGTTCATGAACAAATATGTGTTCATATTTGTTCGTTTATTTAAATGAAAAAATGTTCATATTCATTTGTTTATTAAATGAATGAACGTAAACAAACTCTCGCCAAATAATTCACAGACGATTCATTCATAGTTCGATTTATTTACAGAGCTAGTTGTAACAACATTACATTTTTATTATGTTTCCAGTTTCCATGGTACTTGTAATCGACCCGTTATCAATAAAGCGACTTGAAATGCTCATTTTATTTATTATTCTTGTCATTTTAAGTTGAAACATATAATTATAATATAACGATTTTTACAATTATCTAACAAGCTTTAAAAGTTATAAACTTTAAGGGACCAAAACTATCATTTTTTAAAGTTATAAACAAGGCATCTAAAAGTTTTTTTTTTCTTTTTTTTTAGGCCATCAATTTAGTTTATATATAAATCAGAATTGCCAAGTTACATCAAAACAGAAGGTAGACGGGTAACAAGCTGCGCCACCAACTCTTTCTGAATTGCAAACCCTAACCTTCCAAACACAAACCACTGCCCCCTTGGGGTTGAACAATTGCTGTGGACGACCCGTTGAACCATCGTCAAGAAGTGGGTAGCTTCTGGCGCTAGAGAACCAAAAGTATCAAAGGCAAATGGGACAAATACATGCTGGTTCTCTGCGCAAGCTTTAGCGTGCTTTAAAACCATTTTAATTGAATTATATACAGGGACTTATTGTGCAATTTTTCAAAACATTCAAAAACAAAACAACGACTTCATCTTCTTCGTCTTTCCGATCGGGTTTTCCGGCGACATTTCCGGCGACCCGGAACTTCTTATCCACGCCGTTTTGGTCCGTTCTTTTTGCGTCAAAACTTATCTCCACCATCAATGAATCCATATCTCCATTTTTATCCCGAAAACTCGCCATATACAGTTTATCTCTAAGAAACCGATCCTCGCGAATTTTGAAACAATCATGTTTATCTCTTTATCGTTACATTTGTGTATAAATACACGAACACTAACGTCATTCCAACTCGCCACCACTACAATTTCACTCCGAAATTCGTCTGCGTTTTCAGTGCCACTCGCCGGAATCTTAACTCCGGCCAACTCGTTGAATCTGTTCTTGCCGAGCTAATTCAGGTTAGTTTTTTTACACAAGCATTCTGCCCGGCTACCTTCTGTTTTGATGTAACTTGGCAAGTTTTCTGAATTTAAAATAATATTATTTATTAAGAAAAAAAAAACTAGGGCTCGTATCTAAACTGAATTGGGAATAAGGAAACAATACAGTTCAAAGTTAAATAATTTTAAAGCGATGATTGTCAAAAAAATGTGTGCTTGTCTCACTGGTTTGTGTCCGCGCTAAATGACTCGGTTTAGACCCGAGTTCAACTCTTGTAAAACTCTCTTTTCTTGCTTTTTGCTTGATTTTAGCCCTCACTCCTTTTATATAATCTACCTGAATTACATCAACACAGTTAATTTAGAAACTGAAATGATATTTCAAATCAATTTATTTGTCTAAGATAACAATATTCTGAATTTCCATATTAAATCTATTCTTGAAACACTAATAAATTTGAAAGTGATAAAACATATAAAACCAATATTCTTGAAACACTAACAAATTTGAAAGTGATAAAACATATAAAACCAATTTATTGAAATAAACAAACTGTTTTTTTACTTAACAAGTAATTATTTAAAACAATAAATTATACACTATAATTGTTTCACGTTGTTTGTATATATACTCTCATATCTTCAAACCAATTAATTATTATTATTATTACTTATTTATTTATTATTTTATTTTATTTATTTATACTTATTTTTAAAACCCCAATTATTCCGGTTAGTTCAGAGCTCCAAAACTTCGAACAATCCAAATAGACACTAAGTCCTTATCTATTAACTTACTCATGATAGGGTGACACTTTTGGTTTATCCTACATCTTCACTACAACAAGCTATTGTGTTCACTTTGCTAATCCAAGTGAGTACATAATTTCCCTTTTATACTTTTACATACTTTTGGGATGTTACATGCGCCTACTATCAAAACACACTCACTACTACTTTTTCATACGTACTTGTACAATCCAACTTCATGGTTGTTTGTTATCTTATGTGCTATTGTGTGCTTACATGCTAAATACCTACATACAAACGTACATTCATTAACTGTTTAAGCCGAACTGGAGTACAAGATAGATCTATTGGCCTGACACCCTATTCCCAATCCTTGGCCTTTTTAGGGGGAGTACCTCTGGGAATGATAAAAACCGGTTTTTATACAAGTCAACAAATGTTTGAATGTGCAACTTATTTGCATGTTTGAGTTATACAGTTGTATTATGATACTTACTATACCATGAATTGTGATTTTTACTTACCTACTATATGTATTCCAATGTTTTGAAAGCCGGACCGGACCACCGGAGACTGGCGGTGCCGGCGGGCCGGTCATGCCCTTTGAACCGTGATGTGAAGCAACCGGCCGGATGGACTGGTGGCCGGTGGTTGAACCGGAGAACCGCTTGAAATAAGGGCCGGGCCGGTGTAAAGATATCGGAAAGAAAATATTTCCGGCGAAAGACGGTTGCCTGAGACTGACCGCTATTTTTCGATTATGTTGAAACACAGGAAGAAGATGAAGTGCGTGCTCTCTCTCACTCTTACAAGTAAAGTGATATGATAAGTTTTAAAGTAAATTTAAAAAAGAAAACAAGAAGTTTGATTTCAACCTTTCCGGTGAGTAGTGACAGCTACATGCATGATGAGACCTATTGACCTTAGCTAATATTTCCTCCGTCCCATTAAAAGTGTCATATTTTGAATTTTCAAAATCTTTATTTTTAAACTTTGACCTTAATTAATTTTGTTTGCGTTAGGTAATACTTAATGAAAGTAATATGATTTGAGTGTGTTTTACAACTGTTTTTATCGGGTTAATTTTCATCAAGTTTTGTATAACACAAAAATATATAATTAAAGTTAAAGTTTATAAATAAAGACTTTGAAATTTCAAAATTGGACACTTTTAATAGGACGGAGGGAGTATAACATATAGGTTGAATCTTTAAATTAATAATATCTTTATATTTTATTATTTGTTTTCGACGAAGACAAATCTTAATTCTTTAAAATTGTAATGCAAATTCAATTTTATAATTAGTTTATCATATTTAGTTAGAAATATGATGCAAGTTCAATTTATAAATAACTTATTATATTAAGTTAGAAATATATAAGTTCATAATATGTTATCATATGGTTAAAAATCCATGTATTCCGGTTCTTAATCTGGTCCGACCGGTTAGACCGGTCCGACCAGTGAACCGGTATAGAGACCGGTTCGACGTCCGGTCCGGTTATGAAAACATTGATGTATTCACCCTATGTGCTGGCTAGCTATTTGTAGTTGACTTTTATTTTGCGCATGTGACAGGTAATAATGCTTAGGGATGCTTTACAAGATTGCTGATCATTTTATGATGCTTCTGGATTTCGATTAACTTTTAATATGGATTAGTCGTTTTGTTTGTTTTATTTCAATGTAATGGATAATTTTAAAATTTATAAAATTTGAATTTTAGTTTCCATGTGCTTTTAAACAATCTACCAAAGTGATGCCCTGATGTTTCCGCCATCGGTTGGGGTGTTACACTAGTGTTAATTGAAAATAAATTATTACTAAAAAAGCATAATAACGGGTTGATTCAAGAAATCACGAAAATAAAAAAAGAGTTAAATGCCATATTTTTTCGTTTATTTAAATGAAAAAAAATCGTCATCTTCGTTTAGTCTATTAAACGAATGAACGTAAGCAAACTACCGCCAAACTCGGCTCGTATCGAGCTTTTTCTCAAGCCGGTCTCGAGTAGCTCGCAAGCAGCTCAGCTCATTTGCACCCCTAGGTGAAACCTTTTTGGACCCACATGCGAAAAATGAAACCTTTGGATTAAACTGGAAAGATGGCTCAAACCACCGGGACTAAAATGACATATAACTCTAAAAAAATTACTAGTCTGATTGAAAAATATATCTATAGTATATTATAATGTATGAGGAATGAGCATTTTAAGATACCCAAAAAATAAGAACTTCTTCCCTCTTTATTTATAAATACACCCTAAAATAAAGGTAAAATAGTATTTCAAACACTAATTATATTTTAGTCCTCCATCTAATTACACTTAAATCCCTTTGTTTTAACAAATTATGGATAACTAGTTACATTCTTCTCTCTCCACAACAAACTTATAATTCTTTTACGCATTCTTGCCGTATCTTATAAACTATAATGTTTTAAAAAAATCAAAAGATACCATGATGACCTACTCATTTTTGTCGATGTATCGATAGTTTTTTTTGGTCAGTATCTATACTATATTATAATACATGAGGGAGTGACATTTTAAGATACCCAAAAAATAAGAACTTCTTCCCGCTTTATAAATACACCCTAAAATAAGGGTAAGATAGTTTTTTAAACACTAGTTATATTTTAGTCCTCCATCTAATTACACTTAAATCCCTTTGTTTTAACAAATTATGGATAATTAGTTACATTTTCCTTCTCCACAACAAACTTGTAATTCTTTTACGTATTCTTGCCATATCTTATAAACTATAATGTTTTTAAAAAAAATCCAATAAGACCCTTATTATATAAATCGTGATTTTATGAAAATTTCGCATATAAAAGAGTTTATATGCGATTACACGTCCGGACTATAATTCGAATCTTATAAAACTTCTCAAAAAGTTAAAACATTTCAATATATTAACGTCGTTTAGTTTCGTAATGACTAAACAAAGTGCGTAAGCTTGAACTTGATCGTGTTCGGTTCTTCGATGAGCTTGATCGTCCTCCGATGCTTCAATCCATTTCCTATATTTCATAAATTATGAAATATGTTAGTGTTAGGAAGTTTATAACGTAACTAATCAAACCCAAAAGCTCAAATAACACAAAACAACATTTTGGCATTTTACCCGCCGTAAGCTATGGCTAGCAAGACATAATCTCAGTTGTATTGAAAACCCACATCTTTTTATCAACACATACCATTGATTTACATTCGATATATTACAACCCATGTTTACTCTTGCATATAGCAGTTCAATATTTGCATATACATACTTGAATATTCAGATTTGCATACAACAACAAAATATTTGCATATACATACTTTTATATTCAGATTTTGTATACAGCAGCTCATTATTTGCATTATATTCAGATTTTGCATACAGCAGCTCATTATTTGCATATACACACTTTTATATGCACTTTTGCATACTGCAACTCAATATTTGCATATACACACTTTTATATTCAGATTTTGCATGCAGCAGCACATTGTTTGCATATACACACTTTTAAGTTCACTTTTGCATATGGCAGCTCATTATTTGCATTTACACACTTTTATATTCAGATTTTGCATACAGCAGCTCATTATTGCATATACAGACTTTTGTATTCAGATTTGCATAGCTACGGCTATCTGCCTTAACTTACGGTAAATCATGTCTGATTCGACCAGCAGCCGTCTACCGTAAGCTACAGTAGGCTATCGTAGGTTACAGTAGGCTGCTGCAGCCCTTTTGTGTCGTTTTTTGTTACGAAAACTTCCTTAACTTATTCAATTTTTATCCGTCTTACTCGAAACTTGTTTCTAAATGTCCGTAATATGTTTACCTACATATTTAACTAGAAATCCCAAACCCGGATTCATAATTTTATGAATTATGCAACCTTTACCCGGTTTATGCTATTATCCCGAGTTCGTTTATGGTGGGTTCTCATAGGATAACCACCTTATTCCGAATTTACCATCCGGTTTGGCTATTTACGAAAATGGCCCTTTAGGATGCATTAAACCAAAAGATTTATGCTTTTCACTTTTACACTACCGAAATGGGTCCACTAAATTATAAAACTCATTTTTAAAATACCTTGAGGGTCCTTTGCTTGTTTTGTAATTCAGGGGGGCGTTTTGGTCAACTTTAGCCCCTTTTTACGACGAAGGACTTTTAATAATATATTTTTGACCGAACGTGCTCATTTTAAGCACAGTCTATTTAAAATCCTTATGTTCCTAAGAACATAATGTTTACAATTTAAATTATTAGGTTGACCTTACTTTAGGTAATCCAATGTTCGTTCATGACTCGTTTAACTCTCATTGGACCTCAAGTCCTCAATGCGAGTTTGATCCATTACACATACCTGGCTTGGGTCAAAGTATGGACCCGTTTTAATACCTCATCATATAATTGCTAATCAATAACAATGGCGTCTCTCGCGCTATTTGTTCCTGTGGGCATAAAAACTCGACAACAACATTAATCACTAATGTTAAATGGTGATATCATCATCTTTTGACCCGTTTAGTCCATGTGTCCATTTATTCAACGTGAGATTATATTTATTTACCATCTCATCCATGTACCTGTTCCGGTTTACACCGTATTATCATATTGCTTAAATCATTCCTTAATTCTTTTGACTCATCATGTTTTACGTTGTAGAGCGTCTTTTCAAGAACAATTGTTTGTCCGTTAGCTTGTAGCCAATTACCATATTACCCTTTTTCTCATTATGGCTTACCCCATAATATGTATTTTCTCAAAACTCATAGTTTATTCGGTCTATACGAGACCGAACTACCGTTTTATCCCTTTTACTTATTCCATCGGATCACCTTAATTAATTTACCGTTTTGTCATAACTATAACAGCTACAACAAGTAGATGATCTAGTAGAAAGGTGTAAGCTTTACTTACCTTGCATCCGGTTATGTTTTTCCCGCGTATTTGATTCGTTTGACCCGCTTCTTCCCAAGCATCCACCTAGCTTGTCAAGCGTCAAACTACCTTTTATCATTCGCAAGATGGTTAGATTAGTCATCATTTATCAAGACTATCCCACCTTACTTACTTTAGATCAACATTACCATTTGATCCTATTATAGGTTAGATTGACTTTTAAAATTCAAACTGCTTATAACATATGCAATTTGCACTAACAAACTCATTTGAGCATTTCATCACACACTTGGTGGGTATCATTTTTATCCTCACTCAATGTGTATAAATTCTAACAATTTATGATGTATTCACATTTCATTTTATTCAACCGTATTCAATCATCAATGATTTTATATCATAAGTCTAATGTATACGAATTAACCTATGGAGGTTAATTTCTTGTAATCATCTCAAGACTCATTTGGTTAACTACTCGAACAATCATCATGCATATCGTGTGTTAAATATTTCACATAATCAATAACTATGATAGTGAAGAATACTTCTACTATCTTCAAAACATACAAGTTCATCTTATTCACTTAGGCAATACATTAAACACCTTGTGGGCATGAATTTTTACACTACTTCTATCTAGTCCATGAATGAACTATTAGTCATGTACATACAACTTATAACATCAAAATGGTTGGAATGTTCAATTAGCACTTGAATTCAATGTGTCAAACATCTAATACACCATTTTCATCATAAAAATTCATGTGTTCTACCTCTTTATCCATAACGCACTTGTCTATGTATGGTAGTTCATTCAAACACCCAAACCATAGCAATATATTCACAAATTCTCACTTAGGGTTTGTTCCTAAGCAAGTATACATCTCTTATCTTACTTCAATTCCGAAATTCATACATGGATCGAAATCCATGGAATCTACTAACATTCATAATATCACCAAACTAATATTTTTGACATACCTTGTGATCCCCTAGTTTAGGTGATCGTTTGTATGCATTCATGCATTGAGTTGAGCTTCAATTTCCTTTCAATTTTGAAGATCTTAGATGAACTAGGGTTTCTCACCCATTTTCTTTCTCCTGATGAACGATGCACACACACTTTTTGTGTGATATGTGTTGATCTTTATGTTTTAAGAAAACAAGTTTCCTTTTTGGCAGCTTTGGTCCCTCATGTTTAGTTTCTACATAATCGCAACTGCAACTCATTGTCGTGTTTCTTATATACACAAATTAACTAGGTTAATATGTTCATAATTATTTTGTTTACGGGTTCACTTTTACCACTAACGATACTTTTTTCCACTCTTTAGTATTAACGTGGTTTGATTACCAAACCCGTTTTCGGGGTGTTACAGGTACCGTGATGACCTACTCTTTTTTGTCGACATTTCGATAGTTGTTTTGGTCAGTATCTATGCTATATTAACATGAGGGAGAGACATTTTAAAATACCCAAAAAATAAGAACATCTTCCATCTTTATTTATAAATACACCCTAAAATGAGAGTAAAATAGTCCTTTAAACACTAATTATATTTTAGTCCTCCATCTAATTACAATTAAATCCCTTTGTTTTAACAAATTATGGATAATTAGTTACGCTTTTCTCTCTCCACAACAAATTTATAATTCTTTTACGTATTTTTGTTGTATCTTATAAACTATAATGTTTTAAAAAATCCAAAGGTCCGTGATGATGCATTAGTGTCGACATTTCAAAGGTACTCATTTTTGTCGACATTTCGATAGTTGTTTTGGTCAGTATTATTGTGCGGATTAAAATGTACACGTAGATGATGCACTAGTACAAGTAATTAAAGCAACGCGTCCTATCACATTTCAAATGGTCAAGACTCTCTATGTTGCTATCATTATTATCAATTTAATAATACTCCAACTCTTTTCAACGTGGTCACAAATATCCAGAATACAACACGGTACCTTGTTTGGGTTTGTACAGTTTACACTGTCACATTCCAATCCTTTTCAACATGTTTCCTACAAGCATAACAACAAAAAATGATATTCAATACACACTTATATTAAAAATATATAAACATTGCATTCAGCTGATATTTAATAGTTAACTATTAGCTTTATTATTTGAAGTATGCACATGATAAATAATTATTGGAGCGCTGATATATCGAAAAATAGAATTAGAAACTTATACTATTTTGGAAAATAAGTATTTTTTGTACCACTTTTATTATCTAAAAGTAGAATTAGAAACTTAGACTATTTTGAAAAAAAATTATTTTTTGAACCATAATTATTTTAGGAAGTGTGAGTAATACGTTTGTGTTTCCTATTGTTACTCTTCTTTGTTTACAAAAACTAAATAGGAGTAATACTTTAATTTTAGGAGTATCGAACTTAACAAGTATATCATACATCCAAAGAAAAGTTTGCAGCTAGATCAACAACAAACCATTCAGTTACAACTCCCCACTACCCTTTTTAACGTGTTTCCTACAAACATAATGACAAAGAAAAAAAAAGCTTACAGTCAGATCAACAACGAACCTACAAGCAGAAGACCGAGTCCACCCAGCTACCATAAAGATAATTTCGACCTGATCTCTTAAGCCGTTGAAAAACATTGTTGTTATTTACAAAAGCAAGACAAAGTCACTCATTATAAACAACATAATGAAATCATCCTTTTATATAAAAAATAGTAGCTCGTAATCAATGATAGTTTACAAGGTCCATAATTAATAACTCAACTAAAATAATCGATTAACGAACTAAAACCGAAAGAGCTGACAAAAGCAAACAAGAAAACCAAAATAATTTACATAAGCTAATAACTAACAGTTTGGTCTTTTTTCACCGTAGTTACGCTTCAATTTTGATTCTCGCTCTAGAACTAAACTGAACCGAATCGAACAACAGCGAACTTTTTCAAATGTTTAGTATTAAATATATAGTTCAAATTCATTATTTTAGGCCAAAAGTTTTATGTCCGAGTTTATTAAAAAGATGATTAACAAAAACTTTAGTACAAAAGTTTTAGTCCAATTATTTTGATATTTTTACTGGTCCCAACATTTCAAACCTAAATGAACAAACTCATAACTGAACTGAACCGAACCCTCACGCAAAAAACCTAAACCAGAAAACCAAAACCGGAGAACAGTCTAAAACTTAAAAACTGAATTTTTGGTTTTGGTTCGGTTTAAGCCCAAAACTGACACGGATCGACACATGCAAAACCCTGCAGATATTAAGTTTCATATTAAAGTTTCCTCGTTATTAGCCAACTCATCAAGCCTTGAAGATTCTCAACTTTTTGTAATTTATATAACATAGCAACATGAATGAACAAGAGACGTGAACTTATCTTATGAGAGATATGTTTGTTTTAAATTAACGCAACAAAAATAGCTTTATATTTCGATGTGGTCGGTGGCTTAAAAATCTACGTTCAACGAAGGTTCTTCATTTTCCAGACTTTTTAATAAACATATCATAGAAACTTTTTATCCGTTTTAAATATCTAATTCAAAAAAACTTATATAAAAGCTATTCTATTCGTCTTAAATATTTAATTCAAAAAAACTTTATATATAAATACCATATTCAACAACATGACATTTTAGTAGAATTAGAAACTTTATATCCTTGAGATATTTAAGCCGTATGATTACCAAATTAATCTCATAATGATGCAAAGTACTTGACACTTAGCTTTTAATTTTCAACTTCTATGTTTAAAACTTATCTTTCCTTATTCGTGTGCTACTTTATATGTAACATTTATGTAAAACGGGTTCAAAACCCGCTTCGTTTATCAATCAAATATTCAGTTTAAGTTCGTTGCTTATCCTATTAGTGCCGGTTATATTTTTATGTTTCATAATTAATAAATATTGTAGAATTTAAAAACTATAATAATAATAATAAGTAAATGAAAATAAAAATAAACTCTAAAAAGAAAACAAATATTTGCAAGGAGTAGCTGGGTTTCGAACCCGGGTCTCCCGCTTGCACACACACACGAAACACCACTACTCTGCACACACTTTAATGACTTGATTTGTAAATAAATAAGTTTTATAGTAGATTTTAGAGCGAAAACCTGCAAGTTCATCAATCAAATCCGTAACCGCTATTCCAATCATCATACCTCGCGACCTCTGTTGATTGTAACCGAATCCAAATCGCAAGTTACGCGCGGAACCCGAATTTTATGAGGGTAACTGACTGGAATCAATGATTTCAATAATCATGGATTAAAAGAAAAACCGAAACATTCAATCTATAAATACTAGCCTTGCCATCACAATTGAACTTGCTCACTACCTTCGAGTTGCTGCTCCTATTCTCTCTGATCAAACGTTCTGCTTCATCGGAAAGTTGTTCTGTTTTTGGCCGGAATTAATCACCGGAAATATCCGATCAACACCGAGGTCAACCGGAGGAGTGTAACACTCTTTCAATTCGGTACGCTCATCTAACCCTTACTCTGTGTAATGTCTATTCTTTTCAATCTAAACAATTCAGTTCAAGGGAAATCGTCAGTTGTTCAAATGTATGGGTAAAATGAAGAAGATGAAGTTATGAAGGATATATGTATAATTAAACTTGGTCTTTTAAACGGGTTAGACACACAGTCCAGTGGTGGACTGTGTGCATTTCATACTATCGATACCGGGTTCGAATCACACACGTTACCGACTTTCTGAAATAAAACCCAAACTTTTATACCTAATCAGATCACCTATCTGTAAGTTTATATAACTAATGTAACTTCGGGATACTACGGGTTAGACACACAGCCCAACTGGTTGGGCTGTGTGCACACGAAACCTCAGGTACCGAGTTCGATTCAGGTTATTGAAACCGGTTTGACCATTATAAAACCTTTTTAAATAAAACAAAATATAATTAAACCTAGTTTGTATATATAAGTAATAAGAATGGAGTTTATTTCGGGTTAGACACGTAGCTCTGTTGGAAGAGCTGCGTGCACACGAACAAGAGGTCTCAAGTTCGAATCCCGCACACGACGCTTAATAAATCATGCGACCCGGTCAGACGTCAGATCTGACAATTATTTTTTTATATTTATTTATCTTATCTTATTTATTGTATATATATATTAATACTTTGGTTAAAAATCTAATTAAAAATACATAAAATGTATAATTTTAAAGGGTATATAACCTCAACAAAATACCATCAAAAATAACCTAAAAACCTAACAAAAGTATTAAATCAAAATATTAAATCGTTTATATTTATTGATTTATCGCATTATTATTTTAGGTTAGTATTCGTTCGCCGATCAAATCCTCAATTCGTGCGCACTCTTCATCAATCTAGAAAAACGCACCCACGGTGAGTGAATCTCTACAAATTCTCCGTTTTAATCACGTTTTGGGGTGTATCATGTGTCGTACAATTCCATTATTTTATTTAAACACTTGTGCCTATATCATCTTGTGATCAAATATGAAATGGTTGTTGTGTGATTATTATTATGTGGATTAAATTTATCATTTCAATGCACTCATTTCATTAGGCCCATCAATTCCTCGTGGGATACGGGTTTAGCATCAGGTGCCTCATTAGATCGGCTCCGTTTGATTGAGCCTTGATCTCAAATACATCATCATTCATGTCATATATTCATTCAATGTGGTTTGTAATTGTTTACATTTATATGTTTGCTCACATGTGATTTATGCACGAATTTTCTTTAATAAATAAAACATGCAATTATTTAAAATGTTTTAACAAGGTTCACTCGCCAACTTTTGTTGACCCAAAATCTCCCCTGTTTTACACATGATACAGGTGATCCAGTTGAGGAAAGGAACACTTATGATGGCCTAGAAGAATAAACAAGCTATTGCGTTGGAATAAACATTTAGAGTCTTTTTTTTGTATTTGTATGAACTTTGTTTATTTGATATTTGAATTTAATAAATATGAAACTTTTTAGTAAATATCATGAGCTTTGGTGATAACTCAATCATGCCCCGACTTTTATTCCGCTGCGGGTTGGGGTGTGACATTATATAACTTTTATTTATATTTAAGATTTATGTTTTCTTATTCATGTGTTACTTTATTGTATCAAAGGTTTTTTGAAGTACTAATTTAAATTCTAAATTTAATAATTATTAGACGTGTGTAACACTTATGACATATATCCGCCTCAATAATGCTACCATAAATATTATACGAATAAGAAAACTACGAGAAATGAGTGCCGCAATGTAAAGTGTCACCTCCGCCGCATCACGCGAGCACCCTACTAGTATATATATATATATATATATATAAAGTTTGATTTGTTGGTTAAAAAGAAAAGGCAATTATATTATAAAATAAACAAAAGACACATTTTTTGTAAATAGTTTTAAATGAACTTCACTTTGGTTAATATTTATACCACCAACACTACTTTAGAAAAAAAAAAAACTCAGGTATTTTTGTAATTATCTTCTTTATTTTTATATTTTATTATTATTACCAAAATCCTTGCCACTAAATCAGCAAAATCTCTGACGACCACCGTCATCAATTCAACCTCAGACCACACACATGAGCTGTTTACCTGACCAATCTCTCTGTATCTTACCCTTCTTCTTGAAAATCTCCATTTCTCTCTCACCAACAAAACACACACTAATGGTGATAAATGCAGGCTGCCGGTTGGTCCTTCCACTGGACCCCACCACCCCACCTTCTCAGATCACCACACGTGTCCCTCATCCAAACCTCTGTTTTCTTCAAAAATCCCATTTTTATGATTTTATATTTTTATCTCACCGAAAACAGAAAAATTATTTGAAAATCTTGACACTCACATGTGCAAGCTTAATAATTGTATCAGATCTTTTGATTCCATCACAACCCATATAAAAAGTTTCAATCTTTATGCAAGATTGTAGAAAATCTTGATACCCATATAAAAAAGTTTCAATCTTTATGCAAGATTGTAGAAAATCTTGATACCCATTGAAGCATTCTTGAATGGGTTCATCTGTTTGTACTCTGTTTCTTTTGTGCATTGTGTGGTTGTACATTTTGTTATTTGCAGAAGCTGCTAACAATGTGACTTATGATAGTAAGTCACTTATCATTGATGGTCAAAGAAAGCTGCTTATTTCAGCTGCAATTCACTACCCTAGAAGTGTTCCTGCTGTAAGATTGCTCATTATTTAAAAAAGTTTATATTTTTAGCCTAATTTTGATTAAAGATTTTGGATTTTGATGATGTGTGATTTGGGTTTGTTGGGTTTGTGTTTGGTTGTTTGAGTTTGGGAGTTTCTTGAAATGGGATTATGTTGAAGGTGCTATATTGGTGTGAATTTTAAAGAATTAGATAATAATAATAAAGGAATATTACCTATTTTGATTATGTGGGTTAGGGGTTTTATTGGTTTTTTAGCAATTTAACAATGTGAGCAAAATGGGAAGTGATGTTTATTGGTTGATATGTTTAGTTATATGAAAGTGAAACATTTGACCCTAGTTATTAGCTAAAGTCTTTGCATTGATTAATTTTATTGAAAAATTCAGGGGTTTTATGGATGATTTTTTTTTTTGTGGAGAATCAAAGAAATTTTTATCTGTTTGATTGAGTTGGAGGCATAGTTGTCAATAGCGACAAGCTACCTATATGGTACGTAGCGGTAGCAACGAAATAGTGTCTACTATGTCTTGCTTAGAGTTAAAGTAGAGAAACATAAAAACACATGTTATGGAGTAGTGGAGATGAGAAAAAAATGAAAAAAAAATGTCATTATTTATCGTTATATGATATATAGCGACATATGACCTATACGCTATGTAGCGCACTAGAGCGATCGCTATAGCCGCTATTGACAACTATGGTTGGAGAAACTTAAATATGGGTGAAGCTGATAAGATTGGTCTATTTTATACTCCTGCGAACTAGAATGACACTTATGCTTCGTTTTCGTCATAACACATTGATTCTAATGTGCAAGATTCTTAGAATGTATTGATTCTAACCTACAAAGGATTCTCGTGTTTCATAGTTATTGGAGGACATTTATGCCATTTGAGTAATATTAGCTAAGCTAAATGTTTAATGTTTTGCATTATATTGATTTTCTATATTTTATGTTAACGAAAGTTAACATCTTTACTTAAAAACTTTATTGTTTCGTAACTTTCTTGTGCTTTCTTGAATCAGATTATTCAAAACGATCAAGTTTTTTTTTTATGATTTCTTCATTTTGATCTGCTAATATGAATCGGATTCCTTTAACAAGATTTAAGTTTTCCTTGAAAATGCGAAGCTTTACATGATTCCATAAGATAGTTACATAACCATACAACTTTCTGTTGTTAATAGATGTGGCCCGGATTGGTAAAAACTGCAAAAGAAGGAGGCGTAGACGTTATTGAAACATACGTATTTTGGAATGGACATGAACCATCACCAGGCAATGTGAGTGGCATTTCAGGCTTTGACTTTGACTTTGTCAAAAAGTCAAAATTGCTAGTTTCAACTGTCTTCATGTTGACTGATTAATCTTTTTTTGTGTGTATTTTCTTGATGTTGTTTTATTAGTATTACTTTGGTGGAAGGTACGATCTACCCAAATTTGTGAAGATAGTTCAGGATGCCGGTATGCTTTTGATTCTTCGGATCGGCCCATTCGTTGCTGCAGAATGGAACTTTGGGTACGTGTGTCCATAACTATTTTTTCTTAGTTTAATTTCGATATTTATTATTAATTTTTTTTTGCTTAAAAGGTAATATATGTTTTAAATTCCTAACGATTTACCTTTAAATATTCAGCGGTATACCCGTTTGGTTACATTATGTTCCTGGGACCGTCTTTAGAACCGACAATGAACCTTTCAAGGTGAGAAATTGGTTAATGTTTCTTCTAAGATTAAAATGCCATTTCCGTCATTAAAGTTTGGCCAGTTTTACGACTTTCGTTCAAAGGTTTATTTTTCCGCATCTAGATCCAAAAGGTTTGAAATCTTGTCATTTTCATCCTGCTCGTTAACTCCATCCATTTTTCTCCGTTAATTTAGGGTAGTTCCATCTTTTTGTTAACTTAAAGGGCAATTCAATCTTTTCAGGGGTATTCGGTCTTTTACATAAAGGGAAAAAGACCGAAGTGCAAAAGACCGAAGTGCCCTTTAAGTTAACAAAAAAGATAGAAATATCTCTTACTTAATGGAGGAAAATGGATGGAGTTAACGAGCCGGGTGAAAATGGCAAGATTTCAACCCTTTTGGATCCGGATGCAGAAAAACAAACCTTTGGACGAAAGTCACAAAACTGGCCAAACCTCATGGACGAAAATGGCATTTTACTCTTCTTCTAAACTTCATTAGAATCTGGATTATTGTGTATATAAACGTGTGTTGTTGGTGGAAAATGCAGCATTACATGCAAAACTTCACAACTCTAATTGTGAATATGATGAAGAAAGATAAGTTTTTCGCATCACAGGGAGGTCCCATTATCTTAGCTCAGGCAAGTAAATATTAAATCTCAAACTCTTGACACCATACAATGATACGGCTATACGAATTCTTATTTATTCGGAAAGTTACTTTTTTTGTTTACTTATTGTAGGTGGAAAACGAGTATGGATACTATGAAGCTGCATATGGTGAAGGTGGCAAAAGATACACTCAATGGGCGGCTAAAATGGCTCTTTCTCAAAATATAGGTGTACCGTGGATAATGTGTCAGCAATGGGATGCTCCAGATCCGGTGGTAAGAGTCCCGCTGGCCTTATGCATAATTGCATATAAGTCGATAACAGTTGACCATTATTATTTATTTACAGATCAATACTTGTAATTCATTTTACTGTGATGATTTCAAGCCAAGCTATCCAACGATGCCCAAAATCTGGACCGAGAATTGGCCAGGATGGTATGCAACTCATAATTTTCCTATACCATCTAACGTTATTATTAGGGCTGTAAACGAACGGAACGTTCAACAAACAGTTCGTGAACTGTTTGGCCAGAAGTTCGTTTGTGTTCGTTTGTTAAATAAAAGAACTTTTGTTCGTTTAGTTAAATGAACGAACATGAACAGAGACCGCGTTCATTCATGAACGTTCGGTAACCTGTTTGTTTGAATTGATAGTTCATTAGGGTTTTTTAAGTTTTGTATCTTATTTATATGCTTCAAGATCCCCATTAATACAATATTTAGTAATATTATGTATTGTATATAACATTCCTTATTACATATGTTCGTTTCTGTTCATGAACGCCCTTTGTTTTGGCTTATGTTCATTTGTGTTCGTTACCTAAAATAAACGAACATGAACAAGTTTATTTCCTTAATGAATGAAGATGAACATAGAATCTCATTTGTGAACACATTATTTTCTTAATAAACGAACACGAACAAGGCCTTGTTCGTTTGGTTAGTTTGCAGCCCTAGTTATTATCAATATGCAAACAAATTTATTTCACAGTAAACTCTATTTTTAATATAGAAGTTCAAGTGAATTATATAAATGAAACGCGGTCTTTGTTATGGTGGCATAGGTTCAAGACATTCGGAGGTAGAGACCCCCATCGGCCCGCAGAAGATGTTGCATACGCCGTTGCTCGATTTTTCCAAAAAGGAGGAAGTGTACACAACTATTATATGGTATTGTTTTGATGAGTTCTTAATTCATTAACGCAATTGTTAGTATTAATACCAATACCATGCATAATTTATCTGTGTTTGACTTTGACTTTGTTTTTCTTGTCGAGTTTAGTATCACGGTGGGACGAACTTTGGACGTACGTCTGGTGGGCCGTTTATTACCACTAGTTATGATTATGATGCACCGGTTGACGAATATGGTTAGCTCATGATACTCTTTAATATGGTTCTTTGACTTTAACATTGAATGTCAAACTTGTATCTCACAAACTTACAAGAGTATATATCTTGTACATATGGGGTGTAGGGTTACCAAGGTTTCCAAAATGGGGACACCTTAAGGAGCTTCATCGAGCTATAAAGTTGTGTGAACGTGCACTGTTGAACAACAAACCGACTTTGGTTCATCTTGGTCCTAAACAAGAGGTTCGTTGTTTTAGGCGAAATTACCTATTTGCCCATTGTTACTAGATGTGATGATTGGGTTCTTTTTTTGTACTTAGGCTGATGTCTATGATGATCAATCGGGAACATGTGCTGCCTTTATCGCCAACTTGGACGATACAAATGAGAAAACAATCCAGTTTCGGAATGTTTCATATACACTGCCAGCATGGTCAGTGAGCATTCTTCCCGACTGCAAAAATGTCGTCTTCAATACCGCCAAGGTAACCACTTTCAGTTATCTTGTTCTCATGTTCCTGTTTCATGTTTGACTTTTGAGTGTCAAACATACTATATACAAAATGAAGGGTTGAACATTCAAAATTTGAGTTCAAGAGCTATAAATTTTAAGGTTATAGAAATTATCTATGACTACATTAAACGACATAGAGTTACTAGAAAAAGAGCACTGGCTGTGCTCGAATTATAGGATTTAAAAGTAGTTTGTTTGACTTTAAAAGTCAAGGTTGACATTATACATGTTTTTAAACAGGTTAAATCTCAAACTTCTACCATTGAAATGGTACCGGAGTTATTGCAGCCTTCAATGGTGTCACCGAATAAAGATATAAAAGCACATAACTGGGAAATATTCGTCGAGAAAGCCGGCATTTGGGGAAAAGCCGACTTTACTATCAACGGTTTTCTGGATCACATCAACACCACAAAAGATACAACCGATTACCTTTGGCATACAACAAGGTTTGTTTGTATATAAAGATGACTTTTTGTATTCTGAAAGCATTTAGAAACAATGTTTTGAAACCTGGACCAGAAACCGGGGCCTTAACCGGTCCGGGTTAGGGTGTTAGAATTTGTTCAGTGCGAACTTGTAAACCGGCCGGTTGAACCGGGTTTAGGGGTCGAACTGGAAGTTGATTAAATTTTTCCAATTTTACCCTAACTATTGTTATAAATTTTACGACGCCATCCGGTTCTTACATCTGGTCCAACCTGTGGACGACCTGTAAGGAGACCAGTTCGACGTCCGGTCTGGTTCTGAAAACATTGTTTAGATTTTAGAAAACTCTTTACCTATAAGTCAAATGTCTAAAAGAACTTTGACTCATAAAAGTCAAAACTAATGGAGGTTACATTTTTCTTGCAGTTTATTTGTTGACGAGAATGAAGAGTTTTTAAAGAAAGGAAACAAACCGACTCTCCTCATCGAGTCAAAGGGACACGCACTTCATCTTTTTGTCAATGGCATACTTCAAGGTTATATGCTTTATAATTATAATACATTATTTGAAAGTCAAACTTATTATTCAAGAAGTTGTTTGACCTTTGTTTTCCACTCATTTGATCCTTAGTTATACCCTTAAGTAACATTGTTTGTATGATTTACCTTGGCTTACTCAGCTAGCGCATCGGGAAATGGTACCGTTTCACCGTTTAAATTTAAAGGCCTGGTTTCTTTGAAGGCAGGGAAGAACGAAATTGCTATTTTGAGCATGACTGTGGGACTCCAAGTACGTTACACGTTTAGTTGTTTTACTCTTTTAACTTATTTCTGTTTTATGTGTCTTCTGTATAATTTATATATGACGTGAGGTATGACGATGATTGTGGGTCCCGTTTAATAGAATGCAGGATCGTTTTACGAATGGGTTGGAGCCGGTGTAACCAATGTTACACTTAAAGGATTAAAGCATGGAACCATTGACTTATCTAACGCCACATGGACCTACAAGGTACACTCCTGTCCTTTGTCTTTAACATTTGACTTTCGATAGTCAAATTGGTCAAATTTGAAGTATTATACATGACTCACTTCTTTCTGGCTTTTTTGCAGATCGGTTTAGAAGGAGAGCATCTAAGTCTATACGATGCAGACGCTTCGAAAAACGCGAACTGGACTAAGGTTTCTGAGCCACCTAAAAACCAGCCATTAACATGGTACAAGGTACGCGACAAACGCTTAGGTTCCATTAGTTTTAGCCATTTCAGACAGTTTTCTTGGTTCTGTTTTACGATTATTGAATCTTTTAGGCTGTTGTGGATGCGCCACCTGGAGATGAACCCGTTGCACTTGACATGGTTCACATGGGAAAGGGTTTGGCATGGCTAAACGGGGAGCAAATTGGAAGATATTGGCCCCGAAAGGCTCCAAACGATAAGTGTGTTAAAACGTGTGATTACAGAGGCAAGTTTAACCCTGATAAATGCAATATAGGGTGCGGAAAACCGACACAAAGATGGTACCAAACTAACACTCTCTCCTTTGTCCCATAAACACAAGAAAAAAAGCTTATAGTTATAGACATTGTCATCATAGGTACCATATTCCAAGATCTTGGTTCAAGCCATCAGGCAATGTTTTGGTGATGGTTGAAGAAAAAGGTGGCGACCCAACTCAGATTAGGTTCGCAAGACGGAAACTATCCGTTCTTTGTGCTCATGTAGCCGAAGATCACCCCTCTTTTGTTACCAACAACTTGCAAAAGAGCAAAGCAAATTTGGAGTTAAAATGCCCAATGAACACACAAATTTCCGCTTTCAAGTTTGCTAGCTATGGAACTCCTACTGGTACTTGCCAATCGTTTGCAGTTGGAGAGTGTCATGATCCTAATTCCACCGCTATTCTTGAAAAGGTAATCAATCACTTTCCCAGTCTTTAAAGTAGCGTTCGGCAATCGATATATCCAAGTTATTGTTTAGAGTTTAGGGTTTAGGAATGTACGTATTGATACAAACCATAGTTATTGATAGCGAATAGCAGGCGATAGCAACAAGCTACCTATACGCTATGAATAGTGGGTGCTATTTTATGTTTAACGACACACTAGGAGAAAATCAATTTTAGAAATATTTTATATTGTATATCATATCCAAATAAGTTGTTTTATATGTATGCTTAACAAAAAAACCAAAAATCCTGCTATTTTATACCCTATAAAATCTCGCTATTTATATTAAAGCAGAAAAAAAACCTAAATCCCGCTATTTAACAGCTATGGAGGCGCGAAAATCAAATAGCGGCACATGAGTGTTACGCTATTCGCTATAGCTCTCGCTATGAGCGCTATTAATAGCTATGATACAAACTGGTTTCGCATTCGCATGCATCTTCATGCAAAAAAGATTTGTGTTCCCATTTCTTATTGCGGTTTCATTTCTCATTGTCCGTGCAGCTATGCTTGAACAAGAACGAGTGCAACGTAGAGTTAACAAAAGAGAATTTCAACACGGAGCTTTGCCCTGGCATAACGAAGAAACTTGCGGTAGAAGTAACTTGTAGCTAAATCTTGCCATTTTGACGTGTTGTACGGCTTATGTATTTTTATATAACTACGAGTCATTTTTAGGTACGTTTGGTGTTTTTTGTAATCTTTATTTTGAGGGTTATATTCGCTAATACCCATATTTGGTGGGTCTCGAGTACATGTAAGAGGGTGTCGAAACTAATGTTTTGACACTAAGATAGTATGACTTATGTGTACCAATATTATGTTTAAGCAATAGTTTTAAGTGTCTACGCATTTCTCTATTTAAAACTGGTTTTGTATTAAACGTCTCTTTATATATGTGTATTCAAGTTATCGCGCAATGTGACTTGTACCATTAAACACCATATAAATACTTTATAAATAGTAGACTTCAATTTTCAAATATGAAATTTTCGCACACGATTTTTCTTGGGACCGCTTTTACAAAGGGGTTCTATAATTGTATGGTGACTCAAAAGAACTGTCCCGAGAGAAATCGTCCGCTGCAGTCATCTCCATGATTGTCGTCTGTTTTTTGCTCGTGATTTCTTGAGTTCAAATTAACATCTCAGATTTTCAACGTTGGTCGGTTCCAAAGTGCAGCGTGATTTTCACCACATTTCTTATGAACTTCTTTGATTCTTTCTACGGATTTGCATATCCCACTGCAACTCCAGTCGAATGATGCAATGCATACATTGCCTGTTTCCGCTTTCCACTCACATTCTACATAAAGTTGAAACTTTCATAGTCAAAATTTGACTTTGACTCGTAAAAGTCAAATGTCAATTCTCTTCTAAGTTATAACAAAATTGTAGTAGTGTATACCAGGAGGGGTCCCACAGCACATGTTTCGATCATCAATATGCTCAACGTCTAGACCAATAAACCAAGCGCCAAGTGATACATCTTCGTTCGCATACTTGTGTAGTATTTGCCTGCATCACTCAGTTTCGTTTAACACTATTATTCTTTGTTTATCATACAATTATCATCAAAACCAAGATTTATGTAATCAATATGCTAAACAAAATGACTATTATATATATGTGTGTGTGTGTGTGTGTGTGTTGTTTTCTTTTTTCGAATTTGTATGAAAGAACAAGATTTGAAGTCATTGACCGAACCGGAAAGACAAAAAAAAGCCAACGGATTCTTACTGATTGGTGGAGATATATGCTGCAAGTTCATGTGAAATAGCATAAATTTGTCCGGTTGCATGCCAAAAATATTTGTTTCCTTCCTCTCCGAATTTCCAGTATTCAGGTTCATGATATTTGACATTCCTACATAAAACAGCAAAAGTCAAGTATTTAGACTTTTGACTATCAGTCAAACATATTTATATAATTTCATCTTTTCAAATATTGCACTATTGATGAGAAACTACTTTTGAGAAAGAACAGGCCCAGATTTCATGCATCCAATGTAGACCCGCGGCTTTAACCGATGTCTGTCGAGAGTTGAAGCTAACATTCCTGCAAAATGACGATAACGGGCAGATCGATAAGTCATTTTTAAGTTAAAGTTTTTTTAAGGAAACCTGTATTAAAGTTTCAACTTTATATACCCAAATTAACATGAACGTCATCGTCCACTTTGACATAGAATTTTGCATCCCAATTAGCGTATGCAGTAGCGAAAAATGTTCTTGTTTTGGCGGTTAATCCATGATACCCTTCGACATGTTCCTGCGACGATGATAATATCAAATAACCGTAAGTGTGATCAAATATGAAATCAAGTGTGTATGATCTTACAAGCCTCAAAAGGTCCTTATGTTGTGAATCCTCGGAGTCGATGGCTCGGTCTAAAATGCTTTTAGATGTCACACTGCAAAATAACCAAAGACCATATTCTTTTTTTTTTGTAAACAAATCATCGGTTTTTTTCTGAAAACGAAAAGAGTTTTGCACCATTCATTTTAAAGAAATGAAAATGCGAATCACCTATGACCAATTATGAAACGGACGACAATGCCCTTTTCTTTCTCGAGCTGAATCAACTTTTCACCTAGTCATTGTTAAAACATTCACATATTAGTAGAGTCTAAACCCACAAAATATAGTTAGCAGTTACATAAATTGTGTTTCAAGTCATGCACTTTGAAACACACAAAAAGTTGATCAACAGTCACCAAAATGCATTTTTTTAGAGTTAATTACGTTTTTGGTCTCTATGGGTTGTTAAAAATAACCAAGACAGTACCAGTACTTTCACTTTTGTAACAATTACAGTCCACTCTCACTAACCCCATCCAATTATTCTATTAGTTTATTTGAAATGACCATAATGCCCCTGTTATTGAAATTATAACAAAAATAAATAATGAGTTAATTACATTTTTCGTCCCTGTGATTTGTTGAAAGAAACCATTAGAGTCCATTAGCTGGGTATTGGTGGGGCCCGTGAGTTTTCCCTATGGGGTTCTATGGTTACCAAAAAAAATGCATTTTTTGGAGCAAAAATTTGACTGCTGATATAAGTTTTTTTATTCGAGTACAAACGTTTAAGGACGAAAAGTACCCTAGGCATCCATGTTTCTCTAACCGAATCACGCCTTCTTCTGCTACTAAAAGCAGTGTTGATCCCGATGACCACAAACACTTTTTTCCTTCTTGTGTGCTCGAAAACCGTCTTGTTTGTTTGCAGGTTGCTATTGTTAACCTTCTCAGCTACACTTTGGACACCAGGGAGCTCCATTCGCAGCCTCGAAATCGAGTTTCCAAGTGACCTGATAGTACTCCAGTCATCCATTAAATGTGTAATGTGTTATATTTCTAAACAACAAAATAAGAAGATATTTGTAAATCCAAATCAACATCAATTAATTTTGTAATCGCAGGTCGAAAACTTCCCAAAATATGAGAACTGGTTGCAATTTTTATAGAGGTTGGCTAAACGAATCCGTTGCAGAATGCACCCCTTATTGATTTGACTAATTTTATTTATTTTTTTTGTTTAAAATGGCATATATGGCCCGTATAAGATGTAGCATACGAAGGTCGCCTCTATATGGTTCGTATAAGTAACATTCACCTTTTTATAAAGTCGGGTATCGGTTAGAAACTTAAACATCAAAAACCCAAATAACCTGATCGGATTAACACAAAACCCGATTAACCCGAACCACATCAAATCAACTTTTGGCATGTTATCAAGAGTTCATGAATACAAATTAACTTTCCAAATGGTGTGAGGGTTATAAGTATATATGTCCAAAGCTAAAGTCTAAACCACAATATAACCGAAGAACCCAAACCCAACGAACCCCATTGTGACATGGATCGGTATACACAAAAACCAAAAAAACCCAACCCAAAACCCGAATAATAAACCCGATCAACACCCCTATCAGTATAACGTTATACTGATTTGACAAGTGTACATTCAGTACAAATAGAGAAAGAGGTACGTTTAGCGCAACCCTTTTCATATTACGTAAAAAATGTAATGATAACAAATTATTTACCGGATCGCTTCATCAGATCTTTGAATCGCTCCCAATAAATCATTATCCTAAACCAAAATCACCAACATCACATCAAACAATAACATCTTTCAACAAACAATATATTTAAAAAAACAATTTTAAAATGCATGAACATGTTACCTTGTTTGTCAGGCAATCATGAGACACAATCTTGATCTCTTGTTCTCTCCTACGCATAACTGTTCCATCTAGATCAAGTGGGGCCCACACCCTACAAAATTAAAAAAAATAATAAAAAAAGTTATTTTTTTGGATCAAATGGAAGTGATAAAATGGAGATTATGAGTGATGGGTTGATGAGACCTGTTGGTGAAAAAGATGATAAATGTGAAGGTGAAGATGCTGAAAATGAGTATCCATTTTGGTGAAAATTTTCGTCCGCTGGATCTGTTGTTGTTGTTGTTGTTCATCTTGTTTAAAGTGAGATGATCAAGTGTGAGAAGTTTGTGATATTATTCATGATTATGGGTCAAGTAATATTTGAACCGAATGAGATCAATGTGTGGATCCTGCATGGTTACAAGGTGGCAAGAAAAAAAGACAATGGGTACTAACTAAGACCAATGAGGAAATATTTAAAAAAAAATGTTAATCGAACGGATCGTTTAAATTGAGCAAGTTGGTTGGTTTGGTCGGTTTAAGATTCAAACGGTTTGATTTTCGTGGGTTTAGTGATTTAATGTTTCGGTCTGGTTTGAGACTTGGAACCGCCCAATCGCCCATGTAACCTTTATCATTATATACATTTTTCTCTTTTTTGGAATATATAGTCGTATAAATGTGAAAGCAGTCTCTCTATTCCTACGGGGTAGAGGTAAGTCTGTCTACATCTTACTTTTCTCAGACCCTACCTTAGCTTTACTATTGGTTGGATTTACTGAGTATGATGATGATAGTCATATAAATGTATTATAAATTTATAACTATGAATCATGTTTATCATTACCGAATTTTAACTCAAGCTAATGGTTTTTAAAAAAAACATCTATTCGAACCACCAAAATTGAACCATATAACCGCCATGGGCCATGGGGCACTCGTCAGATCAATCACTTGAACCCACTCCACCAACAAATCAAGCTATGCACCTCATCTCCTTGAATCATGTGTTCACAAGATCAAAGGGGTTGAGAATCACGTGTTCACAAGATCAAAGGGGTTTAGTGTTCTAGCTCATCACTTCGCTTCCTCCTTCTAGACCATGATGATGAACCCGCAGTCACCTGAGCCAGTGTTTCACACAAACATGGTGAACCAGAGGCTCATCAGGGGAGTGCCTCGGGTGGCCTTAACAACACAAAATTTTCGTCAAAACCAGTGGAACCAAACAACAAACACCACACTATAGATAGATGCTTCAATCACCAGCATCTTGTTAGATTCATCAATATAATCAATCATTTTTAGCCGGAAACCTCGGCACCATGTATGTCAGAACCATTGGCGGACCATTGATTAACACCGGTGTAATCTAATGCGAGTAAAAGATTAAGTGTTGTATGGTATCTGAACTAGTTTTTACAACATAGTAATTTAATTGATTCATAACAGTTTAGATTTTACTTAATACAGTATCTTAGAAGTATTATATAAATTATCATATGGTATTATTTAAGAAAAATAACATCTATTTCTATACAATATACATACATGCAACGTAGATCAATGATCCGATAGTCTGACCGAATGTGGTTCACAATGTTGCCAACTTAACCTCATTTGATGACACATAGAAATCCAGATATAAATATTAACAAGTTAAAAACAAAGAAAAACATTTTAATAGCATATGCAGTCTGGGACCCGATCTGACGGTCACGAGAAGCTCCTCCATGTCTCAAACCTGGCCGGGAAAAAAAGCCGACGGTCCTAGCCCCTCTCCGTGGTCTGTCCGTTTACATGGACTTTGGCCATCTCTCACTTCCACTTCAGCTCACGGACCTCCCAAAAACCAGCGCTGCTGATGCTCTTATGTGGTAAAAAAATTTGATGTGGTGGCTCAGTAAAATATATGCAGAAGTAAAAATGAATCACCTACCTGTTCATGAGGCCAAACTTTAACATCAACAGGTAACAAATTGTAATAAAAACAATAAGAATCATCCCTAATGTTAATTGTTTTAAAGTGGAAACGGAATAAACGAGCCGAGGCCATCCAGATAGCAAGGCTAGGCTGTTCATAAACCGTTGAAACTGACCGGACTGTCCAAACTCCAAAGCGCAGCAAGTCGGCCAGTTTGGCTGGTTTAAGATCCAAAATATTTGGTTTTTGCGGTTTTAATCGTTCGGTTTGGAAAAGGAATGGCTTGTGTAAACCAAATACGTTCCAAACCGAACATACCGTTTAATATGAACCACTTTTATCATTTTTAAAGTTTAATTACAAACTAATGATTTAAAAAAAATCGACCAAAACCGAGCAATCTAAGAACCATAATTTGCTGTTTGGCCCAAAATTTTCGTCGAAACCAGCCGAACTGGACCGTGAACATCCCTACCAAAGAGTATTCGAATTTCACAAACCTACTAAATAGTTTTGTTCATTTTAGAAATAATACAATTTTTCCATTATAATTAAAACATTAATCATCATAAATTAAAACAAATGTATGCAAGACCTATTAAAAGACATCTCAGCAAGTACCATTTCTCTGCATGCATTTGACTTCTTGCAACTGCATCTGCACCAAAACTAAGAAAATGAAGTCATATAAGTATACAACCCTTGGTTTCAAAAAACGTGAGACGCTCCGAAACGTCTTCATCACCGCCTCAGTCACCTCGTGATTATCTAACTACTTTGAAGATACAAAACCATGTCGTTTTACATTCAAGATCCCAAGCTGCGCTTATCATTTCATCTTTTATAAGGTTTCAAATGGTAGTTTTCAAATTCCGAAGAAAAAGACACAAATTCATCATCAAGCTTCTTCTTCAATTTCCGCCATGTTCTTAACATATCAGCCTGTATCAACCCCCTGTATAACGTTTCAAACGTCACCTTTTGCGGCAAAATCCCCTTCTCAATCATTTCAACAAAATATCCACACGCGCCTTGCCACTTCTGCTGTTCACACAAATGATGAACCAACAAAGTGTACGAATCCAAATCCGGACCCGACCCGCTACCCTTCATATCATCCCAAATCTCCTTAACAAGATCGAACAGGTCCAGCTTTATAAACATCCCTAAAAGTATGTTATACGTGTGCGTATCGGGCATTAAAACGGAATCCTTTTTCATCCGTTTATACAATCTCAAAGCACTGTCAACATCTTTCCTACCCCTATACTCTTTAAAAAAACAGTTATACGTAGTCGCAGACGGTGTAATCCCGTTCTGCATCATTTCATCGAGCAACTTAAATGCATCGTCAACTCGACCACACGAACATAAACATTTAACAACCGACGTATATGACGCTAGTGACGGATGAATACCTCGGTCCTTCATCGTCTTTAATATCTCGAGGGTCCCATCGGGCTTATGCGCACGACTATAAACATGCAACAAAATCGAATAACTAGTCACATCCGGCTGAATCCCTCGTTCCGCCATTTCATCAAACACCTTACGTGCACGTTCAACCGTCCGTTCAAACCTTTCATCCGGATGCAAACTAACCCTCCTACACATCCCATTCAAAACCACATTATACGTAACCACATTCGGCTCAATCCCACTCGCCACCATCTCATTAAAAAACCGCTCCGCCATCTTCCCATTCTTAACCTTCCACCACCCGTTAATCAAAACCGTGTACATCTTCACATCCGGCTTAAACCGCCACCCTTTCCACTTATTAAACATCTCCGTCGCCACTTTCGGATACCCGTACTTACACAATGTATCAAACAGGTAATAAAAATCATCAATTTGTTGCTCCATTTGTTCCTGGTCAACATCATCATTGACTATAAAACAACCGATATCATCGAAAGCCCGAACCGCTTGTTTCGTTAATCCCGCGGAGACTAACCTACGGATCAACACATAAAAAGTGGTGAAATTAGGGTTTATACCTTTGTTATCCATTTCTGCGATTAATTTCCAACAGGTGTCGAATTGTTTAACTTTACCTAATATGTCGATCATGAGGGTGTAAGTGGAAGTGGTGTGAGTGTAATTGGGGTGAGTTTGGGCCCAACGGAAGAAGGAAAAGGCGATTTTGGAGGTGTGTTTGAGGCGAATTAGGGTTTGGTGAACGAGAAAGTGGGAGAGAGTGATGCCGTTGAGTTGGAGGGAGGATTCCATGGAGTGGAAAGGGTTATGGTGGTGGATTAGGAGTTGGGAGAGTCGATCGGCGTCTGGTGAGGGTTTGATTGTTGGGGTTAGGGTTAGGGTTTCGTTTGGGGAAGATGATGATGAACAGAGTGTACGGATTTGGGAGAAAGGGGAGATGATCCGGGAGCGGGTTAATCGCAGAGCCATTGTAAGTTTGTAACCTACCGGAGGAGATGATTCTCTGGCATATAAATAGCGTCTTTTACATCTATCATAAATCAAAAAAATGAGTGATGAAAGTGTGTGGATATTGTTGGGTCGGTACCGGTACACACACTAACTGTAGCTTTTGGTAACCAAAAAAATACTCTTATGTAACTACAACTTCGTTTTTACTGGATTATACGTCGTTATGTCAAGAAAACCATAAAAATGAATCTGGTGCTAGTAACGATTTTGTTCGGGTGGTTAAGAGCAAAAAAAAGTAAATATATTTGACTCGTGCAAATAAATTTATGATGAACTTTCATATAAAAATAAGGTAATTTGCAGTTTTACACCCTGAGATTCGGAGGAGTTGATACTCTTACCCCACTATCACTCACTCTATTTTCAAAATTTTGTTGTTTTACACCCCGACATTTCCTGATTGCATCAATCTTGGACCCTGTTGATATATGACATCACATTTATGTTAGTTGTGACGCGAAATGACATTTTTGCCCTTTCTTATTACGCCATGTTCTTTGTAACAACAAAACATTTTACACCCTGCAAACGGCGACAGTCGGAGTATGGGCAGAAACGACGAGTTCCTGGTAGGAAGTACGGGCAGCGACGTAGTCAGAAGTATGGGTAGCGACAGTCGTCGGAATTATGGCGACGATCGTAGCCTTTGACGGTAACTTTTAGGTTTTAACATCTTATGGTGTTAATGGATAAAGATTTGGAACGTGTACTGGTACTTCGAACGTCTAAAATTGATGCAATCACAAACGTCGAAGTGTAAAGCAGCAAAATTTTGAAAATAGGGGGTAAGAGAGTCAACGGCCCCAAACCTCCATGGGTAAAACTACAATTTACAATAAAAATAAAAACGTCAAAAGTATACTCGAAATTTCATGAAACGTATTTAAAGTAGAGAAGATAGAAAAACTTTTAGTTTTAGGAACAATATTCTTACGAATTACGAATAAATAACAATATATCATTTTAAATGACGCAAAACATATTTAAGTATCTTAAAAGCTTTTTCCTCTACCAATTTTGTATTCATATAACTCATGGTTTATGTATTTTTACATACTAAAAAGTAATAGTGATTAAAAGTATAAATGCAACTACAATTTTTCACTATCTACGTTAAAATGTTACTGCCATGAACATACTGTTATAATGCACTAAAAATGGCTTTATTTGTGATTTTTTCAGTACTTTAATATATTTTGGCTTTAAATCCGTAACCAAACTAACTGCTAACTTGATTATAATCAACAACAAAAGTCGCAGTATTATCCAATCTGGGATACAACCAAAATAACCAATTTCATGGAAACATCAAACATGAAAAGTCTTCTGTACAATGGAAAATGTATCAAAAAAATAGAATGGCTTAATGTTTTCAAAACATAGAGGATATGTTTCACAGTTTCACAACAGTTCCATGGTTTCATTCAAATATTAATCACCCTATTAAAATCATCACTTAAATCAATGGTTTCGATTTCACCGGTCTTCGACAAACGAAGCTTATTAAGCTCCAAATTCAACTCCGAGATCTGTTTTTGTATCTTCGCTCCATTGTCCCCTAACCTCGCCACCATTGCCTGAACCAGGTACACCAAACAGATAACTACAATACTAAATATTGAGTTAAATGCCATTTTAGTCCCTCTGGTTTGGGTCATTTTACTAATTTAGTCCAAAGGTTTGAAACGTTGCCAGTTTGGTCCACTAGGTTAACTTTATCCATTTTTTTCTTAACAAGAAGGACAATTCGGTCATTTTATATGGGCGAATTGCATTTCTAGTTAACATAATTACAAAAAAATGACCGAATTACCCTTCAAATTAACATAAAAATGGATGAAGTTAACCCAGTGGACTAAAATGGCAACATTTGAAACTATTTGGACTAAAATGGCAACGTTTCAAACCTTTGGACTAAACTGGCAAAATGACTTAAACCACAAGGACTAAAATGACATTTAACTCTTAAATATTTAACAACAAACTTTGAACAATTTTTCATCATAGTTAGATGATACCTTGTTTGCATAGATTTGAGATAAACGGTTGATCTGTTGTTTGATTTCTGATTCCGTTAATTTGTTGGAAATATTCGGGGAGTGATGTTTCTGTCGCACAACGTCCTTAGGATTGACTGCAAATTGAGCACTGCTAAAGAAGAAGATATATAATAATCAGATCACTATAAAACTATAAAAGTATTTAATCTAAAAGTATTGTGATTCTGAGAAGACATACGCGTCAACGTTTTGTTCATGTGAGGAACGCAAAGTTGAATGGCCCATATAAGTTGATTGCCTGATCCTACAAACCAATCAGAAAACAGCGTTAAAATGTGAAATGCCCAGAATGTCCTTGTAAGTTGAAAGAGGCTCACCTTGTTAGCTCTTCCTCGTCTACAGGTTGCACGGGAGCGGTTCTCGAGAAGAGCAAACTGTG
Organism: Scalesia atractyloides; assembly: GCA_947069175.1. Taxonomy (NCBI): domain Eukaryota; kingdom Viridiplantae; phylum Streptophyta; class Magnoliopsida; order Asterales; family Asteraceae; genus Scalesia; species Scalesia atractyloides. The sequence continues at coordinate 2,916,541 of CAMTDV010000018.1, read as the reverse complement.
GTGACTGATGCCGGCTATACCAAGAGAGTCTAAAAACTTTGTGTGGACTTTTAGAGATGTGTCCCTAAAAAAGATATAATACCACTAACTATGATATCAAGTGATAAAATGGTTATATAATTCGGAAAATAAATGTAGAAAAGAACGATCATTCTGCAGAAGATCCAAAACTAATCATTCAAATTAAAAGCTGAGAGTATACTTCAAATTAAAATTTTATAAAAAAGGAGTAAAGTGTCTGAGGTCTGGCCGTTTTTTGCAACTTTCGTTCAAAGTTTTTTTTTTGCATTTGGATCTAGAAGGTTTGAAATCTTGTCATGTTCATCTGGCTCAATAACTCCCTCCATTTTTCTCCGTTAAGTGTATTCCTGTCTTTTTTGCTAGCTTAACGGGCAATTCGGTCTTTTTCACTTGACGTAAAAGACCGAATGCCCCTGAAAAGACCAAATTGCCCTTTAAGCTGACAAACAAAATGGATTTACCTCAGTCTAAATGGAGAAAAGGACGGAGTAAACGAGTCGGATAAAAATGGCAAGATTTGAAACCTTTTGGGTCAATATATGGAATACAAACCTTTGAACGAAAGTCACAAAACTGGCCAAACCTCAGGGACGAAAATGGCATTTTACTTTAGAAAAAGTAATAACAATTGAATGGAATACATACATTGTGTGTTCACTATCGTGTTCTTCATGCAACTGTTGCTGAGTTAGAGATACATCAAAACCCTGCTTCGGGAGACTAAAAAGCTCCCTAAGATCCTGAGATAACAACCAAGAAATTCCATTTGTTTAATTAGTTAAATGAATGAACATGAACAGAGGCCGCGTTCATCGTTTATTTTTGCAAACGTTCGGTACGTGTTCGTTTATGTCCGTTTGTGTTCGATAGTTCATTAGTGTTTTATTTCAACAAATAAAAAATTAATAATTATCAGTGTATTATAAATTTATATGCTCGGTTCATGAACGCTTGTTTGTGTTTGTGTTCATAAACATTAGTTTTTGTTCGTTTGTGTTCAGGAACATTCGTTTTCGTTTGTTACCTGGAATTAACAAACGAACACGAAACGTTCATTTTCTTAATGAACGAACATGAACAGAATATTATGTTCGGTAAGTGTTCATGAACAGTTAGTGAACACGTATATTTTCTTAAAAACGAATACATGTCCATTCGATTCATTTGCAGCCCTAACCCACCCGTTTTTCCATCCCTGTGTAAAAATAACAATAATATCTAACTTTATAGTATTCACCTGTGCGCTGAAATAACGAATTTGCTCCTTTTGTTCTGTAGCACTTCTGAATAAACCCCCTTTGTATATCTGTCTTGTTAAACTTACAAAAGTCAGACGTAAAATACGAGAAACAAGAATATTGAAAACATATTATATTAAAACAAGGATAATGTTTGACCTGCTTTCTGTATATCTTTTCTTCCACAGTACCACAAGTCATTAAGCGGTATACAAGAACATCCTTCGTTTGTCCAATACGGTATGCACGATCCACACTTTGATTATCAGTGCTGCAAAATAGTTCAAAAGTAGAATTGTCACTGAATTTGATAAGATAAGATTCGTCGCGATCTAACTGAAAAGACATAAATGCCGTTTTCAACCTCGGGTTCCAAGCGGGATCAGCCACAATAACACGATCAGCCTTTGTAAGTGTAAGTCCAAGACCACCAACTTGAGATGTCAAAAGAAATATAGGTGGAGCTCCAACACCCTCTTGGAAATCCTGTTTGTTAAAAATTAAAATAATGTCATATTTATAAGGAAGAAAGTAAATTTAGGGTGTTACTAAAAGAGAAATACAAACGTTGACGATCTTTAATCTATCGCTAGCTTTGGTGGTACCATCAATCCGTAAGAACTTGTAGCCTTTAGCATTAATAGCGTCCTGAACACAAAGGAAGACCAAACGAAAATAGAAATATAATATCTGCCTGAACACAAAGGAAGACCAAACAAAAATAGAAATATAATATCTGCTTAACGATACAACAGATGTGGCATTTCAATTTATTTACTTATAGTAGTGTAAAAAAGATCAAAACAATTCAAAGCGAAAATCAGTAGCGTATAAAATTAAGTCAAAAGGGGTTAAAACAATTAAAGTTACCCAAAGTGAATGTTCAATACTACATGATTTTATTAAAATAGATTATTACTACTATTATAATTAGAGTAGAATGCCATTTTTGTCAGAGGTTTGCCCATTATTGCAACTTTCGTCCAAGTGTTTCTTTTTCCGCATCTGGATCAAAAAGGTTTGAAATCTTGCCATTTTCATCTAACTCGTTAACTCCATCCGTTTTTTCTATGTTAAGCAATGGATGGAGTTAACAAGTTGTATGAAAATGACTTAACCTTTTGGATTCGGATGTGGAAAAACAAACCTTTGGACGAAAGTCGCAAAAGTAGCCAAACCTCAGGGACGAAAAAATGTTAATAGTAATTAGTAACAGTTAAAACATTGCAGAAAAAGTGTTTCGGCCAAACAAGGTCTATTTTGGCTTCGGACACAACCCGCACGATTATTTAACAATGTTAATGACAACATTTTAAAACAAACCTGAATAAGATTAAGCATTTTGCGAGTCTGCGAAAAGATAAGAACATGATGACCTTCGGGAATCAGATTATCCTGTTACAGAAATCAAAAAAGAACTATCACACTTGCTGCTATAAAACACACACGTTTAGTAACTGCTCAAGATTAGATAGTTAGATCATATTCTAACCAGCAAAGATACAATAAACGAAATCTTGCATGAAAGAATGTCGTTATTTTCATGGATGTCGTATTTATCCGCCACATCTGCAATGTGCATTGCAAGTTTTTCTGCAACCCCGTGATCTTCCTGATTTAGATCCGATTCCATTCCTTCTAAAACGTCTTCAGCAGCTCGTTTTGTTAATAGAAGTGGATGATCACATATCTTTTTCAATATCTAACAGATTATGTAAAAGCAAACAAATTAAAATAGTAATAATGTGAGTCACATATAAGAATTTATGTATTTAACACAAATGAAATAAAACTGTAGGCATGTAAACGAACCGAACAAACACAAACATATAATCGAACACATTTTTTGTTTGTGTTTATTCATTAAGAAAATGGGCATGTCCGTGCTCGTTTTTGTCCGTTTGTTTAAATACCTAAACAAACAGTTCTTGAACATAAATGAACTTAAACAAACATAAAACAACACAAACGAAAATAAAAGACCAAACATAAACAGAAATTAAGTATTTTTTATTGTATGAAGCATTATATATATACGATAAGTTATATTGGAAAGCCAAATTATCAATTATTTATATGTATATAAGTAGTTAAAAAAACCTCTTTTATGTTTATATTTATATAATATAACCCCATATGTATTGATTAAAATATTACAAACATAAATAAACAAACACTTGTGTTCATGATCGTTCGTTTAATTAAATGAAAAAATAATTTCGTTCAAGTTTGTTCGTTTATTTAATAAGCAAACCTAGACGAACTTACCGCCAAACAAGTTCACGAACAGTTCATGAACATTCGGTTCGTTTACAGGCCTAAGTAAAAGATAAACCAACTACAATACCGTGATAGCAGCCAAAGGTGAGCCATCAAAGGCTGAAAGAACAATCTCACTTTTCAAAAAGGCTTCATACAGCTGACGCTGCATCCGAAAAAAGTTCAATCATATAAGCGATATGAAAGTTTATTATCCTTATAGTGGTCAGTAATTATAAACTTGTAAGTACCTGACAAGTGGATAATCTTAACCAAACAATAATCTCATTCTTTTTAGAAAGCTTGGCTGTGTTGGTATTACCGCCATCTTCACGAAACACTTCGTTTTTTAGGCGTCGAAGAAAATAGGGCTGAATGCAAGTTCTTAAATCCTGTTTGGAGTTAGAACAAAAGTAAATAAGCTTTACTAAAACTGCATTTGAGTTACTTATTATTATATCATTAGCGTATATTTGTTTTATGATGATTAAAACCTTGAATAAAAGAAAAGTAACTGTCAAAACCATGATTGGTAAACTATTAAAAACGACATTTCTTATAGACCCAGTCGTATCAAAAGATTATTGGCATAATCTTGGTTATAAAATGCGCGATGCGTTTTGATCCCAAAAGCCGATGCGCTCATCACATATGCGAGGCGTTTATTATTTAAGAAATTATTTGTAGATAATATTTTAACTTGTTAACTTTAAACAGAAAAGGTTTAAATATTAAAATAAATAAATAAAAATAGCTCTAGTATCCTCAAAGAAGTTCAATATAACCAAAATAAGTCTTGAACACTTATGTGTACAAGTAGTCTATCCAAAAGGTACAAGTAGTCTATGTAGGAACTCACTTAACAACTTCATCAGCTCATTGTAGCATATTGTACAATTTTACTAGTGGTCGATTTTCGAAAATGTGCGCATTTGGGCGCATCATGCGAGCGCATTATGCGATCCAGAACACATCATCCCGCTTCAAGTGATCTCATCAGCTCACTGTAACCATTATGCGCTCCTGATGTACGCATTTTAAAACCAAGGGCATAGTATCTATGAACCTTTAGGTTTTTGGTATACATATACTGCATAAAACCCAAAAAATATATTACCTGTGCAACAGCTGAACCAATGCGCTTATCTCTCTCCGATGCATTTTTGTCATTCCCACGAAGAATTGCTGATTCATATTTGTCTTTAAAACTGAAACAAAACACAAACGTAATGACAACAAATAAGAAAAAGAATGAGAAAGTAGTTACATGCAAGAAACATTCTCTGATTTAAAAATAAAACTTTAATAATATCTTACCATTTCTTATCACCCAAAAGCTCTGGACAACAGAAGTTAAACAAAGCCCAAAGTTCCTAAATTCGATAAGAAAAAGATCAATAACGGATTTTGATACAAACTATTGTGTGATATATAATCAGTTGATATGCATAACAGATGACATAATTATCAAGATGCATGCCTTAAGATTATTTTGCAGTGGAGTGCCACTAATTATTATACGATGAGCACAAGGTATCGCAAGCAAACTTTTAGCCCTTTGTGTACTAGGATTCTTAATGAGGTGACCCTGCATTTAGATGTTCAAACTTTAAAAAATAAATAAATTTGCAGTTCAAAAAAAATTAAACAAAATAATAAAATATATAAACCTCATCGAGAATCATGTAATCCCAGGTCACAGCATCATCCTCCATCTCATCGTAGTCTCCAGATAACGCTTTGACGTTATTGCGAACAATATCATAAGTAGTCAGAAGAACACCCTTATCCTACAAAACAAATAAAAAACCATAATTATAACACAGGTGTGCATACTAAATACTAGTAGAAATTATAAACCTTCTTTATGTCATAGATTACCTGGAGTACATACTGGAGTTCATACTGTCGAGCTTTTGAACATGTCCCAAAGAATCTGTAACGTTAAGGAAGAAATTAACGGTCTCAAATTCGCACACCTATAACTATAAGTTTATGACGTTACAAAAATTACCACCAGTTATTCAAACAAACTCACTCTCTTGTGATCCTTGAAAGATTAACGACACCTAGCTCTTTCATCCAATGGGGTAACAATGTCTTGGGCGCAACAACCAATACGCGTTTTATCAACTTTGAGTGAAATAACCCCGCTAAAAAGCCACATATCTGAAATTACATAAAACATTGAACTCATTGTACTTTTTTAAGTTTAAACATAAAGATGATAAAAGTGCATACCTGCATAGTCTTTCCAAGGCCCATGTCGTCACCCAAAATACCACCCTTGCCTTTACAATGAAGAGACCAAAGCCATTTCAAACCTTCGCGTTGATGCGGGTATAACATGTTTGCAATCTTACTAGGTAACGAAAAATTGAATTTAGGGTTACTTAGAGAAAATGGTACTTCATCTCGTGAAGTAGAGTCATTTGATTCGTTAGTCAGCGTGTAAACGGTGCTGGAATCATCATGCCTACCCTCCACCTTTGGAACAAACTTTTGTCCACTCGTAACAACACAATCGTCATCATCGTCATCATCAACCTTGACATTCTTGCTTTTCTGAAGATGAACAGAACTTTCAGTAGCTACAGCTTTTCTTACGTGATTCTTTACGCATCCAGTGTTAATATTTTCTTTTCTAGTAACAGCTGCCTTCGGTAATGAATCATATCGATTTGATGCAGAGGAAAATGATGTTTTTTCAACATCCATGCGTTCAGAGACTTTAACCGGCTTGTGTTCATTGAAACTCTCTTTTGTAAACGAATCAGAGGAGGTTGAAATTTGCTTGGCAGGGCGTTTTCCCTTCTCGATTGATAAAAACTCGAACTTTGAGCTTAAGTTGCTGAGAATGTCTCGAATTTCATCACCACCGTCGAATTTGTTCCCAGTGTTCTTTGCAGGACTAGGTGAGTCAAAGTCAGCAACAGCAGCTGAGAATTCAGACTCGACATCATGAAATCTATCATCTTCCTCATCGTCATCGTTCACCACTACTTTGCAGAGCCTCCTTCGTCCATGAATTTTCACTTTTTGATGTCGGTCCCCTGATGATCACAAATAGATACCTTTTTAACAAACTCCAAAACATAATACTCGTACGTTAACATGATAGGGTATATAACAAAAATGAAATACCTTGCTGAGAATCGACGTCATCCACAATGGAACTAACAGGTTCACCAAAAGATTCCCTACTTTCAACTTGCTTAACACTTTTGAATTCATCTTCATTCGTAACTTTTGACATGACCTTCTCTGCTTCATCTTAAGCACCAACAATATTAACATAAGACGTAAAACCGCATCAGCAACAAATACAGAATGTACAAGTATTGTTTTCTAAATCACATAAATCTCTTTGGTTTACAAAAACATAAAGCAAAACCAGTACATCAACTAAATACATAATTAAATAAATTCGAAGCGACTAGTACCGGAAGATGAGTAATCTAGACCGTTGATCGCAGATTTGTCAATACACGCACTCTCTTCACAATCATCAAACAGTTCAGATGACGAAACCTTTTCCTCATTCGTAACATTTTCTAGACTTTTTGCTGCTACATTTCAGGTCAAATATCAAATTAGGGTTTATCAATTGTCAAACACACACACACACAAAAAACATGTCAAATTAGAATTATCAATAAACTCACTCTCTTCACCATCATCAAACCGCTTAACAGGCGAAACTTTTTCTTCAGTCGATACATTATCTAGACCTTTTGCTGCTACATTATAGTTCAGACATCAAATTAGGGTTTATCAGTTATCAAACGCACACACAATAACATGTCAAATGACATTAAAGTTTAACAATAAACTCACTCTCTTCAGCACCACCAGACCGTTCAACATACAGAACTTTCTCCCCATCCGTATCATTTTCTAGGGTTTTAGCTGCTAAATTCCAGTTCAAACATCAAACTAAAGTTTAGCACACACACTAAAAAAAACAGGCTAAGTAAAGGACCGATAATTGAGATATCGGTTATTGCAGTGTGATATCAATAATTTTAATATCATGCTAAATTTATATATATAGAAATTGAACACTAACAAGTAACAAGTCAGTATATTCTCCTACTATTAACAGATTAACTTTTGCAACTCGCAAAACACTAACAATTGTAGCAAGTAGGAACTAACTTAAGACTTAAAACACTAACATTTAACAGTAACAACTAACAACAAGACTTAAAACACTTATAGCAACAATAAAAAGAAAGACGAATGGTAGAACTAAGAGGAAAGGTACTAATATATAGGTCAAATATCAGTCCAACACCGTCGATATTATCGGTACTGATATTCTGACCGATATTTCGCACTAACATCTCGGCAGAGGCCGATATATCACTGATATATCGGGATATTAACTACATAGAAACCAGGTATAAGATCGGTACCTTACCGGTACCGATTATAATCGGTATACCTAAAAATATCAAAAACTCAGTAGTACCGAAACCGAAAACCCTAACAATAATACCGGTAGTCCAGTACCGATTTTGTTCTGTCGTATCGGTTACGAAAACACCTACATATACAGATTAACAAATACTTCCAGATAAATATCTAAAAAACTTACAACAAGGAGAATCGGAATCGGAATCGGAATCGAAATCGATATCGATATCAAACGAAGGTCCGTCGTACTCCTGCTGCCGGTGTTCTGGATTCTTCATTTCTAGATCAAAACAAAATCAAGCAGTGGATAGATAAAATTATGAATATGAATTTGAATAAGTGAAAATGGAGTACCGGAAAGGAAACCGTAAGCAGCAGATGATGATTTGGAATGAGAGGCGGTGAGGAAGCGATTGTGGAGCTGCTGGTTTAAACTCATGGCTTTCTGCTTCTTCGATGATTCGTCTTCCATATCGCACACACTCTGTATCGATCTGTGTGTGAAATTCTCCCGCTTTGGATTGATTTTGAATTTGATCGCTCAGATTACTTGGATTTAAACTAGAGTTTTTAGGCTTTTTGAATTTAACTTTTTTTATTTTTTGGTTAAAACCGAGTTTAATAATAAAATATGTGACACGGTATGGGGGGAAAACGATATCAAGGAATTGGGGGATGTGGCAATAGTATATGTTTGTTGATGATACCTCGGAGTGTTTATCGGGCTTTTTCTATGGTTTCTGGTTTATTGGTTGGGTTGTTTAGGTTTTTGTCTAGGAAAAGATTGACCTGATAATCGACTCATAAACTCATTTACGCTCTGTTTTCGAGTTTCATTTAACGAGAGAAAATAAGAGATTTGAAAGAAAATAATTTTTAGTTGTTTTCCAGAGTTTCATTAAAGGAGAGAAAACTAAATATTTTTTTGCCTAAAATTAGTCTTTCCAATTTGGAAAGACATGGAGAGAAAAGAAAAGAAAATGACTTTTCTCTCCTTAACTTAACTCGGGAACACAGTTTAAAGTTCGAGTTAGTCGAGTTTGAGTTATTCGGGTTCGGGTTGCTCGGTTTTCAGATTTAGATGTAAAATGAAAAATAAATGTTTTTTATAGAATATCATCAAAATTCATATTACTACTTTCAAAATATTATCAAAGTTCAAAAAATACTATTATAATATTTAAAAGTCTCAAAACTTAATGTTTCATATATTAAAAACTCCAAAATAAAACAGTTCTATAAGAAAAGACAATAAATGTTCTTGTTTTTTTCGGGTTTCGGGTTTATCGGGTCGGGTTGTTTGGGTTTTTTTGTGGGGAAAAGTGACCTGATAACCGAACCATTTAAAGTTCAGGTTGGTCGGGTTCGGGTTTTTCGGCCATTCGCTAATTCGGATTTGAGTGGCTTTGAATTCGGGTCGAGTTTTAGGTTTTGGATAAAAACGAACAGGCTAGTTATACCTATGGAAGCTTTTAAAAGTGATTGGGGGATGGATGAGATGGAAAAAAAAAAGATAGATACATTATTTCGGGTTTGAAAAGATAGGATGTAAAAGTGAGAGAGTTGTGAGATAGGTGGGATGAAAAAGATGGATATACTGTGACCTTACAGCTTACGCTTTCAAAATGTTTAGTGATGTGTTACTATTGTTAGTTTTTTGTAGCTTAAGATGTTTACATAATACTTTGTGGTTATATTTAAAATTCAAGTCTAATATTATGGGTGGCAATCATGACTCATTATTTAAAGGATAGGTTGATTTGGTAGACATAAATTGTATATGGGTCAACTTGGGTCATTTCAAATTAATCTAACGGGTGAATTTAAATTTACTAAAATTAATCGAGTAAAAACGGGTTGTTATCATAAAACTTGTATGCTTAAAAAAGAGTCCAAAATGGGTTAGTACCACACATGACCCTCAGTGGTGGTGTTTTGTGAAGTGATGGTGGTGACGACGAAGGTGCATGTAGAAGAGGTCCTAGTGATAGTAGTTGCAACAATGATGGTGGCCGCGAGGCTGACCTACCCTTTGATGTGGGGGTTTGGAGTGAATACTACCAGAAAAGAAGTCGTAAGCAGGAGATTTGAATGAGAAGATGGAAGGAAATGATTTAAACGCATCCCCTTCTTCGGTGATCCATTAGTCCTTTGGATTCAATTGCTCACATACTTGTAATTTAACTAGAGTTTGGAGCCTTTTGAATTTTTAATTTTATTTACATTTTTTAGTTAAAACCTGAATTTAATAATAATTGTGCCTTCAAAATGTGTATGCGACCATAGTTTTAGATGACTTGTATAAAACTTGTTTACTTGGAAAATGGTCCAGAATGGGTTAGTACCACACTTGACCACCATTGGAGACATTGGCGGCGTTTGTGAAGTAAGATAGCTTGCAACCAGTGGTGGCATTAGCGGCGTTTGTGAAGTGCCATTAGTGCACATCCGCAACTTTAACACATAGCCTTAATGTTACATACAAAAAATTGGCAATCAAGCTTAATGAACAAGAAAGAAGAAGAAGAAGAAGAAGAAGAAGGGAGATAATTCTCAGTTAATTCGTTAGTTTTATTACCGATGATCTCATCGTTTAAACATGATCAATACAAAGTGACTAGTTACACATACAACCCTCTCATTATGTTTTTATTACAATTACAATTGACCCATCTACTATTCAAAACCTAACATTTAATATTGTGCTTTCTTGCATTCTTTCTTGCATGTGGTTTGGGTATACTGATGTGGTTGACACATGGCAATAAATTGCATGTGGACAAAGTTCCCACTACGCATGGTCTTATGCCTTCATCAAAATACGAAACTCACTAAACTTGCGTACGTTACCACCTTCAATCCAATAGAATCGACAATTGTAAAGGGTTGTCGCCCTGAAGTTCATACGAAATTTCCAAGAAGTGAAATCTCCTGGTTTAAGTACTACACCTTCACTTCGCGATCATCACAACCAACAACATTAGTTGAAACATTTAGTGAAGGTAATTCTATACGGCTCAAACATTTTGCTTGAAGGTGAAGTATTAGCTTTCAGAACACTAGAGAGATGTAACAATATATATATATATATATATATATATTATATATGAACAAGATTTTCGTAATATACTCATGTTCATTGTCTAAACATGATGTGATTGTGGGTACATGTAGAAGGGGTTGGCAATTGATAATTTTAAAGATTAATTGGTTTATAATGAACAAGACAAAGTATCAACTATACGATATTAGGGTATATAAATATCTTTCGTTATGGCGAAAATGAATTGTATAATATAATATCATTACCATTGGAGTAATTGCCAACCTAAAACACATTATATACTAATGTCAAATATAAACAAACTTAAAATACTAACATTGGATGTATGTTTCTCAATAAATTCATTTATTATATATTTTCTCTAACTTAAAAATTAATTACATTTTCCCCTGTGGTAAACAATGCAATTGACTTTTACATATACACGTTTTAGAAGAAGGAAATATTTAATTGACTTTTTAAGTCGTGGAAATATGTAATTAATGATTTCAGCAAGAGGAAATATATGAACCTATATTTAATGTCACCTACCCTTTGAACATATTATTATGTATCAGTGTTAATTTGCTTTGAAATATTAGAATCAATTTACTATAAATTTTAACCTGTAGTTTGGATTAATTTAACAAATATTATCTTATCATTTTTATTTAAAACAATACATATACACCATCATTAAATGAAAGCTAGGTGCATGAATATGTAACTTTATGGTAAATAAAATTTCTTTTTATATGTTAACTTTAACAGTTAATTATGTAATAAATATGTGTTTGGTGAGCATAGGGGTGGACCGAATTAGAAGTTTAAGCTCAGTTTTTTTTTCTAGCTTCTTTTAAAAATTTGCATATTAGTTGTGATTTGTATATAGTTAACTGGAAGTCAACCCATAAGTTGATTGATTTATAAATTCTTTTAAGAAAGTCTTCTACTTTTCGACAAAAATATCAGTGTTAGTATGTTTCTAGGTAACCAGTAGTAAGCAGTAGCGGATCTAGAAAATCTTTATAGGGCAATATTTCAAAAAAAAAGGGTAACGAAATCTAAAAAACGGCAAAAAAATTTTAAATTACACTACCGTCGGAGCGTCAAGGGGCAATGATCCGCCCCTGGTAGTAAGTTATATAACAACTAAGATAATATTAGAAAGGAACATTTGATAGAACACCATGATCATTTTAACCATATCTTATAAAAGGTTAACAGATTTTATTACAATGAAAAAAAAATTATAGCTAGATAGTCAAATATCGTTCCACCCATACTCCTTCCAATAGTAAGTTGGAAAAGCAGCATCCCTAATGGAAAAATAAAAACCATCTTTAGCAACATACCAATAATATCTATTCATCGAAAACCCGTGTGGGTAAAAGTTGTAGATGTCTTTATCGAAAACAGGAAATTCGTCAAACTTACGAACGTTACCACCTTCAAACCAATAGAACCGACAACCATAACTGTTGGTCCCAAGAAAATTCGTACGAAATTTCCAAGAAGTAAACTCGCCGGGTTTGAGTACTTCACTTCCACGATCGTCGCATCCCACCGCAACATTTGGAACATCTTTGTTGGTGATTGTGATTCTAAATAGTTCAAATGATTTGCTTGAAGGTGGGGTGTTGGCTTTTAGAATATTAGTAAGATGGAACCAAAGGAAAATGCAAACAGAAAGTTTTAGTAAGGAACTCATGGTTGAAAGTATATCATCTTAATATGCTCTCATTGTATATATAGGAGGTGGTTCTAATACAATACATGTAGAATACAACAAAATATATGGTGTAACTATTGTAACTATGGAATGGTGGAAACAACACAATCATTATGGTGAGATAACACAGTTTCCATACAATAAGTTATAAGTTTAATAAAAATGTCATTTATGATTTACTTCCACACACAAATTCTTGCCAAAAAAATTAATATGTATATACATATTAAATAAAAATATTAATGAAATTGTTATTTTTTTGCGCATGTGGTTTATACTAAATTACTATAATTTAAAATTTTAAAAAGTCTTGTAAGAAACAACATAATCATTAACAAACTATAAATAAACAACATTTGTATGTAGAGGTTTATACCTCATGCTTAGGTGGTTTTAAAAAAAAATGATGTTTTATTTTTAACCCAAAGCTATTTGTTTTTCTACTTATAACACAAAAAAAATTCATCTCTTACAATTTAACCTTACAACTTTTGTACATTCAACTTTGGTTCCCACACTTTTTCATATTTCTCGGATTTTTCGTTTTAAATTTTGCGAGTTAACACGGCGTGTGTGTGTGGTTCAACGTTTTAACATTTTGTTTTACGCTTTGTACTAGATTTTGCGAGTTAACACGACTCAACGTGCGTGGTGGTTCAATGTTTTTACGTCGTCTATCTTTTCCTCGTTTGACAGGTTCGTTACAACACGCGGGGTCCTAAATCGACTTAATTATTATTTTCTATGTTTTACGTTGCAGTCTAATTTCTTTACATTAATACACCGTAACTTTAGTATTGGTTTTCACTGGCAGTGGTATGACATTGGTACTATTCGGCACTGTTTTATGCCCCTGCCGCATTGTGGCGGGTGATAAATCTAGTTATAGTGAAATAACACAGTTTCCTTACAATAAATAATATTTTTTTTAAAAATGTGATTTATGATTTACTTCTACAGACAAATTCTTGCCCAAAAAAATCTTGTATGTATATACATATTAAATAAATATATAGGGTAAATTGTTACTTTTGTCCCTCTACTTTATATCAAATTGCTATAACTTACATATTTGAAAACTCTTGCAATAAAGCACACTCAAATTTCAGTTCATTGTGATTTTAGTCCACTTGACTAACACCCATCATCATTCTCTTTAAAACCACTAGTAGTGGGATTTTTTGGTTTTTTTTTTCCCAAGAAAAAGCACCATAATGCCACCCCACCGCCCCCATGGGTGTTTTTCAAGAAAAAATAGGTTGGGGCGTTCCAAATTAAACGCCGGGTCGAGATATGTTGGGCCAATCATGTCGTTGCCAACTCAGTTTTTAATTAAAAAACAAAAAAATGGGTAATCATTTGATGTGACATTATACCACTACACCAATTTTAAACAAATGTCCCATAAGACCATGGTAGTGGGAGGGTAAAACAAAGTCCGCACACTTGGACGTTTTGCGCCATGTGACAGTCAAGTCAGCAAGGGTAAAACAAAGCCCCCACCCTTAGCATTATTTTATAATGGATGTAGTGGTAAATGGGGTGTAAGGTAAGTATGCATATAAAAGTTAAATAAAAAATAATCTATCCAAGCATATTTAAAGTTGCTAATATTGGCAACAAGTCGTTGGCCAAAAGAAAACAAGGAGGGGCGTGGAAAAAGGACGCCACATACAATTTTTTTTTTGTTGAAAAAAACGCCCAAGGGGCGGTTTTGGGATGTGTTTAGGCGTTTTTTTGAAAAAAAAAAAGCCACCCTCACTATAGGTGGTTTAATGCTCATTACTGACTAGATCACCACATCACGAATCATACCCAAAGATGAGGCATTATCTTTCTTCACCACACATGATCTAAATGATTGTCACATGATATGATGGGTGAACCTTTTTTCATAAGATATCTACACAACTGTATTTTCACACCTATAAGGACCAAAACAACTTTATTTAGTCAATCCCTTAATGTAAAATATTTACAACTTTTATTTCTTTCAATTTTGATAATTTAACTAAATAATCATAAACTATTACCTGAACTATATTGTTATCCATCTTTACTTGTCGTAAAATAATGCTCCAAACTTGAATAATCACGGCACATTAACAATTCTATAAAAGGTATTGTAAACATTATTGTGAACCATCAATGGCATTATATAAGAAAATTATTTGCTATATCTTGAAGTTTTGGGTGAACCTTTTTTTTCATAAGATGCACTCCAAATTGAAAACAATAAAATGTTACTCATGTTAGAATAGTGTGTTAATTTAGAGGAGAATACAATAAAATGTTAATCATGTTTTATATTTTGCAAACACAAGGACGCAGAGTGCAACAAAAAAGTTTGAGGGTTCCGTCATCAAACGATAGAAAGGTAAATTACACTTTACTAAAAATATATATATAATAAAGTATATATAACTTATTTGATAACTTAAACAAATACAAATTAAATTACTTTGATCATTGCACAAAATAAAATGAAAAAACTCACCTTATGTTTGAAATAGAAATTAAATTAGTTTGATCATTGCACAAAATATAAAAAAAAAACTCACTTTATGTGTGAAAATATAAATTTCAAAAACTAATTTGTGTTGTAATAAAAAGAGACAATTAATTAATAGTCATATAAATTTCAAAAACTAATTTGTGTTGTAATAAAAAAGAGACAATTAATTAATAGTCATTTAATGGCGAAAATGTACATTATAATTTTTGTTCCCTTTAGAGTTATTATGATATTATGGCTCATTATATACTTTTGTTAAGGGTAAACTTAAAACAAAACAAAAAAAGGTAAATTATAAATTATGTCCTTTATCTATATATTCTATTGTATGTTACGTCTTTATTGTTACTAACAATAAGTAGTCACGCTAGACATCCTTAATATAATCGGTTTGTTACAATTACGTCCTTTACACTAACGTTGAGCTTTTCAGTTTCACAATTTATACTATAAATAATATACGTCGTTAACGCATTAGATCTTTTATTTAGTTTATTTTTTCTATAATTACTTGCATTCGTTACCTATTTAAACGAAGTTGAATACACATTAGTGTTTTATACATTTTCATGAAAAAGAAGCTTTTATTTAAGTTTGATATCATAAACTATAACGAGTAGCCTTGTGAAAGTCTTTTTTGAAAGAAAAGCGTACAATTTCGACCCTTTAATCCAGGAATAAATCACATTATTGGGATTCCTTTTTCTCAAAACCCCTTCTCAAAAAGAATAAGTAAGAAATTATTACTAACTTATCCTTTTTGAAGGCATAAAAAGACATAAAAGTCCTTTTCAAAGGGTGTTTGGAATTTCTTTTAAGCATAAAAGTCTTTTTCAAAGGGTGTTTGGATTCAAAAGTCCTTCTAATAAGTTAATAAGACAAAAGTAGCTCCAAAAGTCCTTTTGAGAAGGAATCCCAAACACCCGCTAATTGTTAGAGGACCACGCAAGATATTAGGATCTAATGGAGAAGCCTATTGAATTATTTCACCTTAACTCTTAACTGTTCACTAAATTCTAAATAGATAAGCAACGTTCACATTTTTAAACCAATCAATCATATGTTTCATTTATATATATATATAACTAGCAGTAAAAGAACATGATATTAATATACTGAATCAATCTTCACACTTTAAAATGAGGAGCCCAATCCAATTTCGCCTGGTTAAAAAGCCATTTCCAAGTATGAGAAGAGAAAAAAACACCTAAAAACACATGGTCCACATTATCATTGGCGTTGTCGCAGAAAGGAGGGCCTGAAAGCGGCGTCAATATGCCACGCGAACGCAGATTAATAGCTAGTGGAATATGGTTACAACTTAGGCCTTGTGTAGTGGGGCGTTTTACAAGGGGGAGAAGCCCCAAAACGCCTCAAAGCGCCCCCAACACCATTACGGGGGCGTTTTGGGGTAAAAAAAATTGATGGGCGTGCTGTACAAACCGGCGTTGCCCAATTCCCTCCAGTCACACACATATATATACATACATATATATTTATAATTTTAAGGGGTTATTAATTAATTGGGTAATGATGAGGTAGGGACGTTTTGACTACGGCATCTAATGTCAAAACGCCCCAAAACGCTCCATGTTAACGTGGCACGACATGTGTCAGACAACGCTCCTTCAGGGGCGTTTTGACTACACATGGCCTTACAAATCATTCTCCACACAAAGCAATGGACCTTGATTGGCACCCCATTATTCCATTTAAAATCGATATTTAAGTTATCACCCAAAGTATTGATCATAATAGTTCTCATCCCCTTGACCGAGAAAATGCCCGTAGAGTTTGGACCAAATTGAACCATCACTTTTGTTTTAGAAAGCGAACCGTTTATATAATGCCTCAAATCATCAACCTAAACGTAAATATTGGTTTTGGAATTAATGTGTTAGTATGTAAGGTAAAGACATTGGAGTACTTACGTAACATCCTGGTTTTTCAGCATCAAAAACGGGTTTGGGTAACGAGTTATCATTAACAAGCTTTAAGAAAGAAAAAGTGTGTAATGTTTTATATATGTTTGTAAAACTAGAACTAGTTCAATGTAACTGACTTTTGTATGAACATCAGTTTAGTGTAGGTATGCAAAGACATATATTGTGATTCAAATGTTTTAGTTTCTGTTGCCGACAATATAATTAAATTTAAGTTTAGGATCTGCATGTTTTTTAGTAAATCCAATACGTGAGGTTTTCTGAAGTCGGGACCTTACAAGTTAAGAGTGGCATGTCAATGGTTTAAACCTTGGTGACATCGATAAAGGTACTTATGTAATTGTTTGTGATGTGCTTGGCTATCACGATTTTAGGGTGTGCTTGTTTATAATGAAGTTTACCTTTAAAAAAATACTAACTTTATATTTGTTGGTGATAAATAAAACTACCCCTTCAAAAAAAAGGTATTTATATTTATTTACTAATTTATTTTTTTCTATTTATTCATGCCATTTCCCACTAAGTGATTTATATGAATCATTATTTTTTCTTTTATGGGTTTCTCCCTTTATATTTGTTGGTGATAAATAAAACTACCCTTCAAAGAAAGGTATTTATATTTATTTACTAATTTATTTTTTTCTATTTATTCAGGCCATTTCCCGCTAAGTGATTTATATGAATCATTATTTTTTCTTTTATGGGTTTCTCCCTTTATATTTGTTGGTGATAAATAAAACTACCCCTTCAAAAAAAGGTATTTATATTTATTTACTAATTTATTTTTTTCTATTTATTCATGCCATTTCCCGCTAAGGTTTATATGAATTATTATTTTTTCTTTTATGGGTTTCTCCCGTATTCATATAATTTCAATGATTTAACCACAATAAGTGCATCAATTACTATCTTTACTCAACGTTTATATTTATTGATTAATTAATACATGTCATGTCTTTTTAAAACATTAACGTCATTAAATTTTGATATTATTTATTATCAAATAGTTAAATTTTATGAATATTTGTTTTTAGTGAAAGTAAAAATAGTTATATATATATATATATAGATAAAGTATATCGTACAAAATAACTTAACGTACGAACTGTACACGATACCATTTTCGTATGTTATAAAACAACATTGATGAAATCGCATGTTGGAAGTTTTTGATGAAATCGCATGTTGTAAAAAACAATCAATTTCGCATGTTGATTTAGGCAGCAAAATCGCATGTTGTATTTTTGAAATCACCAAAATCGCATGTTGAAAATAAAATCGCGTACCATCGTACGTTAAGCACAATTGTACGTTAACCTACCCCTATATATATATATATAACACAGCAATACAAACAAAAACTTAATGTCGTAAAAATGATTGCAAAATTAACATGAAAATGTGTTTGATATTTTTATTTTTATTATCAATAAATAATGTTTGAAATATTTTTAATGAATCTTTTATAAATTTATAACAACAAAAACTATAAAGTTACATGAGTTACAGTTTTATTAAAATATAACATATTTATGATGAGAATTTGACGTTAAAACGTCAGAAAGATAGTATTGTTTAATTTGGTTTTATTGTTAATCTAAAATTTATTACTATTTAATAGCAGCATCATAAAGTATTAAAAATAGTGTTGTTAAATTAAACCAGAAATCATATTTTTTGTGATTTAGAACTAATTGTTTTTATATAAAAATCATCATTTAAGTATTTAATTATTTTTTTAGTTTTTTTACAGGTCAAACCTCATCAAATTGAACTACATTTTAGTTGGTTTATTATAGGTACTTTTTTTTTCAAAACTAACTAACATCGTAGAGTAGGGTATAAATAGAATAACCATTTTTTTTTCTTCAGATTTTGCATGTAAAGAGTAAAATACTTTGTCTCCCCATTTAATAGCCTGTCTGCTAAAATAGTATTAATGGCAAACTGAGTTAAACTAAAAATATAAATTATATTTCCATTATAATCAAACATAATAAATTCAGTTTCTTATTGACCTGGTTTCTATGTTAATATATAGAAGTTTTGTCGTTCAAGAAAAAAACAAAATAAACGATTTAAATTGAAAAAAAAAAACGATTTTTATAAAGAAGGCACACTACGATTTATATTTTCCCGAAAATTTTGGGTTTATTTTTGGGAAATCAATAGTACTTTGATATTATAAAAAAAGTTTATAAAATGTGTGTCATATACAAAGTAGTTTAAGGTAAACCAACTTTCTCTAATGTCTATTTCAAGTAATCATTTTTTTCCAAACAGAAACAAAGAGCCAAACGTTCAAATATTCTGATTAATTTTTTTAGCGGTAAATTTGGATCACTGACGGACCACTGGGGTATCATCGTGCCATCAACAACGGAACCACCGATCATATCCATCTCCACTAAGCAATAATGCCTATACACCAATTCCGGATGAAACCCAATATGAGAAAAACACTCTTTTTGAGAATCGAACCCAGAACCACATGATCTCTAAATCTTATCTCACATCTAAGATGACACTAGACTATATTGCTATGGGCAAATAATATGATTAAATGCAACTGGTAACAGGTTAAAATGATGACAAGGTGTGTATAATATCAGATTTATGTTGTGAAATGAGTACTTGTCCGGGTTGAATATTCTGAATTATTAACATAATCAAATTAAAAAAATCAGATATTATAAACTTATTTGTATTTTTAGTTGTATTTCTACTATATCCGTAATTGATGTAATATGTTACGTTGTATTTGTTTTATTTATAATTAGTGTAATTTAAAATGTTCTAACCCGTGAAGTTCACAGATGATAACCTAGTAGGTTTATAAATAGCAACGAGTAAGTTATATGACAACTAAGACAAATGGAACACAATAATCTTTATAACAAATTGATGGATTTTATTACAATCAAAAAGAAGAATGACAACTAAATAGTCTACATATCTTTCCAGTCATGCTTCAAACTCCAAAGGGAACCTGGAAAACTAACGTTGTTATTGGAATAGTAAAAACCATTTTGAGAGACATACCAATAACATCTATTCATTGAAAGTCCATTCATGCATAATTCGTAGATCTCGTCATCAAAAGCGTTAAATTCGCTAAACTTATGAATATTAGCACCTTCAATCCAAAAGAACCGACAACCATAACAATTTGAATCTAAAAAGTTCATACGAAATTTCCAAGAGGTCCAGTCTCCCGGTTTAAGTACTTCGCCTCCAAGATCATCACATCTCATCATAACAGTCGGAACATCTTTATCAGTGATGGTGATTCTAAATGGTTCAAATGTTTTGCTTGAAGGTGGGGTGTTGGCTTTCAGAAGGTTACAAAGATGGAACCAAAGGAAAATGCAAACAAAAAGTTTTGGTAAAAACTCATGGTTCAAAGTATGTTTATTGTCTCAGCAATCTCTCCACTATATATAGGGGTGGTTTGTTTGCCTAAGAGGCAATGAGAACGTATCACGTGTATGTGAATGGTTTAATGGACCAGGGGTATTTACGTCTATTTACGCACATAAAATAACACAATAGATGGTATAACTATGTTTGTTTGCTATTTAAATTTGTGTTGTTATATCTTATAACTATGTTATGATAATGGTATAACCACGTAGTTATAAATTATAATGGCAAAACAATACGTATATTTGTAAACCAACATTATAACGTTAAACACCAAAGTCATAATGGTAAAACAAAATAGTTTTCACACAATAGATTACATTTTTTCTAAAAACATCACTTAAATATATATATATATATATATATGTGTGTGTGTGAACTTCTACAAGTTGTGAGAACTTAGAGAACTCGCTCTTACAACAGGTTTTAATTTTTTTTACTCTCTTAGTTAGATGTTTATGAAAAAAAAAGTTGTTAAAAACTTTGCACAAGAAATAGGATTTCCAATAGGAATTCTCAAGTTCTCGCAACTCGAGAGATTTCTCAGAGGATATAATATGATTCTATGTAATTATCGGAACATGATCCTATATAATAAAGTATATAAATCTCATTAAATTAAAAGAAGAGTAAATAACTATTTTGGCCCCTGTGGTTTAACCAGTTTAACAATTTCAGTCCAAAAAGAAATATTTTGACATATTAGACCTCAAGCTTGCATTTTATAACGGTTTTAACCCCTAACACTAACTATGTTACTTTTTTCCAGTTAAACCTAAGCATATTATGGTCTTTTATAACTTAGGGGCTACTTATGTAAGCTTTAAAGTTCTTTTAATATTTTTATTTATATAATTGCTTAATTTTTTATTTTTTTTATTTCGCGATTAATATTTAACAAAAGACATTTTAAATATACAAATAAATACATATTTCTTTTACAATTTGTTTTTTTATAGTTGTCGTTTGAAAAAATAACGTTTTAAAACCATCTGTCGTCTTTAAAACGTTTCTTTTTAAATTGCTTGTTTTTACAACAAATCTTTTTTTTAATTACTTCAACTTTTTAAACAAGAGAAACGTTCTTTTTTAAGTCCTTCAAATAGAGGGTTGTAAAACAATTTTTTAAACAAGATAAACAATTCATTTTTATCATTCTTTTTAAAATCATATGTTTTTCAAACAATTCATTTTTTAAAGTCATTCATTTTAAAAAGCGTTCCTTTTGGAACCGATTTTGAAAAATGTTCCTTTTATTTTTAAAGCGTTATTCGAATCGTTTATCTTGTTTAAAATCTTCCATTTTTTTGGACCGTTCGTTTGTTCGAAATTCCTTCATTTTTAAACCTTTTATTTATTAAAACCAAACACTTTTTAAAACCTTATATTTTTAACATATTTTTAGTACCTTTTGCTTTATATTTATAAACGTTGTTTTTTAGATCTAAAAAACCGTCCGTTTGTTTAAAATTGTTCATATATAAATTCCTTTAATCTTAAAAATCCTTCAACTTTTGAAGTTTAGCTTTGCTATTGGCAATAAATAAATTATAGAATACAAAGTTTTGAAAATGATTGTTAAGAAAAGAAAGGTAAAAATTAACTCTAAACAAAAGAACGGTTTTTCCAAAGATTAAGAAAAGAATAATTATAGAAAAACAAATTGTATTAAAAAGTTATCTTTAAAATGTATATGGTTTTAAAAAGCGAATGATTTAAGTAAACAAAATGTTTAAAAAACGAAAAAATTTCGAACAAACAACTAATAAAAAAAAATGGAGGATTTTAAAAAGGATAAATTGTTCAAATAATGCTCAAAAAATAAACGTTTTAAAAATGAACGACTTTAAAAATGAAATGTTTAAAAAAAGTTTAAAAATCATATGCTTTTTAAAAGGATAGTAAAAAATGAGCTGTTCAATTAAAAAAACGAAGGACTTAAAAAGAACGAATTAAAAAACAAATAGTTTAAAAAGAAACAATTCTAAATATGATAGACGGTTTTAAAAGGTTAAAAAACAAATGTTTTTAAAAACAACATCTATAAAAAAACAAATTGTTAAGAAATGTATCTTTATTTGTAGATTTAAAACTTATTTTGTTAAATAATAATTGTGAAATAAAAAAATAAAAATTTAAGTAATTACACAAACAAAAATATTAAAAAAAACTTATAACTTACATAAACAGCCTCTAAGCTATAAAAAGACCATGATACCCTTAGCTTAACTACAAAAAAGTGACATTGTTATTGTTAGGAGCTAAAACCGTTATAAAATGCAATTTTAGGGTCTAATATGTGATAAGATTTTTTTCTAGACTGAAAATAATAAATTGGTCAAAACACAGAGCCAAATAGTAATTTACTCTTAAAAAGAAAATTGGTATAACAAATATTTAATGATAAAGATATCAAAGTACAAAATATCGTTTTTACCCTCCCATCCCATGCATTAATAACCTTTAAAATTGAATTAAGCTAGTTTGATTAATGCGAAGTATGCTTTCTAGTTTCTACGACAAAACTCACTTTTTGATGTCCTCATAAACACACATGTATACACAAACTTTATCAATTAATTGATTGGCTTATGAAAAAAAAAAGAGTATTAGATAACTAATGGTCATGGTGAGAATGTATATTAGACCATATGTAATGGGTATTATAGGAACGTAAAAAGGCTTGCTAACGACATGAAGAGATATGGACATTTCTAGTATAACGCTAAATAGGAGAAAAAGAATTGGAAAGTAATGACTGAAAAGACATTAAGAGACATTACCGTTGCACATTTTCAAAGAGACATTATGATGCTGATGTGACAGAAAATCCCCTTTTAAAAGACATCAACCATTACGAATTATGTTATAACGACATTCCTATTGGGTTATAGACTTGTAGCCAAGTTATGACTCACTATATATTTTATTTATGTTAAAAATAAACTTAAAATTAAAACATTAAATGCTTATTTAATATATTTTCTAGTATTGTGTTGATGTTAAGAAGAATTCTATTTCTATATCTTGTATTCAACCAAACTTCAACTCATTTTTTAATAGTAAAAATATTATACGTATTCATTTTATAATAATAACAATAAACAATAATAATTTGATTATTTATACCAGATTATTTGCTGTTAATGGCGTTTTGCAGCCTTTTCCAATGCGTGTTCGGCAAATCTTAAGCGTTTAACTTCATTTTTTTTCAACTTTAAGTGCTTCCTTTAAACCACCTTTGGGTTTGCCAACATGAATAGCAAACAAATTCTTGTAAACAGGACATGTATCCAATTTCTTTATGTGGTTTTCTGGATCTTCACAATCATGATCAAGTTCACCTGCATAAGATCATCTCCATCACTGCTACTTCACGGGTCCTCAATCCATTTCTTTTCTTTTTCTTCCATATCAAGTGGTTGAACGGAAACTACACTTTTGGATATACTTCGCGAATCTGAGGTACCACGCACGTGGAGCTTGCTTTAGCACGTATAAAGACTTCTGAAGCCGACTAACATGTTTAGGATATTTGGTATCACTAGAACAAGGCGATTGAAACATTTAAGCTGTTTCGTTAAGGTCCCCATGTGAAAAAGGTGTCCTTGACATCCAATTGGTGGATAGGCCATGAACGAGGTGTAGCCAGGCTATGGACGGTACAAATAGTAGTGGGTTTGACCACCGGGCTAAAAGTCTTGTCACAATCAATTCCCACATGCTATGATTTGCCATTCACATTTAGTCGCACTTTATACCTCTGCAACGTGCCATCAACATGATATTTGTGGCGAAATAGCCACACATACCTGATAATACGAGCGTTCGTAGGTCTAGGCACAAGCTCCCATGTATTATTTGCCATTAAAGCCTTGTATTCGTCAGTCATAGTTGCGTGCCAAGTAGGGTCGGTCAGGGCCTGGTTGTGGGACTTGGGTAGGGTTGAGATGGGATGATCATGTGTGGTTAAGAGGGTTGGATTGCGAGGTGGTAAGGAGCCAGTTTTGGACCGGGTCTGCATAGGATGGGTAGACGTGGGCTGGTCCGGGATGTGCTAGGTAGGATAGGTTGTATGTTGAGTATGTTCCTGGTAAAACGCATGTGGGGGAACGTTCTGATCAAATCTGGGTATACGTGTATAAGTGTGAATGATAGGTGGAGGTGGTGTTGTTGGGTTGTGGTGGAGGTAGGATAAAGGGGCTGCTGTTGCGCCGTGGTGGATGCAACACGAGGTGGGAAAAAATCGAGTTGTGCAATAGTAGAGGTGGACCTGTTTTTACAGTTGTAAGTCTGAGTTATATGAGGGAAGTATTGATGTGAACAAAGTGGTTTAACTAAAGCTAACTAAATTAACCCTAAACGAGACACTTTACGTTCTAAATTTATAAACTAAGGCTCTCTAACCCTAGACCACACAACCACCAAGTGTACCGATCAATGCAGTACAACCTAAGAAGTTTGATTCGAACCCACAACACTCTATTAATTACATTAACTAGACTTTATTACTTATCTACACCTACTCAACTTAATTGTTTTTTATATTTTGAGGATGGTTTTCTCACAACCTAATGCAATTAATTAAAATACTAACTAACTCAAACTCACAAACACAAACTATGACTTCAAGTGTAATCAAATAACGAAGAAGCACTACCTAGGTCAGAATCCTACATATGAATGACAGGTTTTCTATCGGAATTGGAACTATTGTAGAACCGGGATCTTGAGATGTTAAATTCAAGGATCTAAAGGACCCTCGACCCTTCTCAAGGTGAAGCCTAAAAGAACCCTAAAAGCTGTTAATTTATTGGTTTTCATGGATTCCCTCACATGCTTTCCAGCTCTAACAATGAAGTGCCCTAAGAGACAATCTACCTCACAGCATGAAGTCAAGGGGTAACTATGGTAATATTGATCACTCAATAGGCGGGGAAGGTAGGTAAACAAGGGAGATCTTCTCACAAAGGCTCTAACCCTAGCAATCTAACAACCTAGACGAACCGACAATCTCTCACCTCGCGACTATTAAGGCTGGTTAAACACCTAGACCTATTCAATTTATGTTAATTGTTCCTATGGAATACTGCGTCTAGCAAACCATCCCATAATCAAGAACACACAGTAATTGACCTAGCATGCACCGGTTACTTGAAAGACATTCAACAAGGAAAGATGAGGAGTAAAGATCACTAACTAAATAAAACAAGATATGCATACATATCATGGTCAATAAAAACCAAGTCTTTACTTCATAATAAAAACCACGAATAAGTTCCAAAACTGATAAGAAAACAAGTCAAACAATAATATTCATCAACCTAGGTAGTGTTTATAAAGTTTACCTTAGCATTATTGCAAGAACATAAACAATCATCAATTTAAGTTCATCTAGCATGATGAAACAAAGTAAACGAGAAAACAAAGAAACCATAGTTGACCCGAAGATTCTTGGTCTAGACACTTGAAACTTCCATCCCCCAACTTTCTTGATATCTTGCTTCAAAATCTCCTTTTTTGGCTCCTAAGTTCGTCCTGAATGCTGTTATGATGATTACGATAATCAAAATTCGTTTTAATGGGATAAATTAGGTCAAACAAATGACCAAAACAACTTTCAGCAAACTGGGGTATCGTCGCGTCGCGCGACGGGTATGGCCTTCTTCTCTCACGTAGCGCAAAATGCATAAATTTCATTTTTCTTGACCTTTTTACCCCTCGCGTCGCGCAAGGGGCTTGCCTTCATCCTGTCGCGTAATGTGACATGGTTTTTTCCAACTTTTCTTCGTTCTTAATTTTCTGAACACTCGTGACTCGTCCAGCGGCTTAGTTTTCTTCGATTCAGCTCGTTTTTACTTGTTTTTAGCTTCCTTTCTCCTCACGAGCCCTGCAAATCACAAACTACTAAGTATAATGTTAAATCCTAACTAAAATGACATACAAATTGTACAAACTACACAGAGAAACTAGATGTATTTTGCAATGTATCAAAGGTGGTGATGGAGCATTGGTTTCGGTGGAAGGATGGTGGATAGCTAAAGGTGTTGAAAATCGAAACAAGCAACACAATGGTGAAGGGGCCGGATCCGGCTAGGAGGGTGGGTGGGGGAGTAGAAGGTTGAGTACGAAAAGAAAATATGGCCTCGTCAAAAGCGACATGATGAGATAGGTAAACATGTCCCATGGTCGGGTCCAAACAACGATACCCACGGTAATTCGCGAGATACAGAAAAAAATGCAAGGAGTATGCGGGGAAAGTTCGTGAGGGCGGGTGGCATTGTGATTTGGGAAACAAGCACACCCAAAAGTGCGAAGATGATAAATTAAATATGGGGGTTCGAAAGTTATGCAGTTTGGTCGGAAGGATGTTATGTAGGAAGACGACTGTTTGAAGTGATTCTACCAAGAAATTTGCAGGTAGGGAAGCCCTAGTTAGGAGGGACATAATGATGTCATTCAGTTGCCGAATCATGCCCTCAACCTTACCATTTTTTGTGAGGTTTAGGGGACATGAAAACGGAAACAATAAGCCATTAGTGAGAGCGAATGATTTAAATTTGGAGTTGTCAAATTCACCGCCCATATCACATAGAAAACTTTTATATTTTTATTAAATTGTGTTTGAATAAAACGGTGAAATTATGCAAATTTGATGAAAGCTTCCGACTTAAATTTAAGTGGAAAAGCCCCAACAAATTGGGTGTGCTCGTCAATGAAGACCATGTAGTATTTGTAACCTGTTTTGCTGGGTATAGGTGAGGCCCACAAGTCATAGTGAATGATATCAAACGACTAAAAAGTAAAGAATCAGAATCATTAAATGGTAAACGATTATGTTTAGTAACTTGACAAGAATTGCCAAAAAAAATAAAAAAAATTACTTAGGTTTATTACAAGGAATCAAATTATGAGAAAGAAGAAATTTCATAATAAAAGTGTCGGGGTAGCTAAGTCTGTCATGCCAAACATTGGAAGGCGAAGAAGTGAGAAATGAGAAAGCAGGTTTGGTAGATTTGATGGCTGTGGTGTTGAAGTAGTACAGTGGGCCAGTACTATTGTGGCGGCTGAGGAGCGTCCAAGTCTTGTAGTAAATCACAGAAAAACCAAACGGGTCAAAAGACATGGAAACCTAACGATTCCTTCCTCTGCGGATTGTGAGTCTTTCTTGATCTTATTTCACGTTATTAATTCCATGTATCTGACGGTTCCATTTTAATTTCTCCGGTTTTTGTGTGTGTGGATGCTTGATCTAGGTTGGTCGCTTGGAGGGAGATTAGGGTTACAAGTGTTTTGCTGAGGTTTGACGAAAAAATAAAATTGGTGGTGCGTAGAGGTGGTGGTGGGTGGCGGAGATGGTGTGGTGCTAGGCGACGATGGCGGGTGGATGGCAACATCCGTGGGTTGTGGCGGTGGCGATGGGTGGCGGAGACGCCGACATTGGTGGTTATGGCGACGTATATGGTGGTGTTGATGAAACATGGAATTGAAAGGCGGAAAAAAAACATGGGATAGATGGAATGATTTTGGGACGTTTAAAGGGAATGAGATTTTTTACGTAATTTGTAATTTCATTCCATTAACCAGTCAAATAACATTTTTTTAGTAATAACGATAACGACAAAAAGTGTGGAGTTTTTTTATATTATTTTCCTTTCACGTGTAGATATATAATTACTCTAATCACCTATACCAAACTTCCTTCACTTCGTTCAATCTCCTTACGTGTCCCCCAATTCTCTCTCTCATCGGAGCTTCACACCGTCGGCGATCCACAACTTTCGGTGGTGTTTTTCCGACCATAATCCACAGCCATGACTCCTGAGTAGTAAGTTCTTCTTATCGCACAACACTTTCATAAAAAAAATCAGTTTTTTCGATCGGATCTTATGTGTGTATCACCGGAATTGCTGTTGTAATCTCACACATGTTGTTCGTCAGTTAGTGGATTCGTATAATTGGATCTTGATTTTTTAGTTTGATGATCTGATTTGGATGCTTGGATTTGTGATTTTTGTGTGATGGGTAAGTTAGGGTTTTGAATTTTTTATTTTTATTTTTTGTTTATGTTTGATTGTTGTTGGATCGGGATATAGGGAGGGTAGATCACATAAGATTTTTAGATATAAAGGCATAGTTTTATCATAATTATTGTTAGGTTTATGTGAAAAATTGTGAAATTGAATTGGGTGAAGAGGTTATAGAGTATGGGGTGATTATGGTATTAGGTTTAATTAGGTGCCTGCTCAAAAAAAGGATTATAATTATCATATCAGATGATGTGTTAATGTGTTGGATCGAAAAGTTGACGATTTACCTTTTAAGTCTAGTTGGTTTCTTTCGGTAAATCATACTAGCAGGCACCAGCTGTTAACCATGCATCATGTGGTGGCGTTGATAGCCGAAAGACAAAAGGGTAATGCTCTAATCGGCCTTTGTCCCAATTGTTGAGTGTTATGTGCTTATGTCCAAGGCTTGATGCAAAACTACCATCGAGCCGGGGGTCTCACTGGTAGCAGCCTCTCTATTCCTACGGGGTAGATGTAAGGCTGTCTACATCTTAGCCTCCTCAGACCCTACCTTAGCTTTGCTATTGGTGGGATTTACTGAGTACGATGATGATGATGAGGCAGCAGCTGTTAGTGGTCAAAATTGAGAATTTATTGTGTATGTACTCTAGGCTGTGGTCTTTTCTATTGATGCAATGGGTTTTGGGTTGTTTATTTATCAGTGTGTTAAGCTTTGGAAGCGAAAAGCACTTGTGAACGTGGTTGACTTTTGCAGAGTCAAACATGTCAAACACTAAAACAGTAATTAAAGTCGTTTGGTAATTTACTATAGAGAGACATTTAAAGTCTAAACTCTAAACATGTGTATTTCATCCTTGTACCGTTTTTTTTTTCTAAAGAGAACAAACAGTTTCATTATTTGTTTAGCTTGTATAGGGTTATGTTTTGATAAGTTTGTTAAAACTTAAAAATTTTCATTCAGAAAATCAACGAGAGAGAGAGAATATACAATAATGAGAGTTCTTTATCTATAAGCATGATTTTGCATGATTTTTCAATTGGGTGAAAAGGATAAAACTTTCAGCATACGTTAATGTTTAAACTTCGTTAAAAAAGGATATGACACACGTAACGTAACTATTAAGTTATAACATTCTCTTGCTGATGTTCTATTGGAACAAGAGTTTATAGGTGATGATTAGTTCAAGTGCTTATAATATCGTTTCACATGGTTCCAAGATTCGTATATATGTTCATGATTACTACGTCGACTTGAAATAATACCTTTGGATTTGTCGTTTATCCTTAATTACAATGTCTATTTTAATAATGTCGTTGTCGTTTTGCTTTTGCATTGACTTACTACACGTGGCTTCAATAAATGTGTTTATTTACTGCCGCCGTCATCTTTCGCAGTGACTACCTATTCAAGCTTTTGCTCATTGGAGATTCTGGTGTCGGAAAGTCATGTCTGCTTTTGCGGTTTGCGGTAAGTGCCGTGGATCCTATATAAATTATGCTCTTCACTACTAGATATTACTATTTTAAGATATCGTTCTTATTTGTATGAGTTTTCCGCATGCTTTTCGTTTGTAGTTCATGCTAATTTATGAGATGAACTGTAAGACCACGTGAAGTACGTTTAGAATACTTTGATGGTAGGGCAAAATGACAGTAGCTTCAACATACATGTATGTTGACACGGCATGATGTTCGAACGTTGAACTGCAACTTGCTTGTTACTAGGCTGCAAATGAACCGAACGTTCAGCGAACAGTTCATGACCTGTTCGACAGGAAGTTTGTTTTTGTTCGTTTGTTTAATAAACGAACAAACACGGCTTGTTTAGTTAAATGAACGGACATGAACAGAGGCCGCGTTTGTTCATTTATGTTCTTGAAGGTTCGGTAACATGTCCGTTTATGTTCTTTAGTGTTCGATAGTTCATTAGTGTTTTTAGTTGTAAGTTTTTACATTTTATTTAAATACTTCAAAACTCCGACAAATAAAATATTTGATATGTATCCTTGTATTATATATTATGTTCATGAACCCTTGTTTGTGTTCGTTTGCTTCCATTTGTGTTCATGAACATTACGAAATGATTTCGTGTTTTTTTTAAACGAAAAGAAGTCCACTTTCGGCTTGCCTTCCATCATCAGGATCATATAAAAATAATATTCATAAATAATATACTGACCGTTGAGAACTTTTTGGTGCACAAGTGAGTAAATGATAACATGACTTTTTACGCATATATTTCTCTGTACGATATTTAGAACCGTTGACAAATTTCTTTGGTTTTGTTAACTTGTTATAGGATGACTCCTACTTGGACAGTTACATAAGCACCATCGGAGTTGATTTCGTAAGTAAATTGTATTAGCGTTGAGCTATTGATCAATAACTTGAAACACATCTTAAAGTTTGACTTGACTTTTTTCACACCCTTTTCGTTTAGAAAATCCGTACGGTGGAGCAAGATGGCAAGACTGTTAAGCTTCAAATAGTAAGTTTTCCTTTCGGTTTAATTCATAATGATATCGTTATTTCGTGTTAGCAAATCTGAATGAATTGTTGCGTTAACAAATCTTTCTTTCAATGTGATTTCTTTTCTCAGTGGGACACTGCGGGGCAAGAACGTTTTAGGACGATCACAAGCAGCTACTACCGAGGGGCACATGGCATCATAGTAAGTGACCTTGCGGTAATTCTGTCATTACAAATAGATTTGTTTCCATTATTGTTATTGATGGAAAATATTGTATTTTCCAGGTGGTTTATGATGTGACGGACCAAGAGAGCTTTAACAATGTGAAACAGTGGCTGAGTGAAATCGACCGATACGCAAGTGAGAATGTCAACAAGATTCTTGTCGGAAACAAATGTGATCTTGTTGCAAACAAGGTTGTTTCAACTGAAACCGCCAAGGTAAAAAACCTGAAACTCGATTACCTATATTTTAATAAGTAAATGCCATTTTCGTCCCTGAGGTTTGGCCACATTTGCGATTTTGTCCAAAGGTTTGAAATCTTGCCATTTTCATCCAACTCGCTAACTTCATCCATTTTTCTTCGTTAAATGAGGGGCATTTCCGTTTTTAGACATTTTAATTAAAAAAACACTATAAGAAATAAAGTTCCACCTCTATTGACTTTCTCCCCACCTAAACCGTTTAATTATCACAAAAGAAAATGTCTAAAAAGACGAAAATACCCATGACTTAACGTTAAAAAAGGGATGGAGTTAACGAGTTGGATGAAAAATGCAAGATTTTAAACCTTTGGATCTAGATGCGGAAAAACAAACCTTTGGAGGAAAGTCGCAAAAATAGCCAAACCTCAGGGGCGAAAATGACATATTACTCTACTTTAAATGATGAACTTGGTTAAAAAGTTATTAATTAAATTATCTTTGTCTATATGAAACAGGCATTTGCTGATGAAATTGGTATTCCGTTCTTGGAAACAAGTGCGAAAGATGCCACCAATGTCGAACAGGCTTTCATGGCCATGACTGCATCCATCAAAGATAGGTACGTACTCGATATTAACATGTATAATTTAGTGCTTGTAAAATTAGACGGGTCGGTCAAAACACGTCAACGAATGTATAATGCTTCGGTTGTGTAAATGTAGGATGGCTAGTCAACCAGCTATGAACGCGTCAAAGCCTCCAACGGTCAACATTCGTGGTCAACCCGTCTCACAGAACAGTGGATGCTGCTCTTAGTGGTTGTGTTTGATGGTGGCAGTGTACAAGTATTATCCTTGTTTTAGGGTTGGATTCTTTTACTTTCTTTGTTTCTGACTGTTTTGGATTGTATAAAGTTCAAGAATTGTTTAGTTAATGTTTCGACTATGTTATGTGAAAAAACACACAGATATGTTGTCGTTTCAGATTAAAGGTCGTGTTTTTATTCATTGATTTGGCTTGAGATCTTTGGTCAAAGATTATATCCGGTCCGGTTTGCTATACAAAGCAACTAATCTGAAGACGAGTTTTAATCGCTTGTAAGGTGGGCGTCAACATCTAGTAAAATGTTCGTTTTACGTGAACCAACAGACGTAAGTAGACTAAAACTTTTTTTCTTAGATTGGGTCATGATTGGAAGAAAATTTTGCGAATATTTGTACTATTTGTTGGTGCATCGTGTGTGACAACAGCTTCTAGATAGGCCGTTGTCGATAATCGTCATAATAGTGTAGTTCAATATAGTATGCGAGAGAACTTATCGTGTAAAGACATGGTGAAACGAAGAAATTATGAACGAATTTTTGAATAGGAACGAACTTATCGCAAGTTCGTTCACATTAGTTCAGCCGCAAGTTCACAGGTGTTCACAAGATCATCAGCCGTTTTGTGAGATCTCGAATTTTTAGAGTTTTTGTCTTGAATTGGTTGTAAACAAGTGGTTTAATGATCAAAAGAAGACGAGCGTTTGTGATAACGCGTATCCGGGTTCATATTCAGCATACTTGTTTATTACGTTGCGAGATCAGCTAAGAGGATTCCACACTCTTGGTTCGGTTAATCAATCTTGTTATCGATCCAGCCACAGGGACCTACACCCTGGAAAATATCTTTTACTCTCATGTCCAACTACGAAAAAAAAATTTGTTTTTCCGTTCTTGTGTTTTCGTTCGATTTACTCTTAAAAGTTAAAATTTAAGTAAAAGGTTGATTAACAATGTCCATTTTAATTACATCTCCCAAATATAACACTAGCATTAAAAGCACTATGTGTGTTACTACAAAATCTTGATGAACAAGTAATGGGTCATGATCATGTATTGAATCTTTTAAGTAAAGTTTTTGCAACACCGGTTAAGTTCGCTCACATTAAGATTACTTGCCAACCGTTAACCCGGTTCAACTTTTGCATCTCTGACGAAAAATTTCGCCTGTTTTGTACTATATCGCCAGATTGCGCATTAAAGTACAAATTCCAGCGAAAATTCGCCAGAGTATGGCAAACATGCTAGTTTAGTCCTGGTGTCTTCATTTGATCAACCCCAAAGTTAATGTTTAGGACTTAAATGGTCAATATTTTTTTATAAAATGTTATAACAATGTTCATTTTGATAGATTATCCTAAAATATAACACAAGCTATCATAAACACCATGTAGCATCAAGATCTTAAAATTTTGACATTCATGTCAAGACCTAAGAAGTGTCATGCACTCGGCCTCGAATCCAAAATCTTGACGCCAGATCTCAACTGCATATCTCATGCACCACGTTTCCAATCAGTGGCGAAGCTTGAGATTTCCGACCCAGGGGGTCGGAAGTCAACGGACCTAAAATTATGCCTAAAAATTATAAAACCAGGGGTCGAAAACATATATACCTAAAAAATTCTATACGAAAACTACATACCGAACGTTACTGAGCGAAAAGTTCGGGGGGTCGGGCACCCCCCCCCCCCCCGGCCCTCCACTATGCTACCCCCATGTTTCCAATGACTTCAAGTCCCAATCGAGATAATCAAACAAGCGTTAAATTATGGCTAACTCCCACAATATTATTAGATCAAGAAAACTACTCGAACACTTGATTATAAATCCCTAGCCAATGCGTAGTACATATAGCTAACCTGACGTGTTGGACCATATAACTAGGTTTGTTCACATAATTATCCTAGACTTTAAGCTTTAAAAGCTTAAATAGTAAGTTTACTTTTTCGTTTAATTCATGTTAGATTCGTTTAGTGGAATATGTACCGAATCTTTATTCTTATCTAAGATGATGATCCAAATCTGAGTAACTTGTTGTATTAGCAAATCTTTCTTTCAATGTGAATTCTTTTTTCAGTAGGACACTGCAGGTCAAGAACGTTTTAGACCGATCACAAACAGCGCAGCTACTATCGAGGGCCTTGTGGCATCATAGTTTCGGTCGATACAAATAGATTTCTGGTATCGACTTGGACCTACAAGTTTCTATTATTTATGGGAATAGTCAACGGTCAACAGTCGTGGTCAACCTGTCTCACAGAGCAGTGCATGCTGCTCTTAGTGGTTGTGTTTGATGGTGGCAGTGTACAAGTATTATCCTTGTGCTAGGGTTGGATTCTTTTACTTTCTTTGTTTAAGCCTGTTTTGGATTGTATAAAGTTCAGAAATTCTTTACTTTTATGTCAAGAACACACAGATATGTTGTCGTTTCAGTTTAAGAATCATGTTTTTATTCGTCGATTTGGCTTAAAACTCTTTATCAAAGATTAGATTCGGCCTGTTACAGTTAGGGAATCCGAATTATCATCAGTTGTAAAGAGGGTATTAATATCTAGTAAATTACTCGTTTTACCATAGATTGTGCATGAAAGTACAAAAAATCCGTCGATTCTGTACTATTTTGCTGGATTGTGCATGTAGGTACACAATCTTGGCGTGTCAGGATCAGAGGCGGACCTAGGTGAAGCCAAGGGTGGGCGGGCGCACCCCTTGAAAAAAAAAAAATTAGTGTATTTTTAGGCAAAAAACC
This sequence comes from Scalesia atractyloides, assembly GCA_947069175.1. Lineage (NCBI taxonomy): Eukaryota > Viridiplantae > Streptophyta > Magnoliopsida > Asterales > Asteraceae > Scalesia > Scalesia atractyloides. The sequence goes on along the minus strand of CAMTDV010000018.1, from coordinate 2,881,451 downwards.
TGATCGCGCCCCCTGAAAATATATGATTGAACCACTCATCCGCACCCCCAGCAAATAAATCCTGAGTCCGCCTCAGGATCTAGGGAAATATAATATCTCTTTCATGGACTTTTGTACTATTTCGATTGGATTGGGCGTGAAAGTACACATTCTTGGTGTTCATGTTAAGATCTAAGAAAATCCTTTTTCGTCGATTGGGCATTAAAGTAAGAATCTTTCGCCTATTTTGTACTTTTTTCGTGGGGTTGGGCACTAAAGTACATAACTAGGCAAAATTTCTGCCCTGAGTGCGTAGAAAATGCTAGTTTGGTCTATGCATCCTCATTTGATTGACTCATTAGGGATTATGTTTAGACCATGTGTTATACCAACAGCAGAAGTGCCGAGAGCTGAGGCATGGGGGGCAGTGGGGATCACAGCGCCGCATACTCCCATCCCACAAAAATCACATTGCCCTCAATTTGAATTTTGGAAAATGCAAACTTAAAAAATATGGTCTTTAATGTTGTTTTAACCAAACTTGCATATTTCATTTTTATTTCGTTACTAAAAGTTAAAAAAAATTAAAAGATTTACTTGCATTAAGCTAAAAATATGTGTCTGTTGAATGATGGATATAACATAGGTTGAATGTCGGGGATAAACGATCCGGGAGTTAAGTTGGCAAAAGAGGTGTATAATACTATAATCGATATAACGGATGGCCTTAGGATTTGAATGTTTATTAATGATAAAAGATTATAAAAACTGTTCATTTTGATACAATAATTGTCTTCTTAATTATCAACTGTAGCCCAAATCTTCTTTGGCTATACCCAGAACAAAGATGGTGTCATACCTGTTGGAACCAAAGTTTAAAAATCCGGTTTTTATACCGAACCAGATTTGGCTCAAAACAGTTTAACCAGGTGTATTGGACGGTTCAACTGGGTGTACTAGGCGGTTTAAGCGGTTCAACCGCTACAACCGGCCGGTTTGAGCCGGTTATTAGAACATTGGTTGGAACCGCAACACCATGAACTAGGGTTGCTCACTAGCCAATCCAAACCACGCAGACATTTGCTAGTGCTATTCAGGCCGAAATCGAATGAGCAATTTTTTATTAATAAATTTTCAAGCGAGCGACAAACAACTTCGACAACCCTACTATCTAGTGTGCCATTTGGCTTAAATTTGCAAAGAGAGACAGTGATAACCGATCTTAAGGTTTTGTGCCATAAAAAACAATCACGTTTTATAGCATAATACTTTCATGAATAACAATGTTGTGACTGATGATGAGGCTGAAACCATGGCCGATGATGACGTTGAAGCTATAGCCGATGTAGCGATGAATAAAGGAAAACAATGACAGTGAAAACGAGAACCGATGCTTAGGGCGACGAATAAGGCAGATTATCCTAGTTCTAATCTAATCTTAAAATTTAAAAACTCGAAGCTAAATCTCAACCTTGTCTCGTGCATCACGTTCAACGAATAACTAACTTCAAACAAAAAAGAGAAACTATAAACTAAATTAACTAAACGATACAAGCATAAATGTAAACCAAAGATAGTAAAAATCATCGTTCATCTATTTCAAAACAAAATTGAGAAACAGGCGTCTCAAACGACAAATTAATCGGTCTCCATATGCTCCAAAATCTCTAAAACTTTAAAAACACCATAAATAAAACCGACACAAAACAGACTAACAAAAAGACCGAAACAAAATAGTACAAAGAGCATATGAAAACACAAAAAACACTCATTTAAGACGCAGTAAGTTGACACATGAAACTTGCATTATTCTTGATTTTCGTAGTATTTCCGCCATTTCGATATATTTTTTTTATGAAATACAGATGGCGGTATAAAATCAAGGGTCTCTCACTTACCACCTAAAGTGGGGAAGTGACTGGGATCCTCGATTTTTGGTGCTTCGGGTGCGTAGCTTGAACCACCACCTTGGTTGAAACGACCACCGCCTCGAGAACCGCCACGTCCACGCCCACGACCGCCAGTGTACTGGCGTTCACCTTCAGCAGGTTTCAAGAACTCATTGATGCTGAGTGACTGTAACAAAAAAAAGTAATTACAGCAACTTCGAGTTTTTTTTTGGGAAAAAGGGATTGGCTTATAGAACACCACTGACGCACTATCCAAACACCATCGACGGTGCCATAAGGGCCGTATGACAGGTACAAAATGGTCATACGGGTCGTATGTGATCCCGTAAGAAGTGATGTTCGCCACATCATACGGCCAGTATGATGTGTTTGGTGTTTGGCTGACACAAAAATAAGTCACATGGCCCGTATGACCATTTTTCGCCCCATCATACAGCCCATATGACCATTTTTTCGCCCCATCATACAGCCCATATGATGTGACAGGCACGCTGGTGTGAAGATTTGAGGGTGATGTCTCCTTCACATCCCCCAAAATTAAATATGTTCATTTAATTTGTTACTTTGGTATTTTAATGGAAATATTTTTATATGTAAAAAAACAAAAACAAAAGGTCGATTTAAGAATAAAAGTCAAATTAATGGCTACCTTCTTAGTCCGCTCTTCTTTGTCGGCAATCTCCTTACGCTTATCTTTGTCAGAACCCTATAAAATAAACAAATAATTCTTTAGTATGATTTACAGAGCTTTGAAAATATCACTTTTCAAAAAATCATAAAGACAATAAAAAGAAAAAAAAAAAGAATCGTCACCAATTTGACAAAAATGTCATCATTGGTTTTTCTTGTTTGAGAGTTGCTGCATGGATGCAAGATCTTTGTCGACTTCCACTTTCCTTTCCTCGGTCTTGAGTGCCGCAAGAGCTTTCCTCTTTTCCTCCAAAACTATTTGATATTCTTCCAGGGTCATTTCCTGCAAATTTAATAAATGAGTCCGAACTTTATATTCTGAGCTAGAGTAGGCCCGGAAGCCTAAACAAGCCTATTATTTATAAATATATATAGATATGTGTATATATTACATAATATATAAATAAGATAAAACTAACTGAATAACATACCCTGGAAAATGAATATATAAAAAAAATTAAATATGTATATAAATAGAATATTAAACAGACAATAGATAACAAAATTAAGATAAAAAACTAAAAATAAATAAATCAAGATAAAACCAACTGAATAATATACACTAAAAAATAGAGAAAGTTTAAAATACAAAAGCACCTTATCGTGCGATGCGAACGCGAGCATCTCAACCACACACCTGAAAGCGGTGGCACAATAGTAATAAACTTTGCATAATTATGCCCGTTATCTGCATAGTTACCCACGGATTGGGTTAAACCCTAATTTACACACGTTATTTGCATACTTACGCATGGGGTGGGTTAACCCCAATTATGCACGTTATTTGCATAATTACGCATGTTATACTAGTGGTCGCATACGCACCGCACACGATAAGGTGGTCTTGTCCGTTAACTGGCCTCTTAAAAAATAAACACATATAAAAATTATATACTTATATAAATAATATATTAAACAGATAATAGATAACAAACGAACCAAGCACGAACATTTTTCCATTTTCAAAAGATACAGTTTACGGAGGACAGTTTTTACACGTTTATTTAATACTCTACGAGTGGATCAATTTGAGGTATGGTTACGAGTGGATCAATTTGGGGTATGGTTTATCATTAACGAGTCAAATAGGTCAACTGGAATTAAACAATGTTCACCTTAACTTCAGGCTCCTCAACAGTTTCAGGTGCAGGATTCTCGTTTTTCACATCGCTTGCTTCTTCCTCAACGGGCTTATCAGCAGCCACAGTTTTCTCGCCTTCAACCACAGCTTCCTGAATGTCACTGTGACAGAAATCATAATGAGTTACAAAAAAAACATATATTTAATCACAAAAATTAAAAAGCTAAATGGCAAGTAGAGATTAATACTGATTGATCTCATCAGCCTGAGTTCCCCAGTTTCCGCGACCAGCTCCCTCACGTTTGAATTCATTCCTGAATATATTAACAATTTAAAATTACACAAAGCAAAATTGCCAATGCTAAGTTATATATAAAAAATTACAAAAGAAAATAATACAGTGTATATATAGGGGAAGTTTAACGTACAATAGCCCCTTAACGTGCGATGGTACGCAACCACAACAATAGCATGCATAATTATGCGACAGTGTGAAGTGAGTTACACATACGCACGTTATAAATACATAGTTACATACGTTATTTGCATAATTACGCATGAATCGGTTTTAACTCTAATTACGCACGGAGCGGGTTAACCCTAATTACGCACGTTATTGTTGTGGACAAAATCGCCGCACGTTAAGAGCCTTCTGTGTTTAATACTTTCAATATATACACGCACACAACAATGCATAGATGTTGTAAGCATTTAGTTACACTTAAAACAAATTTTTACCACTTAATGTGTATTCCTTTAGCCAAGTTTTGTAGTGTTACAGAAATTAATATTATAAATTAAAAAATATAACAAGACTTTACCCATGACCGGTCCCGCTGCGGCGGTCATATGTGCGACGTGGACGTTCACCATCCTCAGCATCTCCATTACCAAAAGAACCTTGACGACCACCGCGGAAACCACCACGAGGACCGCCATATCCACCACGTCTCTCGAAAGATCTACCGTTAGACTCTTCAGTACCACCTTGACCACCAGAGATTGCACGGTTACCAAACGAACCCTCGTTGTTGGTGGAATCTCTATCGTACCCACGACCACCGCGGCCACCACGCCCGTACCCACGGCCGCCACGGCCACCACGTCCGCCTTCGTTTCTAGCCTCTCTCACTGCACAAATAAAAAACACACGATATATTGTTAAAATTAAATCAACAAATGAAATCAACTTGACTATCTTGATCCTACATTCACATATAATAACCGAACAAACTCAAATTTACAAACAACCACAAAGCAACAATCTTTCTAACTTATTTAAATTTTTACAACTTGAAATCACAACACTCAGTTTCTAGTGCTTATACATATAGATCCTGTATAGTATTATCTGAATATTTAAAAATCAAAAAAATTGATGGTGGATTATCAAAAAAATAAGTAATAGTTTTAAGCCCACCCTAATTAAACAGTTTTACATACTTGTTAATCATTTTGTCTATTAACTCTACTAAAAGTAAAAATATTTTCCACTCATCCAAACACCAACCTACCACAAGTTTTCTCAAACTGATTATCTAATTCTGGATAACTAATCTGATTCTAGATAACTAACAAAACACAATCACCCTTAATACACAGACCCCCCCCCCCCAAAAAAAAAAAAACAAAAAAAAAAACTATTTTCTGAAATATAATCATCTTACTCTAAATAAAAATCATAACTTTATATCAATCACTCAAAAAACTTGTTATAACTCTAAGAAACAATAACCAAATTATATCAATGTCCAAACACTCCAAATTAAACCTTTAACTAGCTACTACATCAATAAACAAACATCCAAATATTCCCAAACCATTATTAACATTCTAACATCAAATTAACTCAAAAAAACTTTCAGTTAATCACTCAAATAAACTTGTTATAACTTTAAATAGTAATAATCAAATTAAACCAGTATCCAAACACTCCAAAGTTACATCATTATTAAACCAACATCCAAACACTCCCAAATCAATATCAACAACTTAACATCAAATAAAGTCAAAATATATGAACTCACCAGCTTGAGCCGGAGGTAGCGGCTTGGACGGCAACCTAGCCGGCGGCGCGGCGGCTTTACCGGCGGCGGCGGCCGGAGCTTTCTTCGGCGGCGCAGCAGCGATCTTTTCCACAAGCTGTGACACGTCATCGTTGTCATCGTCTCCGAGCAAATCAAAAGGATTCATGGTCGCCATTTGTTCGGTTCTTTCTTGAAATCTTTAGGATACAAAGTTTCAATCTTTATAATAGAGAGAACCCTAATTCCAATTCGTGGTTGTCATGTCGAATCAAGATCGAAAACCCAGAAAAACCCTTGAAAATCTTGAAGATTGGAGTGAGATAGATGAGGGTTTGGTGAAACCCTAGCCGCAATGCAAGTGTTGAAGATATAGAGTAGGTAAGAAGATGATGGAACCTAATCTTTAATGTCCGGGTTATTTTTGGAATAGGTGTTCTTTTGTAGTTTGATCCCTGTATTTTTGGGTATTTGTAGATTGACACTTGTAGTTTTAAGCTTTTTGTTTAGAACGGCGAAATTTCATTAAAACAACCACCGGCATAAGCAAACAACGCTTAAACAACAAAAGTACACCGGTTTATCCATAACAAAGGTCTAAATGGGGACCTATTTTTTATTCAAAGACAACTGAGAGACTTGATTTGCTCCATGGTTTTGCTGATGTTGACCGTTATGCCGGAAAAAACAGCCTTGTTTCTAGCCTTCCAGATACATCAACACGTCGAAATCACAACCCTATAGAAGAATTTTCTCAATCATCGTTTCATTATTTGGTCCTTGTGCATCATCAAAATATTCTTAATTGAGAACACATAAATGGGAGGCACTTTACACCAACTCGTTGTTGCTTGCCAAACAAGAGAAGCAAAGTTGCAAGAGGTGAAAAGGTGCTTGGACGTTTCATCTTCTTCCCTGCATAGCTTGCAAACAGATGACCCAACTTGCACATTCCTCTTCTTTAACGCCGTAAGAGTTGGGAGTCTATTCATTTCCGCCTTCTAAACCGGAATATTAGCTTTAAGAAAGATCCAACTATTCCATTCCATAACAAACGGGGCAGCCACGTTCCTAGCTTCAAGCAACGCGGTTTTCATTGACTGAATGGAAAACTCCTCGTCTTTGCTCGCAAGCCAAGTCCATCTATTCGTGTCGAGAATGAAGCAGACCTGTTGGAGCATCACATATCTTAAAGATGCAATTTTTGAAATATATAACCCAAATATGGTAATTTATTAACCCATATGTATATGTATATTAGGCCTTGAGGTGAATTCTAACTTCATTGGTGTTAAAGATGACATAGCAAGTTAACATGTGTTTCAAACCACTTCCTACCTATGTTAAAAGGTATTAAAAACTCTATTGGTTAACATGTTAAGAAAGATTAAGGTATAGCTCATGGCCTTATAGCCTTAGTTACTTTTATCAAAGCACATGACCATTAATTATTTTTATCAAATATGCAATTAATGTTGTTAATAAAGAGCCAAGATTTCATGTTCCATCCCTCCTACACATCAATCCACACAGGGAACAAGACCGCCTGATATATGGACTCATGGTCTTAAAATTGAGCCAATGTAGTACCAAAGACAACTAAAAAAATGAATTGTATTTTTTAAATAACTATGCTTACTCACTTCTATTTACATCAAGTTAATATTTTTTTAATTGAACTTAAGACCTTACACCAGAAGAAAACGATCTTTGTCAAGTGCAGTGAATTGTATAAATTATAAATTTGTTTCTCAAAGAGGCCGGTAAGATTAAGGAATAAAATTTTGATGAAATCGATGAACTACTAGTTGCTTAATAAATTATATATATAGAGTTTACGAATAGCGATAAATAGTAACTTTATTTTTTAAATAATATATAGTTTTTATTATTTTTATTTAATATATTATAATAGCTTATTATTATATTTATTTTTAATAACATATATTTATTTTTTTTTCTTTTTTTTAACTATATTTTTCCTTTATCATTTTTAATAATATTTTTTCTTTTTTTAAAGCATATATTAATTCATCAAATAATTTAAACCTTCTTTAATTATTTACATTTATAACTTTTTCCTTAAAACTAAATACGTAGCTGTACTTGATTTTTCCCTCGACATTCTGTCATAAGTTTTGTTAAAAGCGAAGTTGTACTCAAAATAAAGTATTTATTTAGGGGGTGTTTGTTTTTTCTTCAAACATCTCCAAGGGGGCTGATGTCTGCAGGTGCGCAGACATTATCCTTGAAGACTATTTTTTTAAACAGATCTGAACTCAACTTTTTTCATCTTAAAAAATAAGCTATGGACTCCCTTCTTAAAACATTTTCACACCTCCCTCTTCCCCTCCCTCAAACATCAGCCTCTCCAACCGCCGCGCCTCCTCCTTCTCCGACCTTCCTCTTCTCCTTCGGCGACCTCCCTTTTCTCCGACCTCCCTCCTCTCCTCTAGCAACCTACCTCTTCTCCGACCTCCCTTCTCCTCCGGCGACCTACCTCCTTCACCGGCGACATCCCTCCTCCTCCGGTGACCACCTCCGTCTCCGACCTCCCTCTTCTGCTCCGCTGGATCAAAGCGGAATGTGAATGTTTCGTCATTGTTTGATGCGCTTCAGACCGGTATCAACTTATAAAAACAAACAGTCTTATATTTGAGCTTGCAGATCTTCAGACCACATCTTCAGTTGCAGACATGAAAACATATAAAATCAGCTTGCAGACAATTTATGTCTGCAAAAACAAACAACACCTTAGTATCACAAAATGGTACAATGATAAACTAAACCGTTACAATGATTTGACTTTCTAAATAACATGTTTTATTTTCAAATCACGTTTTTTTACATTATTATTTGCTCGGTTCCGCCGCAATGACGAGGTAAATAAAAACTAGTTGTAAATGAATCACTAAAACTATTACATATAAATTGTTGATCAAGGATTAATATTAAGAAGATAGATATATTTTTGGTTCCTTGTTTACCCATGTTACAAGTCGCATCTGTCATGAGGTTGCAAAAAAAACTAGGTGATATAAAATTGATGAAATTGATGAAAATAAATGTTGTTATTTGTACCTTTTGTCTAATTAAATATATGGCACATGCTAATTTTTTTATATTGTATTGGTTACTTAAATCATTTTTCTAATAGCATTCTTGCATAAAGAATCTTATTTACTATATTTGAAAATGCTATATATAACCTAACTGGTAGTTGTACCCTCGCTTTGCGGGGGTAACGCTTTTTTAGTTGCGCATTACGGCTTTTTGTTTATAAAATTTAAATGTAGAAAAGACACACTTAACAACGGTATATTTTAAAAGCATGAAAATGTATGACGTCGTAAAAGTGTATGCACAAAATACCCGAAAATAAATTCAAAGGAAGAATGGTACGACGCGTGTGGCGGTGTCGAAACGTAAAATAGCTCGAATTTATACCAATGAATACATATTTCATTTGACCTTGTTCGTTTCCAAACATAATTTACGTCAAAACGGAGAACAATTGAAAACGTACATAAAATAAGCACGAAACGTATTATATTTGACCTGACTCATTTCCGGGAAAAAAGTTTACGTCAAAATGTAGACCAACTGAAAATATACATAATAATAAGTATAAAAACATATTATATTTGACCAAACTCATTTCCAGGGAAAACTTATGTCAAAACGTAAGTTAACTTGAATTTAAACTAATACGTACATAAAAATAAACACTTAAATTTATTAAAAAGTTTTGAAAAAGTTAAAGAGTTTTAAATGTCAATACAAAAGTTGAAGGTTAAAAGTATAAAATATAAAAAAAGTCAATGGAACACACTATTCACCATATGTTTCTAAATGTACTAGGTTTTTTTACGATGCGGCGAACCTCTTTTGTTATTTAGTATGCGTTTACATGTGTCTTGAAATTACTAAGAGCGTATTGCGCACGAAACCGCTGACAAGAATAAAAAGAAAATATATAAAAAACTCTAAAAGATAAGCGAAAGAAAACCAACAAAAAAATTGTATAGTAATAATGTTGTTCATATGAAACCCGTGGTCAGAAATGAGCAAATGGTACTGGATAGCGATACCGAATTTTACGAACCGAAAGATCTTAAGTACCAATTCGGTACCGACTTTTGGTGCCTACCGTTTTTACTTTCATATACCGGTACCGTAACGGGTATTTTCGGTATCGGTTGGCACCGGGCTCTCCCTACCCCTGAAACTAAAAAAAAGAAATCATTAAAAGTTGAAAAAAAGTTGCACGATGCCGTTGCTGTTCGTACGGTACCCGTGATCAGCGATGAACAATTGGTACTGGGTAGCACTACCGAATTTTCCGAACTAAAGATTTTCAAAATCATTTCGGTACCGATTTTGGCGTTTTCTATACCAGGCTGGTGTCGATTTTTACCTTCATATACCGATAACGAACCGGACCGGACCGGACCGGAATTTTCGATACAATGGTCCGATTGACACCAAACTTATCCAACTTAAAAGATAAAGAAAATAACTATTAGTAAAATATTAAAATAATAAAAGTATATATATTTATATATTATTAATTATTAATTTATAACAATGCAGTGCATTTTGTGGTTGTACTTCTTGAGAGTGTTATTTTGTGAATTTGTATGTGGTATCACCTATATTAGTTGTTGTAAATTGACTAGGAATCGTTAGTTATTATAATATTATAAACATTATTTATTGAATTCTTTTTTAATATATATATATATATATATATATATAATTTTCTAGTTAATTAATACTCTATTAGTATAGTGTTTTGCCTTACAGAAGTTATGTGAGTTTAAATTCTTGTGATAGTAATATGTTTTTTTGAACGATGATTTTCTTGTATTAGACTACCGCACTATTCAAATTGGAGAGCTACGTTGTCTTACTCCGGCCAGGCTATGTTGTCATAACCGGGCCCACGCTGGCTTCAGAGTTTGGCTGAGCGTTCCCCTAAGAAACCATTCCGTCGGCTTCCACTTAACAGTCATTGTGCCACCACAAGAGCAGGACTCTTTTGCGTAACACACGGTGGGACGAAAACCCGGTAGGCTCAGGATAGAACCTGACGCCTCTACAAGGAAGCTAGACTATATCAATCATTGCCATATCCATCAAAGTGACACGAGTGAGGATTGAACTTGAGTCTCTATTGAAGAACCCAAATCTCTCAACCATTAGGTCACAAGTGATGGATAATAGTAATATTATGTGATATTTAGGTGTAAAACATATTAATAAAAAACTATTTTTAATTCTCTTGCAAGGTGTAAAACATATTAATAAAAACTAGAGTTAATTACTGTTTTCGTCCATGTGGTTTGTCAAAAATCACTATTTTAGTCCATTAGTTTAAAAGTTGTGATTTCAGTCCATGTGGTTTCACTTTCGTAACCATTTCAGTCCCTGTGGTTTAACTTTCGTAACCACTTCAATCCATGCAAGTACAAGGACTGAAATGGTTGCGAGGTGGACTGAGATGGTTACGAAAGTGAAACCACAGGGACTGAAATCGCAATTTTTAAACTAATGGACTGAAATGGTGATTTTTGACAAACCACATGGACGAAAACAGTAATTAACTCTAAAAACTATCTTTTTATATTCTCTTGTAAAATTTGACACAAAATTTAATCATTGACGAATGATTTATTAAATAAAACTAGTTGATGCCCTGCCCACGTTGCGGTGCGATGGCCGAATAATGAGCGAGTGTTAGGCAGCTCCTTGACACGGAAATAATTAAATCGAGTCAACCAATAAAAACATAATACTTTTATAGTTTTGCTAAAAAAACTGGCAATACTGTTATTTTTAACTAATGGAACGTTATATTTTTTCACTGGTGTAAAATCGTAATTTGCTAAAAGCTAAAGTGATGGCAGTACTGGAAATTGAAACCAGGGGCAAAATTGTAAGTCTGCGCAAGGGCGAATTCGTACTTTTGAACTTAGGGCAATACAGTATTATAAAGTTAAACTAAAGGCACAATCGTAATTTCAATCCGGAGGAAAAACCATAGTTTTATATTGAATCGGGGCATAAGCATAATTTTGAGTTGGAGCCAAAAGCGTAATTTTATTTTGAACAGGGGCAAAAACGTAATTTTTAACTGAGGGCGAAATCATATTTTTTAAACGGAGGAAAATCTATTTTTGAAGAGAGGGCAAAACCGTAATTTTAAGGTGGGGGCGAAAACATATATATTTTTTTCATTTGAACAGGGGCGAAAACGTAATTTTGACCTGAGAGTGAGATCGTAATTTTGAGTCGTGGGCAAAATCGTAATTTTTGGCTGGGGCGAAAAGCGTAATTTTGTTTTGAGACGAGGGCAAAAACGTAATTTTAAAATGGGGGCAAAACCGTAATTTTAAAGCGTAAACAAATAATAAATGGTTGGTCCAATGGGGAATGCCAGACCAGCTGCCTAGCACTATTCCTCCAAAATTGTTTATATTATAATCAGTGTTCATTTCATTTTGTTTTTAATATGTATATAATTTTTATTATAGAACTTTTTAGGCTTTTGAGGGGCTGTTTGATTACCTCTTAATGAGGCTCTGAATGGTTCAGACCTCTTACTAGTTCAGCACTTAATGGTTCAGATTGTTTGTTTCGCAAGCAAATGTCTGAATGGTTAAGACATTTGCCTCTGAATGGTTAAGACATTTGCCTCTGAATGGTTAAGCATTATAATAAGTCTGAATGGTTAAGACCTCTAATATGAATTGGTCAGACATTTGCCTCTTAACGGTTAAACATTATATTGGCTCTTAATGGTTCAGACCTCTTACTGGTTATGGTTCAGACTGTTTGTTTCGCGAGCAAATGTCTGAATGGTTAAGCATTATACTAAGTCTGAATGGTTAAGACCTTTAATCTGAATTGGTCAGACATTTGTCTCTTAACGGTTAAACATTATACTGGCTCTTAATAATTCAGACCTCTTACTGGTTCAGCACTTAATGGTTCAGACCTCTTAATGGTTCAGCACTTAACCATTCAAAAGTTGCCAAACAGCCTCTAATATAGTGAGGTAGTTGACGACGAATATATAAACAACATATAGAATTAAACACCCAACATTTTCAAGAACCTTTATATTAAATTAAATTGAAATTATATGTTATATTCAATGAAACATAATATTATTGTTGCGTATAAAATAAAATAACTTAAGGTTTAAACAAAATCATGTATACAGCTTTGTACGGATTATGAAAATGCAATTTATTAAACAAATATCTTGAAATAACTGCATTAGGAAACATAAATAGAATAAACATTAGGACTTAAGTTAGACAATCCCTACTTAATAAACAAAATCATGTATTAGCTAAAACAAGGTTATTGGATTTAAATAATCCTAATTTTCACCGATTGGTTGATAGCACTTCAACTTTTGATTTGTACTACAACAATTCCAATTATCAACTTATTTTTCTGTACCGCTCCCAAACTAACTGAAGCTTAACCCAATTAGCTGATGTCAGATGCCACGTCACCAATCAAGTGTCATATCAGATGTCACGTCAGCAAAAAAAGTCATGTCACATGTCACGTCAACAAAAAAGGTGTCATGTCTGATAACACATCAGCAAAAATGCGACGTAAGATGACACATCAACAAAAAAAATAACTGGGTTAGGATTCACTTAGTTTAGTTTAGTTTGAGAGTGCCATAGTAAAATAAGCTGAAAGTTGTGAGCGATTAGAAGTGCTGTCAACTAATCGGTGAAAGTTTGATTATTTAAATCCAAGGATTAATTTCATGAATATCCCTATAACAATGATAGCAGTTCGGATAATGAATGGTTCTAACAACAATAATTACGTATCTCACAACTATAACAATCATCAAAGAAACTTATTATGATAATAAATCATAATAATCGATATAACTTATTGATAAATCTCAGAGCTATAACAATCATCAAAGAAACTTGTGATAATAAATCATAATAATCGTTTATAATAGATTGATGAATATCTAATACATTAAAAAATGGATGGATGGTAGCTAAACCATATGACCACACATGCATAACACGCCAAGCATCTTCATTAGGAAAACTACCATCGGTGGTGTTAGAGCAATAAAAACCAAACCTATCAATCATCCAATAGCATCTATTCATGCTAGCCAAATTTACACCACATAACTTTATGATTTCATCGTCAAAAACTAAACTGGAAACGAGACTTCTTTGTTAACATTATAGCTGCCAGTTTGTTCCAACCAATAGAATCGACAGTTATAACTGGTTGTTCCCCAAAAGTTCATACGGAATTTCCAAGAAGTGGATTGCCCAGGCCGAATTATCTCAGCACCACGATCGTCACACCCCACCACAACTACTGGAACGTCGTGATTAGTGATTGTAACTCTATATGGTTCAAGCCATTTGCCCGAAGGAGGGGTGGTGTTGGCTTTCAGGATACTAAAAAGATGGAACAAACAGAAAACATAAAAAGAAAGTTTAAGTAAAAAACTCATAATTAAAGATTAATTTCTAAGCATGTTCTAGTAGTCCTAGTTGTATATATAATATATATATATACACACAAGAAGAGGATGGCAAATGATATTCACAAACTTAATTGTTTGTTGAAACTAGCCAAAGTATTAATTATTTGTCATTTAATATGTATAATATATATATATATATATATATATATATATAAAAATTTAAGTAAAAAACTCATAGTTAAAGATTAATTTCTAAGTATGTTGTAGTTGTATACATATATATACACACGAATGGGGTTGGCAAATGATATTTACAAAATTAATTGTTTTTATAATAAACCAAGATCTCATGTTCCATCCCTCCTCAACACATGAATCCACACAGGGAACAAGAACGTCTGATATATGGGGTCATGGCCTTAAAATTGACCCTATGTAGTATTAAAGAGAATTAATAAGAAATGATTGTCATAGGTAAAAATAAGTGATTAATTCCAGTATATTTAGAATTTTATAACGCGTTATATTATATTGTTTTATTAGAATAATAAAGATGGCAAACATCGTCAAGTTATATATTAAAACTTATTTATGCGATAATTTTGATAATATGTACGTTTGTGCTTTGATTATTTGTCATTTCTATTCACAACTTAGTTTCTAGGAAAATTTATATCGACGCATATAAAAAATAAGCAAATCACAACAACATACTCGAAACTTTATAAAACATCGTATTTAAAATCTATAAGACAAGCAAAATATTCTCAAATTAATTATATTATAATTATAATAATAAAATATAACAAAAGTTAATGTTAGCCCCTCGCATCATAACTTTGATAATTATAGTTTTAACATTCTCAACCTCTATTACAATAATTTAACTAAAATAAATATTTTTCTTTAAACTTTGTTTATTTTTTTAAGAACCTTTCACATCAGATTCTCTATCCCTATTTCTATTTTAATCACAAACACTTATTTTATTATTTTTATTAGTTTTATACACCCACAAAATATATTTAGATATAAACAGTAAGTCTCAAACTGGTGTAGGTTCTCTAAACCTTATCTCTATTTTAGAGATTCTAATGGAAACTACAAATGCAAGAAAACCTTATATTTTTTCTCAATAATTTTGAGAAAGTACTATACAAAGAACCCAATATGTAGGGGAGTGCCAACTGCCAAGTCTACCCCCATGGTCACGAAACACCGTGACGGATGAGGTTTAAAGACGACGTGAGTCAGTGACAACTCTCTACCGCTTACACAAATTCCTACAAGACACCCCTTTTTTATTAAGTATTTATGCCACACATTTTTTTTAATTTTTCACACTTCACGTTCACCAAAATATATGGTCTAATTTAGAGGTGTACAAAAACCGGTTTTAGAACTGAAACCAGAAAAAATGAAAACCGTTTTTTTTTTTAAATTGGTTGAAAAGAATCGACGGTTTGTATACCGGTTGGTACTCTTCATCTTTGAAACCGTATTAAAAACTAGTTTTTTGGCCCAATCGGTTTTTAACCGAACCGAATCGATTAGTACTAGTTCAGCATCCCACTGTGTAAAACCGGTTAAAAAACCGAACCGTTTAAAAAAAACCGATCTGTACACCTACCGGTATTGAACCGTATGGTACTAAGCCATTTTCGATACCAATTCGATACCTTTTTTTAGGTTTTCAGAATCAATACTTTTGATTCAATACGGTACAGTATTGAACCAAACTGAACCGAACCGAACCGAACCGAACCGAACCGTGAATTGTAAAGAAATGGCATTAAAATCAACCGACCAACAAGAGTTGATATACCCCGACCGCCAAACCCAAACCCCCAACGATCCGGGAATAAAAATCCCCTAAAAACCAGTGAATAACAATGGCAGAAGAGGAAGTACTGATCGAAGTGGAGGCTGCACAATCTATGTACGGTGACGATTGTCTCGTTATCGCACAATACCCACCTCATCTCAACCTTCTGATCAAGCCCAGAACCGCCGATGTTTCCTCTCAACAGGTTTTCCCTTTTTTAGGAAAACCCATCTTTTATTCGATTCACTTGTTTATGTATATAGTCTTGATCATTAAAAAGATGACTTTTTATGATCTGATTGCAAGAAAGTTTAGTTTTTTAGTTATCTGGTGTGTTGATTTTGTGTATTTAAAAGATGGGTAATTAGTTTATTTCAAGTTGGGTTTTTTTTTAATCTTTTTGTGAAATTAGTTGTGTGTGTTATTGAAATTTTGGTTATTGATGATGAATGTGTGATTGAGGATACTGGGTTAGGGTTTTGGTAGTTTAAGTTAGGTGGGTTTTTAATTTTTTGAATTTGGTGGGTCATTTGGAGTTGGGTTCGGGTTGCTGGATAATCCGATGCTTCAATGCTGATTTGAGTTAGGGATCCTTATGTCACTGTTGTAATAATCGGCACTCGTCGGTCGGTGGGGTACGGACTAGCGATTAGTAGGGATTAATCGGATCAGGTTGTTTATATGTAATTTTTAGTTATATATACACATACACATTTTTATATGTAGTTATTTAAAGTAGACGTGTTTTAACCCCTCAGTGACCCAATCTTTAAGTAATTCACGGGAATTTATAAGGTTTGGTCGAAATTTGGCCGGGATTTGGCCAGAATAGGACCGCCATTGAACGCCTGGTGATTAATCGGGTGAACCTCGGATTAGTGATTAATCGGCGACTAATCGGAGACTAGTCGGGATTTTTACAACCATGCCTTATGTACAAGACTGTTCTATAACAATAAGTTTGGCCAAAATTCAAAATTAAACCCCATGTGAAACAAAGTTAAATAAAAATGGTTTTAAGTGTTTGAAATTTGAATTTGGAAGTCCCTTGGTCTTAAAAAGCGCGCATCAGACGTCTCATAGCGCTTCGCGTCTTTTAAAATTAAGGGAACTCTACATGATGAACCTCTGGCCCTGGCGATCTGGTTTTCTATTAGTTACTGTATTTTAACATCCAATTATGATTATTTGCTGTCGTTTGCACAAATATACAAATCGAAATTTGTCTTGGCGGTTTTAAGATCTCAAACTCTGATGTTGTTCCTTTTTTGCAGTTTGTGGAAGCAGTTATAGGGATACGAGCAAGTTCCAAGGTATTCAAGGCATCTAAACATAGCCTTATATTTGCAGATTATCTAAAACCAAATCACATGAGCATGAGCTTGGTTTTAAAAACCACACGAGCACGTGAGGCAATTGGAAAAACACTTTAGGGTCTGGGGCAACGCTTTTTAGATATGTGGGTCAAAATCGTGGTTTGGAGGAGGGCTGATATGTAAAACGGGTCAAAAGGATGCGGTTTACTTGATGAGGAGGGCTGATATGTAAATGAGACGAGTGAAATGCATCTTTGGGCTGTACATAGAGCATTGCTCACATACGTGAAGTTCTCGCCCCGTGCCCCCGGATTTTATGACCTAAACGCCCCTGAGCACTCGCTTTTTTAAAACCAAGATTATGAGATGCAATGCCAGATTTATGATAGATTTTTTATACACCTTTAAGTTATATTTAAGTTATTTTTATTCAAGTTGTTTATCTCAGATACTGGTTCCTCGCTGATATTTCATCTCCTTTTGTGTGAGTTTTCACGGTAACAAATATTAACTTTTTACTGCAGTATTCGGAAGAACCACCGGGCATCATGATTATAGATTCCAAGGGTCTAGATCAACAAAGAAAAAAGCATCTCGTAGCCAGTATCCATAACAAGGCTCGTGAACTCTCTTCGACTTCGATGCTTGTAGCACTTTGCGAGGTATATTACTAACTCCAGATAACTTAAGTATTTGTAATTCATTTTCATGAGCTTGCTGAAGTAAATTTCCGCGGATATATTGTTAACAAGGTGTGAGGGCTGCAAACGAACACGAACTTGTTCGTGTTCATTTGTTAAGAAAATAATGTGTTCACGAACAGTTTATGAACACTTACCAAACGAGATTTTTCGTTCGTGTTCGTTTGTTAAGGAAATGAACGTGTTCGTGTTTGTTCGTTAATTTTAAGTACTGGACAAAAGCGAACACAAACAAACGCTCATGAACACATACGGACACAAACCACCCCTATCTTGTACTGAGAATTTTGATGTTACCGAATTTTCACGAACATAAATGAATGAACGCGATCCCTGTTCATGCTCGTCTGAGTAACTAAACAAACGGAATTTCTTGTTCATTCATTTATTAAACGAACGAACACAAACGAACTTCCCGAGTTCCTGCCGAACAGTTCGTGAACTGTTCGCTGAACGTTTGGTTCGTTTGCAGCCCTCAGTATCTGAATGAGCATTTTCAAAGTGATTGTTTTTATAGATAATCAGAAACAAATAATGGGTTGTGATAAAACGAGGTGTCGGAGATGGTGTTTAGACTTTAGACACGCTTTTGATATTTCAAGTTTTAGTAACCAGATAATTATTTGCTTATTTTTTACTAGGAAGCAGTAGAGAAGCTTACGAGCATGAATCACCCTGATGGAGATTGTCCTTTATGTTTATCTCCTTTGCTTGAAGAGGGTGCATCGGATAATGCTCAATCGTTTATGAAACTGATGTCGTGTTTCCATTGCTTCCACCGGTAAGTGGTAATTACCTTCGATTCTTGTGAAACAAGTAATAACGGTCTAATTGCGCTTAGATGTTGATAATGAATTTTACCTTTTTTTAACTTATTTGGATGCAGTGAATGTATAATAAGGTGGTGGAAATGGCTCCAGATGCATAAAGAAACCGATAGTGCTAATTCATCCAGTCTAAACGAGATTATAACTCAATCAGGTGATATCATCAATTCAAGAATTAAATGTTCCAAAATCTTGCACATATGTAATAAGGGTAATCCGTAATACTATAAAAAACCAACATACGTTATTAGTCTGCAAAAAATTCTTTCAACCTAGTTTCGGTATATTAAAGTTCCTCAACTTGTTAAAAAGACGTAACGTACCCCCCCCCCCCCCCCCCCCCCCCCCGTATAACAAATAAATTCACACAAGTCAGACTTGTTACCCCATAAACAGGTCAAAATTTAATGAAGTGACTTTCCGAGTGTGCAAACGTGTTGTTGTCATTGATACTTTTTTGATCATATAAGATGGTATAAATGTGTTAATAAAGCAGTTCAAAAGTTGATGAGTTTGTCTTCCATATCAGCGAAGGAGACTACGTGACGTGCACATCAATAAAAAAAGCGTCTACATAGGCTTTACATGTGTGATGATTGTGCTAGCCAACGAAATTTATCGTTTATTGAAACCAAGTTTAGGGGCTTTAATATATATGTTAAAACTTGGTTGAGGGTTTTAATTCGTATAAAATAAGAAGGCATGATGGTTATATGGTTTTTTTTATCGAATAGACGCAAATAAAGACACCGAAGACGGGATGGGTACTTG
Organism: Scalesia atractyloides; assembly: GCA_947069175.1. NCBI lineage: Eukaryota > Viridiplantae > Streptophyta > Magnoliopsida > Asterales > Asteraceae > Scalesia > Scalesia atractyloides. The sequence goes on along the minus strand of CAMTDV010000018.1, from coordinate 2,861,833 downwards.
CCCAGTGTGCCGTAAGGTATACCATGCTAAAGACATTGAACATGTGCTCGACTTGGTGGAGGGTTATTCTCAGTTGGTATGTCTGCAAAATTATTATTTGTCCACGATTTAGTTTCTTGACGATACTATGTAATGCTTGTACGTTAAATTGTGTAATTGTAGCACTTGATTGTTGGAATAGCGGTGACAAAGTGAGTGGGTTGGGTAATGGGTCAAAAACATACATTCTTATACTTGTCAAAACGGGTCGGGTTGACCCAGAACACTTTTTGCCCAAACATGTTGGATTTTTATAAATCGTAAATGTCAAATATGATTACAAAGTTATCATCTTCCAATATTTTGATTAAAATTATCTAGGATGTTTTATACATTAGACATACATTTTGTCCTACTTTCGACCTGTTTGACCCGTTTGGAATGAAACATACCACCAATTAACCGATTGATAAGTAGATAGGTCAACATGCTACAACTTATTATTTTATATTTTTAGTAATAATCATTTGTCATGAATTTTACTTTCAGAATCTTGAGAACACCGACTATACAGAAAACGACACGCTTCTTCACTCGGATTCAGAAAACACAAAGCGGCGGAAATTCGAGGCCATCCTGAAGCAGGAGAACAACGGCTTGATCGAGCCAAAAAAGACCGAAGTTTTGATGCCCGGAATGTTCCTTCCCCGCCCCACCCACGCCACATCAACCACCACATCAACCACCACCTCAGATAAAGAAGCCACGGGTGGTGAACAGATAACTGAAGCGAAAACGAACGGTGGTGTTTCTAAGCCGAGTAGCAGTAACCATAGAAGATCGAGGCCAAGAAGCAACCGCCACTCCCCCGCCACCTCTGCCGCCACCTCAGATAAAGAAGCCGCTAACAATGAACATGCAACCGAATCTAGAACGGATGGTGGTGTTTCTAAGGCGAGTGGTAGTAACCGTAGAGGATCGAGGCTAAGAAGCAATTATAGAGGGAATAATTCAAGAGGTCAAGGTAATAGACAATGGGTTGTTAAAGAAAATGGAAATGCTAAGTGAAGGTTTATAGGTTTATGTTATATTACAATTTTGTTCACATTACTACACTTTGATCTCTATTCACTCTATTTTACAAGGGCATATTGGTCTTTTTGTATCAATTGACCATTCTTGAAGTTAAGTCAATAACCTGGTTTTGTTTGCTACCCTTGATGGGGAGCTATCACATGAACACATCACCCGTACCCATCGTGCCAACGAGTCACAACCTATCCAAGGTGGCAACGGAAAGGGAAGGATGATGTGGCATCTAAGTTTTTCGTCATTTGGTGATGTAAAACGGAAGCGCAAACACAACTGAATACACTTTTCGAATGAATATATATGACGCTAAAAAGAGGACCGATCGAAACATGCCATGTACTCTAAATATTGAAGTTAATAAACTGATAAAATACGTTCGTCTTAGCAGTCTGTCCAAACGTCTGGCTCGTTAAGATGTTTTCATCCATATGGGACTAAAAGTTATGATTGTTATTAACATTGTATAAGCGATTTAGTCATCATGTTCTTTGCTTTTGTTAGTATAAGGGTGAAGGGAGTGGGCGGCAAACCAGATCGGCAAATGGGTTTGCCAAGCGGTAACACCACCCAGTTTGCCGATCGGTAACCTTGTGACATCGGTGAACATTTGCCGTGCGGGAAAGGTTGAAAAGTGGTGAGTATTCATCGGTTTGCCAAGTTATGTAACACATAATTTAAAAAAAAATGAAAACAAAAAAAAAGTTTACCAATTCAAGTGTTTAACCATTGTCAACACTTTTCAGCATAGTTTAAACTTTTTAGATGGAATGACATGGCACCCTCTGATTGGCTGATTTTGAAGTTTGCCACTTTCAAGTGTTTAACCACTCTCTTCACCCTAACATGTATTGCAGCTTTAAAACAGAAACAAATGGAACATATTTCATTGGATAATCTCATTAATCCAGTGTGCACAAATGTTTTAGTCTACAGTGAAATCTTATTAATCGAAAGGAGTACAATTACATAAACAACAATTTCTTTATTTTCGGACCAAAGAGTAAAGTTATATCATCATTCCTTTTTACCAGTCATACCTGCAACCACCTGCAATAATCCATTATTAGCGAAAACAAGCTAAAGCCTCAGGTGGAAATAAGTGTTCATTAGAAAGAAGTTTTAACTAGATAAGAATATGTGTGACTCACATCACTTAATGCAGGCTGAGGAGCTTGTTTGGTTGATTCAAAGGAATCCAGCATAGGCCTCACAAATGCAGGAAGAGCGAGTCCTATGATTTACAGTAAAAATCAGGTTAATAACAAGATTATTTTAACAAATTGCTGACAAAAATCAGGTTAATAACAAGATTATTTTAACAAATTGCTGACAAAGATTATATAAACAAACGTAAGACCTGTGAATACGTTGTAAACGTAACATGAAAAAAAGTGAAATCAAAGCTAACTTCCAAAATCGAGGTGTCTAGGATTCTAAATCAGTAGATTAGCTTCACTAACATAGCCGGAAAGACACCCTCAAATGGTTCAAAGGTCTTTAACTTGATACTTTACAGCAATTTTATGTTGATTATATCTATCTTTAGGAAAAGCCAACTTATATTGTTACATGATACTAAAAGCTCTCATACTTCATACATAACCTAAATATTGTTTGGCAGATATATCATTCAGAGAACACACTAAGAACATTGAAGACATGTATCATTTTTTTTTATATTTTTTGAATAGCTAAGCCTTTTCTCCCCTAAATCCTATACTAAATTACACCTCCCAAGGATTGAACCTTGGTCTCCCCACATCATATATATGAACAGTTACACCACTTCACTTAGGTTCTTGTGTTTAGCTACATTTCCTATGTTGTCAAAGACGCATAGGCCTTACCCGGAGCCTAGGTGCAAGGCGCATAGTATAAAAATACCATTTTAGTGTAGGCTGTTTTAGACCTGTTCAGATTATTTTGGCCAGAACTTGGCCTGAAATGTGACTATCCAGGAGTGGCGCAAATGTCATGCACTGCACTTTTGCGCCTAGTGCAATTTTGACAACATAGGCTACATCAGTAAGGGCACCCATTAATTTCATCACTGTCACTTCCTGCAATCTATGTATCTAGCTTCGGTGGTTGGTGGGTAAGCGGTTTCTTTAGTATTTTAAACAATGTGATGGCCTGTTCTTCCAAAAGCATTTAAATCTCAAACAAAACCCTAAGTCCAATCGAAATTGAAGACGCAAAAAACTAACCAAATATGAAACAAATTACCAATGAAAAAAACATGTTTCTAATCAGTAATCACATAACTTCAAGTTCATAAAATCAATATCCTACAATTCCGTAACAAGATACAGATCCAGATGAATCATCATATACTGTAACCTAGCTGGTGAATTATGCATAAACCGAATTATATCCGAAGAAAACGGTTTATTATCGTTACACCTAATTCCCTTACAGAATTCAAAACCCTAAGTCCAATTCAACCTAATACTTTTCTACAAGATATTACCACTAGGAGTGTAAACAAGCCAAGCCGCTCGTTAAAACCTCGAATCGAGCAACTCCGGTGAGTCATATAAACTGTAAACTAGCTGAGTCATATAATCAGGAAACTTTAAGTTCATAAGATCAATATCCTACGATTCCAGAACAGGATTAAGATCTAGATGAGTCATATAAACTGTAAACTAGCTGGTGAATTATGCATAAAATGAACTAGATCGGGAGAGAAAATAGGGAAATTAGGGTTTGTGGAGTGGAAAAAGGGGGAATACCGAAGCCCCCGATGAGGCAGGAAGCAGCAACAATAGGCTCTTGAACAACGAACATCCTGAGCTTCTGCATAACCGCCATTGCTGCTCTTCGATCTTCTTGTTGACTTTAGGTGTGTGTTGTTGTTTAAGATCAATGGTGGTTTTCAACAGTTGAAACTCAAAAGTAAGGTCTGACCCACCGGAACCAAACCCGACCGGCTCGACCATACCTGACCCGAGAACTGATTAATGCATATTTTAAGAACCGGAACTGACCCTTTTTAATACATAGTGGTTTCGGTTCCATCAATTGACCATCAGGAACTAACCGTTTAGGCGTTTAATGCATGCTAGTTTTGTTGTGTAAAACAAATGTTATTTGAAAAATGAAGGTTTTTATTTAGAAAGGCAAATTGTTAGAACGGTTCAGTTTATTGTCATACTCTTTTACGATACCAAAATAAATATTCTATTTTGAATACAATTTCGTTTTAACTATAACTATGTAGTTAGGTTTTTTTTTTTAAAAAGTTAATTAAAGTAAGTTATTAAAGAATATCAAACTAAAGAAATATGAACTAAAAAAAGACAAATAAATTACTAAAGAAATATGAAATTATATGATAAAGGAAAAAAGAATTAATAAAGAATTCTATAAAAAGAATTAAAATAAGAAAGTTACCGGTATGTTACTGACATCTTTATAGCATGACATAGTTAAAAAAACATACTAAACTTCGTTGCATGTTAAAAATGTATATACAACGATGATGTAATTTTTTTTTGTGTTTCTAAAGGAATCAACTCACTTCATTTTGTGCTTTTTAATGTGATTCTCACCATTTCATATGTATTTCAGTTATTAATTGTATGGTAATTAATTTAAGTTGAAAAGAGCGTTTAAAGGTGTTAAGAGTGGAGGTCCGTCGTCAAAAACCAGCTATCCAACCAATTAACCAGCTAACGTGAGTTAAAATAATAGTTCTATTATTGTTCCATACTTCGATCTTATTGTTTCATATTCATTGTGCAGAAAGCTCTGACTAAAAAAATCGGGAAGGCGGTAAAAAAGTAAGATTTTTTGTTTCTTATTTAGGCAACGAAAAATTTATTTTAGGGACTCAACTTGACACCGCCTTTAATAAGTAAGTGAGAGAGTAAAATGATAAATGCTAAAACCTTATTATTTTTTCCATTCCCTTCTTTCCATTTGCTTTCAATATGGAAGGAGACTTTTAAACAAGATTTTCCTCTCACTTCCTAAACTAAACGTTCGTGAACTTGTTCGACGGAAAGTTCATTTATGTTCGTTTATTTAATAAATGAACGGACACTAACAAAAAATTATGTCCGTCTAATTAAATGAACGAACATGAACACACCTTGTGTTCGCTCATTTATGTTCGTGAACGTTCGTTTATGTTCGTTCAGTTATGTTTGTAAACCTTCGTTTATGTTCGTTCATGAACGTTCGTTTATGTTTTAGTAAATACATAAATAGTTATAATTATATAAATATTAGGTTTTCTAAATACTTATATAAATATAACTAATTAGTAATTGAGTTTTCCAGTAATAAAAAATGAAATTTTAAATTTTTTTCACTTACTTAAATTTATATAAAAAAACTTCTTAATTTTAGTATCTATGAGTCCTAATTTAGATGTGTTTTCGGATGAAATGCAACATATTAGACATTTTTGTTTGTGTTCACTAATGTTAAATTGTGTTTATTTATATTTGTTAATTACGTTCATTTGTGTTCGTTTATATTTATTCAGTCATGTTAATTTATATTTATTCAACTATGTTCATTTAAACTTCTTTTGTTTGTGTTCGTTTATGTTCGTGAACTGTTCGTTTAGGCTTTAAACAAACGAACATGAACATAGCCAATTTTTAATGAACGAACACGAACAAAAAAATGTGTTCGATTATATGTTCGTATTCGTGTTCGTGTTCGGTTAAAGTTAAATGAACGAACACGAACATGCCGATGTTCGTGTTCGTTCGGTTCGTTTACAGGCCTACTTCCACTTCCCTCTTTTAATGAATCTCTAGAACACAAAATATTTTTATTTTTTTTATTTACTTCCATTCGTAAACTCGGAACACAGCGTGAAAGTCATACAAATTATTAACTTTTTTTAATCTTTCGGCTAATGTTTGTGTTCGGTTAAAGTTAAATGAACGAACACGAACATGCCGATATTCGTGTTCGTTCGGTTCGTTTACAGGCCTACTTTCACTTCCCTCTTTTAATGAATCTCAAGAACACAAAATATTTTTAATTTTTTTTATTTACTTCCATTCGTAAACTCGGAACATAGCGTGAAAGTCATACAAATTATTAACTTTTTTTAATCTTTCGGCTAAGAATGTATGCTAGTTGTTTTTTTTAATGTTTTTGACACGGTTCCATTTTGTACCATCCTTGAATTTTCCAATTTTATACTTCCTTTTGAAAAACAATACGACTTAATCCTTTTTTACTATCAATTTCTACCCGCGTTTACCAAACACTTTAGGGATGATAACAGGACGGGTATGACCAATCCCAACCCCATACCCAGTTACAAAAACTTTTTTCATACCGACCCAAAACCCGTTAGGTACGAGACGGATAATAAAAGGCTAGAATGTGATCAAATCAATATGCTACTACCATTAATTAAAGTTAGTTTTGAAACTACATATTCAAAAGAAGATAAAGAAATACTTGAACTAATACATATTCGAAAATACCAAAACCATTCTAAATTTCTGATGAAAAACCAATATATATTCAAGAAAATTGTCTGACCGTTATTGATACAGCCATCCTTGATCCTACATTTCAATTTCAGTATTTTACTTTCATCAAAAAAGGATTTTAACCAACATTATTCTAACAAAAAACTCGTCCACTTGTTGCATCTCAATTTTGGTAGATTGGAGAATTGGAAAATTACGGGGTAGGTATATATATGAAAAAAAAATTTGGGGTGAGATTCATTTTCAGGATTGGGTACTAAGTATATTATACATTAATAAAAAAATACATATTTATATGGGGTATGTTAAGGGTATATGGGTATATATAATTAGGTAATCGAGGTGGGTAAACGGGTACAATATCAAATCCCATGCCTGTCCCAAATTTTTCAAAACAAAACCCATACCCGACTCATACATGTTCCATATGTTTCGGGTATTGGGTTTTCCCATCGGGTTCGGGTTTCATTACCATCCCTAAAACTCCTTACTTGTAAAATCATTCAAAATGTTACTCAAAGTGTGCTTACATTTATACAAGTATATTTATAAAAGTGGATTTATAAAACTGTATTCATATTTTATACAAATATATATATATGTATATAAATTCAAACGAAATTGTACAAATATTCCATTTGCAAATTTTATATGGAAATGCTCATTTTATTTAAATAAGAAAATTCTTAAATAATTTTTTTATAAATTTAAAGATTCCATTTATAAATTTTATATTGAAACGCTCAAGTTTTTCAGCCCTTTTCTCTCTTCTTAGTCGATTTTCAGTTATGTGTTGCGTTTCCATAACATTCCAAAAATAGGTGGAATTTATTCTCAGTATTTGTTTAGTATGTTAGGTTCCTTTTTCATAGTCAAATAAGATTGAGTTTTTTATTTCTCAGTCTTTGTTTAGTGTTTTAGGTTCCTTTTTCAAAGTCAAATATGTTTTGAATTTATTTATTCTAACTCTTTGTTTAGTATATCAAGATTTTTAAGGGTCCAGCGTCCATCAATCTAAACAAGGAGGGAAGTATTTAAGAATTATTGGTGTGTTACATCTGTCGTTAAAAAAAAGAAGAAGAAATACATGACTTATAAGGATCTTAAAGGACATGATAGATTGTAGTGGTGGAGCTTCAACGAAAATTCAGTGAGGGCGGACTCTCAAAATCCAAATCGATGGGGTGGGGTCGGACTCTTAAAAATCAAATATTTTACACTAAAAATATAGGAAACTTTTGTATAATTTACACTACAAGCGAAAAATCAGTGGGGATCAGGGCACCATGGGCCTACATAAAGTTGCGCCCTTGATAGATAGGTAATTCGGGATGAATAGTCAACGAGAATAACTCGAGCGGTTTCTTGAAAACTCGCTTCGGATATGAAACTTTGAGCTCTTGTCATTCCCAACAAGAGGCTTTGCAACAGATCGCTTCTTCCAAAGCGCGCCCCTATTCGTTCTGCTCGCAACAATCCAATTTGTTCTTCGGGAAAAAAACATAATTTATTTTCATCCTTATTCGATACTAAATATGCAAACAAGTAAACATGTAAAAACAAAATGCATGCAATCATATATATGATTTAATAATTATATGAAAAACTTGCAACTAATGAAGAGTTTAGCTAGGGAGAGCCTCTTCACTAGAGCTAGTTATAACATAACACAAATGACTAAAAGAACTAAAATAACAATAACTAATAGTAGCATGTATGGTATGTGTGTTTGAGTTGCTTGTATTGGAGCTCTAACGGTCATTCTTGGTACTTGTCTATATCTTTCATTGAAGGTTGCTGGCCACTGGGTTTGAGGTGCTTCTTGTGGATATGTAGTGGTTTGAGATCGTTCTCGTGGAGCTACAACGCTTCTCGAAGGTGCTTTGCTACGTCTGTCTGTGAAGGTGATTGAACTGTGGGTTTGAGATCGTTCTCGTGGAGCTACATCGCTTCTCGATGGTGCTTTGCTACGTCTTTCTGGGAAGGTGGTTGAACTGTGGGTTTGAGATCGTTCTCGTGGAGCTACATCGCTTATCGACGGTGCTTTGTCGGAAGCACCCCTAGTTCGGTAGGACATTATGCAAAGAATGTTGACGGTAAATTATGATAGGATATTATTTATACACAGTCCAGTACTACTGTACCATGGGGGGCGTAGCTTAGTTGGGGGCCGGGGGGGCGCCTGACCCCCTGAACTTTTCGCTCAGTAGTGTCCGGTATATAATTTTCGTATAGAATTTTTTAAGTATATACGTTTTCGATCCCTCGGTTTTATAATTTTGTAGGTATAATTTTAGGTTCGGTGACTTCTGACCCCGGTCAAAAATCTAGAGCTTCGCCACCTGTACTACATTTTACTACGTCAAAAAACGAAGCTAAAATAAACATGTATGGTCTAGAGGATTGACTAAAAAGATTTGTCATATAATATAACTTCAAACCTGGTGGCTGGGTGCAGACAGTCAAGACAGCCCAACCCCAGCTATGGATCCTATAGCATCTCTTCATAAACAGTTAAATTCCATATTCCTTGTCTATTTTACAGGTTAACTAGCATTTTGCTCAGCGTGCGGCAGGTCGAACCGTGCAGTCACACACGGAGTGTAAAACACAATGCGTAAGACACATGATGCAATTCATAAGACAAAATGCGCTACATATATTCGTAAAACACAATGCGTAAGACATAATGCGCTACACATAAGTGGTAAAACACAATGAGTAAAAGACAATTACTAAAAAGAGTAAAACACAATGCCTTTAACCAAGTGCAAAAAACACACCACAAATATGCACTTTTATGTGAAAGCTTAGGGGTTAGACTTCGTAGGTGGGTAAAGAGCTTGGTGCACGTAAAAAAAAGTAGTTTTTTTTAAATGAAGGAATAACACGTAAAAAATCATATTTTACAAATTTATCAAACACAGGGGTTAAAAATGCAACTTGTAAAAGTTGAAAAACCCGCAAAATAGAGTAGTAGTCCAAGGGTTAAAAATGCAAAATTTAAAAGTTATTAAACACATGGGGTCAACTTATTTAGTAGAGTAAAGTACAATTTCAATCCCCGGGGTTCCCCAATCTCATGTTCAGTCCCCATTTCAGAAAAAAAAAAATGATAAAAATCAACACTCCAGTCTCTTACGTTTTCAATTGCTCACAATCAAGCCCTTATTGTAAATCACCGTTAGTTGACCGTCAGAGACTTTAACGTTGACAATGGTAGAATTGTGAAATCACCAAAACAAATCCCAATGTCAACCATATCACTCCTCCATCTTTTCTTATAAGCTATCATTCAATCCCTCCTTCCTCCAAACACCTCCGGCTCCAAATTACAGGCTCTGATTACCCACAAGACATATGCTTTCAGGTCCGATCAAGCACAACATGTTTTCGTACGCCGTGATTTTGCGATCAGAGGAAGTAACAGGTACGACATTTCCTGAATTTCACTTAACAATCAAGTTTCAAGTTGATACAGTTCAATGAAGATGTTAATCTTTGAACTTGTAGCTGGTTTAAGGGTCCAATGTTGGAACCCTCTGGTAAGGATCCAAGTTCGAGTGGTTGTTCGGAGTGTGGGAAGTGCTACTATTGAAGTGTTGGTGAACAAGGGTTGTTTCGGAATCAAGATCAAGCTTGCGCGGTACTGAAGTGTGGGTTTTTTTTGGGAGACCAAAACCCGCTATTTATTTGTTTACGTTTGACTTTCAGGTGCAAAAATCCATTAAACGATAAAAGAAGTAAATTTGTGCCAAAAATCAAAGGTTTTGCAAGAAGACAGTCAAGTGACATGCCCCCATGCCTCTCCTCACACTCCATCGTGCTACTTCCCTAACAAAAATACAAAACCAGACAAAGAAGACACGGTCATGTGATCGATGTCATAAGGTCGGTCAAAAACAAGTTTAAAAATGTGTCATATTCACCTTTACTAGGAAAGAGCAAGTGGTGTTAAAGTTCATTGCTTATCTAATTCTAAAGTATTATCTTTTGTTGATTGAGAGTTGTTACAAAAAACAAGTTTGATTGCTTTGTTGTAAACAATTATGAAAAAAAAGGATCAATCTCTGGATTTTTAGGCTGTGAAGCAAATCGAATAACCTAGTTATTATCAAGTAGAAATCACATAGACATGATTTGTTAACCTAATTGTTATGAAAGATAATTAACATACTATATATTTGATTGCAATGATCCACGATAGAAACCAAAAGATTGATGCAACTGAATAGTAATCTAATTTTATTGTTTAACATATTTATTCATACAAGTTTGATGATTTTCATCATTATGGCCATTATTGGCTAAAGTTCTTGCATCACTTGGTAAAGATGATCTTTAATGGCTTTCTGGTTTCTTAATTTTGAACTTTTCACTTGGTGTGTGTTAATTACTATAAATAATCTTGTGTTATATTGAAAGTGAGCTGTAATTCAACCATTACTTTGTGTTTGTTGATTCAACGTCCGTGTCTTTACGTCTTTATAAAGGTACGTTAACTACTTGGTAGGAAGTTAGAATGGTTCTTACCTTGCATGAAGAGGTGGTATACTCAATGTACAAGGACTTGGTTTCATACATATCTACTATTCTTAAGGAGATAACACCAAATCAAGTACTACTCTTAAGGAGATAACACCAAATCAAGAGATCAATAATAGCTGGCTGGTCAAATCCCTTATAAGCAAGTCTTATTTAGTACTTTATCCGACTTTACGGCCCCTACTGCTTCTGGCCAATATAGTCGAGGTAACGTTTGCCCAAAAAGGAAACCTACTACATTTTGGCATTAATAACACACAAATTCATTTTCTTCATAGAACGATTTTAGGTGAGTTCTTTTGCAGAATACTGGGGAGAACAAACCGAAAAGGCGTATTTTTTCGTATAGTGATCTCTTGAAAAGTCGTTAATCAAAGAAGTTAAACAAGTCATTAAAGGGAAGTCGGATTCCAAGTGATTCTTCTTGTTATTGCTTTCATTTGTCTTTCATTTGCTTTATATTTATTTTAAAAACCTTTTTTCAACAAAACTCACTTTTTGGTTTAACTCAACATTAACGGCATGATGGAATTAAAAATCCTTGTGTTTTTGAATGATCTCGGTATCTTACCATCGTTATACTTTCCAATGGTGGGTGCACTTGCCCTTATGCAATGTTTTAAAAACCGGTTTTAAAATCATACCGGGTTGGACTAAAAAATGGTTCAACCGATTGAACCGGGTTATACCCGGCAGTCCGGCACTTGCTCAGGGCCGGCCCTGTTTCTTTCAATTAGGCAATATTTGAATGGTCAAAACATCAATAAATGTTTCCAGATAGATCTTGGTTCAGCATGGTATAAGATCCACCGGATGATGACAGGAGGGTCCGGACCCTCCAAGCCGTTGGGCTGGCAAGCAAAGATGGTGTTGGCTACTGTTTAAAAAAAGATATATTTTAGGTTTCCTTTTCAAAGTAAACAACGATTTGAGTTTTTTATTCTCAGTCTTTGTATAGTATTTTAGATTCCTTTTTCAAAGTCAATTAGTCAAATAGGATTGAGTTTTTTATTCTAAGTGTTTGTTCAGTATATTAGAATTTTTAAGGGTCCGGTCCCTACGACAAGGAAAGTATTTAAGAATTATTGGTGTGTAATATCTGTGGTTAAAAAAAGAAGCAATACATGACTTATAAGGATCTTAAAGGACATGATAGATTGCAATGGTGGAGCTCGAACGAAAACTTAGTGTGGGCGGAATCTCACAATCCAAATGGGTGGGACCAGACTATTAAAAATCCAATATTTTATACTAAAAAATATCCGAAACTTTTGGTATAATTAACAGTTTAACACTACAAGCGAAAAATCGGTGGAGATCGAGGCACCCCTGGGCCTTGATAGATAGGCAATTCGGGATGAATGGTTAACGGGAATAACTCGAGCGGTTTCTTGAAAATTCCCTTCGGATATGAAACTTTGAGTATTCATGGATACTCTTGTTATTCCCAATAAGACGGCTTGGTAACAGATCGCTTCTTCCAAAGCACGCCCTATTCGTTCCACTCGCAACAATCCAATTTGTTCTCCGGGCAAAAAAACATCATTTGTTTTCATCCTTATTCGATATTAAATATGCAAACAAGTAAACATGTAAAAACAATATGCATGCAATTACATACATGATTTAATAATTATATGAAAAACTTGCATCTAATGAAGAGGTTAGCTAGGGAGAGCCTCTTCACTAGAGCTAGTTATAACAAAATGCGTTTGCCTTAGAGATCATTTTCTTGGAGCTACAGCGCTTAGCGACGGTGCTTCGCTTTGTCTTTCAGCGAAGATGGTTGAACCGTACGTTTGCGTTAGAGATACTTTTCGTGGAGCTACAGCGCTTAGCGACGGTGCTTCGTTAGGTCTTTCAGCGAAGATGGTTGAACCGTACGTTTGCGTTAGAGATACTTTTCGTGGAGCTACAGCGCTTAGCGACGGTGCTTCGCTATGTCTTTCAGTGAAGGTGGTTGAACCGTACGTTTGCGTTAGAGATACTTTTCGTGGAGCTACAGCTCTTATTGAAGATGCTTCGTTAGGTCTTTCAGGGAAGGTAGTTGAACCGTACGTTTGCGTTAGAGATCCTTTGCGCTTAGCGACGGTGCTTTGTCGGAAGCACCACTAGATCGGTAGGACATTGTGCAAAGAATGTTGATGGTAAACTACGATAGGATATTATTTATACATAGTCCAGTACTACTGTAGTCAAAGACAACCAAAATAGCGATCTTGATAAGTGACAAAATTGACTAAACAAGGTATTTATATATTATATAACTTCTAACCTGGTGGCTGGGTGTTGACAGTCAAGACAGCCCAACCCCATCTATTTTATTTTATAAGTTAACTTATCATTTTGCCCAGCAGCGGGTCGAACTGTGCAGTCACACACGAAGTGTAAAATACGATGCGTAAGACGCATTGCGTTACATGCAATTCATAAGACATAATGCGTAAGATATAATGCGCTACACATAATTCGTAAAACACAATGAGTAAAAAGACAATTACTAAAAAGTGTAAATCACAATGCGTTTAACCAAGTGCAAAAAAAACACACCACACATAAGTAGCCTTATGTGAAAGCTTAGGGGTTAGACTTCTTAGGTGGCAAAGAGTGTAACAACTCTCAAAAACATCCCACAACAATCCTTAATCAAAACTCCAAACATGTGCCCACGAAAATCGAAAACAAAAAGAGTTAAAAAAAATTTCACTGTCGCGTGGCGCAATGGAGCCAGATTCTCCGGATGCCACATGTCGCCACGTGTCGCCACATGGCAGATCTACAAGGGTGACTCATGCAACCTAAGCCTTAGACAACGTCGTCTCGTGGCGCGACGGCGTCGTTTTTCAGGTATAAATAAGAGGTGTCATGAGCTTTCAAACTACACACACGAATTCGCGAAATTCGAATTCTAAACTCCTCGAATCTATGTTCCCGAGTTTCTATCACGATACCCGTGTACGAAGCCCTAATCACTGAAACGATACCCTATCCGATTGATTCAAAACCCTAGCAACGAAAAGCCGAAGTTCTGCCTGAATAAGGATGCAATTCACTTATGAGGCGACAATATAAACCGCGTAACAAAGTCCTGAAATCAGATACATTAACCAAAATTTTCAACAACTTATAGAGTATGATTCAAATCAAAGCCAAACAAAAAGAATCTACTCATACAAACATTTATGTAAAACTTAAACAACTAGAAGTAACAAGTAGCAAACAAACATAAGTAACATATAAATGTACTTCCTTTAACTGGTTTCCGCAACATTTCCGAATTGCCAAGGGTTGAATTCGGTCGTGCTGATGTTAACTTCTTTAACCGTGCCGGAACTATCAGCAGCAGCTCGGTGTTCAGTATACTTTCCGTTGAACTCGTAAATCTCCAAATCACCCCACGGTGTGGGAGCAATTTTGTCGGTCTGGTTAAACCATTTTGGGACGAATTCTTGACCCTTTGATTCTCGCATCCGTTTCTCAGCCCTCTGTTTCTCTTCAAGACTGTTAAAAAACAGCATTATGTTCAATTTTTCTACACATCATGTTTATATCTCATGATCTATTATATGTGTGTGTGTGTGAGAGAGAGAGAGAGAGAGACTTACATGCTCTTTTCTGAACCAGCTTTAGACAAGTCACCCGCCTCAAGTGCGTATCTATCTGGGCGTAAGCGAGAATCTGATGGCAATAAATTCTTTGGTGCGGTTGTAAAACTGTTTACTTTATGTGCAAAATGTGTGTACTGAAATTTGTCATCTGCAGGGGCCTCAGCAACTCTCCAAACCTTCAAATTTCAGAAAATAAAAATTTCATGAATTAAGTATTCTTCAAACTCATCATACTGTTTCTTTCAGTCATTTAATAGCTTATATAAATAGAAGAGTAAAGTACATGGTTGGTCCCTGGGGTTAACCAAAGTTTTGGATTTCGTCACCATCTTTTTAAAGTACACGGATGGTCCCTGTGGTTTGCACTCTGTAACACATTTAGTCCCCAAATTTTGCCAAAAGTACAGGATGGTCCATGTGGTATGCACTTTGTAACGCATTTAGTCACTAAATGTTGGGGACTAAATGCGTTACAAAATGCAAACCACAAGGACCATCCGTGTACTTTTGACAAAAGATGGAGATTAAATACGTTACAAAATGCAAACCACAAGGACTTTCAGTAAAAATTTAAAAAGCTAAGGACTAAATCCAAATTTTTGGTTAACCAGTCCAAGGACCATCGTGTACATTACTCTAAACAGAATGATTAACCGTAGCTACAAAACTAGCACAGGTAAAGCAGCACATGCAATCTAACACCCTAAACATGTTCTTTGTGGCTATCAGCTTCAACTTTTGTTTTATGTGAGTTATTTAAACATACTATGTTAACTAGTTAATATACTATGTTAATTAGTTAATTTTGTAAAGCTTACTTCTTTGAGTTCGGTGTTTGGAAAGGGTTCTCCTTCTAAATCACAAGGTTGGTAACTCATAGCTTCATTCCACTTTCCCGTCATTAATATTTTAGGTTCTTCATCAGAGTCATATACATATCCATCCACTTCATATCGACCAGCACTGCAAAAAGTTTCAAGTACATAAATCAGATATAATTTTGACACTAAAAGCATGAACCTTTTCATGGTGAGGCCTGTAAATGAACCGAACAAACACGAACAGAGGCATGTTCATGTTCGTTCATTTAACTGAACCGAACACAAACACGAACGTAGAATCGCACACATTTTTTGTTCATGTTTGTTTATTAAGAAAAAATGAGCATGTTCGTGTTCGTTTATGTTTATGTCCGTTTGCTTAAAACCTAAACGAACAGTTCATGAACGTAAACGAGCATAAATAAACAAACTCAAACGAACATAATTTAACAAACAATATACAACACAGATGAACATAATTGAAGATAATAGAGCAAACCTAAATGAAAACAATTGACCAAACATAAAGTAATTTTCTAAATAAGTTAGTTATTAGTTAGGATAAATTCAATTGGAAAACCTATTTTTTATTGCTAGAAAGCCCAATTACCAATTAGTTATATTTATTATATAAATAGTTAGAAAGTTCTTTTTATGTTTAAGACTTATATGAATATAACTACTTATGTATTTAAATTGAAACAAACATAAACAAATGTAAATAAACAAACATAAATGAACAAACATGAGCAAACGTAAATCTAGGAACATAAAGGGAAGTTCACAAACATCAATGAACGAGTAACACGTACGTTCATGTTCGTTCGTTTAATTAAATGAAAAAAATATGTTCATGTTCGTTCATTATAAAAATAACGAATATAAACAAACTTCCCGCCGAACAAGGTTACGAACAGTTCATGAATGTTTATTCGTTTACAAGCATATTCATGGATATAAAAATAAGGAAAGACATAAAAATGTTAGTTACGCACCCAAACCAACCACAGGGTTGAAAATACAGGACAACTTTATCTCCGGTGGTCAAATTGGTCAAAACCATCTCCCCTGGGGAGTCGATCCATGTTCTTCCGAATATCAAATTGTTAACTTTTGTGGGTGGGGGCACTAACTCTAGAATTACTCCGTCTTTCTTCAGCTTCAAACGAGTTCTGCAAGCAACACAGTAAAAGTAACAAGCTCAGAACTGGTTAAATTGACAAGATCACCTTATAATTTATGTCTAGATATACACGAGAAACTGTAGTAGAGATACTTACCTTCCGAGAGGATAAACATCGAGAGAGTTACCAAGAAACTTGGTCTTCACCTTTGAAGTTATATCGTATACAAAATGCTCATTTTCAGCATGTGCAGCACTTATGGGAGGGTGATGACTAACCTGATTCATATTAATTATTTTTGTGTTAGTCAATTCTTGACATTATACAATAACACCATGGAATTTATCAGCATAAAACACATTACGAGAATTTTTAAGTAATAATCTGTTTGGAAACAAATGTCACTAGTTTAATCATGTAAAAGTTTATGCCCGTATTGCCCCTTGCCTAAGAAAAATATGTAGAAGAGTAAAATGTCAATTTCGTCCCATGAGGTTTGGCCAGTTTTTCAACTTTCGTCCAAAGGTTTTTTTTTTGTATCTGGATCCAAAAGGTTTATAATCTTGCCATTTTTATCCGGCTTGTTAGCCCCATCCATTTTTCTCCATTAACTCATGGGTATTTTCGTCTTTTTTCTTAACTTGGGCAATTCGGTCTTTTGAATACTTTTACATTATGCTAAAGGCTCGTACATAAAGTGAAAAGATCGAATTGCCCTTTGAGTTAACAAAAAAGACGAAAATACCCGTGACTTCACTGAGAAAAATGGATGGAGTTAACGAGCCGGATGAGAATGGCAAGATTTTAAACCTTTTGGATCCAGATGTGGAAAAACAAACCTTTGGATGAAAGTCGCAAAACTTGCCAAACCTCAAGGATGAAAATGGCATTTTACTCTATGTAGAATGTATATTAAACTTTATGTTTTACCTGTTCTGCAATAAATGTAATGCCACAATGATTAACCATTTCATAGGTTTCACCGAGAATAGGATTAAACGGCTTCCAGGTTCGTTGCAAAGCATAATATACCGATATAAACCAGGATGCTGTAATTAACTTCAGATATGTCATGTTTCCGCAAGTATTATGGCGCACATATACACCAATAACCGATATGCATGAGATGAATAATATATAAAATAGACCTGTATATACTAATCTCATGTATGGATCCTCACATTCATCTGCTAGCTCCAAAAGATGGGAATATTCCATCAACTACAAAAAAAACCCAATAAAATAAGTCTCTTAATAGTTAATATTAACAATAAACAAGCATCGTATATCAAGCATATTGGTGAAGTTGGGCAAACCTCTGCCATTTTTTGTAGCATTGTCATGGGCTCGAATATGAGTACCGGTAGAGTTACCATTGATGTGATATCAGCTCCCACATACTTTTGCATTGACCTCCAGTAACTGTCACGCTCCTGCAGAGAAAAAGAACAAAAATAGATGAGAAATTGAGACAAATATATATTTAAGATGCAGTTTCTCTAGTATCATAAAAAACCGAATCCTATTACCTTCATTCATGTAAATCAAGGCAGTTAATATCGGTTATCGGTCCCCATGTAAAATACCAGTGTCAAATATCGGTACCGATATTACCGGCGATATTGACCGACATATCACCTATACTCCCAATATCAATACCTTTCTTCTTAGTTCTACCATTCGTCTTTCTTCTTATTGCTGCTATTGGTGTTTTAAGTCTGGTTAATTGTTAGTGTTTTAAGTCTTAATGAGTTCCTACTTGCTACAATTGTTAGTGTTTTGCAAATTGCAAAAGGTTAATTTGTTAATGGTAGGAGAGTATATTGAATTGTTAGTGTTAATTTGCTATATATATAAATTCTGCTTGATATTAAATTACCAATATCCCACCGCGATAACCTATACCTCAAATATCGGTCCTTGACCGATATCAGATATTTTACCGCATTAACTGCTTAGTGCATGAGCCAAAAGTAAACCGCAAAATGATGAAATACATGAGATCAAAGAAAACAGAATCTAGCAAGGAGCATGTTATAAGTAGCCAAAATGAGATAAAAAGGTAAAATGATGCGCTTATGAAATACGCGAGAGAGAAATTATATACTTTACCTCCTGCTTCCATCTGCCTCTTTGTGCTTCAACCTCGGCATCATCTGTTCCTCCCTCTGGGTTGATAACTTCAAGCCCCTCATAACCAAGCAAACTAAAGAAAATAATAATCATTATGAAACTGGGTTATACGAAAATGTAAAAAAACAAATCAAAAAATAACAATCCGGTAGATGTGACCACTCTATGGTTAACAATTACAAACTACCTTGTACTTCTCACATCTCAATAGATAATGCATATACATTATACAAGCAGTGACACAAATAAACAGAAACAGTTACCAACATATCATGCATTTATGAGTTATGAGAGCAAAAAACAGGAACAAAACCACTACATGTCCATTAAGGTCGTAACATAGCTGCTGAATAGGTTCAGCTGAATTATACAATGACTTAATGGAAAATCATCTATCTATAGCAACTCAAGCCCCTTAAAAGTGTCAATTTCTGCTCATGACAAATTTAAGCTCCAAAACAATATAAAGAGAGATCAAAAGCTTGTAGCTTTTTAGAAAAGACAGCATTTTAACCCAGATTAGTGTAAATAACTTCTCTCCATTTGATTTTACACAACGATAACAATAGAGAGCACAGCACATATATGCTAATACAACATTCTATAACAAGTGAATGTAGTACTTGAAGTTGAAACAGTAGGGTGATAAAACTTTACTTCATAGAAGTATAAAACCAAAAATTGGTCTTGGCGTATTACTGTTTTTGCTAAACAAACCAAAACACCACTCACCACTGTTACGCAAACAAGATTGAGAAGTAGAGAATCTAGATCTACATAGCATTCAAACTCTAGACATCCTACCAAAGCACCTTCATTCAACACTAGAAATTACTTTTAATTTTGTCGTCAAAGTTTAGTTTAGATACATGACTATTATAACTGATTTAGAGCTGGGAACAAGACTGAAAAGCTGTAAGATATTAAACAACAGCAACGATGAAACAATGGGTATTGAATCTTCAGAATAACAATAAAACCTTATCAATTAAGGATTTCAGCTACAATCTATGTAATAAGAATAAAAGCATGTCGATTTAGCAGGGCCGGCCCAAAGGGCTTAAGACCCTAGGCACAAGCCTAGGGCCACCCAAATTGAAGGGCCCCCAATTCTAACTATGTTTTGTTTATGCTAGGCCCATTAATAAACAAACTAGGCCCAAATCTAATTTGAGATATCAGATAATGCCCTACGTAAATATCAGATGTGTGGCATGAAAGACGTGTTCGACGATTTATGACTTCCCTCGATATCAGTGGCGTGAAAAACTGAAAGCGGCGATAATCACTGATGTGCGTATTAATCGATAGTGTCGTTTGAGTTTCCAATATGGAATCAGGCAACCGGGCGGCGTTTGATATGCGATAATCATGATTCATGGTGACGCAAACCCAATTGAAGAACACTCGTTCACTGGTAACAAATAAAACGGTTATGTTAAGGCTTTTATGTACTAATAATCAGTCCGATCAAACCCTCAAACATAAAACTAAAATCAGTTTGCCAATATCGAATTCTCGATTTGATTATTCATTTATTTGGAACTTGCAACTTGGAAGACAGTGGTAGCTTAGTTTTATGATCCAATCTTATGGGTTGTGGCTGGCTTGGAACACATTGGGACTCCTTGACTCATTTTCATTTTTGCAATTTAATTTTGTGGCCGACGATTTAATTTGTGGCGCTCACTCAGGTTAGATATCTTGCTGTTTATCAAACTAGGGTGTATTTGTAGATTTCAGCTTTTTGTTTAGGGCTTATACGTATTTCATTATTTGTTGATTTCAAGTTGTGGTTTAGGAAATTAGTGCTTATTTGCTGAATTCAGTTTGTTGTTTAGGCCTCTACGGCTTATTTGCTTTTTTTAATTTGTTGTTTAGGTCTCGTTGTTAATGTATTAAATAGATTTATATTTTAGCAATGTTAAATCGAATCTTAACTTTTGAATCCGGTTATGCAAAAAGGCAAAAAAAAAAAAAAATCCTGAACAAGAAGCTTTAATCGAATCACAAAAGAAAGCACTTCCAAAAAGGCAAAAAAAACGTAAACACTTCAATTCCCGGTCCCAAGCCCGGGTAAAGGAGGAGGGTTTTGTTTCCTAAATATGTTGAAAATGATTATTTTGTAAAAGGGCCTCCACTTCTTAGATCGCTTAGGGTCTCCAAAAACGTAGGAACGGCCCTCCGATTTAGGATTGCAATGATTTGACCACAACGTCAATATCTACATCTAAAAGGTCTTGAGACATATGAATGTGAACTATATATCTCACAATATCTCATACAAGTATACAACTTGTCTCAGTTAATAAGCTCATAAGATCAGAATAAAAGTTTAGCTGCAAAAAAAAAAAATCCAGTTGATAACAATAAGCATTCACAGCCTAAACTATCAATCATGAACAAAATCCAAAGCGAACCAAACCTAAAACCTAAAACCTAATCAATCAACTGAGAATCAACAATAAGCTCATAACTTTAGCTGCAAAAACCAAACAATTTCACTTCTGATAACCATTCATAAACTCAACTATCAATCATGAACAAAATCCACATACTAATTAAACCTAAAACCTAATCAATCAAGTGACAATCAACAACACTTATCAAACAAAAAACCTAAAACTTATTCAATCAAGTGACGAATCAATCACACAACTCCACAGATCAAAATTCTCATAATCAAAGTAAAAACAACACAAAAACAGATCATAAATCAGCTTCAATTAGGGCTATTAGGTCAATTAAGTCAATTAATCGATTTCTACGATACATACAGAAGGATCTAGAACGATTACCCGTTAACTTGATTCTTAAAACTGGAGAAACTAGAAGCGATCGACGAAAAGAATCCACCACCACCACTACTACTACTACCTTGATTCTGTGCCATAATAGAAAACCCTAGAAACTCAAACAACTTTCCCCTTTTTGAAGGTGAAGCTAAATTATATGAAACAAATCACGAATCTAGCGATGAAATTGAATCCTCCAGATCTTGTGAATTTGAAGAGATGCGATATGATATTAATAATGATTATATTATATTGTTAGTGCGACAAGAGGCAGTAATGCTATTATGCCACGATATTTCTTTGAGAAATCGAACCCGGCTAGACCCGGTTCATCAAATATAATTCGGGTTTGAAAACGGTTCTTTCTTTTTGAACGGTCAACTAAATTATCGGATAAGCATCCTAGGATGCCCTCAATCAACCAAATGCATCTCCTTTTCCATAACGGTTAGAGTTGGATGCATACCCGAGCCACCAGTTCCGGGGAAAACCGCCGCCCGAAGGCCCACTGCGGTAAAACCCTGTTCGGCTCGGTTTCGAACTGGCGACCTCCAAAGAGGTCTATTTCTAGACTTCATTGCCACCACCAATGTCCCTCAAAGTGATGCTAGTGAGAGTTGAACTTAGGACCTCAAGTAGAGAAACCAAGTGACTAACCACTAGACCTCAAGTTGAAAACGGTTCTAAGTTAACAATCTATTTTGATTGTCTAGCCGAAATTGGTTCGGCCTCGCTACGCAGAAACTTGGTCGGTCTAGGTCCAAACATTAATTTAGAAGAAGAAAAACATTTAACTTTGATGACATGTACGTATATGCTTCAATCACTTTTACATTACTACTTACTAGGGGCGTTCGAAAAAAACCGAAACCAAATAAAAACCATAAACCAAACCGTAACTGAAAAAACGATCCGAATAACGAATTTGGTTTTTAGCCAAAACCGAATTGTGAATTTGGTTTTTGGTTCCATATTTTTTTCATTTGGTTTATTTGGATAACTGAACAAACCGTTCATTTGATTAACTATTAAATAAAAATACTACTATTTAATAAACCATATTGATTTTATTAGCCCACGTGATAAATATAAAGTCCAACTCACAAATTAAGCCTACTTATTTCTATCCTTGTTCAAAATATCGTTCGGTTTAAATTAGTCGTTGACTTGATGTACGAAAGTTGGAATACAAACATGGGTATAAATTAGGAAAAAAAAATACTTAGGTACAATTCGGTTAAATTTGGTTGAAATTGGTTTGTTTGGTTTTTAACCAAAACCAAACAGAATTGAATTTGGTTGAATTTGGTTTGCATATTCCTAATTTGATTTGGTTTGGTTTTTGGTTTGGGATACAAAATTTTAAAAACCGAATAAACGGAACCGAATAAACTAAATAAATGGTAAGCTGGACCGATAAGCACCCCACCCCTACTAATGACAACTCGATTTAAAAAAAAAACTATAGTAACAAAAGAAAACAAGCACATTGTAACATCATACGTTAAAGTTAAAACCGAAAACAAAATATTTTCAAAGAGTTAAATGCTTGGTTGGTCCCTGTGGTTTGCAAAAATTTCAGATTTGGTCCTAGTGGTTTACTAATTACACGCGTGCTACCAAAACTTGTCAAAAATGAAATCGCTTGGTCCCCAGCCCTAACATCAGTTAAATATCTCTGTTAAAATTCCTCATGTACTTGGCATATGAGGGTAATTTGGTCATTTCAGTCCAGCCCATTATAAAAAATTATAAAAAGAGATAAATACCTTGTTGATCCCACCCCTTCTTCTTCCCAAAACCACCACCATCTCATCTCCTCCATCACCGCCACCATTGAACTCCCACTCAGGTGTTATAGTTGGCAGAAAATACTCAATATGAACACAGGCAGCAAGCTCACTTTTCTGGATTCGTTCAGCAATCGACATTCCTCTATGTTGAGAATTTTGCCAAGCATTAAACTGAGGCATAGGAGTAGTATATTGAGTAGTCGGGTTGTTCTCATAATCCCTACATGCGTTTTCACCTACAATACCACTCCTATCGACATTAACTTCATCTGAACTCCTATCCCATGTACCCTTTTCCACTTGAACATAATGTTCATGTATTTTGGTCTGATTAACCTGTTGTTCAGCATCTACACCACCCTTAACTCCATTTTCCACATTCCCTTCCCCCATAATCTTCAGAACACATATCAAAATCCAGAACTTTAACTGGAGAGGGGACAACAGAACACAAAGAATTCATCACAGGGGGATTTTGATGGAGTAATTACCTGCTGGTTGGGCCCTTTCGGTTGATTAATTGAATAAACAACTTCATCGAATGAAATTGTCGCCGTCGGATCCAAGTTAGCACCCAAATCTGTCGTTCCACCTCTATCGATGAATCAACATCACGATTTGGGGATGTTATGTGCTGAGTTGGGGTTGTATCTTCACTTTGATGCAAAACTTCTGCTATAACTTGGCCAGCTTCACTCACCGTAGGGGTTACCTGAAGTACAGAGCCTTGGCGGGAAGGAGTTGAGGATTTTGGCGCCACTTCGTTGAAGACAAGATTGGAAAACGGCATTCTGTGTCGGTCATTCTTGGTGGGTTTTTGAACCCCTTTGCTACTCAGATTCGACAAACCAGATGTTGATTTGTTATGGTGGTGGAGGAGATGAGATGGTGGTGGTGGTTTGGGAAGAAGTGGTGGAGTGGGGTGGGACCAACAAGGTATTTATCTCTTTTTTTAGCGGACTGGACTGAAATGACCAAATAACCCTCATACGCCAAGCACATGAGGACTTTTAACAGAGATATTTAACTGATGTTAGGGCTGGGGACCAAACGAGTTCATTTTTGACAAGTTTTGGTACCACGCGTGTAATTAGTAAACCACTAGGACCAAATCTGAAATTTTTGCAAACCACAAGACTAACCAAGCATTTAACTCTATTTTCAAACTACAATTTTTATGTTGAACACATGTTACAGTTTGGTTAACCCAAAGAAAATCTATTATGTTACATTATTATTATTATTATTATTATTATTATTATTATTATCAAACCCTATGATGTGTTTGCGCTAGTATATTTGGAGGGTTTTTTAGTTTGACCACCTGGGTTTTACCTTTTTCTTCTTTTTACCACTCATGCATTCTAGAATCTTCCCACACACAACTTGACACAACAACACGTCTTCTCACAAATGTCTTTATCATTTTGTATATAAATTTTGTTATAGCTATTTATGCTATTATTATTATATGTTTTTTACTTTTTAGTTTACAGAGGTTTTAGTTAACGACATATTGTGTAAGTCCTAATTTATTCCACCATATATTATTTCTAAGTATAAATAATTAATACTTTTAATAAATAAATAAATAAATATATTTGTGCAATTGTGCTTCTTTCTTAAGTTTATAAACTATGAAACCAAAAGTTTATAAATTATAGAACCAAAATTTTTATAAAAGATATAATTGATATACACTAAAATTATTTAGGTACAAAATCATACGTAAAACTCAATGTTTTTTTTTCAAATTATAATTTGAGTTAAATGCTATTTACATTTAAAGATGTTTTGTGTTTGAATGTGAACGAGTTGACGCATTCGTAAGATACTCAAAATAAGCTCGACACATGCTGTTTTTTTACATTTCCTTTTTATTTTTATATTTTTTGCCTTCTTTCAATTCAAAAGTATTGTAGCATTGGTTTTTTTTATTGCTATAGCGAGTATCATTATCATAGATAAGCGAAACGTTATCAACGGAATTGACCCCGCGAAGCGCGGAATAATTTTCTAGTTATGATAAATTTATATAGACTAATGAACCCTATCTAATGACATGAAGCAATTGTATAATTTTAATTTTATTTATTGGGCTTAATCTTGATGGAACCCTATCTAATGTCATGAAGCAATTGTATACTTTTAATATTATTTATTGGGCTTAATTTTGAAGGAACCCTATCTAATATTATTTTGGGCTTAATCTAAGTTTCATAGTAGGCCCAATTGCATATCTATAATCTATTCATGATTTCATGCTAGTTATACAGGCAGGCTTGTGGAGTTTGGACTTTGGATGAATGTGACATATTCATTGATAGTTAAATCTGAGAGGCCCTAGAATAAACGGGTAAGTCAAGATCGCAATACATAATTATTTAGTGTGATTCTCATTTTTTTTTTCTAATTCATATTCATTTAAAGTTATATTGTATTATTTTTAAATTAATAACATAACATAACTTCAATAAAGTGATATCCAGGAGGTTGTAAATATTTGCATTCCTTAGATAATAAAGTGATTCTCAGTGACCAGTGACGGATACAGAAAATTTTTGTACGGTGGGCACAATACGGGTCAAATATAATGAGACATAGAAAAAAGTTATGATAAAATAACATATTTCATAGATTACATTTATCTACGTGTAACTTTGACATGTCGAATTATGAGAAAGGGTCACGCGGAGTCGCGGACACAAAACCGTCATATATTTATATAATTCCATGTCAACTGAAGGTCACAATATAACCTTAAGAGTATGAATCGAGTTGGTAGAAAAAAAATTCTAATGCCTCAACCTTTTCTTAAACGTTGTTGTTATTATTATGTTTGGGTAATAAAAATTATTACAATAGTTTAGTTTATATTTCTAGAAACTAATAAGATAAACGTACACAGAGAAACAACCTATAAATCATTTAAAATATTATAAAAGTTACCTATGTGACGCATTGTACCTTTTGGTAAAATTATAAGAGGAACTAACAAATAATTAAAAACACAGGTTGTAAATTAATTTTTGGGTAGCCCCTATCCAACATCTTACTTCGTCTTCTCCTCTTTTCAAAAACCTAAGGGTCAAACGTCAGCTAAGGGTCTGGTAGACCTTTAGGTTAATTTGTAGTTCCGCCGCCCGGACGATGGGCCTGTGCCCACCCTCCGATTGCCTTACATCCACCACTGTGTGTCTGACCACACAACACATTTAACTAAATGTATCATTTGTCTCAAACACTAACACGAGAATGTTTATAAGTGGGTTACACACTTGCACAACATAGCACATCTGACATTGTGAAAAGTAACTATTCTAATAACACAAATGATGACACGTTTAATGCACTAATATTTAAGCAATTCGATAACATATCACACAACACGTTTAACACAATTAGAAAATAACAAGACATAATTAAAACGATAATATAAACATACCAAACTTACAATCCATGTTTAAATACAATATACTCATAATAAAACTATAAAGATATGTCGTCTTGATAAATAGCTTATAAACGTGTCATGTGACCAATCAACCTATTTTGTATGATAAGTTAAACATGTTATACGTGTCATAAACTGGTCAAGCAGGTTGGCCATGTTCAAATACGTTTTGAATCATGTCATGAAAGTGTCGACATGTTTATGACTCGGACCCATTAACCCATAACACTAACCCGTTTCGTTTCATTTTGAATCGAGTCATATCGTGTTAACAAGTCGTGTCATAAATGGTTAGTCGAAAGTCCGGCCCCTCATTTTATTTTCTTATATTTTTTAAAAACTTATGTTAATTTTTTTTATAATTTTTATCCCTAAAAAAGTGCTTTGGATACAAACAATCAAATTGTTGATGGAATCATGAGGAAGGTAACCCTTGGAGCAAACGTCTTCCCTTTTTGTTGGTTTCAATACTCTCACTTTCAACACCTTCTGGTTTTGCCTTCAATAAAGCTGTTAATGGTCCCAACTAATTAAATAATAATTACTCTCTTTTTTTGCCCATTCAATAATTGCCAACACATTGGTCATGTAAATAAGGTTATTTTTTATTTATTAAAAATATAGCTTTAAAAATATAAAACATTCCTTAAATGTTTTTTTTTTCTTTCTAATCACCAACAAAGGAACTTTCATGGGGATGAAGACCCACGTGACAAAGTTCATATAGGATCATGGACCATCAACGGTCAAAGATACTTATCATTAGTTTTACAATATTTTTTTATTTTTAATATTTTAGTAAAATAAAAATTTTTGAATGATAGGTAAAAATGTTATCAACTACAGAAATATTAATGCAAAGAGCCCTTTGATTTAATAATATTGATGATTTTTCTTAATTAAGTGAAAAGAATTCAAATCTCATTTTCGCTATTTAGGTTGTGTAAAATAAAAAAAGGGTGTGTCATCACTCTAAAAAGATATCAGATTTAAATAACTTCAATTTTTACTAATTGCCCGGTAACACTTTCAACTTTCAATTTGTACCACACTATTTTCAACTTTCAATCTGTACCACACTATTTTCAACTTTCAACTTATTTTCCTACAACACTTTCAAACTAACTCAACAGTAACTCAGTTTGCTGACATCACCTGTCACATCATCAAACAAATGCCACATCAGCTGCCACACCATCAAAAAGCCACGCCAGCTGTAGTGGCGGATCTAGAAAATCCGCCAAGCGGTAATGTTTTATAAAGAAACGGTAACGAAATCGAAAAAAAACGTCAATTTTTTCCAAAATTTACACGAATTTAACACTACCGCCGGAGCGCCAAGCCGTAGCGGGGTTGCCCCTAGTTATACATTAGGTCCGCCACTAGCCAGCTGCCATGTCATCAAAAAATGTCACGTCACCACACAAGTGCCACATCAGCAAAAGACTAACTGGGTTAGTGTTCAGTTAGTTTGGGAGTGTCAGAAGAAAATAAGTTGAAAATTGAGCGTGGTGTGGTACAAATCAAAAGTTGAAAGTGCTATCTGTCAATTGGTGAAAACTAGGGTTATCTAAATCTAATATCTCTCTCTAAATAAACTAAAGAGTTATTAATTATATATTGAAGTTTTGATTGTAGTGACATTAAAACTAGTATATGTTAGAAAGAGATAACCGAAGAGAGAAAGCTATTACTCTTTAAAACTTACGTTTTACAAGTTCAGATTACTATTGTGATTGGTGTGAATTATTACTTTTTGATCATAAATCATACAAGTTACTTTTTGAGAGTAGTTAAGAACCGTTGATTTGCAAACAAATTGAGTAGTTTAGTTAAAAAAGTGTTCTCACAAGATTTGGCATTTTGTGGCCTAATTGTTGTGCCATTCATCAATATGTATTATATAAAATTATAAAAGGGTGAATAAGTTATTTATAAACTATAAAAGGGTGAATTGGTTTCTTTAGAAGGTATTTCTTGTGTAAGTTTGTAGATTGTAAAACAACAAGTAAAGATAGAGTAAATAAGATATCGTCACACAAAAATGTGTAATGATTTAAGTGAATGTTAACTAGTATACCGTACATTAAAAAATCAACAAAAAGCTACCTTCAAGTATGTTCTCTTAAAATGTAGGGCCACAACCTACAACATTTATCTCCATGACTTTGAGATTTATAGACCTTGAGTCACTACTCTTATGAAGTGACTCGTCATCAATAAGGATCACTCGTAACTACATAATTACTAATGCTACCATGAAACCTACATCGTTATCCTTTTTATTAAACGACGACTTTCTTGTGCTAGGCCACTGTACTCTCCAAATCTGAGAGTCTCGTTGTTACACACAATGGAACGAAAACACGCATGAACTCATGATAAAACCTGACATCTCGGTAAGGAAGCTAGGCTCTGTTATCCTGTTTTGTGGCATAACAAATGACGTTCATTCGTAATTAGTGCTTCTCTCAAGATAAACACCAAGTCATATATTGCAAATATGCAAGAGAATACAAACATAATTAAATTGTATCTCGATGACCTCCATGATGTAAACTTAAGATCTATTTTAAAATGAAGTTATATTATATTAAGCATAGATAAAAATTTTATTTGATAAAACAGACACATACATATAAGAGCTTGTTAAAAAAAAACAAAAAAATAATTAAAATAATATCACCTGTAATTCTAATATATGCATACATTATATATACTTGATAAATAACTAACAACTAACCATATATATACACACCTAATAAATAACTAATAACTTACATCACGTGCTATAATTATGTGAACTCCAAAAAAAATAAGGCTTTTTTTTATATCACTCATTCATATTTTGTTTCTCATTTTAAAAAAACTTAGTTTTGTTATCTAAATAGGGCTTGATGTGCAATTTGTTGTTCGTTTTATTAAACAATTTTATGCCAATTTGAAGAAGGCAAATTTCTTGGTGGAGCGGCTTTATACCGATAGGGGATATTAAGCTTGGTTTTGTGATCGCTTATACATCCAATTGGTTTATTTTGAAGTGGAGAAACAGTCTAATTAATAATGATCACCGGAGACATTTATTAGCTGTTGTGGAAGATATCAAAACAAATTTGTTCTTGTGGGTGCGCAATTGGGCTAATCGTATGTCGCTATGCTGGCGACCTGGAGAGTTTTCCCGCTAGGTATTTTCAATAGATTTCGTTTGGTGTTTATGGTGTTACTAGTTATTTTCAATGTTGTTTTGAAACTAAAGAGGAAGAAAGAATACAATCCGCTAGCAAAATGCTAACTGGACATAAAAGTTACACCCAAAGCGTAATAAAGAGCTATGTAGAAGAAAAATCAAACTAGTTTGACCATTCCAAACCTTCCATAGCTCTATTTTTTTCATTACTAACTAATGGTTTATACGAGTTCTTAACTTAGTGTGTGTATATATATACTAAAAATGGTTTGAAAAGCTCCACATAAAATCAAAATTTTAAGCTCAACTCGGATATGCATTTAAATGCATGTACCAATGATTCTTGGCCTGGTGGTCTTGGGGAGGTGAGAAGTTTTGCTTTTCTTTAAGGTCCTCGGTTCAAATTCAGACAATGAGCAATTTTAATACTAACTTGGTAATGCTAACATACCAGCTATTAACCCGGTTAGTGACATCCTAACCGTACGTTGCTAAAAAAATTTAAAAGCTTGTGTTTATACCCAAAATTCATATTTATGCTCTTGGCACAAACTCAATAAAGTTCAAGCTTGAAAACTTTTAACATGAAATGAATATATAATTTCAACAAAAAACAGGGAATAAGAAATAAAGTATGGGTGAAAGAGACATATCAATTTACTTTAATGGGTCAAAAATGATGTGTTGCAATTTGACCCCACATATTTTGGTATTTAACTGAACTTTATATCCACATGGTGCCTTTTTAGACAAAATGCTCAATTTAACATCCACATTTGACGAATACCATACAAGTCATTTCAGTCTAAGTGAATTCTAGCTTTGACTTTGAAAGCTGGCAACGGGTCCTGTTAAGCGCTTCGCCTCGTTCCCTCCTAACACAAACTGCTCTGTGTAGCAACCGCAACAGCGCAAGCGAAAGTGTCTCACGCCTCCCTTATTTTACATACTTTATAACTTCTAGTTGAACTTGAGAAAACTAGATTCCTGTTTAGAATTTCTGTTCATAATACTTTTTACATGTGCTACTCCAAAATCAATATTATAATTTTTAGGCTCATTTTAAGTTACACATTTGTTATATGTTATTGTTATATAAGCTTACTAAATTGTGTATTTGTTATGCATCATACATTTGTTTGAAAAATAATCAAACATTTCAAATCAGAAATTAAGGTAATAAAAAAAACAATTTTTCTTTTTATATGTATACATAGTTCACATGTGACATAATTTCCTACTTACGAAATTGTATCACTTGGAATTTCAAGCTAGTTATAACTAATTATTATTGGAATTAAAGATTTTAATAATCTCAAAACTATTTGTAGTTTGTCGGCAACGGTTCAAATTTATAAAATAAGCAATGGTGGTCTCACATTTTCACATATTGTAAACCAATGGATCCAGGGGCGTAGCTTTGTGGAGGGCCAGGGGTCGCCCGACCCTCCGAACTTTTTGCTCAGTGGTGTTCGGTATGTAGTTTTCGTATGGAAATTTTTAGGTATATACGTTTTCGACCCCCCGATTTTATAATTTTTTTTAGGTATATACGTTTTCGACCCCCCGGTCGGACATCTCAAGCTTCGCCACTGAATGGATCTTTACTAATAGAACATTAATTTCTTTTTGTCCCATATTTCCTTTTCTGATAGTAAAGGTCCATTGGTTTACAATATATGAAAAAGTGGAACCAGCACTGGTTATCTTTGAAGTTGGGACCGTTGCCGGCCTACAACTAACAGTTGAGATTATTAAAATCCATTTGTCCATTATTATTTAGTTAAGATAAAAAAAATTTAGAGAAAAGTAGAACCGAGAGAAATACAAAGAGAGGGGGAGACATATATAAGGCTAGGTGAGAATGGCAATCCTCCTTCGACATACAAGTAGATTAAATATTATACGCATGTTACATAGGTTACATACATAATAATGTGGCTTGGGACATACAAGATTTTTGGTTTATTGTGTTAATGATAATTGTTTGCAAATTGCATTACTAAAAGTTCATTTTAACCGTACCGTAGTTTAAATATGATATATAATCTTCGAGCAATTTTGTAAGTATTAAAGAACCTTCATGGTGGATGTAATTGTAGTAGAGGATCTTATGGCAACATCATATGCAGTGGCGGGTAGTGTCGTTATAGTACAACCGTTATAAAGGACCTTTGAGTAGCCTTGTACGTGACGGAGGACCTTCGGGAGCCTCATAAGTGGTATCGGGACTTTTGGGTGGCCACATGTGTGATGAAGGGAACTTCGGGTGGTCGTGTGTGAGACAGAGGACCTTCAAAGAATCTCACATGCGTAATAACCTTTGTGTTAGTATTTCGAATTGAGATTTTTGAAATGACATGATATTTATCAAGAATGTGTTGTGAAATACTAAATGTTAGAACTCACCAACGTAACTATTGTCTTTTAGCATGTGTGTTTTCGGTGTGCTTGACCCTTTTAGTAGCAATAATAAGACTACACAGTATGGTAGAGGATGAAGGGGACGTAAAGCGTCACACGTAGTAGAAGGGGCCTTGCCCTCCAAGACCCGAAAACCTCGGATGGTTGTGGGCATCTTTTGCCCCCCACATTTTTTTATTCAAAAAAAACCAAACAATTAAATAAAAAAGACAATAACATAACATAAAATACAAAAATACTGAAAATAATTAAAAACATACTAACTAAGACTATGTTTATATCGTCTCGTTTTTCTTTCGCCGATTCCTTCTCCTTTTTACGATTCAATTTTCTTCAAAAATCGCCCGAATACTTCTTTTTTCCTCGAGCTCTTCTTGTTGTTATTGAACGTACCAATACGTTCATTTAGCTCGGATAAATGTTTTGGTTAGTCCACACCCGAAGTAGATGATTTTGAGGGCCTCTTTTTTATTTATCTCTACCGGGTGGGCGACTAGCTTCAACCTCGACATCATCGTCGCTTAAGTTTAGATCAATCTCGTTACGAGCATCCAAATGAGTAGAGGACCTTGTTTTCGTCCTTTTTGACGATTCGCTCGCAAGTGGTACTTTCTCCCCTTTGCTTGTATATTGCCACTTCCCAACAATGAATAAATTTGAACGAGTGTTTCTTTTTTTCTTGATAAGTAGTAAACACTCTCGTCACGAACTCAGCTCCGATTTCACCCCTTTTTGGGTTATTCTTGATGTTGTGGTAGTAACCATTAAAGGTCGTGACAATGGCACTCATTTCATGCCATTATATGAGAGACTACCATTCTTCAGACATAAGTCTCGTTTCAATGTTTCATGATAAAGATCATTTATTCGATCCCAAAATTCGTTTTGGTGTTGATTGGTAGCTATTTAAAAAACAACTTACTAGAAAAATATATACAACACTAAAACAAATATATATATATATATATATATATATATATATATATATATATATATATTCTTTAAAAAAACAGAATAAAAGTACCCATTACCGATTTTTTTCCGATACGTGTATCCAAGATTTGGCTAAACTACTTCTTCCTCGGTTGTCCATTTTACTGCAACTCGGTCAACACCTTGGGCCTTCTCTTCCTCGGTTTTCTTCTTATGGCTTATCTTTTTCACCTTTCGACCCGGTTCACCAATATCTTGTGGTTGGGTTTCCGGAAGGAAGTCGGGTGTAGGGTCCGATGGGGATATAGAAACAGGTTGTTGGTGAGGGATGTTTGGTAACTGAGACAAGGATACATGAACGAGTTGTTAGTAAAAAGGATATCGTGGATAAACATGCCGATAAAAATATGTGTGCACGCTGCTATGTCGGGAGAATTACCCGGAATTTGTCGATTACGGTTTTGAGGCGGACTAGGATTCGGGGTTTTAGGTCGGGCATATGGGTTGTTTGGGTCAAAGGAACGGTTGTATGGATGCATTTTCTTTAAAAAAGTAGAAGAAGTTTTATAAAGTTTGGAGCGGATAGAATAGATTCATGAAAAAAAAAGTTGTGAATCGGGGTTGATTTATATGGTAAATGGGTAAATTTAATTTTTAACTAAAAAAACTTAAAAAAACTAGCCATTCAATAGCTTTATTCTCATCACCCAACCATCACTCGCCACATCACCATCACCATTACCCGCCACACCCAACTTCTCCTCCAACCCTCCCCTTCCCTGCACAGCCGGTTCTACGCCACACCCCAGGGTGGTGTTGGGGGCGTTGGTCTAAGGAAATTATAGGTTAAAAGAATATCTTAAGGCTATTAGTGATAAAGTTTTGACAGTTAGCACTCATGTTTAGTTTCTCTAGAAGCTTTTAAGAAACATTTTAGACGATGGGGTATGGTGGGGTGGGAGTTTGGGGCATTGGTTGACATGTGGGCTGAATGGGCTCCAGTGGCAAGACCTAAAAAATTAGGGGTATGGTGGGGCTTGGGTTTGGGGCGTGGCTTGGCCAAATGCCTTTTATTTTTTATTTTTTTTAAATTAATGGATAAACCATAGGGTAGGGTGCATCTAATTTCCACCCGCCAGCTCAGATGGGTAGCCCTGCCTAACGCCCGGGCTGAAAACCCCGCCCAAAAGACCAAGCCCAAACCCAAACCCACCTGAGGTGGTCACATGGGCGTTTTCCCCAAACCCACGCCCCAACCCCGCCCCATAACCCATTGTTAGTGGTTGCTTTTACATTGTAAGAGATCAAGACTTTTGTTGCAATAAATACTTTGATTGAACCTTTATGTGTAAATCCAACCAAAGTACATTGGAAAATTAGAGTGTGCCAAAAGTCATAATATACTTACACATTTTGATTACCCATTGTCATTCATGTATCTACTTTTTGGTGTTGGTTTAATAAAAGAAAAACATTTAAATACTTAGGTTTGAGAGTGAGGTATTGGGTTCAAATCCTACAGGCTACATGAACTAAAAGAAATTTGTCGTTAAAAAAATACAAATATGTGGGAAAAGGTAGATGCTCCACAAAAAAAGATCAAGTCTAAATATAAGGAAATATAAAAAAATAAGATGGGTTTATACATTGTAAGACATTTATGACGATACGAAAACAAAAAAAAAGTAGATATACAAAATTTCACCTATTTTATTGCTATAAAAGTAAAAACTTATATGATATGACATATAAAACGTATAAGTACACTTGAAAAAAAACCCATTCTTGTGATGTTTTTAAAATTCATATATTAATACTGTAACTAATTATTATTTTAAGAAAATTTAACATAATCACCAAATTTAGATCTAATGCTCAAATATAATAATAATAATAATAATAATAATAATAATAATAATAATAATAATAATAATAATAATAATAATAATTTAGAGCATATGCTACATATGTTTTCGTTATAAGATTTATGTATATCACAACATATGAAGTGTCATATTATCATGAGACGATTTGACATCCTTCACTTATCAGGTGTTCCACAAATTAATATCGTTATAACATGTGTTTACTGGCAATATATATTTGGTTTGAAATAACGTTTTGCATAATCTGTTGAACACTAAACGCTTCATATTGACACAATGAATTTTGTATCACAAAAGACCCTCTTTTCATAGAATGCATTGAGTCTTTAGTAACTTCAACGTTGAGTTACATATCGTTTTACATTTCGTAAATAAAATACGTCAGGTGTATCAAAAAAAATATATAAAATAACTTCTTAACTTACTCAACTATTACAAAGTTAAAGATTGCCCACCTAACTTTCAAATGAACTTCATATAGTATCATATCGATTAAACCGACTCAAAACGGCTAAAACCCCCCAACTTAAAATTCTCTGATCGACAAAACACGGGCTTATGGACATGTAGCTTTGAAAATAAAAACTGGGAATGAAGAACATAAGTCGTTTAGGGGTGGAGGTGGGTTGTGGGTAGACGGAGCACGAATGGAAGATCATTAAAGAGGGAACGTTGCATGGGTAGGGTAGGGGCCATATATGGACCGCCATTCGTCAGCGGGTAGTGTGGGGGTCGATGTATTCTATACGTTAGTAAGGTATTGATGGTGTCTCCTAATAGGGTCGTTGGTTATGACTTGTGTTGAAAATTATACAATGATAATATCCGTGTGTGGATTTGAATTCAAAGTTCGTTAGCTTTCTCTATTTTGCAATATAACCATAAACTTTGGATCACATTGTTAAATTTGAAATTTTGATTGGGAACTAATTCATTCTTTTATGACAAGGTTATGTGCTTATTAGGAATAAATTACACCATTTAAATTTTATATGAAAACTAATATGTTCTATGATAATTTTATTGTTGATTGAGGTTATGTAAACCTAAGAAAACACAATGGGTTTTCTTATACAACATATTTTTTTTTTTTTGTAATTTGGTATGTTTACATAATAATTATATTACATGTATACATTTTAAGGGGACATAGTTAATTGATATTTCCAATACGGGGATAAAGTTAGTGTAACATTAATGAGGATATACTTTTTTTTTTAACAACAAGGAACGATGTGCCAACTATCGTGACATCGTGCGCTATGGTCAAAGTGGACTACTCGATCGCCGCCAGCCCCTGGGCTCTCCCAGATGCACGGAAACCCGACCTCCATCCGCCCGAAGGTACGACAGTGGAATAATCGGTAAAAACCTCGCCTCCCATCCAAGACGAACCGGCGCCACTCGTATTCGCCCTTCACCTGGATACCGCATAAAATAATGGAGAGAGTGAGAATCGAATCTGAGTCAGAAAAAACACCAAGTTTTTCCCCAACCACTCCACCACTACCTCATTAACGAGGATATACTAATAACATTTACTATGTAATAACTTTAAAGGTTACTTGTATATTAATTTTGCTTCATTTATGTTGATTCTAAAAGCACACTTATTAAAAAGTACAAAAATATAAACCAATAACAAATAGATTCATAATAATTGAGTGTAATTAGTTTGTCAAAACAGATTTGAGTTGAGGCTATTTATTAACATTATAAATTCTTAACGTTACAAAGGTTTTAATAATACAAAGAGTCTTGCTATTTCATAAATTTTTTACAAAATGGGGCATGACTAATCAAATGTTGTGTGGTTCACCCATTCTTAAAATGTTTCTATTTTTTACCCTTAAATATATTTTTTATGATAAGTAGCTTTTATACCCTTAAATATAATTAGGTAGGAAAAAAAACAGATACAATATCTTTCCATCAAGAGATAACTTAGAATTGATATATTTCATTCCAAAAGTGTAATAAAAATATTACATTGATATAAGTCTATAACACCAGCCCGCATGCCAATTAATTTTGTCTATTTTGTCTACTAGTAGCTCACGTATTTGTTATTAGCTACATAGCGAAGTCTACTAAGAAGGTAACCCATCATTGATTACTTCCACTCAAGCATGGTAAATAAGAGAGTTCTCATCTCATTCGCAACCGGTGTGCCTAAAACGCGTTAACCTGAGGAGGTGCATTTATGACTCAATATCTATCTTGTGTTGACATAACGAAACATAACAATGTAAGATTCGCCTAAGGTGTTACAAAATCATATAACCAAAAAGTAATTAAACTATAAACCAGATTAGAAACAAACTCCCAAACCAAACTATGGTCGAGGTTGCACATGGTGTTTGGAGTTAGATAACGGAAAGGACGCATTTAGTAAATGATCCCATATTATTAAAGTTATAACATTTATTTGCCACTTCATTACCAATCACTTTCGATCATTTATACATAGAATAATAAGTTTTTTAAAGTTCCTTATTACATCTAACCTAATTGTTTACAATTAACTACACATAGTTACAATATATATCAATAATTTATCTAGAATCCAAATAATATTAAGTCAAAGTGAGATTGAGGATCAAATTTCACCACGATCATCACCATTGACAACCAAAATAAAAAAACAAATAAAGATATATTACAAAAAATGTAGTGGAAAAGAGGGACGGACATAAATGGGCCACCATCTAATGGTGACAAATCAATTGCCCACCCCCACCCTATGACTTATTTCTGCCCACCCACTTTAACTTCGACCATTATGTCCTTTTCTTTCTTAATTCTTGGCGAGAGACATGTGACAATAACATAAACCAATAAATTGATACTTACTAATTTTCCTTAATTTTCAAAATATATATATATATATATATATATATATAAATTTATAAATCCATACTTAAGATTCATTCAAATGTACCCTTGAGTACGAGGATGGATAGTGAGCCACCTATGCATTATGTGGTAAAGATGTGAGAATTTATCGCGGAGATATGAGGATCAAACTTCAATACCATCTGATTTTCTTTGAGACACTTGATTTACCTCCCTCATGTTTGTCTTAAGACCGGTCAGTGAGGGACGCCTAGTGGTGGCGTACGTCATTTTCATAGTGAGTCACCCTAGATCGTCCCCGTTAAGAAGAATTTGGCTGCTCTCGGTGAAAGAGAAAGATGACATGGATGATAAAGGTAGTGAAGGGGGTGGGTGCTCTTTGTGAAAACCGGCCAAATAATGCGTGTGAATGAGATTTGATGAAAGAGAGGAGATAAGATAAAGATTGTGAGTGGTTGATGAGGCACTCTTAAAAACATAAAAAAAAAGCATTTCCTTATCGGAAATGCTCTAATGACTGAAATGGTTGTTTCCTTTATTGATCTGTAATAAGAAGATATGCAAGTTTATATGTAATCTATTAAAGCACTTATGTTGTAGTTGTGATTGCCAATCGAGTGTTGAATTCCATGATTGTACAAAACCAATAATAGAAAGTCACTATAGTGCACACAAAATGCACAACTTCAAACTCTGCATGGGTTATACGATGAAATAAAACTTACCACACACACGTATGAGATAGCGGACAAATCATGAACCAAAATACCTAAAACAACTCTAGAGTTATTGACGACAACATATTTTTTATCTTTTTTAGAAAGCCAAGAGGGAATCCACAATGAAGAAGAGATATAGGACATATCATGTTTAGGTTTTATTATTAGTTTTCTTAAAATGGCAAATATTTGTTATTAAGTGGGTTTTAAAGCTAATTATACAATTAACAAATCTTCCACGAATATACGATCTTCAAATATGTTGCGTTTACTAGAACAACAAACAACCCTAAGTATTGCTTCTACGCAACATGTTTGTTTTATAAACTAACTTCAACACACACGTATACATCTTTTTGAATCATATATTGAAAACATATTTATCATCTACTTCCTCACTACATATCGTCTAGCGTTTCTACACGCAAAAAATTATCTGATTTCAAGAGAGGATTTATCAGCAATGATAAAAGAGCTATGTTTACAAGTTTGGTATTCTACATCTCAATCCCGATTATAAAACTGTATTGTACACTCGTCACGGTACTCAATTCCTCATTACTTATCAGGTTCACATGTTTCATGACCCATAATAATAAGAGATGCAAGTTTTACGGCCATGAACATATGACCCTATCAAAGCACTTGTGTCGTATTAGTGATTGCGAATGGAGTATCAAATTCCATGATTGCACGATTCCATTAATGGCAAGTCACCATAGCGCACACAAAACGTTGCTTTAAACTTTGCATGGAGAGATTATACGATGAAAACTTACCACACACATAGGTATGAGATAGTAGACGAATCATAGACCACAATACCTAAAACATCTCTAGAGTTATTGACGACAATACATTTTACTTTATTAGAAAGTTAAAAGAGAATCCACAATGAAGAAGTAGAGTTAGATCATATGATGTTTAAATTCTATTAATCGTTTTCTTAAAATGGTAAATGTTTATTCTTGAGTGGGTTTTAAAACTCGTTATACAATTTACAAATCTACTACCGGTTATATGATCTTCAAATATGCATTCGTTTACCAAAACAACAAACAACCCCACGTATTACTCCTTCAATTATTATCACATAAAAAACGAAAAAATCAACATATTTTTCTAAAATAAGGTTCAACACAAATGTATAAATTTTATTGAATCATAGATTAGTTAAATGTTCATCGTCTACTTTCTCATTGCACACCGTTTGGCTTTTTACACGAAAATAAATGATTCGACTTCAAGAGAGGATTCATTAGGGATGCCAATAAGATTATTATGGGCAAATTTAGTATTTTAAATCTCAACCTAGATTATTAAACCGTATCTTACACCCTTTACAATACTTAATTGCTCATTAGTTATCAGGTTTGTAATTTGTTGTTTTGGTAATGTGATGATATCAAAGCAAAAAAATAAATAAATTAAGTGACTTTATAAATTACTATATAAACTTATAGGATATAATATCTGAGTAAATTGCTAAAATCTTCTCTGATGTTGTCCTTCACTTTTAATTTTTTTTGTTATTCTCATCCAAACATAAAAACAATAATAATATCTGATACAATCAAATAACAATAATAATAATAATTTAAAATTTTCCCAACTTAAATATAGGAGTTAATTACTGTTTTCGTCCCTATGGTTTGTCAAAAATCACTATTTCAGTCAATTAGTTTAAAACTTGCGATTTCAGTCCCTGTGGCTTCACTTTCGTAACCATTTCAGTCCATGTGGTTTCACTTTCGTAACCAATTCAATCCATTTATTCTGTAAGTACAAGGACTGAAATGGTTGTGAGGTGGACTGAAATTGTTACGAAAGTGAAACCACAGGGACTAAAATCACAATTTTTAAACTAATAGACTGAAATAGTTATTTTTGACAAACCATAAAAACGAAAACAGTAATTAACTCAAAATATAGAGAAATCAAGAGAGAGAAACGAAACAAAAGCAAGATAAAGCAAACCAAATAGTCATCAGCTGTCATCTTCATAGCATCAGTTGCCATTCTGCATTCACAGTTCCCCTTTATGCAGAACTTCACACACAAATCTCACTTCATTCTCCCTCCATTAACACACACACTCACTCTCTCTCTCTCCTCCACAAACCCTAACCAACCAACCAACCACTCGAGTAGCAACACGAAGCTCAAATCTCACCACAAGTTACACCTGTTTGTTTATCTCAGATCTGCTCGGTGAGTTTATGCAATAGAGTGTACACCGTTCAACATTTCTCGCTCTAT
The DNA here is from genome assembly GCA_947069175.1 of Scalesia atractyloides. Classification (NCBI taxonomy): domain Eukaryota; kingdom Viridiplantae; phylum Streptophyta; class Magnoliopsida; order Asterales; family Asteraceae; genus Scalesia; species Scalesia atractyloides. The sequence goes on along the minus strand of CAMTDV010000018.1, from coordinate 2,820,757 downwards.
CTCTCATTTTGTTTAATTTCATGCATTTTGTTGAGTTTAATTGGATTCGAATTTGCTGTGATTTTTTGTTCCGTTAGGTTTAAATTTGATCCTAATCTTCTAGAACACGATTAGGTTTCTGGTAACTAATTTTGTTTAATTTTGTTTAATTATTGTTGAATTTTCAGGTGTTTTATTGATTTTATTTTGTGTTATCTGTTTGTGTGATTTGTTTTTTATTTGAGTTCCTTTTTTTTATTAGATGATGTGATGTTTTTTGTTTTGATTAGGTATGAATTTGATCCGTGAGCTAGGGATGATAAAATGTTGTACCTAACACTGTTTACTGTTACAGTACCGTAACCGTATCGTAACGTTAATGACCGAACATATACGTTACGGTATTAGGTTTTGAATTTAGCTAAATTTCGGTATCGGTATTGTGCGGTACAGTACATTACACTACGCTTTCAGGTTTTTTAACGGTACCGACTAAACATATACTGTACAGTATTTGATTTTGATTTAGCTCAAATTTTACCATGCGGTACAGGCTTTTAATGGTACCGACCGAACATAGGTATTCGGTTTTGAATTTAGCTCAATTTCGTTATTGAGCTGTGTGATACTGGTTCGAGACTTTTAACGGTACCGACTGAAGATATACGGTACGGTATCTGGTTTTAGTTTAAGCTAAATTTCGGTATCGCTATTGTGCAGTACGGTACTAGTTCGAGACTTTTAACGGTACCGATTGAACATATATGGTTCGGTATCTGGTTTTAGCTTAAGCTAAATTTCGGTATCACTATTGTGCAGCACGATACCGGTTCGAGACTTTTACCGGTACCGACCGAACATGTACAATACGGTATCTGGTTTTAGTTTAAGCTAAATTTCGGTAGCGGTACTATATGGTGTGTTTAACTTGAACGCTTTTGATTTTACTAGTTGAAATTTGGAACAAATATTGCCATTGGTGATGTTTAAAGGTTTGATTGAAAAGTTAGTGTAGCACTAGGTCAAATAGCTAAGCTAAAACCTAAACATGCCTATTTGGCTATTTTGCCGCCTGGACTGACCATTGTGCTTGCTGCAAGTTTTTATTATATTGAACAAAAGGTAGCTATAATAAGCTATTGATGCACTTTGAATATCTTTTGGTTCATAAGATTCCCATTTTATTCTGGTATCCAAGGGTGTTTCATCTTTTTAATTCATATTATTGATATCAAACACTTTTTTTACTATACTTTTCATCAATAGGTAGACATAGTTGCATCTATTTTGGTAGTTAGAGCTGTTCTTTATTAATTAAGGTGCTAATTGCTTTTGTGACCCTTTAAAATTGCAGCATTTTCTCATAAGCAAACTATGTACCAAATAAAATGTCGAAGTAAAAATGCCATTTTCGTTCCTAAGGTGTCCCTAAGGTTTGGCCAGTTTTGCGACTTTCGTCCAAAGATTTGTTTTTCCGCATCTGGATCCAAAAGTTGCCATTTTCATCCAGCTTGTTAACTCCATCCATTTTTCTCTGTTAAATCAGGGGTATTTCCGTCTTTTTGTTAACTTAAAAGGCAATTCGGTCTTTTTCACTTTTTGTACAGGCATTTAACATAATGTACAAGTATTCAAAAGACCGAATTGCCCTTTAAGTTAACAAAAAAGACAAAAATACCCCTGAATTAACGGAGAAAAATGAATGAAGTTATCGAGCCGGATGAAAATGGCAAGATTTCAAAATTTTGGATCCAGATGGGAAAAACAAACCTTTGGACGCAAGTCGCAAAACTGGCCAAACCTCAGGGATGAAAATGGCATTTTACTCTAAAATGTTGTTACGTTTATTAAATTGCTTATTCTTTTGCAGAACAGTGACAAGAAGAGAATGCTGATTAATGTAATATACCATAAGCAGAAATGAGGAGAGTTCATGATTCACAAAAGCTTCCGGTTTCAGGGGACATGCCTGATATCATTAAAGAATCAAGTGCACACTTTGGTTCGGTTAAAGAAGATATGAATCGTTTAAACGCGCAAAAAGTTCAGGGCTCTAGTTTGCCCGTATGTGTAACGAAGTATAAAGGGAAAGACTCTTTACGGGACGATGATTCTTGTGACGATATTGGTTCCACCTCTTTCTCGGGCGCCAGTCACCCTCCTGAACCCGTTGACATGGATCTAATGACGCCCGTTTGCGTACCCATTGGTCAAAAAAGTTCCATAAACGGCTTGTTTATCGAAGATCTTTCTATATCACAAAATACAGTAAGTTCTCCTGTATGTCGAGATTCCGATGCAAAAGAATGTGTGTGGGATGTTTCGTTACCTCCAAGTGGTAACGTAAGCCCGCATAGCAGCATTGGTAGTACTGGTTTCTTTACATCGATGAGCACAGGCACAAACACGTACCGTATGAGTGATGGAACGCTTAGTGTTGACCGTAATTGTGGAGTTACAAAACTACCCCTTCGAGGGGAATCTCTTGAAAGCGGTAAAACAAGTATAAGTCGCGCTAGCGATAGTAGCGGTGTCAGTGACGAGAGTAACTGGAGTAGTTTCACAGGTGGCACCAACAAGCCGCACAAAGGTAACGATCCTAGGTGGAAAGCAATTCTTGCGATTAGGTCACGCGACGGGCTTTTGGGTATGAGCCATTTTCGGTTGCTTAGACTACTCGGGTGTTGGTGACATTGGTAGCGTTTATCAGTCGGAGTTGAGTGGGACCCGATGCTATTTTGCAATGAAGGTGATGGATAAGGCTTCGCTTGCTAGTAGAAAGAAGTTGTCGAGAGCTCAGACCGAAAGAGATATACTACAATTGCTTGATCACCCGTTCTTGCCGACTTTATACACTCATTTTGAAACCGATAGGTTTTCGTGTTTGGTTATGGAGTATTGTCCAGGTGGTGATTTGCATATATTGAGACAACGCCAACCTGGCAAATATTTCTCGGAATATGCAGCAAGGTATGTATTTATGTTATTTGTTCTTCAACATTGTTGTTAGGCCTGTAAATGAACCGAACGAACACGAACATATAATCGAACTCATTTCTTTGATCATGTTCATTTATTAAGAAAATAGGCATGTGTTCGTTTATGTCTCGTCAAAAAAGTTGACGAATAGTTCATGAACGTCCGGTTCGTTTACAGGCCTCATTGTTGTAATCTATATTTTATAAGCAACGTTGTTGTAATCTATATGTTTCCATGTTTTGAACAGGTTTTATGCTGCCGAGGTTTTATTAGCCCTCGAGTATCTCCACATGCTCGGAGTTGTATACCGAGACCTAAAACCCGAAAACGTTTTGGTACGTGATGACGGTCACATTATGTTGTCGGACTTTGACCTCTCTTTAAGATGTGCTGTGTCACCCACACTCGTTAAATCATCCTCGTTAAATTCCGATCCTACCAAACGAGGCCCGAATGGTGATTTTTGTGTGCAGCCCGCTTGTATGGAGCCCACATCCGTCTGCATTCAACCCGCGTGTTTCCTCCCTCGTTTTTTCCCGCAAAAAAACAAGAAAAAACGAACCCCGAAACCGCGTCTCGACCCAACCCCTCTGTTCAGTCAGCTTCCCGAACTTGTCGCGGAACCGACCGCAGCCCGGTCAATGTCGTTCGTTGGGACCCACGAATACCTAGCGCCCGAAATCATCAAAGGAGAGGGGCACGGAAGTGCGGTTGATTGGTGGACGTTCGGGGTATTCTTGCATGAGTTGTTATACGGTCGAACACCTTTCAAGGGTGCGGGAAACCGAGCTACTTTGTTCAACGTGGTCTGTCAACAGCTACAGTTTCCCGATTCACCAGCTACTAGCTACGCGAGCCGGGATCTGATCAGGGGTTTGCTCGTAAAGGAACCACAACACCGGCTCGGTGTTAAACGGGGCGCTACTGAGATTAAACAACATCCGTTTTTCGAAGGTGTGAATTGGGCTCTGATTCGGTGCAGTACGCCTCCGGAAGTGCCCAGGCCCGTGGAGCCTGAACCGCCCATGAAGTTCGGGCCGGTTGACCCAGTTGGGGTGGGTAATAATAGTAAACGAATGGCGGGACCGGGTGTTAAGCCTGGAGGTAAATATCTTGATTTCGAGTTCTTTTAGCTATAGCCAGCCCATTCTGTAATAGAATTGTTATAGTTATTTTGTTTGAAGAGTTGTAATCTGTTATTGCTATTTAATGATTTCAATCTATATGTGCAACCCATTATGCTTTATTGTGCTTTCACCATGTTTTGAACAAATGGACTGGTAATTTTTTATCGAACCGGTTGCCTTACTGGTTCACTCGGAAGTCGGAAAGCTTCAAGAGTTATATCCTATAATTTCTTTTGATAAAAGTTTACAGAAGTTGAAAGAGTAGGGTTTTTTTTTCTTTGAACAATAAATTTTTTTAATTCCCTGTCGTCTATAGGACTTAATCCAGTTTACAAAAATAATGTTTTTGTTAATTTCTTTCCATTAAACCCGGCCCAACTGCTAACCAAGTCAACGGTTCAATAGTTACTCGTCAAAACCCCACTGGTCCATATCAAGACAATCCAACCCCTATTGAAGTGAACCAACCTTGTGTTTGGTTTCCTACCCGACTAGCTGATCCAGTCCGATTATGAAAACACTAGTTATCACGTAAAGATATTTTCAAAATGTGGTTCAAATTTTTTTTAATTTATACTTTATTAACACAACATAACCATAAACAGGCTGCCCAAACACAACACACAGAACTCTAGTAAGAGAAAACTTACACCACCTATCCCATGACACCCCATTGTTTTTTATTTTATGTTTATACTACAAAAAACCAACCAATTTAATCTCTTGAATGATGTCGTCGATTTTCAAATTTTAGCAATTTACAACCAACAAAAGTTTATAAAAAATGGTTGATGATCGAACTCGTATCATTCATGTGGATTAAAATAACGGTGTCTAAGATGTTAGATTTGAATACGTGGCGTAAATTTAATGTAATTTGTAAGCTCTAGATGTGCTTTCTGGTACATCTAGCTTCTTGCTAGTCTGTTATGTTTAATAATATATATTTCTTTTGACGTTAAAAAAAAATAACTTCATAAAAAAATTATGGTTTAAACCGGTCAAACAGGCTATGTGGACCATAATCTTTTTTGGGTGTAAATTTCAAGAAATGTTAAAGGTCTCAACTTTACTTCATGATGGATGATCAAGATTAATTATTGATACATCTCTTATTTTTTTTAGTGGTAAAACACGTCACCTTTTGTTTGACTAGTCAACAAGTAGGTTATCCAGATTTGAGATTCCATTGTAATGCTTTGTGGGCCCTCTTTCATAGTGGCAACTATTGAAGAAAAGGTTGATATTTTCAGTCTGATCATTTTGTTTTGATGAGGTGACCACCAAAATTGTTGGTAAGATTTTAAAGATTGAATCTTTGTTTCTATTTCAAGATGCATAATTGGCTATCAATCACTATGTTGTCATGATATCCCTCTTTATATTGAAAAAATACTATAAAATTATATAAAGAGTTAAATGCCATTTTAGTTTATGAGGTTTGGGTCATTTTACCAGTTTAGTCCAACGGTTTCATTTTTCCCATGTGGGTCCAAAAAGGTTTCATCGTTGCCATTTTAATCCACTGGGTTAACTTCATCCAATTTTTCTGTTAACGAGAAGGGCAATCCAGTCATTTTATATGTAATTCTGTTAACTAGAAGGATAATACAGCCATATAAAATGACCAAATTGCCCTTCTCGCTAACAGAAAAAATGGATGAAGTTAACCCAGTGAACTAAAATGACAACAATGAAACTTTTTGGACCCGCATGGGAAAAAATGAAACATTTGGACTAAACTGATAAAATGGCCCAAACCTCAGAAACTAAAATGGCATTTAACTCTTATTTAAAAAACTAATATAGCATTCAAAGGACCAAAAAGTTGATATGAAAAGTCATATTTACCCCTACAAAACAAAAGGGATCCACCACAAAAGTGGACAATTGAGGCAACACATAGTGGTGCATTTGGTAAACCTAAAAGAAAAGCAAGACAATCATTTCTTGAGATACTCAAATCAAAATTCAAAACAACCAGCATTATCCACAAGATTCAATCAACCACACAAATATAAACTAATAAAGCTTTTCCCAATTTGGGGACTTTGGTAGTTAGTTATTGGGTACCATGTGCCAGTCACATGACATGTATAATGTAAGTTATCATTTCTCCAATCTTGATATAACATTGGCATAACTTTATGGCTTTTCATGGGGATGCTGGTGTAGAGCCACCAGTCACAAGCTGGTCTTTAGGGAAACCAAAATTCTCAAACATGCCCTGAATTTAAAAATAATAATGACATTAGAGATTCTTTAAAAGCAAAAAAAATCACTTTCGGAAATGCAAAACATACCATGGCGTCGTTGATTGCACAAGCCACACAGTAGTGCTCCTGAAAATCGACGTTGTAGGGACATCAATTAGTATTAACATGGCTGTAAAAATCCCGACTAGCCTCCGATTAGTGGCGGATTAATCGCTAGTCGGAGGTTCACCGAGTAATTTTTAACTAATGGGCCAATTAATCAGTAGGTGGTCAACAATGGTCAAATCCAGTCCTAATTGGCCAAAAATCGGCAGTCTAGCGATTCCGACTAAACTCCGGCCAGATTTTTCACCAAAACCTGTAAATTTCGGCACTTAATCCTATCTACTTAAAAATATGTGTCGAAAAATATGTTAAAACATGTCTACTTAAAAAAATACCTATAAAAATGTGTATATACATATAAAACTGAAAATTAAATATAAAATCCCAATCCGATTAATCCTGATTAATCCCGATTAATCGCTAGTCGGTACCCCACCAGTAGACTAGCACCTAGCGATTCTTACAACACCTATTAAGGTTCCTTCATTTGAGTGTTTTATAATTCATAAATGTTTTCAGAAAGCTATATTGATTTCTTCTTGAAGCTAGTTTGACACTTTGACTTTCAGGGTCAAACACCAACTCTTTTTTTCATAATTAGATATATAAGCGGTCCGTATGAGATATATAGAAATAGAACAAAAAACTTGCCTGCATCATATACCATTCTTCAAATTCATCGAACAATTCCAGTCGTTCAATCCTGATCAACCAAACATGGATAACAATCTTATAAAAGAACATTCCATAAGTAACTTAATGAGTAAATAAGGAAACTCGTGAAATCAATAACAAAAGCTTTTAAAAAAAACGTTCAACATTTTTACTATACGCTATTCATATATTTCTATGAACTTGTCTTTCCTATTAAGAAACTTTTTATTGTTAGTTTTACTGATAGAAAAAAGCCCGGAACTTCTTCAAAATATAAATATGAGTAAAGTACACGGATGGTCCCTATGGTTTACCACATTTTGGATTTGGTCCCTAGGTTTCTAAAAGTACACGGATGGTCCTTGTGGTTTGCACTTTGCAACGTATTTAGTCCCCAACCAACAAATCTAAAGTTTTAGCAGGTCCAAGTAAGGGACTAAAAGCGTTACTAAGTACAAATCACAGGGACCATCCATGTACTTTTGGAAAAAAACCAAGGACTAAATACGTTACAAAGTGCAAACCACAAGGACCATCCGTGTACTTTTGGAAACCTAGGGACCAGCTCCAAAATTGTAATAAACTACAAGGACCATTTGTGTACTTTACTCTATAAACATCCAGAAAACCAATACCTTTGTCGTTCTTGAGGTTCAATGAAGCTAGTATATATCTTCAGCATATCCCATGCAACAGCTCTCTGAAACCCATCATTACTATTAGTTAATATATACGCGTTTTAACGTTTTTTCAAGATTCCGCATTTAAACCATACCTGCCAACCTCGGTCAAGGAAAAGTTTTTCCTTTGCAAGCAACGTTGGTGTAGCGTAAATGCCTAACAACCCGCAGCCTCGACTCTAAGAAAAATTAAAACATAAATTCACATGACACTATATTTAGAAGCTCAATTATTATAATATTTAAAGGAATTTATAAATTTCTTTTAGAAGTTTAAAGAGACCGTAAAGGGTAACTCTTTGCATATAATAATTGTTTTAAAAAAACACATACTCTCTCGTCCCATAAAGACTGCAACAATTACCATTCAGAAGTACTCAATATTTATTTGCAATGTTAACTTTTTCAAAATCAAGAAAACATTCAAGCTAATAAGTTGCTCGTTTGCCCGTTGGCGTTACAAAATAATTGATTTAGTCCATAAGATTCCCCAACATTGAGCTTTTCTGATGACCATTTAAGGGACAAGAAGTAGAACCCATATTACCTCCAAATTTCTGATCATTTGCTGCCCAAAAGCATCATGCGGATTAATCTGTTGTTGAAGGAAAATAGATTATGTTGACACATTGAAAGTGTATATAAGATCTAAGGGGTGCATGAAAAGGGTTAATTGGTTTGAGATAACGCAATCATCCAATGCTTAATAGTGGGTAATAACACGTTGCTCAACATATTAAGGATTATGGAAATTCATTAACTAGTTAACTGTCCACCCCCATCACTAAAGACTCCACTCCTCAGTCCTCATTACATCTTAAACATATATTATAAAATATATAAGAATATAAATACTAATTTCATAAATATGTGTGTGTATTGGTATTCGTATATTGTTAAAGAAATAATATTAGTATACACACATACATATATAAACCAAGCAACATCAATGCAACAGAATACTCTCATTACATTCCGTATCCCTTCCCCGTTCCTCTACATAAACCAATCGCCTCCTAAGAAAATCGGAATGGTATACTAGTATGACAAGCATCCGAATAAAAACCATAAGCAAGTGATTAGTAAAAAAAATATAAATATATTTTTTGAAAATGAAAGAAAATACCACACATTATGTCCCATAAAAAATGCAACCATTATTCTAGGGTATCCCTTAATATTGTATTTTTCGCTTTGGGGTAAGATTTCAAGATGAATTTACTCATTCCAGAGTCAAGTCAACATTGCAAGTTTCATGGAGCGTGATGATTAAAAAAATAGTACCTGTTCGTATAAAAAGAATACCGATGTAGAAAATGTTCTAGAAGCCCATTCAACGATAGCATTGCTTGAGTCAGGATCCAAGTAAATCAACACGCATTCTGCGACTATAAACGTTGGCAAGCTAATAGTAACATTAGTAAGAAGCAGCTTAATAGCTCCATACTATCATCATTCTTATATACACGTTAAATAAAAATCACAAGACAATACTAGTCCTCAGAAAACCGGGACCGTTTCCTTTTTCAGGACATTTATTTTGCCAAATTCTTGAACAGAATCTATCTATTTAATAAAGGTAACTGATAAAGATGATATTAGTTCATCTTTTTATTGTGGCTAGTACATACACAGGTGCAAATATGTGGCTTGTTCTAAATTGTCAATAGAAGAACGAAGAGTAAAGTACACGGATGGTCCATGTGGTTTGCACTACGTAATGCATTTAGTCCCCAGCTTTTTTCCAAAAGTACATGGATAGTCCCTGTGGTTTGCACTTTGTAATGCATTTAGTCCCTAACTTGGACATGCTAAAACCTTTAGATTTGTTGGCTGGGGACTAAATGCATTACAAAGTGCAAACCACAGGGACTATCCGTGTACTTTTGGAAAGCTGGGGACCAAATCCAAAATTTTAGTAAACCACAAGGACCCATCCGTGTACTTTACTCGAAGATTGAATAAGCTCTAGAAGGAAACATCCACCACCTAATATCTTAAAAGCGATAACATTTATTTTCTAAACTAAGGAAACTAGAATATTAACATGAAAAAACTAACCGATGCACATACCTTGGATCCATATGAGCTAAAATGAGGTCGTTTAAACTTTGTATATCCCTCAAATCAATTGGGAGTAGTTTGTAATGATCACTGATAATTTCTCCTTTCTCTGCAAAAAGATATTTACACATAGATCAAAACTGAATAAAGAAAGAGAACGGTGAAACGATGAAGATTACCTTGACAAATTGTTACTGGCTCATTTATTTTTCCTCTTAACTGTGGAGAATTTTCGATAATGGTTGCCTTTTTACAAGTCACCTAAATCATTTGCAAGTTCTATGTTAATCCAATAATAATTTTAAAAAGAAAAAGAAATACTGCGGCTGTGGGTGTGAGAAGAACCGTTAACCGTTTAGCTCAAACCCTCACCTCCTTGAAATCCAATTCAACGTAGAAATGCGGGGCCCTCCCTTCATCCTGCCAGTGATTTAGATTAAAAAATAAGTACAATAATAATTGCTAAGCATACTTAAACCAAACAAGAACATTTCCGTACTTGCAATCCTTGTGGAAGAACTTCGGCCACATTTCATCAATTTAACATTTACATTTTGTGGTCCGGTTCCCATTTATAAGCTATGCAGTTAATGTGGTAAAATATTGGATATCCGTCAAGGACCAATATTTGAGATATAGGTTATCGCGGTGGGATATCTGTAGTGTTAACATCAAGCAAAATTTATATATATAGCAATTTGACACTAACAATTTAGTATACTCTCCTACCATTAACAAATTAACCTTTTGCAACTTGCAATGCACTAACAATTGTAGCAAGTAGGAACTAAATTAAGACTTAAAACACTAACTTTTAACGCTAACAATTAACAATTAAGACTTGAAACATTAATAGCAGCAATAAAAAGAAAGACGAATGGTAGAACTAACAATAAAGGTATTGATATCGGGAAAATCAATGGTATATTGGTCAATATCGCTGATAATATTGGTACCGATATTTGACATAGGGACCGATAACTGATATATCACCGATATTAACTGCATAGGTTTAGTTTACTTAATGTGAGCAAAAATAAGAATATGATGTACATAGTGGAGAATGGAGGAACCACTATGAACATATAGAACCTTAAAAGTTGAAAAAAACAACAAATATCTCAAATTACAATTAATGACAAACCTGCAATTGAAAATATGTTGTATCAAAACCAGCTCCCAGTGATAAAATCTGCTTTTTGACAGGACCTTCGCTTGATTTTGCTTCACTATCCAGAAATTGATGCAGAAACTTCCGGAAAGTAGCCCAACGGGCAAAATAACCTTAAGAAGGCAAACATAAGTATGCAAAACACGATTCAACTATCAAGCCATCAAAAAGTCATATAGGATATAACCTCTAGTTTCTGGTAGCAAACAAAACGTACCACGATTTATTATTGGAGATCTCCTCACAGGCCTCCGTACAAACAAATTTACAAAATCATCTTTGATATATCCTTTCTTGACACAAGACCTTTCATCCATACATAGAAGACAATCAATATTACAGTCCAAAAACTTATAAAACGGATGCTTATATGGATGCCATATCAAATGTTAATCATAAATGAAGCTTATTTCTAAAAAGGTTGGAAAAATCAATCAATGCTGTAACCAATATGATTCAGTTCAGTCTATGTGGTATATTTTCAATTATTTTAAGAAGCAAGTATTCACATTTTGCACAAAAAAGATGCTTTTATGGATACCTTATCAAATGTTACTTATGCATGAAGCTTATTTCTTTAAGTGTCTGAATAGTATGATACCAATAATACAGTCGTGGGAAGAACAGAAGATTTTGGGCAAAATGTTACTAAGTTTTTGCTTATCCACAACAAAGATGTTCGTTTACAACACACACACACATATATATGTTTGTGTGTATGTATATATCTCTGTTGCCTAGGCCCACTTTCCAGGCCCAACGCAGCCTTCTTGCTTTGCTTCAAAATCCCCACCTTCAGGTCTTCAGGCGCGTTTTTCAGGCCAAGTTCCAACGAAATTCGGCCAAAAATTGTCTGAGCAGGTCTCGAACAATTATACCAACCCTAAACAAGCCTAGAATCAACCTAAAACAACCTACACTAGCCCTAAAGAAGCCTAAAACATGTCTAGAACCCCTAAAAGTTGTATTTTTGTACTATACGTCTCGTCTAAAAAAGCCCTCGCTTTTTAAACGTCTTGCAGTGAGGCCCAAGGCTCACCCTTTGAGCCTTGAGTGCGCCTTCAACAACTATGATATATATATATATTGTTGGTTCTGAAAAGAACGCATCCGTGTATGTATATATGTATATGTATGCGTGTGTATGTTTAAAAAAATTAATCAATGTTGTAACCAATATGATTCAGTTCAGTCAATGTGATATAAATTTCAACTATTTCAAGCAGCAAATATTCACATTTTGCACAAAAATCATCTAGATTTTGCAACTAATTTCCATTTAGGTTTTGCAGCTAATTTCAATACACACACATATGTGTGTACATATATACATATATTTTTGGTTCTGAAAAGAAAGCGTCCCTGTATCACTGTATGTATATATGTATATGTATAGGGCTGTAAACGAACCGAACGTTCAGCGAACAGTTCATGAACCGTTCGGCGGGAAGTTCGTTTATGTTTGTTCGTTTAATAATTAAACGGACAAACACGAACAAGAAATTCCGTTCGATAAGTTAAACAAAACGAACATGAACAGAGGCTGCGTTTGTTCGTTTATATTCATGAACGTTTGGTAATGTGTCATTTATGTTCAATCATTTATGTTCATTCATTCAAGGGTTTTTATGTTATATTATTATATTGGCTTTAGTTTTAAAATTTTGAAACCATACTTATACTATATGCCTCCGCCGACATCCCTCATTTGATCATTTCAATTTCAGTTTGTGTTAAAGCATGACAAACTTCTTAATTTTTGTGTTAATTACGTTAAGTACTTATTTACTTTTGGTGGATTCTTCATAATCTTTCTGATCAAAAGTGCTATACATATTTTTAAATGAATATATAACGTCCGTTTGTGTTCATTTACGTTCATGAACATCTGTTTGTGTTCGTTTCCGTTCGTCTACGTTCAGTAACTGTTCATGACCATGTTCATTTCCTTAATGAACAAACACGAACAAGAAATCTCATTTGATAAGCGTTCGTGAACCGTCCATGAGTAGGTTCTTTCGTGTTTGTTCGGTTCGTTTACAACCCTATATATGTATGTCTTAGAAAAGTTTATCAATGTTGTAACCAATATGATTAACTTCACTCTATGTAACACATTTTCAAATCATTTTAACAAGCAAGTATTCACATTCACATTTTACACAAAACCCATCTACCTTTTGCAACAATTTTCCACTTAGGGTTCAATATACAACAACTAACCACATCTATGATCTCAAATTTCCAATCAGCACCAAATACAATGCAACAAAACCTAACCAAAAATCAACCTGAATGCCCCAATTTACTCAAAATTTACTTAGGAAACCCTAAAAGATGATAATCTGAAGAACAAATGAATGAAAAGTGATGAAATTTGGGGGAAAAGGATTGGAATTAGGTTACATACAACTTGCTAGCGGAAGCATCGTCATTAGTTGCTTGAACAGCTGATCTGTTGCTCCGTGAATCTGCCGTTGATTTCTCCATCTTCTTCGCTTGTGAATCGATATTTTTTTTTTGGAAGAAGATGCTTGTAATTGAATGCTTGTTACGAGTTGTTTGTTCTACACCTGCGCTAAAGCTAGAAAAAAAATAGTTTTTTTTTTCTTTAGAAAAAAGTTTTTTTTTTCTTTAAAAAAAAAAAACTATCATTTACGCGGTTTAATTACTTTTGTTGTTGTCAAATTTCTAAATCGTATCATTTTCTTTCCTAACATCCTGAAAACGTGTTATTTCAGTCCAAAATACTAACATATAGTGACGGATCCAGAATTTTTTTTTACGGGAGCACAAATTGGTTGGGTTAAAGAAGGTGGCCTTAATAAGTTGGTGCAAAATGGGACGGGTAAAAAACAATTCATTATTATCTACTTAGGGGTCGTTTGTTTACTTCTTAATGAGCCTCTTAATGGTTTAGATTGTTTCATTTCACGAGCAGATTTCTAAATGGTTCAGACATTTGACTCTGAATGGTTAAGCATTATACTAAGTTTGAATGATTAAGATCTCTAATCTGAATTGGTCAGACATTTGCATCTGAACGGTTAAGCATTATACCGGCTCTTAATGGTTCAGACATATTACTGATTTAGCACTTAATGATTCAGACCTCTTATTGGTTAACACTTAACCATTCAGAAGTTGACAAACAACCCCTTAATGATGTAAAACTATTCATACTTATTTACATAGTAAAAAGATAAATCTAAGAATATTTGAAAAAAAAAACACTTATAAATCAATTTACTAATTTTACAATATAACACATCACTTATCCACTCAACTTAACCAGTTATGATTAACAAATCATCGAAACCCCAGACACAGTGGCAGAACCAAAATATATTAACTGAATTGTCCAATTCAAAAGCATATGCCGGTTACTTTTTTCTACATTCAGTATATTATAAATGCATGAATGATTGACGGCTTCTTTAAAATATATTATGCTTTTACAAAAAGATATATCTTTCAGGTGGTAAAAAAGGTCATAGATCATAAACTACGAAATTCAGAAACAAACCAAGTACAAAAAGTCAAATAACAATAAAATTGTTAACATCGTTACAAGTTAAGTTAAATAAAGAAAGAAAGCAAAAATAATTAAGTAGTTATATTGGGTTGGGTATGAGGTTTTAAAAAAAAGGTCACTTTACTAGTATTAGGTTACTAGTTGTCTTCTTCATTTGCTACTGTAAGTCTTTAACAGAGCCGCTCCTTTAATTCTGATTGTCTTCATGGTTGCCCAAAAAAACTTCCAGTCATCCCAAATTTATTCTTCTATGTCATCTTAACTACTCTTAAACTAAAAATAAGCGACGAAGTTATACATCAATATACGAAAGGAAGTTTGACAACCGGAGGGTCAAAATAACCCGTTGTATTTCCGCCGATACGTACGGTGGGCACAAGCCCACTCGCCGACCTTAGTGGATCCGCCACTGCTAACCTCGGTTAAAAAAACTCAGTTAGCTTAAGGATAAAATGATTATTTTACATAGATCTTTTACCCTTAAGCTAACTGAGTTTTTTAAAATGATCATTTTACCCCTGAGCTAACTGAGTTTCAAAAATGAAAAATAACAAAATTATGTAAAATAACCATTTTCACCCTTGAGCTAACTGAGTTTTTTAACCGATGTTAGTTTTTTAGACTGAAATGACACATTTCAAGAATGTCAGGGATGAAAATAGTACAATTTTGAAATTTAGCCTAAAATGGCAAAAATAGATAAAGCATGGGATGTAAATGGCACTTAACTCTTAACTTATAGAGTTAATTTATAAATTATAATGTCTTGGAGGATAAACTAGGTTGGGCTAAAAGTATACGAGCCCTATTCAAATTGGTTTGGGTTTGACTTAAACCGGTTGGATCGTAAACCGATACCCAAAACTCGTATATATGAATCTTATTTATTACGTCAGATTGAAACACGTTTGTGTGACGAGAGGGGGAACCGATAGACAAATTGGTGGTTTAGGTCGGGTCAAAATTGGTTGGATTCAAACCGAGTTTTTTTTTCCGTTTATACAACAGACTAGAACCTTGATATTGTCATCAAGCCATGTGCCCTTTGGTTTTTATGGGTATATAAGAAATCCTCTAAGGGCTATCAACAAACACATGAAATGATATACATTAAGTAAAAACGACTATTTTTAGAACAGGTATATAGACTCCCTAATTCTACACCATATAAAGTCCACCTTCACACCCATAATTGGATTTAAACACTCACCACTTGATTGATGGGAATTCATCGATGTCGCTGAGTCATATGTCTTTCAACATTAAAAACGACTTTTGAAGGGTGTGTTCTAGGACCCTTGTTTTATTGAACAAATTAAACAAATATTACAATAAGCAAACTTAGTAAACAAGTAAACCAACCAAATTATATATCTACTTAAAAGGTGATGTCGGTGATATTTACTAAATGAGTCCCTCCTTTTGCATTTAACCCTACAAATGCTTCTTTTCAACATATTTAGTCCCTAATGTTATTTGTCTCTTTGTGTTATTTGTCCCCTTTTAACTTTTTTTTCCACTAACGATAATTAACCTTAATCACAAGACAGTAAACATGTTTTTTTAACTCAAATTGGATCAAATATAATTTGTTTTCATTCTATAGTATAAATTTGAGTTACTATAAGTTTTGACGTAAATTTAGTTTGGAAACGAGTTTGGTCGATTGTAGTTTATACTTTATCACGCCACGTGTTTATTATATTAACGTTTTGAGTTGGTCTACATTTCGACGTAAATTTTGTATAAAAACAATTCGGGTCAAATATAATACAATTTCATTATTCAGAATACTTTACGTTCCAATGTATAATTAGTTTGGAAACGAGTATGACTGATCGTAGTCTATAATTTATCACGTTGTGTAAAACGCCGTCGCAACGCGCGGCGAGTAAAAAACTAGTTAAGATTTTATTGACGTAACTGAATAACTAAACTAATAAAAACACATAAAACAAAATTATATTATATTTGTTTTCATTAGTTGAATAAATATGTTTGTTAATAGTTAATACGGTAAATCGACACTGATTTTGTTTACTAGATTTAATTAAAGATAAAAATAATTTATTAAGTAATTATATGAATACTTTTTTTTACTTGATTTATCCGCACCCCCTAGTTACTAATTATACCTCCCTTTTGTGAGAGGAAAAGTACCTGTCCACTGTCCCACAGGGGCCCCACCGGTAATTATGTGAGAGAAGAGGGGTGTATCGAATAATTAGGAGTGTATTTAGTAGCACCTTTTTGGCTTGTTATAAGACTAATCATCATTAATATCGCAATGTAAGGCTATGAGTCATGGCTTTAAAAGTGGCCCATAATCCCATATTCTACTGTAGCATTTGGGCTTCTTGGTCTTTGGATTTTGGACATGTCGCATTTTTTTTTCATGGATGTATTTGTGGGCTGTGGCCACTAAAACAAATAGGGAAATCATACAACAAAATTATATAAGGAGACATATGATTTGAACATGCTTTTCTAATGTGAAGAGTATAGAGATGCACAAATTGGGTATTGGGTCGGAACTGAAACCGGGTAAGGCCCAATCGGGTATAAATGGATCTGGGTTTCCAAGGAACCGGGCTTGGGTTCTATATGTATAGATGGATACCCAATTTACCCGGTTAGGGTCTGGTTCCTACCCAAAAACCAGGTACAACCATATAGGCGTTACAAAAGTCTATATTCAGTTCCAATAACTATAATGGTAGTAATCGGGTAGGGTCCGGAACCAGTTTGGGTAGAAACTATCGGGTACAACTGGGTCTGGATCGGATCTTGATGCCACCGGATAGGACCCCGAACCAGTTCCATGTTGGATCCGCCGGGTCAAGTCCGAAACCGGGTATTTTGTGCACCTCTAGAAGAATATTCACACTTGGTATAGCGAGAAAAGGATAATAACATGTAATTTTTACTATAAATTTTAAGCTTTTATTCAAATGTAGTAAGATACGTACACGCATGTAGATTAAATTATTTCACCACACCTTAAAATAGTAAAATTTAGATAATTTATCTTTCTAACACGACAAATAAGTACATGTTTTTAAATTATTAACATGCGTAAAATCATATCCAGCTACGTGTGTTCTAATATTTGTCCTTCTAACACAACAAATACGTACATGTTTTTAAATTATTAACATGCACAAAGTTATATCTAGCTACGTGTGTTCTAATATTAATATCTAAACTTTGGATTCTAGTGACAACTCTTATATGTCACAATGTCACATCATCAATTCAAATGAATATATACAGAGAGAGGCCAGTTAACGTACAACACTATCTTATCGTGCGATGCATATGTGAGCATCTCAACCGCACATCTGATCCAATTTGGCCTTCAATTGAATGTTGTGGCACACTAGTAACTAACTTTGCATAATTATGCACATTATTTGCATAATTACATATGAGTTGGGTTAACCCTAATTACGCTATATTATTTGCATAATTACGCACGTTATATTTACGGTCGCGTGCGGCTGTATATTAAGAGCCTTTTTTATTCAAACCTTTAGATGTGTATGTGTTAGAATGTTTAACATCACATGTCACCCACAAATGTAAATACAAAGACATTAATTATAAGAGTTACATATTTAACAAACTGTTCATGTTTTCCATAAATTTAACCATTCTCACTATAGAAGTCTCAAGTATCTTTGAATCATAACTTATTAAGTGATCAAAATTTTGATTTACTTTTAGTATAGTTATGAAGTTGGTAAAAATTATAAAAATCTAGATAGAAAGTTGATGTTTAAAAGTTAAGATAACTAACTTGTTTTGAGTCTTTTGACCTCACAAGTTAGACAAAAGGACTATTTATGGATTACAAACGCATTAGGGAATGTCAAAAACGACATTTTCAAGACAAAATCTATCCCCCCCCCATATTTTTTAAACGATAAATGTTGCTCAACTCCTATTCGTATTTCTACTTCTAAAACACACCAATGTATTCCCAAATTTACCAAAACTAGAATTAAACTCTGGTCTTCTCTCTAAGAGACAAGAGTCTCTACCACCCAACCAAACAAAATGGCATCTCCACACTATCACCTGACTAGCAATATCAATTGTACTCAAAATCACCTTAGTCAAAAATTTGCTCCCCTTCATACCCCAAATAAGAAGCTTCTGATATGAAACCAATAAAAACGACAAAGCGGGAGTATTCAACTTAGCAAGGCGAAGAAAAAGCCTTCAAACGGGGATGACTTTGGCAATAATTCTCAAAACAATTGTCGTGTTATAACTCGTCTCAACCATATTATCATGAAAACAATAATTGTTGTGGTCCGTGTTATAACGATTATTTACAGATGTTATCATCTGAAAATATGTGGTTGTGACTAGAAGTTTATATACATTTATAACATAATAATTATTTACTAGTGATAGTTTTTTTATTTTAAAGGCTATTTACTATTGATAGTGACACCCGTAATATTGTTCTACCAAAGTGGTATCGCCTCTTTTTGTTGACTAACAAAAAACATGATAGTTGTTTGGATTTTTACTCAAGTGAGTCACTTAATATAATCTATAATATTTCTCATTAAGCACGATGTATTAAGCACATAAACTAACGTTATTTTAAATGCAACATAAAAAATGACCTAAGCTAGTACTATACTTTATTTCGAAATGAACTATTTCAATAATTAAGTGAAAAGGCATTAATATTTAAAAGATGTAGTGTTAAAAAATTATGCTTCAATACCACATAAATCCACTAACAATAGTATTAACATAGCTAGATATCTTCAATTAGTTATTCATAATCTAACTATATTATTATTAGGGTTATTGGATTTTATCACCCTCAACTATTGGCTACTGGCCGCTGCCACCCCAAAGTATCACTTTGACACCAGTCACCCTCAACTTAACACTTAGTGTGTTCTGTCACCATGTCGTTAACTGATCACTTACTTTTGATCCTGTTACTATACCTTTGGGGTGTCATAGGGATCTTATGAAGGTTTTAGAGATCTTAGGACACCCAAAATATAGTAACAGGATCAAAAGAGTTAAAGACGTGATGACAGAACACACTAAGTATTAAGTTGGGGGTGGCAGCGGCCAATAGTTAGGGGTGATAAAATCCAATAACCCTTATTATTATTATTATTAGTAGTAGTAGTAGTAGTAGCAGCAGCAGCGGCCATTAACTAACGGTACTGTCTTGTTTTTTCCTTAATGGTAAATTTTTTTTTATTTACTTCTTATTGGAGTTGAACCATAACAAGTTAGGTGCTACTGAAAATTTTACTTCTCTTGTTGAACCACCAACTCCGATAATACTAATGAACCTTCTAATGGTTCTTCTTCTTTTTTTAATGGTTCTTCTTTGATTTGTTATTATATTAATTAAATATAAAGCAGTTTGAATTAATATTTTTTATAGCTTATATATGATATTTAGCAGTAACCTCTATAAAAAACTCAAATAAAAGGGTTTTGAGTTTTTCTTACGAGATCATGACAAAGTTGGGGAAATATAACAAAAGTATCATATTAGTTAAACCACATGGTTTTTAAATTTGATTTAAGAAAGACAATAATAATATAAAGAAAAAACACATGGTATTCTTTATCATATAAATTATCAGGGAACAAAAGCAATCAACAATTTACAAGTTAAAATTTGCATTGTTTTTTTTTTTTTTTTCAAATTACATGAATATATAACTTTTTTCGAACATATATTGTTATATATAATGAATAATTTATTGTTTTCGTTTATTCTATATTGTTAATTTCTATTATTAATCGTTTGTCATTCTCTCGACAAAACACGGTAAATAGGTGTTAAGCAAGCTTAGCCAAATGAATAATTATAGAAAGTGGATAAGCACGCTAAAGCTTGCGCAAAGAACCAGCATGTCTTTGTCCCTTTTTCCTTTGATACTTTTGGCTCCCTAGCGCCAGAAGCTATCCACTTCTTGACGAGGGTTCAACGGGTTGTCTACAGCAATTATTCAACCCCAAGGGCAAGGGTTTGTATTTGGAAGGTTAGGGTTTGCAATTCAGAAAGGATTTGCGGCGCAGCTTGTTGCCCGGCTACCTTCTGTTTTGATATAACTTGGCAAGTTTTTTTGATTTAAGATTAAGTTATAGCAGTCCCAAATTTACAAAAAAGAAAAGTTCAAATAAATTGAAAATTAATTCAGTTACAAAATCAAATATTCAGTTATGATTATCAAAGGTCAGTACATAGTTACAATGGTTGTTAACATAAAGTTTACAAAAGTTACAGTTAATGTTATAACATACTTATATACCCAAACATACTAACTATTAACAACATGATTAGTGACAACATGACGCGCATAGAGCGCATCGATAGCTTCTTGTAATTCTGTTTGTTTACCACGAATTTTCGCCACACGTTCAGTTAATTAGCTCGTCAAGCTTAGCACTTATCATTCGATCTGATACGACAACGTTATCTAACGTACGTTTTAGCTCCTCGAAGACATGTATGTCGTCATTGCCGTTAGACATTTTTAACCTATATATTCAAATAGAAATTAAGTTAAGATTTTATTTATAACCAATTAATCCCAATAAGTATATGACTAAAATTATGTATATTTTTTTCACTTATAGGTTAGTATATATCATTACGTCGACACGGCTTCGTTGTACAAACTTAGTCACTAAGAATCCTAAATACCCAATTTTACAACGCCAACTTTATCTGGAGTAATTAACAAAACAAAGAATAGAAAACTTGTAAAATCAACAAAAGAAAACAATAATTTAACACGGGCTCTGGAATCGTGGGTTTAATCGGTTGTTTATACAAGCCTTCACCGTTAAGTAATCCCATATCATATGCGTCATCACCCATTTACTACACATTTATATATTATCAATTTACAATATGTCTTACACAAAACGTCCAATGAGGACAAACACCTTACAAAGCTCATAGCAACGACATGGGTGCATTTATAAATGCCAGGCCAAATACCGAGCAATATCATTGCGTTCAAATCCACACACCTTTTTCTTTTATAAAGCTCACAAACAACCATAAATAAGCTGAAATAAGTGTAAAAAAGAAGTTATACACCATACCAACAATGCATGTATACAACTTAAACATGCAAACAATAAAACAACCAGTGATATAAATACTAAATGCATCAATATGTTGTAAATTGATAATACATAAATAAACAACGGACAATTTCTAAGTCCGAAATATAAGGAATTTTAAACTTCAAATAGGCGATAACAAATGATCATCAAACATACGATCAGATCAACGCTTATCATCTTCAAAGCCTTGCACATATACAAAACTCTAAGAAAATTCTTATTATGGCTGCAAATAAATTTGCCTTGCCTGATAATAAGCACAATCATTGCCAACGAACACATATAACTGATCAAAACAATAAGTTTAACCCATGCACATCAACAGTAAGCACCATACAACTACTAACTGTTTATATGTATACCAGGAGGCATGTGTTGTAAGCAAACAACGATAAAAGCATCGGATTCTCAAATGCATTTAGCAAATCATTGCCAAAACTTTCATATGAAATAAGATTCATCTTCACCGAGTAACAGAGCATGTTTACGTATCAAAGAAAAGAATAAGAAATTTATAATATTAGTCTGAAAGGTTACATCTCGAATGAAGACTATGGTCTCATCTTCATCGATATGAACCAAAACGGAACACAAACATACCAAAATGGCTCAAGATAAAACCATAAGACAAAGCCCTATAATGGCAAGTCTTTTTGTAGAAATCTTTCCAAGAAATCGAAGTAGTCAAAGACAAAAAAAAAAAAAAAAAAAACTGACTAATTATAAATCAGTGATCGTAATTTAAATTTAGATAAAACCTTGACCAAATTCTAATTAAGGTAATTGTTTTTTAAAGGTTGTCAAACATGTTATAAATTGTTTGTTATAGAGGGTTAGTGATTGTACCTTTTAGTTTTCTTTTTATTTATTCGGTATGTATATCTCCCTAACATATACATTTTTAAACTGATAAAATAATTTTTAGTATGGCCAAAATAAACAAAGGTTCAAGCATTTTAATACCGATATTGTACTGACCATTTTCATTACTTATATGTTTCGCGATAATAATAAACAAGAGTTGGTTTGCATTCAAACTACCCAGTTTTCACTTATTTCACTCATGACCAATTTGGTGTTGCATTATTAAGAGTAAAAAACAAAGCTAATGTTAATTTACTAACGTTAGATAAGGATGATACTGTTACAAATATAAATATGAATACTATATACAAGGAGATATTTTAGAAATTTATGAATTATTTGTATATTTTTGTGATTTCTAATATATTTTATTCATCTCATTTGTGTCAAAATGTAATGTTAATTACTTATAGCTTTAAAGTTTATATAAATTTTATTTATTACACCCGTGTGTTATATAGGAAAATAAGTTAGTAGTATATATATTATTAATGGTAACTTACTTTATATGTTTTTAGTTTTCAATAAAATTCTTTTATCCAAAGAAATTAAATCCCCTGTATTTAATGGAATTAAAGAAACTCTGATTATTTTCTAATGAAATAAAGTTCAAATTAAAATGTCACAATATTCAAACAATCCCATGATTAACAATAAATACGATTGAGATATGTTTTCAAGTTATTATTTAATCTAGTCTAATAGTCATCATCCACCGTTGAAGTATCACCCGTACCTGTTCTAGACCGCTTTAAACCACCACCACCATCCTTCGACGACAATGACGGTGGAGACACGGCTTCCTTTGTCCTCCGCCGCAGAGTCACCCTCACCGGCTCCGCCACGTTGATTCCGACAAGATGCGGGAAATTAAGCATCGCTCGAGACCCACGAATTCTATAAGCTGCTTTATCGTAAGCGAAAGCTGCATCCTCTGGTGACTCGTAAGTCCCTAGCCATATCCGAGCACCACGCTTCGCTGGATCTCTTATCTCGGCTGCAAACTTCCCCCATGGCCGCCTCCTAATATTGTGAATAATGAAAACCCGTAAAACGTTATGTACCATTGATTTTCTATCTATGGAAATACAACAGAAATAATTACAAAGGAAATCTAATCAAATATATCTCCTAAAATTTGACCAAGAGCGGTCAGATTTTCCCTGAAACTGGTGGCTTAGTGGTCCGGGTATGCATTCAACTCTGATCCTTATGGAGGAGGAGATGCAGTTGCTCAATTGAGGGCATCCCAGAATACTTATTCAGTTATTTACTTGGCCGTTCAAAAAAAAATCTCCTAAGATTTGAATCGGCTAAAAATCAGTAATATTTAAAAAGTGTGAAAAAGAATATAGCGCATAGTATTTTAACTTTTTAGGCATGATGCTATTACTAAAAATTTAAAATACGGTATGTTAACTTTCTTTTTACAATTTTCAGACAAAATCTTCTTTTTAGCTTAATTCAAGCCTATCTCCTAATTATGATAAGTGTTTATTATAATAAACGTAACTAAATATATATTATCTCTACCTTAAGAATAATGAAAACCTCTATCATTGATTTTTATCTACTAAAATACAATAAAAATAAGAATAATGAAAACCCATTAGATGTTATCTATTAAAATACAATAAAAATAAGAATAATGAAAACCCATTAGATGTTATCTATCACTGATTTTTCTCTACAAAATGAAAACCCATGTTATCTATCATTGATTTTTCTCTACAAAAATACAATAAAAATAATTTTAAAAAAGCTAATAACAATATCAAATAATATCTCCTCATACTTGAATCAGCTAAAATATGAGTTTTGCCTAAGAAACGTAGACATAGCGTTTAAATAGTTGTTAGCGTAATTCAACCCATCTCCTAATTATGGTAAAGATTATTACAATAACTCTAACTAATATATTCTCTCTAATACCTGACACCGCGGAACCTCCTCCACTCCGATGGTGCATGATTGCCTTCCGCCACTTGGTCCGGTTCTTGCTTCTTCATCTTTTCTGAAGGGTCCTCCAACGGCACCGCCGGTGAAGTACTCGTAGCCGGAAAAAGCTCAGAGGTGTCGGAATCATGGAGAATATGGGTTTGAATTAAATCAATAAAAGAGAGATCGGAACCTGACGTCATAGACTGGCTCTTGGTGCAAATTTTGTAGTGTTTTTAACAAACGAGGTGATTAAATATAGGTTTTTGAGAAGTTATATGAGTGTAGGAGATGCATAGATATAAGTTTTGTGTATGTATATATGGTTATTGTATATTTTGAAGTAAAGTTTTAAATTTTAAAGTCATCGATTGGGGCCAATAATTTAATAGGTATTTTTAATTAAATATAATCGATTTCTTAACGTATTTTAAAAAAAATTAACTAACCATGTTTTAGTTATGTTGTAGATTTATAAACACTTCTCCTATTTCAAATGAGAATTTTGTTTAAAATGGTATTTTTAAAACAATTTGCGTAATTCTTTTACCTTTCAAAGTATAATAGCGTCGACGATGTATAAAAGACCCGTAACGTCAAATTTTCGACGAAAACTCCATAAACATACAAACCTGTGAACCGCCCTCTAGCTTTTTTTTAACGGCAAATTTGGATCACTGACGGACAACTGGAGTATCATCGTACCACCAGAGGAACCACCCGGTCATATCCATCTCCACTAGGCATAATGCCATACCAATTCAGAAGAAAACACAATAAACATGGGAAACCCCTCTCTAGCTATCCTCTAAAGAATGCCTGTATGCAAGGATTTGTGCCTTGAAAGCTTGCAATTCCCTTACACGACATCTATGTCAGCGTCGTATGGTGAAAGACCATTGATTATAGATGGTCTAATGACGTTGGTTTATAATTCTCGATTTAAGTAATTTATTGTGGAGTAATTATAATTATCCTACAATAATTACTTTACTACTGTAAAATCATGATTTTTTTTTTTTACATTTTGCAATTAAACAAGGGGAAAATAAAAAAAATAAAAAAAGATCATATATATATGTATATATATAGGGGAATGTTTAAATGAGAACGCTAAATGTCGCGAGAACCGTGAGAACAAATGAAAAAACCACGAGAACTTTGTAAAAAACAATTCAAATTCAAAATTTCTTTTTACACTTATCATTATTATTCGAATACACTATTAGAAATTAAATTTACACATTTAAATTTACGTGAATTCATAAATAATGTTTTTTACACATGTGTAAGTTTGTTATTTACATGTGTGTAAATTTGTTATATTTACACATGCGTAAAAAATCTAACAAGAGTGATTTTGAGAGAAGAAATGAATTATTTGATATTGTAATTTTTTTTTATGTTGTATTTTAATTACAAAGATGTTTGTATTAAAAAATCGATTTTGATTGGTATTTCATTCGTTCTCACGGTTCTCGCGATATTTAGCGTTCTCAAAATAACCCTCTTACATATATATATATATATATATATATATATATATATATATATATATATATATAGGGTGGGGTTTTACAGAGAACACTAGTTTAATAATGAACTGAGTGAACAGATCCTGACCATTGATTAAATCATCAAATTGTAAAATACACTAGTGTATTGATTGAAACATCACCCCACCCCACGCGCTACCATAAGTTTTGAAGGATGCAGACGATAGTGGTGAAAGAAATTGTGAAAATTGGACATGTGGGTTAAGATGTGCATTGCAATGGTTGAAACTTTAAAGATGGTTGGGAGATGGAACGTGAAAAGAGAAAAAAAAACTGAGATGACCCTAATTTACGGAAATGAGTTAGAAGGATGACGCAAAAGCTCATGGTGTTTTTTTTGATAGGTCTGCTAGTCGCAGGCCCGCCACCCCACTCATTACCAAGGATTATGTTGTCTAAACCGGGCCCACGCCTTGGTCGAGTGTGGCTTGGCTATCCCCGAGAAAATTTCCAGCCCCCTGCCACTTGACAGGAGTTGCACCCTCCACAAGAGTCGACTCTATTGTGAAAGCCAACTCTCTGGAGTAAATGCGTTGTAATAGAAAACTCGGGGTGGCTCCCGGGTTACGAACTTGTGACCAAGTCTCTACCTGTTCATTGCCATGACCACTGTGCCTGTGAACCCATGGTGTTTAATTAGGGTTTTTCCAACTTCTAATTTTAGATGATGCAAATTCCTTTAAGTATAGCTTTTTTTAGAGCATAACA
The DNA here is from genome assembly GCA_947069175.1 of Scalesia atractyloides. Lineage (NCBI taxonomy): Eukaryota > Viridiplantae > Streptophyta > Magnoliopsida > Asterales > Asteraceae > Scalesia > Scalesia atractyloides. Next base: position 2,794,047 of record CAMTDV010000018.1, on the reverse strand, counting down.
CAAATCCAAAACCTAAAGTTTTGTTTGTCGAGGCGGTATGATTCTCAGTCATTATGTTTTTAAGTAGTTCTTGAGGGGGTGTTTCGCGATATGTTTTGGTTGATGTAGTTTTGTTCTAGGTTATGTTTTGGTCTCTTATTGTTGTTAAAAAAAGTAGTATTTTTGTTATTCTGGCTCCTTGATAGCCCCTATGTCTCTTGTTTTAATATTATTATTGTAAAAAAAGTAGTGTTATTTTTTGTGTTTTTTAAATGTGGTAACCAACAGTGGCGGATCTAGATAAAATATTAAGGGGCAACGTTTAAATTTTTTTTACCGTACTTTCATACAATGTAAAAACAATTTTTTAGGTTGGTTGTCTAAAGTTAAATATTAAAAAATATCGGTTTAGGTTGAGTCTGGTAACATAATAAAAAGATAAAATAAAATGAGCTACTTGCGAAAATCACTACATCGGAATACACTTGTCTCCGAACCAAGGAAAACCTTTACCTAGGGCCGAAGCCTGTGAACACTCGCCCGAAAGCACGACAATACGGTGAGGTAAAACCCGCTCAGTTCAAGGATCGAACTTGTGATCGTCGCCTACTTGCCTAGTCTTCCATCATCACTAGCTGCCGCAGAAACTAAATGGTAGGAGGAGAAATCGAACCTGGATCACTTGAAACACTAAGTCTTTCCCTTACCACTCCACCACCAGCTTATTGGCGAAACAACCTTAAAGAAATGAATTATTATAAAAATTCGATTTGCTAAGCTCACGTGAGGAATGCTCAATATAAAATGAGCTCAATGTATTAAGAGTTTAAGAGAAACGACTAGAAAGAACTTAAATAAATAAAGAAATCTAAAAGTTGAGAAGTATAAAACCAAAAAAAAAAATCATGAAAGAGTAATAAAGTAATTCTCTGATCAAGAAAATTGGGAGAGTAATTCTTTACACAAACAAACCAAAGTTCAGAGGCAACATAAACATTTTTAAGGGGTAACGAAATACAAAAAACGTAAAAATAAAAAAAAATTAGACTCTGTCGTAAAAGTTGAGGGGTAGCGGGTGCTACCTCTCCCTAAAGGCTAGATCCGCCCCTGATAACCAAGGTTTGAAATGGAGTTCTCTCTTGCAAGCTCATTGAAAACTTTTATTCTTTATTTTTTACATTTAAGTAATATAATTTTTAAATATTTTATAGCATTTAATAAAGTCCAAATATATAGTTCTGTTGAAACAAATATAAATTTTACTAAAAACCAAAAGTGTATTTTGATCTAAGCATTTTTAGATATTACAAGAACAAAAAGTACGTAACACTATACACAACTGATATTTAATAAAACTTAAACCGAAATATAGAAAAAAAAGGCTAACAAAAATGTATATTAATCATACATTAGTAGGTTCTATATTAAAAAAACAAAATTATATTTTATGTAAACAAAAAACAATAGAACTTGTCACTACTGTAGGTTTTAAACTCCGGTTACTATATTTTTAATAACCAACAGAAAAACTGTATACACTTTACGTTACCGGATGTAAATTAAAAAAATGAGGCACATGTTCGTGCTCTTTTATTTAAAATCTTATTCATATTTTGGTGTTATATAAATAAATAAACTTAAAGAACTTTTCATGCTGTTTTTTTGTTGAAGCTTATTTTAAAAAGCATATAATTTATTTCTTTATATATTTGTACACATATGATTATACGAAGTATCATCGTGTCACTAGCGCTCCGAGCATGTACATCTTCACTAGACAATAATACTTAGAGCATTCACATTAAAATCTTTATCTCTATTCATATAATTACACAAAAACTCATTATTTTTACACTCTAATTTTCAATTAAATAATATTCTTTTATATTTTCACTAAAACAGAAAGTCACCATTAAGAAAAAAACAACATGGGCAATAGTACATTATTTCTATTATTTTTAGTTAATTTAATAATTCTACTATTTCTAGAAACACTTGGAGTCAATACAGAAATACAAATAATTGTTTTGAGGTTCCACCTTTTCTTTTCCTTCTAGAGGGTGGGGCTCGGGTGAGGTTTAAAAACTTTAAACACTTATTTATTTGTTTATTTATTTACTAAATGGGGGAATAGTGCTAGACAGCTGACTGTCACTTCCCCATTGGACCACCCTGTTTACTATTCTATATTCATCGTCATATTATCGTTTTGTCCCTGTTTAAAATTACGTTGTTGCCCTCAGCTCAAAATAAAATTACGCTTTTGTCCCCAGCTCAGAATTACGATTTTGCCCTGGATTCAAAATTACGATTTTGCCCTCAGCTAAAAATTACATTCCCACCCCTAGTTCAAGATAAAATTATTTTTTTGCCCCCAGCTAAAAAATACGATTTTCCCTCTGTTAGAAATATATGATTTCTCCCCGTTTAAAAAATTATTACTTAGCCCTCAGTTCAAAATTACGTCTTTGCCCCTGTTCAAAATAAAATTATGATTTTGCCCCCAACTCAAAATTACGATTTTGCATTCGGTTCAAAATAAAAATATGGTTTTGCCTCCAGCGTAAAATTACGATTGTGCCTTTAGTTCAAATTTATATTATTGTGTTACCCCAAATTCAAATTTACGAATTTTCCTCTACGTAAATTTATAATTTTGCCCCTGGTTCCAATTTACAATACTGGCATCACTTTAGCTTTTGACAAATTACGATTTTACCCAGGCAAAAAATAAAACTTTTCCTTAGTTAAAAATAACAGTATTGCCACTCTTTTAGTTTTTTTAGCAAAACTATAAAAGTGTTTTGTTTTAATTGGTTGACTCGATTTAATTGTTTTCCGTGTCACGGAGCTGCTTAACACTCGCTCATTATTCGGCTATCGCCCTGCAACGCGGGCAGGGCATCAACTAGTCTCAAACAAAAGGCAAATCGGTCCACCTTTTTAAACCGTATTCCAGTCAAAATAATTTTTTTGAGGGTCCACCTTTTCTTTTAAACCGTATGCAGGCCGGTTCAACGGTTCTGTCGGTACACAAGACATACCGTATTTTAGTTTTACCGGTTTTTATCGTATCGAACCCGTATTCGGTATTACCGGCCGGTTCATACCGGTATTTAAAACATTGATAAGAACTTATCTATCAATATAAGTATGATATATGCATGTGTACTACACGGGATTGAATACAAATGATGTAGTTAAAACATTAATAATAAATAATTACATATTAATTACATGTAATAATAAAAGAATATGAATTAATATTACATTTACAAATTACAGGTATCTAAAAACTTCATGATAAATAACATTGGACATCCTAGTGGGATGATTATCATATTTATCAACAATAAGCATAGCGTGTGAAAACAATGATTACTTTTTAAATAAGTAGACTTTAATAGCGATTGTTTTTGAATTTGATTTATCGTCATCGTGAAACATTTTTATAAATTGATATTTCTTAAGTTAGACATTTTTATATAATCTAAACATATCATCAAATCTAATAATAAACTTGTTATTAAAGAAGAATTATACAAGGAGAATTTTAAATCATAAAAATAAAATTATAGATAATATCGTGATTTAGTTTGAATATAATTTAGGTATGAATTTAAAATTAAAATTATATCAATTATCAAAAAATACATAAAATACGATATTGAATATTTGACATACTAAAATATTCGGTATTAATTATTAAAAAGATGTATTAAAGTAAAATATAAGTAAAAATTTGAAGTCGAAGAAGAGATTGGCACATTATATTAATTAGAATCTTTTAAATGAAATTGTATAACCAAGAGATACCTTGACCAAGGTCCTTGGGTGTATTAAATCTTTCACTAAAGGGATCTCTTGTGGGAGGGATGGGTTGAGGGCTCAACACATTTTGAATGCTCTTTGTGGGGAAGGGTCGGTGATCGCGTGCGGGGTGCTTAGGGCTATTTCTGATTGGTCAACTTGTGCTTAGGGGGGAGGTGCCCTAAGGTCTTGGCAGAGTTTGTTGCTTCTGCGCCCTTCACGCCTTTACTTAAACTGGACAACGGGATTAGGCCTATTGCCGTGGGCGCAATTTGGAGGAGGTTAGTTTCTAAAGCAACTATGAGGGGGGTCGGGAAGGATATGGCTAAATATCTCGGTGATTTTCAATTTGGGGTGGGTATTCCTAGCCGGGCTGAGGCTGTGCTCCATAGTGCGAATAGGTTCTTAAACGTGTTCCACGCGGATGGGTCGTTAGCCATGATTACTGTTGATTTCTCTAATGCTTTCAACCTGGCGGATAGAACCGCCCTATTGTCAGAAGTTCGAACTCGATGCCCGTCCATTTCCTTATGGGTGGATTTTCTATATGGACACCCAGCTAGATTATATGTCGGAGACGATTATATTTGGTCCACCACTGGGGTTAAGTAGGGAGACCCCTTAGGGCCTCTTCTCTTTGCTAAGTTTTGCATCCCCTCATTCATCAGATACGAGATAGATGTAAGTTACTCTTCCATGCATGGTACTTGGATGATGGTACGATTATAGGAGATGCTAAAGAGGTGGCTAAAGCTTTAGAAATCATCAGGTCTATGGGGCCCTGTTTGGGGCTTGAACTTAACGTCAAGAAAACATAAGTCTTTTGGCCATCGTGTAATGGAGTTAAGGCGCAAAAGGGTTTGTTTCCTAGTGGGATTGGAAGGCCGGTGTCGGGTGTCAAACTCCTTGGGGGCGCTGTTAGTCGGGATGCGGGTTTTATTAGTAAGTTGGTCGTGAAAAGGGCATCGTGTGCAGTGAATCTGATGAGCTATCTTCCGCGTCTGCGGGATCCTCAATGCAAGCTCCTCTTGCTGCGCTCTTGCATGGGTGTTGCTAAGTTGTTGTTTGGCCTCAGAACGTGCCAACCCACGTTTGTTTGGGAGGCTGTTTTGGTTTTTGACAAAGGCCTTCGGACAGCCATCGAGGATATTGTGGTGTGCGGGGGTCCGTTTTTTGGGGATCTTCAATGGAGGCTTGCATCCCTCCAGACCCGTTTTAGGGGTTTGGGTTTATGTTCGGCTGAGATATATCTACGTATGCTTTCGTGGCCTCGAGGACACAATCTTGGAGTTTGCAGGACCACATTCTTCGGGACTGTGGTATTGTCGGGTTAGATTCTGATTATGTGTGCGCGTTGGATTGCATGCTGTAACACCCTGTGTTTTCACGTCCTATAAAATTCCGACGCGTGTCCCGCTGATCCTCGTATGCCATGTGCTAGACGAGAGGGACTAAAATCACCAACATGTTATTTTATAACCTCTGAGTGGTAAATATTAAAGTCGAGGGGTTAAACGTGTCAACATGCTTAATCTATGCCTCTGAGTGACCTTTTAACGAACCCGGAGCTTAACGATGTTCGATTATACTCCCGAGAGTGTAACGCCCCGCGTTTCTATACTTTCCATATTTGGAAACCTTGTACCGTACTTCTATTTTCTGTATTCGTTGTATCTTGTATTCGTCTTTCGTGATAAACATTGTAAATCGAGACTTGTATCGTAATGAGAAACCCGTATTTTATTCATGTTGTGTTAATCATAATCATGTTACACTTATACTTGTTCATACCTTAAACATATAAACATACTCGTGATACTCTTATTCGTAAACGTGTGATAACTCGCAAACTTGGTTTGTATTGCGTAAACGAGACTCAAACATGAAACTTTTAATCGTTAAACTTAATTCGTTGCAAAAAAATACAATTACCTATTCGTTTATTAAGTTAAATTAATTAATTAATTAAATTAGTTAATAAAATTAATTAATTTACTTTTTACAAAAATTAAAATGCATATATTAACACTTAGGACTATATGTTAATACATATATATCTTTCTGTAAATAAGTCAATGGTCTAATGTGTAATTACTGAATTCTTGTAACATACAGGGTCTTTCCTGCCAATTGTGAAACTAAATTATTGAGTTTTTGATTAAAATAAAAAATAATAATAATAAACAAAACAAACCAGGATCCGCGAGACTCGAACTCGGGATCCCCAGTTCAACAAACAACGACCCAACCACCCCGCCAACCGCCCCACATCTGAAGGAACCCGGACAATAATTCATTTAAACCCTGTTTCCGGTCGAGCTGGGTGCGACAAGGGGCGGGCAGCAGCTTGTTTTGGGCGGGTTTTATGTTTTTTTGTATTTTAAACACTTTTAACCATTAATTACCCACTTAAACCCCACCGAACTTACCCTAATCATTCCCTATAAAACCCAAGTGTTTCCACACATTTTACACTTTCTAAACTCCATCTAATCCCTCTCAAATCACCTCAAGATCCTTGCAACATCAGATTTTCGAGCAGAATTACCCATCTTCACAAAAGTGAGTGTAACTCACTCATTTCTTAACGAAATCCTTCCATTCTTTTTCCCACTTGCTTGGATTAACCTAAGGATCATTTCCATTGGTTTTCCATGGAAAACCAAGCTCTGGAATGACCAGAAAAAGGTTCCAAAGTGGACTGTTTTACTTTATGTTTTTATAAACTTGTTTAATCTCATACTTTTCTCATTCATCCTAGTGTTCTTGAACTCCTAATCACATGTATGATTATGGGGACTAACCTAGGTTGTTAAACTTGTAAATAGGAGTGTTTAATCACTCCAAACTTTCTGTTTTTTGAAGAGCATTGAGCTCACAAATGATGCAAGTTCTTAAACTTGTTCATGTGTGTCCACCAAGGAAGCTTGGGCTATCCTAACTTGAGACCACACACCACTCCGTTCTGGTTATCATCAACTTCGGGTTCTCGAAGAAGATGTACCTAAAACCGCTTTCCGCACACGATATGGACACTATGAGTTCGTGGTCATGCCTTTTGGTTTAACTAACGCACCCGCCGTATTCATGGACCTTATGAACCGCGTGTGTAAGCCGTTTCTGGATCATTTTGTCATCGTGTTCATCGACGATATTCTCATCTATTCCAAAACGAAAGAAGAGCATGGACGACATTTGCGTCTCATTCTTCAGCTTTTGCAAACCGAACGTCTTTACACCAAATTCTCCATGTGTGAATTTGGCTAAAAGAGGTTCAATTCTTGGGTCACACCGTCAACGAACTCGGTATTCATGTTGACCCTGCAAAGATAGAAGCTGTTAAGAATTGGATTGCACCTAAGTCGCCTTCTGAAATTCGTTCGTTCCTTGGCTTAGCTGGATATTATCATCGTTTCATCTCGAACTTTTCAAAGATTGTTGTTCCTTTGACTTCGTTGACTCAAAAAGATAAACCTGTTATTTGGGGTCCCGAACAAGAGGAATCTTTCCAAATGCTCAAGGACATGCTTTGTAATGCTCCTATCCTCACTCTCCCCGATAGGAACGACGATTTCGTCGTGTATTGCGATGCCTCTAACCAGGGTCTTGGTTGCGCTCTCATGCAACGGGACAAAGTAATCGCTTACACGTCGAGACAACTCAAAATTCATGAGAAAAACTATACTGCTCACGACCTTGAACTTGGTGCAGTTGTTTTTGCATTAAAGATTTGGCGACACTACCTTTATGGTACAAAGTGTACGGTCTTTACCGACCATAAGAGCCTCCAACACATCTTTGATCAAAAGGAACTCAACATGCGTCAACGTCGTTGGGTAGAATTGTTAAACGACTACGACTGTGATATCCGCTACCACCCTGGTAAGGCGAATGTCGTGGCCGATGCACTTAGTCGTAAGACTCATGTCAAGAGTGCTCGTTGCTACCAAATCGTGGGAAACTCAACGAGTTGATTCGACAAGCACAATTTGCCGTCATTAACGAGGGTAACCTCGATAACGAGTTGAATTGTGGAGTCGAAAACCCACTCGAAGCTAAGCCTGATGGTATTCTTTACTACCATAGTCGCATTTGGATTCCCGATCGTCTCAATCTTCGGACTACTTTGATGGACGAAGCTCACAAATCCCGATATTCCGTTCATCCTGGAGCTGATAAGATGTACCATGACTTGCGCGCATCCTATTGGTGGCCTGGGATGAAACGTGATATCGCTCTCTATGTCTCCAAATGCCTTACGTGTTCCAAAGTCAAGGCAGAACATCAACGTCCCTCCGGTTTGCTCGAACAACCAGAAATTCCTGTCTGGAAATGGGAGAGCATAGCCATGGATTTCAAATTGTCTCGTACCTCGTCTGGTCACGACAGCATTTGGGTTATCATCGATCGTTTGACCAAATCCGCACACTTCCTAGCCATTCGTGAAGATTACAAAGTTGAGAAATTGGCTCGTATTTACACGAGTGAAATCATTAGTCGTCACGGTACTCCTCTTGATATTATTTCTGATCGTGATGCTCGTTTCACTTCTCGCCTTTGGCAAACTTTCCAATCCGCCCTTGGCACTCGTTTGAATCTTAGCACCGCTTTTCATCCTCAATCTGACGGTCAGACCGAGCGTACTATCCAAACTCTAGAGGATATGCTTCGATCATGCGTAATCGATTTTGGCGGCAACTGGGATTCGCACTTACCGTTGGTAGAATTCTCATACAACAACAGCTATCATGCAAGTATTCAAATGGCTTCATTTGAAGCATTGTATGGTCGCAAGTGTCGTTCGCCTATTTTTTGGCACGAGATCGGAGACGTATAACTCACCGGTCCCGAACTTATACAAGAGACGACAGACAAGATTCTACAAATACGTGATAATCTCCTTAAAGCTCGAAGCCGACAAAAGAGCTATGCTGATAGAAGACGCAAACCTTTGGAATTCAACATAGGAGATCATGTACTTCTCAAGGTTTCACCTTGGAAAGGTGTTGTTAGTTTTGGTAAGAAAGGCAAGCTCGCTCCTCGCTATGTGGGTCCTTTCAAGATTCTCGAAAAGATAGGCAAGGTAGCGTATCGACTGGATCAACCTCAAACGCTCAGCAACGTTCATCCTGTGTTTCATGTTTCGAATTTGAAAGAAGGACTTCAAGTTCAACTCGAAATCTTCAGATCAACGATACTTTGCACTTGTGGAGAAACCGGTCGAAATCATGGACCGAGGAACCAAGGAACTGAGGCGCAGTCATATTCCTATCGTCAAGGTTCGATGGGAAGGTAAACTTGGTGCCGAATTGCTTGGGAACTTGAGAGTGATATGAAGACTAAGTATGCGCATCTCTTCGCTATGTCTTCCTAAATTTCGGGACGAAATTTCCTAAAGGAGGGGAGACTGTAACGCCCCGAACTCGGGAGACTCAAACTCGGGATTCCCGGTTCAACAAACAACGACCCAACCACCCCGCCAACCGCCCCACATCTGAAGGAACCCGGACAATAATGCATTTAAACCCTGTTTCCGGTCGAGCTCGGTGCGACAAGGGGGCGGGCAACAGCTCGTTTTGGGCGAGTTTTATGTCTTTTTTTTGCATTTGAAACACTTTTAACCATTAATTACCCACTTAAACCCGACCTAACTTACCCTAATCATTCCCTATAAAACCCAAGTGTTTCCACACATTTTACACTTTCTAAACTCCATCTAATCCCTCTCAAATCACTTCAAGATCCTTGCAATATCAGATTTTCGAGCAAAATTACCCATCTTCACAAAAGTGAGTGTAACTCACTCATTTCTTAACGAAATCATTCCATTCTGTTTCCCACTTGCTTGGATTAACCTAAGGATCATTTCCATTGGTTTTCCATGGAAAACCAAGCTCTGGAATGACCAGAAAAAGGTTCCAAAGTGGACTGTTTTACTTTATGTTCTTATAAACTTGTTTAATCTCATACTTTTCTCATTCATCCTAGTGTTCTTGAACTCCTAATCACATGTATGATTATGGGGACTAACCTAGGTTGTTAAACTTGTAAATAGGAGTGTTTAATCACTCCAAACTTTCTGTTTTGAAGAGCATTGAGCTCACAAGTGATGCAAGTTCTTAAACTTGTTCATGTGTGTTCACCAAGGAAGCTTGGGCTATCCTAACTTGAGACCACACATCACTTGATGATTTTCATCAAGATCCCAAGATAGTTTGCTAGACTTAAAGTGTCATAACCCTGCCTAGCCATTGACGATTGTCCTCGTGTGCTCACCGGGTTGTTCTACACTTGGCTACTTGGTATCTAGATGTCACCTTATTATTCTTGTCATTTATATTCTTGTATATCATGTTCTTGAACCCTCCTTGTTACCAATGGTAACTTTTGTAGTGGTGAACACAATCCGAGGTTCAAAGTGGATGGTTTATCCTCCCACCTCCTACTTGACTTACATGATACTAAGAGGTTCCAAAGTGGATGGTTCATCCTCCCACCTCCTACATGATTACATAACTATATGGAACTATATTATAATCCTAAAACCGAAACCTTGATAATGACCTTATAATCAACTATCAAGTTATTAAGTTTAACACTAAAGTATGTAATTCCTTGTCACGATTCTAATAGGTCCCCAGCCTATGAAATCACATCCAACTCGTAAGAGTTACTATAGTGTCAAGAACGAGTGTTATATCTTAGTGAATACTTTCGTATCATAATACTTTATCAAACTTATTTTTAATAATGCTCGAATACTCCTAATCTCCCGTTGAAACTCTAAACTCATACGCCTCGTTTCCTCTTGTAGGATAATTCGGCGTCATCCTCGAACCAACGTCTTCACGGGTTGTCAAGTGTAGAAAAGACTTAGCAAAACCGTGAGTACACTCGACCCACTTTTGTTTATAACACTTTTCGGGTGTAATATGTTTCCATATACAAAATCACGAACACTTAAACTTTATGAAACACACAAACGATCCCATATACATGAAAACTTGAATCTTATACTTGATGCTTGTCTTGGATATTCGTTATGCTATGCTTTAGTCATTAACTATTTTTAGCCTTTGTTTGACATGCTTAGCGCTATAGGAATTTACGCATCCACCTCCATCGTGTTATTCGTGAGGTCATGTTAAAACATCGTGATTGCGTTAAGGGTTTGATTATTAGTATTGCATGCCTTGATATTGCTCTTGTATAGATTTGGTTGCCATGAGGATTGTTTAAACTTATTCGTATACGTATGCTATGCCTAAACTTGTGTACTCGCCTTTGCTTTCGCATTGACATTATTTTAAAACATGTTACAGGTTGAAGGAGATGATGCTATGAAAACAATATAGCAAAGACTAGATACACACAAATTAGACGTTAGGTTTAATGTTGATGTATCAATTTTGTTATGACTTTGCAAATGTTATGTTGTTTCTTTGTTTTGTTACATTGATGTATTTGACAATTCTTATGAAATGAAATATGGTTTAGTTAATTATTGTCACTTATTAATGTTGTGAGCAATGAGCAATCTCGTTTTCGTCTCATCCCGATGTTTCCGCCATCGGTTGGGGTGTGACAGATTGGTATCAGAGCCATAACTATAAGGAATTAGGTAGAATTGCCATGTTCGACCTAGCCTATAGTTCTAAGTACCCGTTGTGACCATTCTTGATTATGCTTAAAACTTTATGCTTCCTACTTTGCTTCTCTCTTTCCTTTTGGTCTTAATACATATACATGGTGTCTTCCTAAGACACTTTTATACAATACACGTTTGGACGCTTGAAGACACTCATAATATAAACGAGACGACTTCACTAAAATAGGTGTGAAAACCGCAATTTGGTGAACGACTCTCAATCCGCTATACTTATTCTTTTTGCACGAAATTATGCCATCAAGTTTGGAGTGAAATCCAAACCTTGATGGAAAATTTCCAATTCAAAAATCTAGTGGACCCTTACCAATGAATCGGAATGTGCTCTTCGTTTGGTAAGTACTAACCACACTTAGGGTATGAAATCGTCAAGTTAGGGGTGAAACCCGCACCTTGATGCAAACTATGTGTTTCCAAACCTTGATGCAAACTATGTGACTATACTTGTTGAATCCATAAATTGTACATGAAACTTATGTGAACTTTATTCATACTGATGCATGCAAAACCTATTTTATTTTATTACGATCAAGTCTCATGCTTTTGCCTTGTTTACAACCTCTAGATGCCTCCTTTTCGTAACTCGTTGAACCGCCACAAAAAGTCCAAGAAGTCGGGTTCCCAGAAGGAATCCAACAACGAGGACTCGATATCGAAGCAATAACTGATTGGGCTCGTTTCGGAGCAAATGGCCGGGCAAATGGCTAAGATCATACCCGATATTGTTAGCCAAATCCACACCATACATGCCGAAGCACACCTAGATCATCCGTTAATTCCAAAGCCGATACCCCCAAACCATCTTACCAATTCAAGCATTTCATGGCTTGTAAACCAGTGGAATTCACTGGCATGGACGGTGTTACCGCCATGATCAATTGGTTTGATTCAATGGAGCTTATCTTCCTTCAGGGTGGTTTGATTCAATGCACTTCATTGAAAGACCAGTAGAAATCATGGACTTCGGAGAGAAGCGTTTAAGACGAAGTCGTATTCCAATTGTCAGGGTACGTTGGGAGTCAAAATGAGGACCCGAGTTTACTTGGGAACGTGAAGAATAAATGCGCGAAAAATACCCGCATCTTTTTCCAGTTACCACTACTACTTAAATTTCGGGACGAAATTCCTAAAAGTAGGGGATACTGTAACATTCGTCGAAAAACGGGTTTCCAAACCCGTTTCGTTTATCAAACAAATAATCAGTTATAAGTTTCGTTGCGTATTTATGGTTCATACTAATTTTAAAGGATACATAATTAATAAATATATTAGAATTAAAAAATCATAATTTATAATTAATAATAAATAGTGAGAAAAAAATAAAATGGAGACGCCGGGTTTCGAACCCGGGTCACCCACAAACCCAAACACACAACACACTGCTCCGCCACACACTTTCTTTGTGTAAATACTGGAATAAATAATACTTAAAGTGAACCCGATTCAAAACCGGAAATTCACCGCGCACTCAGAACTCGCAATCACCGGAAAAACCGACGATTCCGCGATTTTGGCTATCCTCTTTGACTGGAATGCGTAAACTGATTCCTACATCAGTTGTAACCGATGTCTAACCGTCGATTTCGGTCATAACCGCCGGAAAACCTTTGACCGTGAATCAAGACTCAAAATCGGACAAAATTCATCTAGTTCTTCCCTAGAAATACCCACTCAATCTTCTAGAAATCCTTTCGCTCAGAACCGCACACTTTTTCCAAGTTTTGATTCTTCCAGAGCACGTCGCCGGAGATTTTCATTTTCGCCGAAATCCTGCCGGAATCGCTAGTCAGAAAACCGCATTCATTCATCGGTCGGTATAACTGTCTAAACTTCTCTGCTATCTCTTAATTTATACTCTAATCGTTCAAACCAATAATCAAAACTGTTAAAACAGTTCTTACAGCCGGAAATCGCAAAAAAAATCAGAGCCGACTCTTGCCGGAAATTGAAGAAACCATTCTGAGTTGGTACATCAAAATCCTTATTCTTCTTTTTCTATTCCAATTCAATCAAATTATAAGTGATGTTGGTCAATTAAACAAACAGTCGGCTTCACTGTTTCTGAGTTCTTATAAATGAAGAAAACGAAGTTGAGTTGTGTATTAATATAATTAAAACCAGATAATTAAACAGGTTAGACACACAGTCCAGCGGTGGACTGTGTGCAAATATAACGCGCACGTCCCGAGTTCGAATCGCACACGTACCGACTTTCAGAATTAAAACCAACAATTTTAGAACTGAATCAGAACAAGTCACAGAATGTTTATAAAAGGAATATAAATCAGTTGATAAGCAGATTGGACACACAGCCCAACTGGTTGGGCTGTGCGCACTTGAACCGAAAGACCCGAGTTCGACTCCGGGTCTCTGTAACCGGTTCGGCCATATAAATCATTTTTAATAAAAACCAAATAAGTTAAAGGTTAATTAGTATATATATATAATTAAAACAGAGAATATTTCGGGTTAGACACGTAGCTCAGTTGGTAGAGCTGCGTGCTCGTATACGAGAGGTCCCGAGTTCGAACCTCACCCAGCGCATATAAAAACACAGTCTGACCGGTCAAGACCCGGTCAACGGTCAACGGTCAAAAGTCAACATTTTATTTTCTTTTTATTATTTATTTAATTTAAAAAATTATTTAAAATACTTAAAAATAGGATTTTAAAGTTAGAAAAATTCCTTAAACTCACAAGAATAAATCTAAAAATCCCATTAAGAGCACTAATTAAAAATATTAATCTCAAATAAAATTCATTTATTTACCGAATCATTTCGTTATTATTTTCGGTTAGTTTTTCCCACGTCGATTGAATCCTAAAATTCGTGCGCATCCAACGTCATCAAAGAACGCACCCAATGTGAGTGAATCTCTACCAATTCCCCGTTTTAATCATGTTTTGGGGTGTATCATGTGTCGTATAATCCTTTTATTTTATTTAAACACTTGTGCATACATCATATCCGTGATCAAATGTGTATCAATTGTTGTGTGAATTATATGTAGATTGGATTTATCATTTTCAGTGCACGCATTTCATTAGGCCCATCAGTTCCCCGTGGGAGACGGGTTGAGCATCAGGTGCCTCATAAGATCGGCTCCGTTTGATTGAGCCTTGATCTCACATTCATCATCATTCATATCATATACTCATCCAAAGTGGTTTGTGTTTGTTTATTTATATATGTTTGCTCACATGTGATTATTGCACAAATTTTCCTTATTAAATAAAACAAGAAATTAGTAACAATGTTTTATCAAGGTTCACTCGCCAACTTTTGTTGACCCAAAATATCCCCCCTTTTACACATGATACAGGTGATCCAGCTGAGACAAGAAACACATAGGAAGGCCTAAAAGAATAAATAAGTTTAAGCTTTGGAATAGTTATATAGTTTCATTTTCTTATAATTGTATGAATTTTGTTTTGGATAATTAAGTTGTAATTTGAATTAAATAAATATGAAACAATTTAGTAAACATCATGAGCTTTGGTGATAACCCAATTATGCCCCGACTTTTATTCCGCTGCGGGTCGGGGTGTGACAGATTGGTATCAGAGCCATGACTATAGGGATATAGGATAGGTTATTAGACCCTTAGAGCCTATACTATAGTTGATTAAAATTTTAAATTTGCTTATGCGTTACATACAAAATTCATGATGTTTATATGCTTTATGTTTATTGTTACACTCAATGTTATGCAAGCATGCTCACAAATACATAATATTATACAATGCTCATCGTGAATCATATCCTCATAACATATCATATCCATGAGAGCACACACCTCACGATTCACATGATTTTTGCAATGATTTTGTATTTTCAAATCACATTAAAGTGAGTTCTCATGACGGGCATGTAGTAACTGGAAGGGTACGAGTACCGGTAGTCGGAACGTCCTGTCTAGGCTTGGCATTCGTATAAATCCAAAATAAAGGACCAGTTTGCCTACATGGGGACTAACGATGAGAGTACGAAGGACCTATTAGGCCAAAGCATGCTATACCAAACGTCGTGTGAGATAACCCCACTTTGAGTTGTCATTGTGTCTACACCTGGACACCCTCCTACCATACATCTCGCAATTATATTTTCCGATTTTCATTCGGGTGGTGTGAGTGTTAATCCGCCAACACCAATGTGAATCCTACCAAGCCCAATAGTCATGGGGGCCCACATGACTACACGGGCGATGGTATGGGGGACATTTGAGGCCCAAACATGAGCAACCCCAAGACATCCTATGGATGTAGTTGAATTATTGTCAGTTATGTTATTTTTCATTCTTTTTACGATACATGACACCTAGAAACTTCTTAAACTCACAATCTTCCTATGTATGTTCCTGTAGATGTCGGCTAGGCAATTACGTGGAGGTAGAAAGTCAGGAAGATCAAATGAACGCTTGGCCACACAAATTACTAAACAAATGGCCGCAATGCTTCCTGTCATCGTAATTCAAGTTCAACAAGCTCTCACCGCAACTCCCATCAACCCTCCCAATCAAGAAGACCAGAGCGTCGCCAACCCACCATCCAAAAAGTGCTCCTACAGCACTTCAAATCTTGCGATCCCCCAAAGTATGAAGGGACCGAAGGTGTTACCGCCCTCCTTCACTGGTTTGAAGAAATGGAAAACACTTTCCTCAATTGCGATTGTCCCGAGGATCGCAAGGTACGTTATGGAACTGGAAGACTGTTCGGGGTAGCCCTTACCTGGTGGAACACGTAAAAGGGTAAACGAGGAGTGGAAGACGCCATGGCCTTAATATGGGAAGAGTTAAGGGAACTCATGACAAGACGCTTCTGTCCAAGAAGCAAAATCAAAAAGTTGGAAGATGAATTCCACACGCTGAAACAAAAGGAAGGAGATCACACTTCCTATAACAAGAGATTCATTGAACTGAACCAAATGATCCCTAATTTGTTCACCCCCGTGTACCGGTTGGTTGAACATTACATTCGAGGTCTTCCCTCGAAAATTCAAGACTCGGTCTTAAGCACTTCGCCTGCAACACTTGAAGCCGCGATGGAGTTAGCTACAGAACTCACTGAAAATCGCATTCGAAACGGCAAGTTCAAAGATGAAAAGAAGAAAGCACCCATAGAGACCTCAACTACAAACCACTCAGTCTCATCCTCAAAGTTTACTGGTAAGAGGAAACGAAGCAGCAAGAATTTTGCTGTCACTCAAACCAACCCTCCTATCACCGCTGCACCAATCACCCAAATCGCTCCCCCAGCTGCACCATTTAAAAAGCCATACAACGGCCCACACCCAAAATGCAACCGTTGTCAATACCATCACCCTCCCGAAGCTCTTTGCCAACATTGCATAAGCTGTGGCCGCGCAGGTCACACCATCCAAACCTGTCGTACTCTTCAACGAATGAACCGCAATCAACCCCCAACCCAAACCCACCATCAGATAGTGGGTCAAGCCCAACAACCCTTACTTCTACCATCTGCACAACACATAGCCCAATCCTACTACCAACCCAACTACCCCATGATGCAACCCATGCGAGCTTGTTACAACTGTGGGGACCCAAACCACTTCAGGAACACTTGTCCACGATTGGTGAACATCATCCATGCCCAAGCTCAAGCAAATAAACCAAGCTAACCAAGCTCCTCCACCTGCTAGAGGAAGAGCTTTCAACATCAATGCCAACCAAGCTAGGGCTGACAACAACGTGGTCAACGGTACGTTTCTCATAAATGGTAGTTATGCATCCATATTATTCGATACTGGTGCGGATAAGAGCTTTGTGTCCTTAGAGTTTGAACCTATCCTCAACCAAACTCGTGAAAATCTCATGGAATCTCTAACGGTGGAAGTTGCTGACGGAAAACCCGTTTCATTAAATTCTATAATACGCGATTGTACCCTCACTCTAAACGATCACGATTTTCCAGTTGACCTCATTCCAATGAAGTTGGGAAGTTTCGATGTTATAATCGGTATGGACTGGCTCAGCCAGCATCACGCTGAAGTAGTGTGCCGCGAAAAGTTCATTCGCATTCCTCTTGAAGACGGTCAGACCCTACGTATTTTTGGAGAAACCCATTCGAAAGGACTCAAACTAATGTCCTGCCTTCAAGCCCGAAGATATCTCCGCAAGAACTATGTCGCATTTCTAACTCATGTCGTCAAAAAGGGAAACAAGGAGAGGAAACTCGAAGACATCCCAGTTGTGAAAGAATTCCCACAAGTCTTTCCCGATGACATTTCAGGACTTCCTCCTGTGAGAGAAGTCGAATTCCGCATCAATCTTGTACCTGGCGCTACACCAGTCGCAAAATCTCCTTATAGGTTAGCCCCATCCGAAATGCAAGAGCTGGCCAGTTAACTGCAAGAGCTGACTGACAAAGGATTCATACGTCCTAGCTCATCGCCTTGGGGTGCACCTGTTCTTTTTGTGAAGAAGAAAGATGGAACGTTTCGCATGTGCATCGACTATAGAGAACTCAAGAAATTAACGGTTAAGAATCGCTATCCACTACCTCGCATTGATGACCTCCTAGACCAACTTCAAGGCGCCACTTGCTTTTCAAAAATCGACCTTCGTTCTGGTTATCATCAGCTCAGAGTACATGAAGAAGATATCCCAAAGACCGCCTTTCGGACTCGTTATGGTCATTACGAATTCATGGTCATGCCATTCGGTTTAACCAACGGCCCTGCTGTATTCATGGATCTAATGAATAGGGTATGCAAACCCTACCTCGACCGTTTCGTCATAGTCTTCATCGACGATATTCTTATCTACTCCAAGTCTAAATCCGATCATGAGCGACACCTTCGACTCATCCTTACACTTTTAAGAACCGAAAAGCTCTACTCTAAGTTCTCAAAATGCGAATTCTGGTTAAGAGAAGTACAATTCCTTGGACATGTCGTCAATGACAAGGGAATACATGTCGATCCTTCAAAAATCAAGGCAGTACAGGAATGGCAAGCACCACGTACCCCTACCGAAGTAAGGTCATTTCTTGGTTTGGCTGGTTATTATCGACGCTTCATTGCCAATTTTTCTCGTATTGCTGTCCCACTCACGGCTTTGACTCATAAAGGAAAACCCTTCATATGGGGACCTAAACAAGAAGAAGCCTTCCAAACTCTAAAGCAAAAACTTTGTGACGCACCTATCCTCACACTCCCTGAAGGTTGCGATGACTTCATAGTATATTGCGACGCATCAGGGCAAGGGCTAGGCTGTGTATTAATGAAAAGAGGAAAAGTGATAGCCTATGCTTCTAGGCAACTCAAAGTTCATGAGAAGAATTACACTACCCACGACCTGGAACTTGGAGCCGTTGTGTTCGCTCTCAAGATATGGAGACATTACCTCTACGGTACCAAGTGTGAAATATACACTGACCACAAAAGTCTCCAACATATCTTCAACCAAAAGGAGTTGAATATGAGGCAACGAAGATGGGTCGAACTTCTCAACGACTACGACTGTGAAATTCGGTATCATCCTGGCAAGGCAAACGTAGTGGCTGATGCGCTCAGTCGAAAAGTTTATGCGAACTCCATTCGTCTTCTATGTTCGCAAATCATAACCGACATCAAAGATCGAATCCGAGCAGCTCAACATGTTTCTGTAACAGAAAATGACGTACGCGATGAGCTGTCATGTGGAGCTGAACTCAAGATCGAAACCAAATACGACGGTATTCTATACTATTTAAATCGCATATGGATTCCTGATCGCGATAACCTTCGTGATTTCCTCATGAATGAGGCGCACAAAACACGATACTCTGTACCCAGGAGCCGACAAGATGTATCAAGACCTACGATACACCTACTGGTTGCCTGGCATGAAAAAAGATATCGATGTTTTTGTTTCCAAGTGCCTTACCTGTTCCAAAGTAAAAGCTGAACATCAAAGACCTTCAGGACTTCTAGTCCAACCCGAGATACCTGTATGGAAGTGGGAAAACATAACCATGGATTTCATTACCGGGTTACCTCGCACCTCCAGTGGGTATGACACCATATGGGTGATAATCGATCGTCTTACAAAGTCATCTCATTTCATTCCGATTCGCGGGGACTTCAAGAACGAGAAGTTAGCTCGTATCTACATCAGCGAGATCGTAAGCCGTCATGGTGTACCTTTAAGCATCATTTCAGACCGTGATGGTCGTTTCACTTCACGAACATGGCGAGCCGTACAAACCGCCTTGGGTACACGATTAGACCTCAGTACCGCTTTTCATCCTCAAACTGATGGTCAATCTGAACGCACCATCCAAACCCTTAAAGACATGCTGCGAGCATGCGTCATAGATTTCAAAGGGAACTGGGACGCACATCTACCATTAGTTGAATTTTCGTACAACAATAGCTATCATTCAAGTATCGTCATGGCTCCTTTCGAAGCTTTATATGGTCATAAGTGCCGATCTCCAGTATGTTGGCAAGAAATTGGGGAATCACAAATCATCGGTCCAGAATTGATTCAAGAAACAACCGACAAGGTCATTCAAATTCGAAACAATCTTCTAGCGGCTCAAAGTCGTCAAAAGAGTTATGCAGACAAACGACGAAAGCCCTTGGAGTTTGACATTGGTGATCAAGTACTTTTAAAAGTATCACCGTAGAAGGGAGTGATTCGTTTTGGCCAAAAGGGCAAGCTAGCACCACGCTACGTAGGACCTTTCAAGATACTCGAAAGAGTAGGTCCTGTAGCATACAAGCTTGACCTACCAGAAGAGCTCAACATAATTCATCCCACATTTCACGTATCAAACTTGAAAAAGTGCCTCGCCGATGAAAACCTCCATATTCCTCTAGAAGACATTCAGATCGATGAATCTATGCACTTCATTGAAAGACCAGTAGAAATCATGGACTTCGGAGAGAAGCGTTTAAGACGAAGTCGTATTCCAATTGTCAGGGTACGTTGGGAGTCAAAACGAGGACCCGAGTTTACTTGGGAACGTGAAGAATAAATGCGCGAAAAATACCCGCATCTTTTTCCAGTTACCACTACTACTTAAATTTCGGGACGAAATTCCTAAAAGTAGGGGATACTGTAACATTCGTCGAAAATGGGTTTCCAAACCCGTTTCGTTTATCAAACAAATAATCAGTTATAAGTTTCGTTGCGTATTTATGGTTCATACTAATTTTAAAGGATACATAATTAATAAATATATTAGAATTAAAAAATCATAATTTATAATTAATAATAAATAGTGAGAAAAAAATAAAATGGAGAGGCCGGGTTTCGAACCCGGGTCACCCACAAACCCAAACACACAACACACCGCTCCGCCACACACTTTCTTTGTGTAAATACTGGAATAAATAATACTTAAAGTGAACCCGAATTCAAAACCGGAAATTCACCGCGCACTCAGAACTCGCAATCACCGGAAAAACCGACGATTCCGCGATTTTGGCTATCCTCTTTGACTGGAATGCGTAAACTAATTCCAACATCAGTTGTAACCGATGTCTAACCGTCGATTTCGGTCATAACCGCCGGAAAACCTTTGACCGCGAATCAAGACTCAAAATCGGACAAAATTCATCCAGTTCTTCCCTATAAATACCCACTCAATCTTCTGGAAATCCTTTCGCTCAGAACTGCACACTTTTTCGAAGTTTTGATTCTTCCAGAGCACGTCGCCGGAGATTTTCATTTTCGCCGGAATCCTGCCGGAATCGCTAGTCAGAAAACCGCATTCATTCATCGGTCGGTATAACTGTCTAAACTTCTCTGCTATCTCTTAATTTATACTCTAATCGTTCAAACCAATAATCAAAACTGTTAAAACAGTTCTTACAGCCGGAAATCGCAAAAAAAAATCAGAGCCGACTTTTGCCGGAAATTGAAGAAACCATTTTGAGTTGGTACATCATAATCCTTATTCTTCATTTTCTATTCCAATTCAATCAAATTATAAGTGATGTTGGTCAATTAAACAAACAGTCGGCTTCACTGTTTCTGAGTTCTTATAAATGAAGAAGACGAAGTTGAGTTGTGTATTAATATAATTAAAACCAGATAATTAAATGGGTTAGACACACAGTCCAGCGGTGGACTGTGTGTATAATTAAACGGGTTAGACACACAGTCCAGCGGTGGACTGTGTGCAAATATAACGCGCACGTCCCGAGTTCGAATCGCACACGTACCGACTTTCAGAATTAAAACCAACATTTTTAGAACTGAATCAGAACAAGTCACAGAATGTTTATAAAAGGAATATAAATCAGTTGATAAGCAGATTGGACACACAGCCCAACTGGTTGGGCTGTGCGCACTCGAACCGAAAGACCCGAGTTCGACTCCGGGTCTGTGTAACCGGTTCGGCCATATAAATCATTTTTAATAAAAACCAAATAAGTTAGTATATATATATATAATTAAAACAGAGAATATTTCGGGTTAGACACGTAGCTCAGTTGGTAGAGCTGCGTGCACGTACGAGAGGTCCCGAGTTCGAACCTCACCCATCGCATATAAAAACACAGTCTGACCGGTCAAGACCCGGTCAACGGTCAACGGTCAAAAGTCAACTTTTTATTTATTTATTTAATTTGAAAAATTATTTAAAAATACTTAAAATAGGATTTTAAAGTTAGAAAAATTCCTTAAACTCACAAGAATAAATCTAAAAATCCATTAAGAGCACTAATTAAAAATATTAATCTCAAATAAAATTCATTTATTTACCGAATCATTTCGTTGTTATTTTAGGTTAGTTTTTCCCACGTCGATTGAATCGTAAAATTCGTGCGCATCCAACGTCATCAAAGAACGCACCCAATGTGAGTGAATCTCTACCAATTCCCGTTTTAATCATGTTTTGGGGTGTATCATGTGTCGTATAATCCTTTTATTTTATTTAAACACTTGTGCATACATCATATCCGTGATCAAATGTGTATCAAATGTGTATCAAATGTGTATCAATTGTTGTGTGAATTATATGTAGATTGGATTTATCATTTTCAGTGCACGCATTTCATTAGGCCCATCAGTTCCCCGTGGGAGACGGGTTGAGCATCAGGTGCCTCATAAGATCGGCTCCGTTTGATTGAGCCTTGATCTCACATTCATCATCATTCATATCATATACTCATCCAAAGTGGTTTGTGTTTGTTTATTTATATATGTTTGCTCGCATGTGATTATTGCACAAATTTTCCTTATTAAATAAAACAAGAAATTAGTAACAATGTTTTATCAAGGTTCACTCGCCAACTTTTGTTGACCCAAAATATCTCCCGTTTTACATATGATATAGGTGATCCAGCTGAGACAACAAACACATAGGAAGGCCTAGAAGAATAAACAAGTTTAAGCTTTGGAATAGTTATATAGTTTCATTTTCTTGTAATTGTATGAATTTTGTTTTGGATAATTAAGTTGTAATTTGAATTAAATAAATATGAAACAATTTAGTAAACATCATGAGCTTTGGTGATAACCCAATTATGCCCCACTTTTATTCTGCTGCGGGTCGGGGTGTGACACCTGCACTCTCACAGCTCAAAACCATGGCCTCAATTCTGGTTTTGGACACCTCATACTACACTTGGAGTGATCTCTAGTGTTCCCATAACACCTTCTTGATCTTGATTCATGCCCCTCACCTATAAATAGGAGTGTTCTTGCAACACAATTCCTTGCACCTCTCACTTCTTTCTCTCTTGCTCTCTTGGAGTTGTTTCCTGGCTTAAGGAGACCTCCCCTAAGTTCTAATATTTTCCTTGGTTCACCTGTAAGTGTTCCAATCCCTTCTTTTTATTTTTATTAAGGCTTTAAGCCAAAGTCAAAGCGTTGACGTAAAAACACTTTGACTTTAGGCTAAGACCATTACGGTCCAGCCATAGTTCGGTACGAACATGGCTACGTGATCGTAATTAGGTAGATATTAATCCCTTAAGAGGACACCTCCTGATTACCACGTTTGCTTGGTCAATTGACGGGTCAAAGTTATTGATAAAAAGTCAAACTGGGTTAGTTTTTAAAATAAATTCATATATGATAATGTAGGTGTTATAAAATATATTTTGACACTTTAATAACTTGGTAATAAATATTAAAACATGTATAAACATGTTCGGCCCGTCAAGTCCAGGTCTTAGGTCGGTTCGCAACCGAAAGTCACAAAGTTGACTTTTACTTTGACTTTCGGTTCTGACCCGAATTAGCAACTTTAGCTATTAATTCTAAGTTGCATTGTGACCATGTTTAGTTGTAGTATAACCCTCTGGAGTTATATCACATAGTTACATAGTAATCCGAGCTTTTATGCAAGTTTCCGTTAATTATGTCAAACTTTGTTAAAATGCCCTTTTACTTAAAAACAAGGTTTTAATTACAAATGAGCATACAAATGAATTATGTACTGATGTATAAACATGACTAACTTATTTTGATGCCAATAATCTGGTCATAACCCAAGTTTTGTTTAATTATCGTAAATCATGCTTTTAAAGGACCAAAATGCCCTTTCGGCATCTAAAATGGTTTTAACATAATTCTTCAACAAAACTCATTACCTATTGATGTAATATCATAATTAAGATTACTTGGGATGTTAAAAATCAGATTGTAAACTGAGTTATGCACAAGTCTTTGTATAATGCCGATAAATAACGATATTACCCTTATGATGCATAAAATGATTTTAAAGACACTTTTTATAACAAAGCCATTTACCTACTGTTATAATATATTAAATAGCTTATTCTGGTTATATAAACCTGATCATAACATCAGTTTTCCTTAATCATCTTGAATATCGTCATTTAGCGACTTTATCGCCATTTAGGCGCATAGTATGGTTTAAAACCATATTAAAGCACCAAGACTTAATACCTATTGATTTCAAAACTCATTTTACATATAATTACAGTAATTACATCAACTAAACTCAGATTCCCAAGTAAATTATCAAGCTATGTGTGAAATGACCAAAATGCCCTTGCGGGGCATAGTTTGGTCTTAAACTCTAAACCACACACATACTCGATATCCTACTGATATCAGTTTGCTCATGAGTTCTTTTACAAGTCATAAAATGACCAAAACGCCCTTTTGAGGTGTAACTTGATTTTAAAACCATAACGGGCATACATGTTGATATCCTACTGATATTACAACATGTTTTTACATATAATGGCATATGGAACTTGTATAAGACTCACCCGGTTACCCGGTTTTACTTATATGCGTACGATTCGGCCTACGTAACTAGTTTACGTAATTTAACCGAAACGGGTTTAACCTTATCATTTTATTTTCAAAATCCAGAATGTAACATGTTTACCCATATTAAACAAGTCTCCATGCTTATTCCGGTCACCGCTTAATCTAGCGTCTAGTACCGTTATTATCCTTAAGCTACCCGGTTCGAGTCTACAAAGTAGATAGGACCCGTTAGCATTCTATTTGGTTATAAACACCATCATTTCCAGACTAAGAGCCTCCCGGTAGATTGCCATCTAAGCTCACTTTTGAATATTCGGCTGAGTTACTTATCTTATTTGAAGAATTTGCTCAGGTAAATACTTTTAACTTATTTTCCCTATACGGGCTTGGGGCACGGTATAATAATACCGCTTGGTCGGATATGGGATCATGTTATCGGATTGTGATTTACTAAATCCTTATAACCCGTTTTATTCTGTATTGTTTGATAACTTAAACATTGGGGGTTAATTCGACCATGTCTGCGATATCCTTGGCTCATTTAAGTTACTAATGGCCATGACCTTAAACGCGGGGTGTAGGCATACACCTGACAGACGCTAATGCTAATAAAAATATTAAATCCCGCTGGTGGATTATTTAAGTGGCGCGCAGATTAATCAGGTTATTCGGTTTCTGCACCGGACCCCATATGTATTGACAAACATGTAAAACTGTAAACAAGGTCAATTTGAACCATCCCAAGTTATTTATAAAATGTGCCAAGTGCACCGAAAATCATTTTAATAAATGTTTACAAAATGAGTCGGTTACTAGTATTTACCAATGAAAACTGACGTATTTTCAAAAGACCAAGTTACAGGTGGCAACGCAGGATAGATTGGGAGCTGCGTAGTAGCTAAATAAGGATCTTGCAAGTCCATAAGCTACCAAAGTCTGTAGAATAATTTCCTTTGTAAATATTTATTCGATCCGCCTGTGGATTCGTTATTACAAGCCTGTAATTATTATTTTCGAACATTTGGACATTTGGTTTGTAATAGTAATTTAAACTCCAAGACTTCCGCTGTGCTGTGTGTTTGTTTGGTCATGATGATATCAACTTACGTCACGATATTCCCCAACCGGGCCCACCGGGTTACACGTGGAAATCGGGGTATGACACATGCACATGTCCCTTCCGGATTTCGATCTTGGCGGTTTCTCTAATAAGGACACCGCCCCCCTAAAGCCCAGAATGCTTTGGCGAGTGCCCTATTTAGCAGAACTGTCCAGAGTTTGGGAGAGGAGTTTAGTCTATCCCCTCGTCAGAAAGCTGTGTTTGATTGTCTCCGGGCACCTCATTCTCAGGATTTCCTTAAAGTCATTCCCATTGAAGGACTAGGCCAACACATGTCCGCAGCGGAATACCGGGCAATTCTTAAGTACCGACTAATGATCCCTCTGTTTCCGGTTGATGAGCCCTGCCTAGTTTGTCGCAAGGTTTGTTAGATACTTTTGGCGAGCATGCGGTCCATTGTAAGGAGTTACCTGGTTTTAAATATAGACATGATTTGGTAAGAGATGTTCTCTTTGATGTTCTAAAGCGGGCAAGGATTTTGGCGAAAAAGGAGGCTCCGGTGAACTTTCTAACGGATCCGCTCGATGGGAGGTCTACTCTTCGGCCATCTGATATTCTTGTGTTTGGGTGGGCCAGGGGAAAACACGCTCGTGTGGATATTACAGGAGTGTCCCCTCTTGTTGGGATTAGGGATAATGGGTTTGTTGCTGGCCAGGCTGCGTTGAAAGCGGAATCAGGTAAGGTCGCTAAACACGAGAAGGCTTGTTTAGAGAATCAACACTTGTTTATCTCATTCGCGTTTGATACATTTGGGTCCCTAGCCCCAGAGGACGTATAATTCTTAAACAGGGTCCAACGGGTTGTAAATAGTAATCACGTAACCTTTAGGGGTCATTTCGTCTTTAGTGGATTGGTTTTGCAATTCAAAAGGGGGTTGCGGCGCAGCTTGTTGCCCGTTTCCTGCCACTTGTTTGTAATGTTAAAGTGTTTTTACTTTGGTTTGGGCTAATCGTTCTGTTTGAAAGTATATCCGATAACCAAACCGAAATGTAATTCATGTTTTGTGTTTCGGTTATCCGGTCGATTTTAAGATAGGGACAAAATAATGTACATAAACACATGTTGTCACAAAATATAACCTCCCACTAGTATCAAAATATATCGATTTTCAAAATATTAAAGGATAACCACAATAAGAAAAAAGTTATATTAGTTTCCAAAACCATAATATATAACCAAATAAAATACGTAATAAACCTCTAAACCATTCTTCTTTCACCTTCACCTTGATACCTTCATGTCCAATTGTTTGTTTCAATCATATATAAAAAGGAGTCAAGAAAAATAAGTATTAAAATATAATTTTAATCTTCGTCACACAAAATTTCTTTATCGATTTCTTGTAGCAATAAACAACTACCTTTATCGATTTCTTGTATTGTTTCTTACTCCTCGTCACACTCAACTTTTTCACTTGAACTACCCCCAATCTGGGGTGCAAATTAAACTTTCAATAATCTCAAGAGTCAAAGAAATTCTAAACGAGTCCAAACGCTAAATAAACCTATTTCGAAGTCACTGTTGACACATGAGTGACACTTAAATCTATACCTATCAAGGTTACATCCAGGAATCTAGAACTATTCACTTTCCGCCCGTTTTAAAATATCAAACACTGATCAGTTCATTCCGCGTCACGTGTGACATCTATATGGGTTCATGAGGGCATCCGGTGCGTTGCCGAGGCTCTAACAACTGAACAAACTTAACATACAAGTTTTTGTTTGCCCCAAAGAAGTCTAAACAATGTTTTAAAAATCGGTTTTTTAATCATACCGGGTTAGGCTTTGAAATGGTTTAACCGGTTGTAACAGGTTGACGGTTCAACCAGATTAACTAGTTAACACTATAATTCTATGAAAATACAATTTCAACTAAAAAATAATCTAAAACCATATGATTCCATAATCAAAAATCAGTTTTTTCAACAAAGTCTCATTAAATAAAATCCTACAATAGGTTTATAACATTAGAGTGTTAAATACATCAAGTTCAAGATCGCGTAAAATATGAAATTCACTATTATCGTTATTATAAACTCAAAATTTTAACATGAGATTAAACCGGTAGGCCGGTATGAACCGGTACTACCAAATATACCAGTGGTTTGAAGACTATATCAGAACCCTATTTATACTAGACTCAACCGTATCAAAACAAGAAACAATAGCCGGTTAAACCGGTATAACCTGCCAGTTCGAACCGGTATTTAAAACATTGAGTCTAGAAACAAATTTACATATGAAGTGTCAACTAAACATAAGACCATTGGGTGTGGGTAGTCCCACCCCGATGCCGGTCCTCTTGCCCCGTCGTAATCGGCAGAAAACAGATGTTGGGGACGGGCATGAATGGTCAAAAAAGTGGGCCCCCAAAAGTTTGAACCGTAACTTTAAAAAAAAAAACTCTACCCAATACCACTTTATATATCACTTTAACCCACCATTTTACAAACATCTTCATCTTAGAAAAGATAAGGGAAAAAATTAAAAAAATGGAATTCATAGTGTAGTTTTTTTATGTAACTTTAGGTTTTTTTATTTAGAGTTAATTATTGTTTTCGTCCCTATGGTTTGTCAAAAATCACTATTTCAGTCCATTAGTTTAAAAATTGCGATTTCAGTCCCTGTGGTTTCACTTTCGTAACCATTTCAGTCTACCTCGTAACCATTTCAGTCCCTATACTTACAGAATAAATGGATTGAAGTGGTTACGAAAGTGAAACCACAGGGACTGAAATGGTTGCGAAAGTGAAACCACAGGTACTGAAATCACAATTTTTAAACTAATGGACTGAAATAGTGATTTTTGACAAACCACAGGGACGAAAACAGTAATTAACTCACTCTTTTATTTATCTTGTATTTTTTTTAAATGTAGCTTTAGGTTTTTGTTTAAATGTAACTTTTTTATTTTTATTTACTTTATTTTAATTATTTTACTAAATTAAAAAAATAATAATAATAAAAAGGGGGAGGACCATCCTCCACACGCTTAGGTAGTCTCCAAAAAGATGATCCTCCACCCTTTTAACGTGACACCTACGTAACGGCTAGTCCCCAAAGGACAAACCAAACTACACCCAATGGTCTAGTGGTTAAAATAGAACCTTTTAAACTTATCGGGCCAAAAATAATAGGGCCAGATCCCACCCCTCAAAAAAAAAAAGGGACAAAGAAAGGGGAAGTTTGATAATTTCTTCAGAGTACTGAAAACCCTGGTTCGATCAAGCGATCTTTGTTAATCGGATCCATATCGACCCGACCCGAGACTCTCTTCTGCTCAAATTGCTCTGGTAATAATCTATTTTGTTCGGTATATTTCTGGTTAGGGTTTATGGAGTTTTGCTTCAATTTGTTATGAATAACTATTGATTTGTGCCAATTGTGATTGATTTTATAATGAATTAGAAAAAAAAATGACATTTTTAAGTTATCTGTTACTAATTTTTTTATTATCATTGATAGATTTGGGTTTTAGAAGTTGATCATGTGAGGGTAGGTGCTCAAATTAGTAAACATTATGGAAATTGTATGGTAGTATTGAAAGTACATTGAAGAACTGTAGTAGTTTTCATATAGTTTTAAGTACCCGATTAACCCGACCCGAACAAACCGTCACCCGGATACTCGAAAGCTGATTAAACCGATGGTTTTTAGGCCCGAATAACCCGAATTACATCGGTCCAGCTTTTGGCTTGTTATATCTTTTGAACTTTCCAAACAACACGAGGGTTGGAATCTTTCGGACCAAAAGTGTATTATGTAAACCGATATTTTTTTTGAAAATAACAAATATGATGACCTAACAACACGAACCCAACTGTGATAGGGATCAGGGGCACAGCTTAAGAGGGGGGGGGGACCCCCGAACTTTTCGCTCAGTAGTGTTATATATGTAGTTTTCGTATAGAAATTTTTGGGTGTATACGTTTTCGACCACCCGATTCTATAGAAATTTTTGGGTATATGCGTTTTCGATCCCCCGTCGAAAACGTCAAGCTTCGCCACTGATACGGATCAGTTATTGGATACAATATCATACACCGGAAACCCAAATAATAAACCCGATCAACACCCCTAGTTCCAGAACGTTATACTCACTGGTTCATATATTGATTTATACTTTGGCCTTTTTGAAGTTGGATTTATGAATTCAAAAGGATTTGTTTCACTTTGATGATCAACATTTATGATGATCATATTTGGCAGTTGGTTGCTAATGACTTTAATTTTTCAAAATGCAATAAGAGAGCAAAAACTGAAATTGGACGATTGCTTAACTAATTCAACGAACTTGTTAAAAGTTAAAACTGCAAATTGAGCGATAATAATCTCGTCATGCAGGTCAAACAGTCATGGGCCGTTGGAGTGGAATATTAAAGGTTCCTTTGTTTCCTGGTAGCAGAAGTCATTACAGAGTTGCAACGTCTCTTTGTATATCGAGTTCTTCCCAAACGCCAATTGTAAGTCTTCAAGAACCCCTTTTTTTCTATTTGTTATATGCTAGCTTATATACTTTTATGAACCCATTTCGGAGCAATCATGAGGGAAGTGATGCTGCACCGAAATCTGAGTCGGACTTTATTGATTGGTTGAGCTGCGACTAGCGTTCCGAAGCTGCTCTTGAGTTTAGATTTACGCTACAATACATAAATATACCTGTTAGAAGGTGACCTTAAATCGTACCTAAAATCAAGCATTTTTAATTTCTTAAATTTATATTTACTTCATTATATTTTCATAAAAATTATACCTAAAATCGAGCATTTTATTCTCTTAAATTCAAGTATAGTATTGCTTTACTTTTAAAAAAGCGAACTTTTTTAAAGATTTTTTGTGTTTTGTACGTAAAGGTTGCGTTATTAGTAAATGTGGTTGCGTGGTTACATCTATAGGTTGCGTTTTTTGCATAATTATGTCAATAAGGTTTTGTAATTAGCCCACCACTTCATACATTTCGCACGTAAAACAAATTTCCTACGGGAACCGGCCGCTATATACATGTATATATATGTGTGTGTGTATGTATGTATGTATAAGGGGTGAGAGAATGTACTAGAGAGATAGAGCTGCCAATCTGCCATCAAACAGAATGTACTAAAGTGGGTAACCCTGATGGGCCAGTTCAGGCCCAATGGGCCCAACAGTATACTTACCGGCCCAATATATTTGAACCCAGATTAGGACATATGTAATCAATGGTATGCAGGTACCTTCTGTGAATGCTATATTCTTCAACGGTGATAGAGTTAGCGGAACAGGTAATCCAGTGATTGAAAAACTATCAGATCTTGAAGCGATTGCCGAAATTATCGTTTCAAAACTCGGTGAAAACTGTAACGTTTGGGTTATAGAAGCTTCTAAGTTTAATGGACCGTTTGCCGTTTATAAGGACTTCATCCCGTCAGTAAACAAGTGGGGTGAACCCAATTCATACGACCCGACTGGAGATCCAGCTTGTACATCCACTGTTTCACTGTTGTCAAGCTGTCTCAAAGAGGTAATAGCAACGCCAAAAGTCTTAATATTTTAATTTTTTACATCTGATTAGATGTGGTTGTTTCAACCATTTACTTATGAATGGGTCGATATGAGTTATGCTTTATCTCAAACGGGTCAATCTAAAAGAAAACTTAGCTAAAAGGAGAACATGTCAATTTAGAATAAAATAGCTAAAAGCGAAATGGGTCAAAAAGGTTGAAAATCGTGTGGAACGGGTCAAAAAGGTTGAAAATTGTGCGCAGTTAGGCCTGTAAATGAACCGAACAAACACGAACAAAGGCATGTTCATGTTCGTTCATTAAACTTTAACTGAACAAGAACATATAATCGAACACATCTTTTTGTTCATGTTCGTTTATTAAGAAGATGGGCATGTTCATTCGTTTAAAACCTAAACGAATAGTTTACGAATGTAAACGAACATAAACAAACAAACTTAAACGAACATAATTTAACAAACAATAAACAACACAAATGAACATAATTGAAGAAACATAAATAAACACAAATGAACATAATTTACTAAACATAAACGAACATAAAGTAATTTTTTATATAAATTAGTGATTAATTACGATAACCCATTTTTATTACCAGGAAACCAATTACAATTAATTATATTTATATTTATACAAGTAGTTAGAAAGTTACCTTTGTGTTTAATAGTAGTATAATATAACTACTTATGTATTTAAACTAAAATGAACATTAACAAACAAACATAAACTGACGTTAACGAACATAAATGAACGAACAAAACATGTGTTCATGACTTCATGTTCATTCGTTTAATAAAATGAACAAAAAATTGTGTTCATCTTCGTTCGTTTATCAAGTAAACGGACATAAACGAACTTCCCGCCGAACAAGTTCACGAACATTTCATGAACATTCGTACTTTGGTTCGTTTACAGGCCTATGCGCAGTGTAATACTTAGTTGTATACAGCCACGTGAATCGTTTTATTCAAAGATTTTGGATAATTATTCTAAATATATTGCTTTTGTAATTTACTTTAGAATTCTTTTATTAGAAGGACCAAATTCTTACGGGTCAACCGTCAACCCAATCGCCTCAATTCAACGATTCACCCATTTTGCCACCTCTAATCTGATTGCGTGATCTAATTTTCAGGTCAATAATACCCTTTCGAGTAGAAATGAGGAACCATGTGTCGGTGAAGCCCTCGAGTCATGTTGTTTTTCTCAACCGAAAACATTACTTTTCGGATTCAGCAAGGGCGGAACCGTAATTAACCAGCTAGTCACCGAGCTCGCCTTCTCTGACGTAAAGTCAAACACACTTTCCTCCCCACACAACACCGACATCATACCGACTTCAAAAGAAAGCCTTTTAAACAGCATAACCGAAATCCATTATGTGGATGTTGGATTAAACTCTAGCGGAGCATACATTACCGACCAAGATGTTATCGAAAGAGTCTCTAAACGTATTTCAGAACGCACGTTGGGGATGCGTTTCGTGCTTCATGGAACACCGAGACAGTGGCGGGATAGTATGCGGGTTTGGGTCGGGAAGGAAAAGGACGCAATGGTCAATTTGCTTGATGTCGAATCGCGAAAGAGCAGTGGAAAGTTGAGTTTTTGTGAAAGGTTTTATTTTGGTGATAAGATGGCTAATATGCAGATGCACTTTGAAGTGATTGAGAAAATGGATGTTAGTTGAGTGATCTGACTTTGATTACATGATACATTGATCACTTTGTTAGTTTTATTAGGTTAGTTAGTTAGTTAATGTTAGTTAGCGTCGCGCTCACGTTTTTCGAGGCGCGATTTATGTTGGATTTATATAATGTTTACTGAGAATAAAAACTATGTTCAGAAGTTAAAAGATCAAACTCTATATTTTTTTTACTTTTTTTAATATATTTTACCCGACCCGTTTTGAGGTATAGAAAGTAGAGGGGACATTTTATAAACATCTTTGACAATTTGTGACATAACTAGAATTAAGCCTCTTCCCCCATATCGATTCGGGCGTGAAATCGTGTCAAATAGCACCAATGTCACATCAGCGACCACCGATACCGAAGTTGCGGCGTATTAATATGAATAAATTAGACTGAAATGTAAAATATAAAAAAGAATAACTAAGTCGATCTAGGACTCGCGTGTTGTAATGCGCGGACCTGTCAAACGTGAAAAATAGACGTCAAAACGTTGAATGACACACATGTTACGCCATGTTAAGTTGCAAAATTTAGAACGAAACGTAAAAATATTGAACCACACACGCACGTTGCGCCGTGTCAACTCGCAAAATTTAGATTGAAACGTTAAAACGAAAATTTGCGAAAGTTGAAAAGTATAGGGACCAATTTTGAAGGTAAAAAAGCTGTAAGATTACGCAAAAGATGAAAAAAATTGGGTTAAAAACAAAATATCAAGTTTTGCGAGGTTAAATTGCAAAAGAAAAAGTATCTGGTTAAAAGTAAAAAAATAAATTTTTTTAAAACCACTCTAAGCATGTGGTACAACATCGTTATGCATAGAAAAGTTGCGAATTAATAGTATGTAAATAAATAAATTTGGAATAGTTGGTTTTTTTTAAGTGAATCATTGTCCTTTTGACTACTTTCTTATTCTTTTTATGTAAAGCTTAATTTTGTTAAGACCATCCACAATAGATTAGTTTTTAAGTGTTTTTATAGAGAGAAGGTGATGTGGAGGAGTGAGGTGATGATACGAAGGAAAGAGTGTGTGAATATCTATGTGAGAAAAAATAAGTAAAAATGAGTTATGTGAGTAGGGTGGAAGAGAGAGGAGAGATGAGAGATAAGGTTGTTTTTAAGGAGAGAGAAAGTGTATGAGTAGGGCAAGAGAGAGAGAAATGGTTGGGCAAGTGCCATGTGGACACTCAAAAACATCTCTCAAATATGACTATTGGTGATGCTCTTAAGGCTGTTGGGTATGTGGTGGGGGTTGGGGCGTGGGTCGGAGGGCAACACCGGTGTTACCACCCCGGGTGGGCATGGCTTATGGCGTGGCCCCTTGGGCGGGGCTTTGGCACCCTGCGTTGGCCGAGACTAACCAGCTGAGGTGGTTGGTTTTAATCGGCCAACGTTATAAGCGGGTTGACCAAGCGGTTGACCGGTTGAATTTAGGAGTTATTAATAATATTTTTAGGTTTGTTTATTAAAAAAGAAAAATAAACAAATATACACGTTGTCTAGCCACGCGGCATAGCCACGTCCCACCATACCCACCAAATTGTGGTGTGACCGGCGGTGCCCCTCTATTGACACGTGTCGACCCACACCCCCGCCCTACCATACCCCACGGTCTAATGGAGGTGGACAATGATTATAACATGTTAAAAACATGGGGACGCAGGGAAGCTAGATTCCCAACAATATATTACATTTGGTGTATCTATATTTGAATAATTCAACTATTTTGAATATGAAAAATATGTATAATTTGAGAATGACTGAACTTTTAAACTGTCCTTTCGTTATGTAGTAATTGGATTTAACAGAAGTATGCATTTCTATTTTGATGTGCTTATGGAAAATAAGTCTAGAAAGCATTGTTGTTACTTTGATTTTTTCAATTTTCTTCTAAATGCTTAAAGATCTCATATATATTTGAGCAACTATATAATCTTTGATCCCATTTCATGTCAAAACATCTCAAAATTTACTAGCTTGAGTCACCCCTTTGTTATCACGGATACGACGTCCTTGGGAACCTGAGGATCAGCTTGTCTGTCTTGCTTATGATCATGGGTCACTGGTTTTGCACAACTCCAAACACGTGGGAATCAAGAAGTGCAAGCACTTCTAGGGTGTACACAGTACACTCTTATGATCATGGGTCATCGTGCTATAGACTCGTGAGGGAGTGGCCCTAACTTTCAACCAGAAGGACCCTTAAAGGGTAAGCACGTACGGGTACACTTTCAATTAATCGTGAGACCCCCCTAAAGATATGTAGTAGTCTAAACCCCACATGGTTAAGTTCAAAATTGAGCAGATGTAATCTTCAAACATTTCGCATGTTACCTTTGCAAACTAGTTTACTAAGGGGTGGTCAATATTAGGTTTCAAGCTAATTAAACTGATTACCAAACCGAATCCAAATGATTTAAACCCGCACCAAATTTATATATGGTTTAGGTAATCGATTTTGGTTATAGAAAACCCAATTCGGTTAACCGAGGAACATGAATTACATATGTTGGGCTATTGATTTTTCTATTTGTACAACATTTTCCCTGTTACAAAATCGAGGAAACTGAATTCCAGACAGATGAAAACGCTTCTTATATATTCAATGACATTTTTATCTTTCTATAACTATAGATGTTACAAAATTTTAAAACTTAAAGTACCTTTTTATTTTATATTTTTTCATAAATTTATATACAGTAACTAAAATAAACAAAATTATACCAACACCTTTAAATTTGTTTTCATTGTTTTGGTGAATTTAGTAAAACTTTTTTAATGCTCACCTAGCATGTTAATACATTATCACATTCATTATTTATATAGTTATTATTAGAAAAAAAGCTCATTTATATTAAAAAAATGATAATGAACAAAGTTAAAAAAATGGAATTATTAGCATCCTCTCATGTTATACATATAACCAAATATATAACGCCAGAGAAGATGTGCTAATAATATATTGCTAAAAGTTGGAGGGGCAAATATGACAAGTTTGAATAACCGGAGGACAAAAAAGTGAAAAAACAAGTATAGTAATCCCCGAAAAAT
Source organism: Scalesia atractyloides (assembly GCA_947069175.1). Classification (NCBI taxonomy): domain Eukaryota; kingdom Viridiplantae; phylum Streptophyta; class Magnoliopsida; order Asterales; family Asteraceae; genus Scalesia; species Scalesia atractyloides. Next base: position 2,758,025 of record CAMTDV010000018.1, on the reverse strand, counting down.
ATCGTTATATTCTAAAGTTGTCATATGGCGCCAAGTTAACCGGCTTAATCCGACCGGTTAGTTGCCGGTTTTTTGTTCACTTTCCCGGCTTTTAAGATTAAACAAGTACATGTACGGCCATTTGTCACACCACTAATACTAACAAAAGGTAAAATAGAATTAAATAGATTCTATATTGTTTTTAGTTAATATATATTCTAGCAAAAAAACAAAATAGATTAATGATCTTTAAAAGAAATGTGGGTCATGTTACCTTTTTTTTTTCTAGTTAAGGGGAGCAAGTGCTGAACCAGTAAGAGACCTGAAATATTAAGAGTCAGTATAATGCTTAACCGTTTAGAGACAAATGTCTGACCAATTCAGATATGAGGTTATAACCATTCAGACTCAGTATAATGCTTAACCATTCAGAGGCAAATGTCTGAACCATTCACATGCCTGCTCGCGATCAGATAATCTGATAATCTGAATCATTAAGTGCTGAACTGGTAAAAGGTTTTAACCATTAAGAGCTGAAACAAAAACCGTAAGTACTCAAATAATTCATTTTTAAAGATTAAAAAAATCGATCAATTTTTTTTAAGTTTATTGTAAATAAATGGGATGAAAGCAAGAATGGTATGTGTGTATATATAGTTGGCCTGCTTCAAAACAAACACAAACACTAAAACACATACATCTAATCATTCATTCATTCATTTATTCCCTCTTGAAGTGTAGTGAACATTTTCATTAGATTTCGACCTTTCATGTTAACGAATTTGTGTCTCGTGTTCTAAATCTTACGCTTCTCAGGTATCTAAATATCTCTATTTCGTTATGATTATATTAGTTGTATCTTTCTTATATATGTTTATCGTCTGAATGACTCACATGAATGGTAATCATGGGCCGAAATAATGTCCATTCGCTTCATGACATTGTTCTTCTCTTTGTCGTCTTGAAATGATCATGGATTATAATGCGATTCAATAAATTTTAGTATCTCAAGTTGCGTAAAGTTTGAATCTGGATTTACGTGTATGTTTTTATTTGGCTTGATTTTTAGAAAAAAATTTTGTTAGTTGGTGCTAATGATGTATCCCATGGATCGAGCTTAACGTCTAGGCCGGACCTGGGCTGGGCCTAGACAAGCTTGACCCATTAGGCAGATCCAGCCTACATTCAATTGTAGTCACAATAGCAAGATTTTTTTTTGAAAAACACTAAGAGTCAAGAATTTAACAAAAAAAAAGTGTTTCAAGAATTATTTTAGTCTTGTTCAATTGGGTGCATTTTATTTTATCATTCTTATGTAAATAGTAGACATATTCCAAATAATTTGCTAAAAAAAGGCAAAAAAATCATTTAAAAAACATTAAAGATTCATGTTGTGTTCATCTAAGCTAGTTTAAACAACAATGCAGATACTAGTGAACAATCAAAAGCCGAAAAATGGACGACAAGTCAATCGCTCTTAGTGCAGTCATCCGTGAAGCCATCGATTTGGTATTCCTGAGCTTTATCACATCGAACAAATGTTTTTTAAATAATTTTATCACTCGAAAGATGCAAACTTAATGTTTTTTTGGGTTGCAGGAGAATGCACCTGTAGAAGAAGTGTTTCAACACCTGAAATGTACAAGAGAAGGTTTAAACTCGAGTGAAGTTCAAGAGCGTTTGGATTTGTTTGGCTACAATAAACTCGAAGAAAAGAAGGTATTTATATAGAGCTCGCAAAAGGTGGCGTTTTGTGTTAAAATGGGTCTTGTACAACATGACACATTTAACACGACTGTTGAACCTGAACACGACACATTTAACACGATTAAATTTAACCATTTTAGTAACACACATGACACGACACTACACTACACCTTTAGCACGATTGTTAACATGACTCACTAACACGATTAAGAAATAATAAGACACAGTTAACACAATAAAATAAAAGTTATCAAAAATTGTAATCCATATTTTACTATTAACATATTTAATTATTTGTAAAATAGTTAACTGCCATTTTCGTCCGTGTGGTTTGTTCACTTTTGCCATTTCAGTCCAATTTTAAAAAAAAATGCACCAGTTTCCTCCCTGACATACTGGAAACGTGGCACTTTAGTCCAAAAATTAAAACCCAGTTAAGTCAGACAGGTTTAATGAAGGGTATTATTGTCAATTCATATATCTTTTATTTTCACTTTATTTTATGTCTGACAAATGAAAAAACAATAATACCCTTCATTAAATCTGTCTGACTTAACTGGGTTTTAATTTTTGGACTGAAGTGACACGTTTCCAATATGTCAGTGAGGAAACTGGTGCATTTTTTAAATTGGAATGAAATGGCAAAAGTGAACAAACCACAGGGACGAAAATGACAGTTAACTCTTTGTAAAACTATGTAGTTATGATAAACTAGTGATGTATGTGTCGTGTCAACCTATAAACTAACTTAACATAATATGTTAAACGTGTTATGCGTGTCATAAACATGTTAAGCGGGTTGAACTTGTCTAGACACATTTTTAATCATGTTATTAACAATGTCGACCCGTTTATGACCCGAACCTGTTTACCCACCCCTCAAATTTCGTATCCAGTTCGTAACTAATATTCAAATTCTTGGATTTTTTTCAACAACTTTTTTTTTTTGTATTTTTCTTTTGCAGGAAAGTAAAATCTTGAAATTTCTTGGATTTATGTGGAATCCACTCTCATGGGTGATGGAAGCAGCTGCTATCATGTCAATTGCACTTGCACGTGGAGGGGTAAATTCCCATTTCACTTTGATGTTGACTTTGACTTTGACTAAAGTCAACTAAGGACGCCAATGGGCCGGGTTTGGGACAAGTACCATATGACCATATCTGGTCTAATACCTGTCGGGTATGAGGCATAACCGCACGCATTATAAAATATTACTCTTGAATCTTGATTTACTTCAGGGAAAGTCTGCTGATTACCATGACTTTGTCGGGATCATCGTCTTGCTCGTTATAAACTCAACCATAAGTTTCATAGAGGAAAACAACGCGGGAAATGCCGCTGCTGCATTGATGGCCCGTTTGGCGCCAAAAGCAAAGGTTCTTCGCGATGGAAAATGGAGTGAAGAAGACGCTTCGTTATTGGTTCCAGGTGATATTACCAGTATCAAGTTAGGAGACATTGTTCCTGCCGATGCTCGTCTTCTAGAAGGCGATCCGTTAAAGATTGATCCGTTAAAGATTGATCAGGTATTGTTCTAGAAGGCGATCCGTTAAAGTCTGCTGGGTTGGGTTGGGTTTGGGTTGATAAACATATGCTTGATTGTGTTTGTTGGATATTTATAGTCTGCACTTACTGGAGAATCACTGCCTGTTACGAAGAACCCGGGGGATGGTGTTTACTCGGGTTCTACGTGTAAGCAAGGAGAGATCGAGGCGGTTGTGATCGCGACTGGAGTTCATACGTTTTTTGGGAAAGCGGCTCATCTTGTCGAGAACACGACTCATGTTGGACATTTTCAGAGGGTATGTGTTTCAAACATTGTTTGATTGTTGGGTTTGGTTATGATCAGGGGTGTTCATGGTCTGGTTTCGACGGTTTTTAAGTTAAACAGTGAGTCAAACTGTTAGTAACGGAATTTGACTTTAAGTAAACTAAAACCAAATTGTTGAAAATTGAAAAAGAAGCAAACCATTTCGGTTTGGTTTCACAGTTTGGGCTTTATTAGCCTCTATTTAAAAAAAAAAGTCTAAAATACGATCGAAATGAAAAAAAAAAAGATATTGTTTCAACAGTTAAAAACTCGCGTAAAATCTAAAAGTTGCGTAGCCCAAAAGTTCGGTTCCTACGATCAATATTGAGTATAAAGCGTAAACAAATTGTTCTACGCGGTTTGAAAAATCCTAAATCGACTAACAAAAGTTTTAAAAACCAACCGCGAAAACAAACAAACAAACCAGTAACCGGTTTGGTGGTTTTGCGTGTTAGACCGAACCATGAACAACTAGTAACAACATAAGACATCTTATGATTTTTATTATGCATTGTTAACAGGTTCTAACTTCAATAGGAAACTTTTGCATATGTTCAATTGCTATTGGTATGATAATTGAAGTTATTGTTGTATATGGTATCCATCAACGGGAATACCGTGTTGGAATCGATAACCTTCTTGTTTTGCTCATTGGCGGGATCCCTATCGCAATGCCAACGGTCCTTTCGGTCACAATGGCCATCGGGTCACATCGTTTGTCTCAACAGGTAAACCAAAATGCACCAGTTCTCACTCTAGTCATTATCATTATACTCAGTAAATCCCACCAATAGCAAAGCTAAGATAGGATCTGTCACTAATCATCATTGACTAACTTGAACATGATTTAAATAGGGTGCGATAACGAAAAGAATGACCGCGATTGAAGAAATGGCCAGGATGGATGTACTATGAAGTGATAAAACCGGTACATTGACACTTAACAAGCTTACGGTTGACAAGAACATGATCGAGGTCTTTGCGAAAGACGTTGACAAAGATATGGTTGTGTTGATGGCTGCCCGAGCATCGCGGTTAGAGAATCAGGATGCGATCGATGGTGCTATCGTTGCTATGCTTGGTGACCCCAAGGAGGTACTATTGTTTTCGGTTCTTTTGTAAACAAGAAAAGTAAATAATTTGGTTCGGTGGCTAAACCAGAACTTTTTTGTAAGAGGGTCATAGCACAAATCATGTTTTTTCACAGAAAAACAAAAATTATATATATTTAAAAATCGACAAATTTTGATTAAATTTTGTTTTCGGTTCTTTTTTTCGCCTCTGGTTAAATTTTGATTCTTGATATTTTAGGCCCGAGCTGGGATTCGAGAGGTCCATTTCCTACCGTTTAATCCAACGGACAAAAGGACCGCGCTTACGTACACAGATAAAACCGGTAAAATGCATAGAGTTAGCAAAGGCGCACCCGAGCCGGTACGAACATTGATCTAAAAATATGTTTAAAATGTAACTTTTAACATTTCATATCACTGAATCATTTAACATTGTGCAGATATTGAACCTTGCACATAACAAATCAGAGATCGCGACCAAGGTACATTCGATAATTGACAAGTTCGCAGAGCATGGGCTTCGGTCGCTTGGAGTCGCTCGCCAGGTGATTCAACTGTTTCAACACGGCCTCGATGGTTAACATCTTAACTCTGTTTATAAAAAGTTTAGTCATTTTTTTTGTTTCAGGAAGTGCCAGCTGGAACAAAAGAGAGCCCAGGTGGCCCGTGGGAGTTCGTCGGGCTTCTTCCGCTCTTCGACCCTCCACGTCATGATAGTGCCGAAACAATCAGGAGAGCTTTAGATCTTGGCGTCAGCGTTAAAATGATAACAGGTATATTTTAAATCTATCAGAGTCTCAGTCAGGGGTGCAAACGAGTCGAGCCGAGCCCAAGCTCGACCATGCTCAAGCTCGATTAACTTACGAGATTTCGAGCTTTGTTTTCAAAGCTCAAGCTTAGCTCGTTGATACCTTCTCAAGCTCGAGCTCGGGCTCGGGCTCGGCTCATTTATTATTTATTAATTAATATAATATAAATACTAGACTCGTTTAGGCTCGCGAGCTCGATAAGTGAAGCTCGGGCTCGAGCTTATTTACTAAACAAGCTTATTTTTAGGTTCAACGTAAACAAGTTTAAATAAGCTAGACTCAACTCGATTACTAGACAAGTATAAATAAGGGGTAAATGTTATTAAATATTAATAAAAACTAATATTACATTAAGGCTCGACGAGCTTCACATGCAAGGCTTGAGCTCGATGAATAAACGAGCTTTATTTTAAGCTCAAGCTTGGCTAGGGCTCGATAAGGCTTGGCTCGTTTTGATTTTTTTCTCTAGCCGATCTTGAGCCGCTCGGCTCGTTTGCACCCCCAGTTATTACTGTATATATGAGTCGTGCGTGGGTTCATTTATATCTCTTCAACCTGCCAACCTGACACGATTGACAATCTTGGACTTGAATTATGAGTGTAGGTGACCAACTGGCAATTGGCAAGGAAACAGGAAGACGTCTCGGAATGGGGACCAACATGTACCCTTCTTCCGCATTGCTCGGTGACACTAAAGACGGTTTCGGAGCTCTACCTGTCGATGAACTCATCGAGAAAGCCGACGGTTTTGCTGGTGTCTTTCCGGGTAAGAACTACAATCTTCATAACTTACTAAAAGAGTAAAGTACGCGGATGGTCCATGTGGTTTACCAACATTTTGAATTTGGTCCCTAGCTTTCCAAAAGTACACGGATGGTCCCTGTGGTTTGCGCTTTGTAATGCATTTAGTCCCCAGCCAACAAATCTAAAGGTTTTAGCATGTCCAAGTTAGAGACTAAATGCGTTACAAAGTGCAAACCACATGGACCAACCATGTACTTTTGGAAAAAGTGGGGGACTAAATGTGTTACAAAGTGCAAACCACAGGGACCATCTGTGTACTTTTGAAAAGCAAGGGACCAAATCCAAAATTTTGGTAAAGCACTGGGAGATACGTTTACTTTACTCTTACTAAAACTTACTAGATGGTTTTCTCAGTTAACGTGTTTCTCGCGCGCAGAACATAAATACGAGATAGTTAGGAGATTACAAGCCCAGAAACATATATGTGGGATGACGGGTGATGGTGTAAACGATGCACCCGCTCTAAAGAAAGCAGATATCGGTATCGCAGTGGCAGATTCCACTGATGCTGCTCGTAGTGCTTCGGATATTGTTTTAACCGAACCTGGGTTAAGTGTCATTATTAGCGCGGTTTTAACTAGCCGATCGATTTTTCAAAGAATGACGAATTATACGGTAACTGTCTACTCGCTGAAAGTCTTCTGTTTTGTAGTGTATGTCTTTTGGACCATAACATTTTATATATCCTTTTGTAGATATATGCGGTTTCTATCACTATTCGTATTGTGGTAAGTGTATCCGTTATAACGTTAAAAAGTTGTATGTTTGACCTCGAAAGTCAAGGTAACTCGTTGACCGTCCGATGGTTGACTTTTTTCGCGTGCAGCTTGGTTTTATGTTGCTGTGTGTTTTCTGGAAGTTTGATTTCCCTCCGTTCATGGTTCTCGTTATAGCCGTCCTCAATGATGGTAAATTGCAGCATTCGTTATCAGTTTACGTAGTCAAACAAAATAACAAATGCTGACTTTGTTTAATGTTCAGGTACGATCATGACAATATCGAAAGATAGAGTAAAGCCATCTCCGATTCCTGACAGCTGGAAGCTCTCGGAAATCTTTGCGACCGGGGTGGTTCTTGGTGCTTACCTGGCCCTAATGACAGTTATTTTCTTCTGGTTGGCATATGAAACTAACTTTTTCCCGGTATGCAGCCTTTTCAATCTGACTCATTGTTTTCATAACCGGTCTGACCAGTGAACCGCTGGTTTGATGACCGGTCCAGTTTTCAAAACAGTGTTTTGACTCAGACTTTTTAAGCTTTCTAATACATTTTAAGCTTTTTTATATATTTTAAAAAATATTTTAGGGCCTGATTTAAAAAATATGATATTATATATATATATATATATATTAATTTTTATTATATATTTTAAGCTTTTTATATATATATTTTAAAGAAAAATATATATATTAAGGCCCGATTTTCATTACTCGCCCAGGGCCCAATTTTTTTAGGATTCTCGGGGACGGCCCTGCTTTGTCTTTACGATATCCTGACCCGTTTTCTTGTTTCTTATGCAGAACTTATCAGCGTCAAGGATTTGAACTCACATCATCGCGACATGTCAATCGAATCCGAGAAAAAAGAGCTAACAGCGATGCTGGCATCGGCTGTTTATCTTCAAGTGAGCACCATCAGCCAGGCGTTGATCTTCGTAACACGATCGCGCGGCTGGTCTTTTACCGAGAGGCCCGGTTTTTTGCTTGTAACTGCATTTTTGATTGCTCAACTGGTAAAGCACTAAAACTTAGCTTCATTATGATAACTTTTTAGCCTGATGTTTATTTTAAATGTCGGTTTGTGTTTTTAGGTGGCGTCGATTATATCGGCCCATGTGACGTGGGAACTAGCCGGAATCCAGAAGATTGGATGGGGGTGGACCGGGGTGATATGGTTGTATAACATCTTGACTTACATGTTACTTGACCCGCTCAAGTTTGTGGTTCAGTAGGGCTAAGTGGAAGAGCTTGGGGTCTAGTTGTGGAGAGTCTTTTGACTTCAAATCTTAAGTTTTAATCCCAAAAAGGGGTAGTTTGACCTTTAAAGTCAAAATGTTATCCTCTTTGACTTTAAAAAGTCCATCTAAGTGGAAAGTCTAAACTCATGTTTTGAATCAGAAAGCAAGTCAAATGGTTTGACCTTAAAAGTCAAAGCGGAGAAATAACTGATGAGATTATAGAGGGTTGAATTTGTTGTCATAATTCAAAATGGGTTGGTATTTTGTACAAAATAAAAAATTAAAATAGAAACTGACATGAACTTTTATAATTTAGACGTAACTATTTTACATAAAGGTATTTTATAGAATATTAATGTACAAAAAATAAATCGCGTTAAATAGGTCGTGTCTTTGTCAACCTGCAAATATTCGTGCCTTGTTCAGATCCACGTGTCAAACCCACCAACCCATAAACACGACCCATTTGACACCCCTATATAATTGACCACTGTCGGTTTTGTAGACTGCATTTACGACGAAGAAAGATTTTGGAAGGGAAGCGCGTGAGGCCGCATGGGCAACCGAGCAACGTACATTGCATGGACTCCAGACGGCCGAGCCAAGAACGTTGTTTCCGGATCAAGGGACATTTAGGGAGATTAGTGTGATGGCCGATGAAGCTAGACGAAGAGCGGAGATTGCAAGGCTAAGAGAGCTTCATACACTTAAGGGAAAAGTTGAGTCTTTTGCAAAGCTAAGAGGATTAGACATTGATGCAGCTAACCAACACTACACAGTTTGATTGGATTCCAATTTTCATTTTTTTTTTCATTTACAAAATTCAAATCAACACATGTTCCTCTTTGTGGTCATGTCATGTTCTTAATTTATGTTGTTTGATATATTGTCTCCATGATATATTAGAATATATTTATTATCTTGATACATTACCTACATACTGAAAATGTTATCTCCACGATTCCGAGTGAACGAATAAAAATGAACAATGTGTAGATTAAGAAGTAGAATTAGAGGGCGTGTGAGTTATGAGTTACCCAGTAAAAAAGGACGATGGTTAATTAATATCTCAAGTATCGTTGTCGAATAAATCCATGTATAATATGATGGGGCAACCGCCTCCCCGGCTAAGACAATAAGTATTGGCGGACCTACATATTGGTAATGGGGTCACCCGACCCTGTATATACGATCTAATCCTAGATGACCCACAAGAAATTTTGACACCGACCCCAAGTTAAATTAATTTGAGATATTAAAAATTTACAAATGTAAACCTATTATCCTATATACTAAAAACCAAAGTCAGTGGTGAATCCACCTTCCCGACTTTCCCTTTGTTGTTTTTTTTTTGGGAGGGGGGGGGGGGGGGGGGGGGGGGGGGCATTTTTGGTCATTGTAGGTTTGAAGTGCCACTTGGGTGCTTCCTTTGGATTACATGTGTTGTTTTTCGTATTAAGTGATTTTATTTGCTTTTCAACCTCTTTGTTGTATACGGTAATTTCTACTTTTTCTACGGTGACTTCTTGTCATCTCGTATTCTAAGTTAAAGCATTTTTGTTCAGTCGTTAATATTTTTGTTTTGTGCTCATTATTTACATAGACCAAAACCGGTGACCGAATGGTTTACGCCGTGATCTAGAGGGTGTGATCGGGTAGACCAAGCCTTAGCCGGCTGTATTGATCATGGTGACCGAACACAACATCTCTTGGTCCGGCTATGTTGGTTTTGGGCCGGTTTAGGGCTGTTTGAGCCCAATAACATGTTATGGGCCCGTAGAGGCTGTTTTGGGCTTTAATGATGAAGGTTTGGGCTCTAGAGTTGTTTAGCCCAATAGCAAAAGGGTAGTATGGTACTGATCATGATAATGCATATATGCAGGATGGAACGTAACGTATAGAAAGATGAAAGTACGAACATTTGTGTGTACAATGTGTAATGTAACGCACATGTCCATCATTGTATGTAGTGGACGTTTGGGGTCATATTAATTATTGCACATATGAACTAATCGGTGTGTGTGCGCATGTTGTGTAATATGATTGAGTGTATATGTAGGTTAACGGGTCGGGTTGGGGTCAATCTGGTCGGGTTGGCAGGTGTAAGATAACAATTTTGTCCTCAATTTAAAAATAACAATTTTGTCCCCAGTTCAAATAACAATTTTGCCCTTGGGTCAACCTCATTTCAAAATAAAATTATGCTTATAACCGCTAACCGGTTACTAACCTACGGTTAAAAAATCCACTAACCGGTTATTCCTAAATTGGTTATTAACTGATTATGGTTTTGATTAATAACCGGTTACGATTACCTAACATGTTATTTTGTGCACCTCTAGTTCTAAAGATGAAAGGTTAAATCATAGTGCATCCATATGAGCATTAAGGAATGTATTAGTTTGCCATTCAAATAAGCAAAAGCAAAAACCCAATACAAGACAATGAAGATAAGAAGCAAGACAAGTCCCCATCATTTGGTAGAGTAGCAAAGACAATGAATCCAAGCCAGCACGGGTTTCCGTTCCACCGTGCGTTACACTGAAGAGTCTCGGCTCTTGTGGTGGCCCAATGTCTATGGTTTCTCGTGGGGTTACGGAGAGGTCCCGTAAGCCGGTATTAGGGGTGAGCAAGAAAACCGAAATAACCGAACTGAAAAAACCGAACCGAAGCAAAAACCAACGGTTCGGTTTTCGGATTTTTGATACTAAAATTTCGGTTCGGTTTTCGAATAAACATTTTCAATAACCGAAAAAACCAAACCGAACTAATAAGTTACAATCCATATATTTTTTTATGTTTAAGTTTAAACTGTTTAAGTATGTAACCCGATGCTAGTAAAAAATGTTAATTTTATTCTTGAATGTTAAGTGTTTATAAATAAAACATTACATGTATTGAAATGATTTATTTATTACCTATAAGATTTAATAAAATTTAATATAAAAATTAAATGATCTTCAAATTATTATAAAAGAAAATGCCTTAATAAAAACTTTAAAGAAACTTAAAAATAGATTAGAAGGTTAGGTTTATGTAAACAATATTAATTAAAAAGGTTAACTACAATAGCTTAAATGTAAACATGTAAAAAAGATTGTTATAATATAAATTATACTTTTTTTATTTTTTGAATCTCACATAATTTTGTTTCAAAAACCGAAATAACGAACCGAACCAACGTAAAACCGAAAAACCGACACAGACATAATGATTCCTCTAGCGTTACGACCTTTACCACAATGATGCTGTCCATAGATCAAATTATTTCGTGGAACCGAACGGTTTTTAAAACCAAAAAACCGACAATTCGGTTTTGCTTTTGCCCAAAAACCGAACCCAACCGTGCACACCCCTAGCTGGTATTATGCCCCTCCGTGGAGAAACCCGGTGAAATTCGATCCGGGGCCAGCCTCACAGCCATACTTACAGCTACCCAGTCCCAATCACCCAAATGGGTGATATCTTGACAATCATTGTTCCAAACAAAAGAAATACAAGACAAGTTAAACTTGCATTACTTGTCCCAATCTATAACTTCGAGTTTTCGACCTATTTTTAATCTACAAGAAACCACGTTATTCAATCCGTAACACGTTTTTATTCGAGAAAACACTACTCACACTTTTATACGAGTGGCCAAAATGTAAACATGTGGCCTTCTTTAACGTCTAACCGGATCTTTCTAGTGATTTTGTCAACTTAATATACACATTTTTGACCTCATCTTTCTCTCTCTCTCACACACACACAAACGTGTATGTATTATCCAATGAAGATCTATGTGTGCCCACAAGTTATTTATTCAATCTTTTTTTACTGGTAAAAAGTGTAAAACCCTCCATAAACTTGCACCTACCCACAAATCAAATAAAGCCCCAAGATTGGATTCCTTAGTGGGTTTTGTTTGTAAGCTTTTGATCTTTATTTTTACACTTTAAAGCTTCCATTTTTATGGCCTCTGTTACACTCTCAAGATTCTTTATCATCTTCACTTTGTTCCCTGTAATCACACACTCTATCCCTTTTGTTCTCTTTCATGGTAACTCTTTCTTTCCCATTTTGATTCTTGAGTTCTTCAATTGTTGTGTTTTTGTTTGATTTTGAGGATTATAAGTTGTGGGTTTTGTTGGATTTATATTTATCTGGGATCTTGCTTTGATCTTTAGCATAGATTCTCTGTTTTTTTTTTTTTTTTAAATTTGAGTTTTATGTCTGTTAGGTTAATTTGTTGTTGTGGGAAATGATGTTTGACTTAGAAAGTTCAGACCTTTATCCTTCTAAAAGTCAAATGTGCATTGATGTTTATATTCTTTTGCTCAAAATATTATCGGTGAGGCTAAACGTACCCCCTACATGCGCAACGTGTACCACTACAAGAAAAAAATATATAGAGAGATGATGTGACGGATATTGTGTGGGGGGGTCATTTAGGAACATGGTTGCTAATGGCGTATAGCGAAAAGGTACATATATGCTACTATACGCCATAAGGTACATATATGCTATATAGCGATAAATAGCGTAGGGGTGTTCATCGAATTGAATATCGAATTTTCGAATTATTCGAATAAGTTTTATTTTTCCTTGAATTCGTATTCGAATAAAAAACTCAATTCATATTCGATTAAAAATTCGAATTCGAATAAATTCGATTTAATTCAGATTCTTTAAAAAACATGTAAAAAACTGTCAAAATAAACATAAATTTTAAATCAGCCATAAAGCACGATATCACATTAAAAAGTTTCAAATAAAGTACCATAAGTCTAAAATTCAAAACCAGAAGTCAGGAATAACCACTCCACATTACAAGTTAATATTTTTAGGGTTAGAAATCTATTGATAGATTTGTTACTTATGTTTTAGTTATGAGCCATGTAGTGGATTTGGTAATGGGTTACTTTAATACTTGGAAAAGATTTTGTAAATAATTTATAGTATAGCTTAATAAAAGTTATATATGTATTATATATAAAAATAATAAATAAAAATGTATAATTTTTATTCGAATTTCGTACCGTATCGAATTTGAAATTATAAATTCGTGTTCGATTTACTTGACTCGAATTGAATCGAATTCAAATTCGAACTTTTTTAATCGAAACGAATTCTTAATAATCGAATCGAATTTTTCAAATTCGAAACGAATTCAGAACACCCCTAAAATAGCGGACGGCTGTTTTATAAATAGTGATACACGAGAAATTTTTTTTTTAATTTATATGTATATTATATCAAAATACCCGGTATATATGCAATATATTTTACAAAAAACCTAAAATCCAGCTATTTTATAGGGATATATTAGAAAAATAAATAAATTGTCGCTATCTATCGCTACAACCCTAATAGCGAGCCTAGACCTATACGTAACGTAGCGTGCTATAGCGATTGATACGCTCGCTATTGACAACTCTGTTTGGGAAGGTGTACGATTAGCGCAACCCATAGTTATCATCTTGTAAAATTCCTTTCTTAGTAGAACAATACGGTATTAAACATGATTGAATCAAATTTCTCTGTCTAAACAAACTGAATCTTATTAATTTTGAAATTAGTAACTAATCTGGACGAATCTAATGTAAACATGTCATGTTTCAAGATTCACAATCTTGGTATTTGAATGTGGATTTTCGAGGCGATTATTGTGACTTTGGAGATTCAGAATCAGTTAATCAGTTGCTTAAAGTTTAGGATAGTTACTTGATTCTATGATTATTTCAATAATTAGGTTTCTTACAGATGCTTCGCACCTGATTCTTCATATATAGTAATATTCATTAGTCAGTTTATCGCGGTTTAAAATCACAATGCTCGTTATAAAACGTTTGATTGGCAAAACGCTTAGCTTGTTAGGGGACTCTTCTTAATTGTATTATGCATTTTCAACAACATTTTAATTATTAAAATTGCTTCAAGCTCCTAATTTGTTTATGTTACCGTGTTTATAGGCGTTGCAGATAGTTGCACCAAGAAAGGAGTCAAACATTTCACTGATCTTTTAAGCGAGTGGTCTGATACTCAAGGATATTGCATGTATGCTCTTTTTTAACTTGTAAATCGTAATCATATAAACTGAATCTTGATAAGTAAATGTTTTTTTCTTTTTTTTTGTAGAGAAATTGGAAATGGAGTGTGGGATTCCTGGTTCATGCCTTTTGAGGAGCAGGTGGTTTATCCAAAATTCTTGCGATAAAACGTTTCCAATTTATTTATCGTATAATATATAGTTTATCGGGATGATAATTTTCTGACTTGGGAATTTTCATTTTTGTTTTTGGTCTTGTAGGTTGAGATTGCTTGTGAGAAGGTAATGAAACCGATGCCGACACTTTTTGTGTTTTTGTAACTCGTTTTTAAACGCGTATACTTTGTGCGATTAACAGGTGAAGAGCATGAGTGAACTCAATCAAGGTTATAACATAGTTGGACTTTCTCAGGTGAGTTATGAATTTATGATCAAAATCTGTTACATTTTGTATAAAAAATGACATTTTTATAGGAATAACGACATCCCCATGTACGAAAATGGTAATTAAGTGCGGTGGTTTTGCAGGGTAACTTGGTTGGTAGAGGAGTTCTCGAGTTTTGTGACGGAGCACCTCCGGTAAGTGTTCGTGTAGAATACTTATATATGGGATCATACATGTGGAGGCCACCTAAGAATTAGACGGCTGTGATTCTATCATTCACGTGTTTCGTAACAGGTGAAGAAGTTCATATCAGTAGCAGGTCCTCATGCTGGCGAAGCATCAGTCCCGTTTTGTGGTGTAAGTCTCATGATTTTTTTTCTTTTTAACCATAAAAGTTTTACCACTTTCCGTTCACATTTATCTTGTTTTTCAATTTGCAGAGTGGTTTAATGTGTGTTTTGGTGGATAGTTTGATTAAGTTAGCAATTTACAGCCAGCTCTCCAGGTTATATTTCACATCTTTTCCTTCAAACTTGAAAATATGGGTCGCGTTGGGTGCGTTTTATTGATAGCAGGTCTATTCGGGAGCGATTTATTGATAACGGGTCGATTTGGGTGCGTTTTATTGATATCAGGTCGATTCGGGTGCGTTTTATTGATAACGGATCGATTTGGGTGCGTTTTATTGATAACACTTCGGGTCTGTTTTATTGATAACGGGTTGATTTGGGTGCGTTTTATTGATGACAGGTTGGTTCGGGTGCGTCTTATTGATAACGGGTCGATTTGGGTGTGTTTTATTGATAACGGGTCGATTTGGGTGTGTTTTATTGATAACGGGTTGATTTGGGTGCGTTTTATTGATAACGGGTCAATTCGGGTTGTCTGTTATTGGTAGCAGGTCAAACTGGCAAACATGAAATTGTCTAAAGTGCATAAAGAAAATAAACAAATATGGTATTTGCGGGTCGTCCCAATCTTTTTTTGACCCAAACATAAAGATGACTGCTTTTTACCTGAACCTGTTTCGACCTATCACCCAACCTACCCGACCTGCCTGTTTTACCAACTCTAGTAACCGTCATAAGGGGTGCAAACGAGCCGAGCCGAGCCCGAGCTTGGTTTGAGCGTTGTTTTCAAAGCTCGAGCTTGGCTCATGATAGTCTCTCAAGCTTGAGATCGGCTCGTTTATAATCTATTAATTAATATATTAAATAAAAATAATAGACTCGTTTCTCTCGAGCTCGATAAGTGAAGCTCGGGATCGTGCTCCTTTACTAAACAAGCTTATTTTTAGGTTCGGGCTCAACTCGTAAACAAGTTTAAATAAGCACGGCCCGGCTCGTTTACTAGACAACTTTAAATAAGGGTTAAATGTTATAAAATATTAATAAAAACTAATATTACACTAAGGCTCAACGAGCCCGACGAGCTTCACATGTTAGGCTCGAGCTCGGGCTAGATAAATAAATGAGCTTTATTTTAGGCTCAGGCTCGAGCTCGGGCTAGATAAATAAATGAGCTTTATTTTAGGCTCAAGCTCGGGCTCGATAAGGCTCAGCTCGTCTCGAGCTTTTTCTCGAGCCGATCTCGAGCAGCTCGCGAGCCGCTCTGCTCGTTTGCACTCCTAGTCATAATGCATCATTTGTACTACAAGGGCCAAAAAGTATACTCTTTTACGCAATTGCCCATTGACATCACCACAAAATACAGTTGGAACTGATTTTAGGTCATAACGTTCTCTTATCATATGATCATCCAAGGGTAGATTAGGAATTTGATCAATAATGAAATGCATTTTGATTAAATTTCTTGTTAATCATGCTGGATGCTGTTTATACAGAAACACTTGGCTCCGGCAAATTACATTAAGATCCCAACTGTGAGTAAAAATCTTATATATCTTCATCACAACGATTCAAACTTGCAGCACGTAATCATACAAAGCTATGATCTTTTTTTTTTTTTTTTTTTTGCATTTTATAGGATCTTATTGGCTATCGCGAAGGATGTAAATTCCTGCCAAAGCTAAACAATGAGTTTGAAAAAAATGCCACATACAAAGAAAGATTTTCTAGTCTGCAAAACTTGGTGCTTATAATGGTAAAGATTTAAAGTCTTGATGTGCAACTTTTATTGCATGAAGTACAAGTGTTAAAGACGATACGCGAGTTCTTGAATCTTGATGCTTGCTTGTGTCTTGAAATGTTTACAGTTTGATAAAGAATCGGTCTTGGTACCGAAAGAAACCTCTTGGTTTGGATACTTTCCTGATGGAGCCTGGGATCCAATACTTCCGGCACAAGAGGTAATCTTAGTTTAGCTAGATCATGCATTGATGAATTGTACAGTACAACTCATCAATGCATCCCCCATTTCTGATCCTCATTTTGCATATCCATGGACAATTTAGGGGTGCAAAAGAGACGACACGAGCCGAGCCTGAGCTTGAGCTTGGCTCGAGCTCTGTTTTCAAAGCTCGGGCTCGGCTCGTTGGTAGTTTCTCAAGCTCGAGCTCGGGCTCGGGCTCAGGCTCAGGCTCAGGCTCAGGCTCAGCTCGTTTATTAATTAAGATATTAGATAAAAATAATATAAATCATAGACTCGTTTAGGCTCACGAGCTCGATAAGTTACGCTCGGGCTCGTTTACTAAACAAACTTATTTTTAGGTTCGGGCTCGGCTCGTAAAACAAGTTTCAATAAGCTCCGTCGTTTACTTGACAATTGTAAATAAGGGGTAAATGTTATTAAATAAATATTAATAAAAACTAATATTACACTAAAGCTCGACGAGCCTGACGAGCTTCACATTCCATCTTGGGCTTGATAAATAAACGGGCTTTATTTTAGGCTCAAGCTCGGCTCGGGCTCGATAAGGCTCGGCTCGTTTCTAGCTTTTTCTAGAGCCAATCTCGAGCAACTCAGCTCGTTTGCACCCCCTATTGGACATAACTGTATATAAGGGTGTAAACGAGCCGAGCGCTGGTGAGCTACTCGAGATCCGCTCGCTAAAAGCGGAGCTTGAGCTCAAATGAGCTCGAGCCCAAACTGTAAGATTATGAAAGACTGAATGCTTTATTGATTTAATAGGATTACATTATATAGAGAATATATGAAACCCTAGAAACCTAAGCTAGGCCCGTGGGCTCAGACTAATAATATGGTCTAATACTCCCCCGCAGTCAAAGCGGAAGGAAACCAAAAGCTATGACTGAAAAAAGAAACATAAAGAAAAAGAGCGGTCTTAATTGCGATCCATAATCTTCAAAGAGACTCCACAGTTTTGAATGATCCCGTAATCCTAAAAGAGGCATCCAATGCGGCAGGGCGGCGGCGGCAAACAGTGGCGCGGCGGCAGACCGTAGTCCTGCAGGCGGCGCGGCGAGGGACCGTAGTCCATTAAGCGGCGGCGGCGGCGCGACAGCAAGGAGCAACTTGAGGGAGAAGCGGAATCAACAAGATGAGGCCGTAGCATCATATGTGGGCGATTGGAATAATAAATTCTCACGTTTGAGATGGCTGAAATCTTGAATCGAAGCCGAGACTTTATTTCAAACGGAAAATAAGAAAATATAAATGGGAAAAGAAACAAAAACAGCAAGCCGGACAGGGCGGCGGCAACAGTGGCGGCACGCCGCCCTGCCTAGGGTTTTTATCAAGTGGTGTCGGCTAGGGTTTTGTTATTTATGTGTGACGCGGCGGAAACGATATAGAGCCTAGGTTGGCTCTGATACCATGTAAGATTATGAAAGACTGAATGCTTTATTGATTTAATAGGATTACATTATATAGAGAATATATGAAACCCTAGAAACCTAAGCTAGGCCCGTGGGCTCAGACTAATAATATGGTCTAATACTCCCCCGCAGTCAAAGCGGAAGGAAACCAAAAGCTATGACTGAAAAAAGAAACATAAAGAAAGAGCGGTCTTAATTGCGATCCATAATCTTCAAAGAGACTCCACAGTTTTGAATGATCCCGTAATCCTAAAAGAGGCATCCAATGCGGCAGGGCGGTGGCGGCAAACAGCGGCGCGGCGGCAGACCGTAGTCCTGCAGGCGGCGCGGCGAGGGACCGTAGTCCATTAAGCGGCGGCGACGGCGCGACAGCAAGGAGCAACTTGAGGGAGAAGCGGAATCAACAAGATGAGGCCGTAGCATCATATGTGTGGGCGATTGGAATAATAAATTCTCACGTTTGAGATGGCTGAAATCTTGAATCGAAGCCGAGACTTTATTTCAAACGGAAAATAAGAAAATATAAATGGGAAAAGAAACAAAAACAGCAAGCCGGACAGGGCGGCGGCAACAGTGGCGGCACGCCGCCCTGCCTAGGGTTTTTATCAAGTGGTGTCGGCTAGGGTTTTGTTATTTATGTGTGACGCGGCGGAAACGATATAGAGCCTAGGTTGGCTCTGATACCATGTAAGATTATGAAAGACTGAATGCTTTATTGATTTAATAGGATTACATTATATAGAGAATATATGAAACCCTAGAAACCTAAGCTAGGCCCGTGGGCTCAGACTAAAAATATGGTCTAATACAAACTTCACATTTTCAACTTTACTAAGCTTGCCTAAACATGCCCAAGATTTTGTATATTTTTTATTAAATATACATACTAATTATTATTATTGTATATAAATTATGATAACCAAAAATTATGGCAAAATTCTAATTTTAATTATCTGCAAATATAATTTTATATATATGAATGAAGGAAATTTTTATAAGTTAATAACAGAGCTCGAAACAAGCCAAGCTCGAGCTCTCTAAAGTTAAACGAGCAGTAGAGCTTCTGATGACCTGAGCTCGACTCGCCTTGTTTAAACTTTAAACATGTAGCTATATTTAGATCCATGCAACAACAGGTTGTACAGTACAATTCATCAATGCATTCCTGGAATCTTGATTTTTATTTATGCATGTACATTGTACAGACGAGGCTATATATCGAAGACTGGATCGGTTTAAGGACGTTGGATGAAGCCGGGAGGGTCAAGTTTGTAAATGTGTCGGGAGGGCACCTCGACATATCGGATGATGATATGAAGGACTACATTGTGCCGTACTTGATTGACGAAAATACCCCTGAAAGTCCGGTTCTAACAAAATCAACTCGCAAACAACATTCCTCGTCCTCTTCGGATGCATCGGGATTCATCAGAAAGTTAGGTGGACAACAAGATCTTCAACTGAACGTTATTCAGAAATTATAACACGAAATTATTGTTTATGTATTCATGAATGTTTGCCTTTTTGAAAGGCTTATGTAACACTAATATTTATTAATAAAAAAACTAAAAATGGTTCAAAAGTATCTTTTATCAAGGGATGTTGAGCAGACTATATCTAACCGTACGGATTTCTAACACGACATGAATCTAAGATGAAATTCATGCGTTTAAATGGGTCGTCTTAATGCCGGCATGGTGGATTTTGGGTTGACCCGTTTACCCATGTATTTGTTTTCTTATTATTTAAAATGTGTTCATGTAATAACTTGAAAATTGTCTGGTATTTTTTGTGCTAAAATTTAAAAGTTTAAAAATTAAGTTAATTATTGTTTTCGTTTTGTGGTTTGTCAAAAATCATTATTTCAGTCCCTTAGTTTAAAAAATGCGATTTCAGTCCCTGTAGTTTCACTTTCGTAACCATTTCAGTCCACATCGCAACCATTTCAGTCCCTGTGGATTGAAGTGGTTACGAAAGTGAAACCACAGGGACTGAAATCGCAATTTTTAAACTAATGGACTGAAATAATGATTTTTGACAAACTACAGGGACGAAAACAGTAATTAACTCTCAAAATAAATTGGCATATTGTAAACATGATTGCTTCAAAAGAATACAAAATAATATGTAAATTTAATTCAATGTATGAAAATATGCCAAAAAAACTACGGATTAACCATGTTGTGTTCGTGCCACTTCAAAATGTTATGTCAGGTTCATGTTCTTTGACGATTTTTAGGTTCATTTTCGGTTTGGGGTAAAATATTTGGGTTCGTGTCAAGTTCAACCCGCTAATCTGTGATCACGCCCCAACCCGTTCAACATTGCTAACCAAAGCAAAATAATTTAAAAAAAAAATATATCACCAAGAACCAAGCTAAGTACTGTTTTGATGTGGTTCGGTACTGGTTCAGAACATGTTCAGTCCATACACTAGATCTTAAACAAGACTTAAGCTTTGGGCTAATTTCTTGCATAAGGGTGAAGGAAGTGGTTAGACACTTGAAAATGGCAAACTTCAAAATCAACCAATCAAAGGGTGCCATGTCATTGTGCTAAAGAGTTTAAACTTTGCTGAAAAGTGTTGGCAATGGTTAGACACTTGATGAATTTGTAAACTTTTAAAAAAATGTTTTTTTTAGTTTTAAACAGCAAATCCTTCACCGAGTCAGCAAAGGTATGCCACCCACCTGAGTTTACCGAGCGGCAAAACCCACGGCGGCGGTGTTACCGCACGGTGCCGAGTGGGTTTGCCGCCCACTCCCTTCACCCTAAATGAAGATTTTTTTTTATATAAAAACAAAAGAACGTTTTTTATATAAAAACAAAAGAACGTTCCAGTTTCAGACCAAACAGAAAAGAGAACGATCCAAACCGGACGGATCAAGAATCAAATATTATTCTTTTTCAAACTAAAATCGTTTAAAACTAAATTCGATTACATATTCGATTTTTTGCTAAACTCAGATTAGGTTTTTGGTTTAAAAAATCTGAACTCAGTTTAAACCTAATAAATCGAATAAGTCAAATAAACATGAATATCTAAAAATAGTTATTTAAGTTTTGTTATTTAGCGCAAGCCTAACCCTACCCATTCCATTAACAAATAATGGTAAAAAAAATCTAAAAAAAAAGAAGTAATAAATCAACTAAAAAAATATTTTATTCGGTTAAAAACTGACCCAAATTCGAGTTCGGTTTGGTTTTGAACCTCCTGAATTTGGTTCGGCTGTGACTGAAAAAATCAAACCGAACACCGCTACCATGTATAAAAATCAAGACTTTTTTTGTTTATTTATTTATTTTTATTTTTGTTACCCTGCAAAACTTGATAAAAAAGGGTTGACGAGTTATGCATACGTATATACGTAGCAAACAAAATAGATCTAGGATTAAATAAAAAAAAATAAAAAAAAACCGAAAGTAACAACTAGGCAGTATTATAAAAGGAAAAAGATCAAGTTTTCGAAGTACAGACAAAACCATACAAACCGACTTGAGCTCACTGAGTTATGGTCCAAACGGTCCGAGCCAAAAAGCATTCGGAAAGAAAGGGGAGGGGGGGGGGGAGATTATGAGTATACGGTATATAACTGTTGACATTCAGGTTGACTTTATTACCAACGGTTTCTAAGTTAACCTGCTACTTTTCTATGCTGACGACTCTATCTGGTGGTGCTCAAGGTTCCTGAGCACGATTCTCGCAAATATCTTCGCTTCTAACGGAGCCGAGGCTGCAGCGGCTGCAGCCCTCAGAACGCGCGGTGCGCCTGACACTTGCAACAGGTTCACATGGTGGGGTGCGTGCCGCCCACCCGGAACAGTAAACTGTACAATTTATAATCAAAATATGTTAATATATAGTTGTAAAGAAGAAATAGTGGCCGATTTGACTGTGTTTGACCTGAAGAAGAGCGAATGCAGCACATGCTTTGAGCACGGGAGACTGATTACGCAACATGGATACGAATCGTCCGATTTCAGCTCCGCTGAGGACGTTAACAAAACACATGTTAAATGATTAGCCAGGGGCATATTAGATATTTCAGGCCATATCCATGTTTTCTCTATGTTCTTAGGGACCATAATACCCTCCATTAGGGAACTCATATCATTGTAGCAACAATGAGTTTCAGATATAATTTGTGTAAAATGTGGGTTCGGTTAGGCAGGGGTAACTTAGTCATTTCCCCTAGCTTCCTCCTTTTTAAGACCAAAATGTAGGGGTGTAATCGAGCCAAGCTCGAGCTCGAACTTAAACAAGCCAGCTCAGCTCGGCTCGTTTATTTTATCGAGCTGAAAAGTCAAGCTCGAGCTTGGCTCGTAAAATGTTCGAGCCAGCTCGAGTTAATTTTTTTTATTCTTTTTGTTTTATTTTTTTACAATATTGATAACATAATAAAATATAATAAAAACACATATATCTATATGTATTATTTTTATTTTTCTAATATTTCAAAGACCAAAAGGCATATTAAATGAACTATATGTATAAATTTGTATATTTTCCCATATTTTTGCAAGTTATTGATTAACTAAACTTAAAATGTTAACATTCAACCCCCTCCCACATATTTTTTTTTATTTTAATAAATTTAAAACTAATCAATATAAAATAAAATAATTCAAGCTGGCTCGCGAGCTCACGAGCCGAGCCAGGCCTAACTCAAGCTCGGCTCGTTTACAACCGAGCTTTTTTAAAGCGAGCTGCAAGCTACGAGCTTTTTGAACACCCTACCAAATTGCCCTTCAATACTGAAACTTCACATTATACATGTGTGTATCAGTAACATACCTGCATCGTAAATGGCCTGCTTCAAGAATACGGGCAGATTCGGTTACTTGTGCCAAAGGTGCAGGAGCCGATGATAACGAGGCAGCAGAAAATGCTTGCGGGTCAGCAAAAGTCAACACAAAAGTTTCAATGTGCTTCAAGGCCATTCTCCTTGCCCTTTCTAAGCCGACACTCTTTGAACCACCGCCTTCTGCCGAACTCCCTACCAGAGCATATTCATCCATTCTACGTACGAAAGTAAAAACTTTGACTACAAAAGTCAACAAACATATAAAACTTAATTCAAGATAATTCGTTGAAGATTTACCGGCCATCAAACATGTATGCCAAAGCTAAAGCGGCCATGAAACGAGCCATTTTCGACATTGACGAAGAACACAGATTAATTAACGCTGGAACACCACCGTCTTCCACTATTCGCAAAGCATTTCCGGGGTTGAATGCGAGATTCCATAGGGCTCCGGCAGCGGTTTCGTGGACATCCTGATATCGTACCGATATTTTAAATTCAAATAAATCAGTTCTAATAAAAATGCTTATATATAGTTATATATCATAGTACTTTTACATATGTACAAGAAAATGACTACTGGAGTGTTTGGATGTGTTTTTTAAACTGATTATGTGATGTTGAATAATCGGATTTAAAAACTCGGTTGTGATAAAATGTGATACGGAAGAATAACAATCAAATAATCAGTTGTTTTGAGTGTTTGGAGAAATTTAATTAGTTGAGGAATTAAGAGGTAAAATCACCAAAAAGGACATTATTATATTGTTAAATATTGAAAACTGTTGATTAATTAAAAAAATAATAACTTTTGTAGTCTATGATTCCAAAAATTATATTTTTTTTATATTATACGAAGAAAATTTATAACATTTGTAGTCTATGATTCCAAAAATTATATTTTTCTTATATGATAAACAATACAGGAGGTAAATAAATATAAGACATGCGAATTTCTTAAAGAAGTATCAAATTTCTACTTTCTAGAAATAAAAATATCACACATGACAAAAAAAAAAAGAATTACAGAAACGAAAACGAGAAACAATCACTCACTTCAGTCTGAGACCGTGCTAAAGTTATGAGTGGTGCAACGCCCCCTTCTCGCCCAATCGCAATGCTAGTGAAGAGGAAACAAAACACAGATAATATGTGTGTGTATATGCATATATATATTGTATAGTTTTCTGCACTTGCAATATCAAACACAACTCTAAAGATTATACAGAAAGTTGCACTTTGCGCTTTTTCTAGTCACTTTTGGATACTTGTGTGAGATAAATAAAAAAAGGGTATTTTCGGTACAATTAAAAAAAACGATATTCTTTGTACGTACCTATTGGCTTCTGATACTGAGAGTCCCCAAAGAGCACCGGCTGCTCTCTCCTGAAGACTTGGAGACGCGTTTGAACATGATTGCGCAAGAGCAACCTAAAATGAGATTAAAAAAACAAATAAACAAATTAATGCACATGTTTGAACAAGGTATAATTTGAACGTGCATTGCACCAGGATGAAATTCTTGTTAGTCGGCTTAATTTTATCTTGTGGGGCCACCTCTTTTAGCTATGCTCGATAGTCGATTGCATTGGCTGGTCAAATAAAAATCTGGTCACCTGTATTGGCTAAATCAAGTTTGATTGTCGTTGAGATATTTTTAAAGGGCCTAATTCGAAATCCAAATTAGAACCTCAAAAAAATGAAACTGTAACTTTTGATAGGTTTTTAGCCTTTTATAACATTTCAAAATAACCCAAGACTTATCGTATGTCTTCGTGGTTTTCAATGGAAGACATTTTCGCAACAATGTGTAATATATTGTGCCCAAAATAGCATTTTAGAAAGTCAAAGGACCTAATGTTATCAAAGTTAAAGTTTGGGGGGGGGGAGCTTAGTTTTAATTAAGTCAAGGTTTGAGAAACCAAAACTATGAGTACGATAAGTGCCATGACATAAAATATAGCCGAAGGCAAAAGAAAAAGACAGTTCCACCGGAAATAGGCCAAGATTTCAAATAAATATATCTCAGACTACAAAATGAGTTATGAAAACAGAAATATATGAATTTAAGGTGTCTCGACGAGCCGAATGTGAAAATGAAGAGTAACAAACCACTATGTCAGATCATAAATGGGCGTTATGAGATAAACACTGACGCACCATCACTAAAGTCTTGACGATTCGTTATGACCCATAAACGGATAGCATTTAAATACTCTAGAAATTGAGACGTGTAGGGTGATGAACCTAGGTCACAATGCACAACGAAGATAATATTTAAACTACATAATAGTCGTCACCTCAAATTACAGAATAATTATCTTCTTAAATTATGTAATAATCATCGTCTTGATTACGTAGTAATTATCTTCTCAAACTACGTAATAGCTATCGTCTTGAATTACATAGTAATAATTATCCTCTTAAAATATGTGTTGATAAGACTACTTATCATCTAGAACTACGTAAATGCTCGAGTATAAATAGAAGCCTTTAGGCTTCATTTTTTATTACATTTCAAACCCGACTATCTCTTGTTACATGCCTTGTACCCACTTTACCTTATGTTTGTCCATGATTGGGCGTGCACTCGTAGTACGCGAAAACCAAAATGTATAAAAGTGCTATCCGACGATTTACGAGGTGTGAAAGTTCTAAGCTTTCATCAAGCACAAGTTATCAAGATGAATACGTTTAACTATTTTTAAACTCGAAAATGATTTGTTTCTTTGAAAATACCATATCATCATCATCATATTGGTATATCCCACCAATAGCAAAGCTAAGGTAGGGTCTGAGGAGGGTAAGATGTAGACAGCCTTACCTCTACCCCATAAGAAAATACCATATGAAAGTATTAAATATGTTTGATGCATATGGTAGTCTTTGGATAGCATTCATGACATAAGTATACGTATTGTTTGATCAATTACTATTGCTCCTTAGGGACGATAAAACCTTGTGACGAGAATTTATAAAACTATGAGGACGTAAATGAATTAAAAAGATTACCTTTTGTAAAGAAAATGTTTTGCATGAACAAGGGTATTTAAATCCCCATTTATGCAAGAACATTTTATTCAACTTACTAGTTGTTTAATACAAAAGAAAGAGAAATCTTTCCGCTGCGATTTACTCATAACAGGTACCAACCAATTGGTCACACGCCCGGGATGTCGAAAAACAAGGTGTGACACAATGTGCCCCCTTTTCGATAACTTGGTGAAATGGGCGGACGTGGTTGGTTCCTTCGCCGTACAAGTGTGGTGCAAATATACATTCATCAAGGAAGCTCCTTTTTGGTACCTTGCGTTGTTTGACCAAGACTTATGATATTGCTTTGTAGACTTTGTACGTATTAAAGATTTGTCAACAAACGCTGCTCCCCCGTTTTCCCTTTAGGTAATACCGACCTACAAGACCAATCTACGAATTTCACCATTTTCGTGACTCGATCATTAATTTCAAAGAAATAGGTACCCGTTATGTGATTCGATACTCCGTTGTCAAGAGACCAAGTGCCTTTCTACGTTGGCTCAATTCTCAAAATGTTTCGGAATTACCCCTTCATTGAGGAAAACCGTCTCTTGATCACATCTCATCATAAACAATGTAGCCTCCAAATCATCGGTTTCAGCTAAA
This sequence comes from Scalesia atractyloides, assembly GCA_947069175.1. Classification (NCBI taxonomy): domain Eukaryota; kingdom Viridiplantae; phylum Streptophyta; class Magnoliopsida; order Asterales; family Asteraceae; genus Scalesia; species Scalesia atractyloides. The sequence goes on along the minus strand of CAMTDV010000018.1, from coordinate 2,731,283 downwards.
GTTAGCTTCTTCATGTTTCTTCACACGTTTCGAACACGCTAGTGCGAAGTGACCAAACTTATCACAGCGGTAACACTGAACTTGTGATCTAACCTTCCTCTTTGGTGATATCATTGATTCTCCTTTGACTAGTCTGCTTTGACATGTGATCTTGACCTTCCATCTTGGTCCTTGTCATCCCGGTCATGACGTTATCTCGGTCCCTTCCTTTCCCTTTATACGAATTACGGATTTACGGTTCTAGTTATTACGAAAGTATTTAGAGAACATTAGATTACCTTGGTTGTTCTCTTGAGTCTCCTCGTCTTTTATCTCTTCTTCGTATGCTTTTAAACATCCTACCACGTCAGTGTAAGCAACCGTCTTCAAATCAACTTGTTCAATCAAATCAACCATGCGAATGAACTACCTCGGTAGCGCGTTTAGAAACTTTTTCACGAGTTTGGGTTCATCAATGGTAGAACCAAGAGAAGTTGTTTTTGATACATTTTCGGAAAGCTTCCGTGCGCATTCGTTAACTGAACTTAGATCTTTCATCTTCAAATTTTCAAACTCGGACATCAACGTTTGCAACATTCCATCCCTAACCATATCAGCCTTGAGGTGTCGTGTCTTCAAGGTGTCCCACATCCTCCTTAGCCGTATTCAGATTCCTGACCTATAAAAACTGATTTTCGGGTATCAATTGTAATAACGCGATTGCCATGTTCTTCTTCGCATCTAAACCTGTTCCAACTTTCAATTTGATCCCATACTCCGTAAACGTTGAAATTTGCCTTCGTTCGCATGCCCCATATTGTGTAGTTCGTTAATTCAACATGGCACAAACACTGTGTCACCATCGGTAACAATCGGTCGATCACCATCTGCCATCTCACCTAGAACCCAGCCCTAAACCACTCTTTAGAACCAAACCCGTTTGCTCACACAAAAATCAGTTACGAATACCTCTCACTGAACCAAATCGCTTTGAAAAAAAAAACCTTAAACTGCGTTGAAAACCATTCTTTTTTTTTTTTCATAACATGTGCAAGCCTTTGAATTGCCCACAAAAACAAACACTTTAAGACTTCTATGACCTTTTTCCTATTTTCTTTAGCACGGATCCAAATCAGAAAAAAAACAGTGTCAGAAAAATCCTCCACTGTAACGAAGACCTCGCAAATACCGTATCACTCCTGCTACAAAACCGGATCAAAGGACCTCTTATTCTTCTGTTTCGCTACCGCCGAAAACGAAAGAGCGCCGCCACTGTCTTTTGATCACGAATACCTCTCATGGAACCCGAGACTTGTGCCAAAACCAATCCTACCGAAACTCGTCTGGTTCCGCTTTTTGATTGCTGCCCTACGAGCCTAATTAACATGCATCGCCGGTAGCTTGATCTGACTGACCTGCCATCGCTTCATAAACTCATCGCACGCGAGGAGTTGATTAGTTGTCGTCGATAACCACTTGCAATCCAATCACCTACTCGTAACTCCTTAGCCGCCGATCACGAGTACTTGTTGGATTTCAACGATTGAACTTCTCTCTGATACCAATTCAAGTCCTAGTCGATAATCAAACCGAATGACACGCACGTTGACTTTGGATTAAATAACTCCCAATCTTATTAACCAAAAAAATATAACTCTAAAACTGATTACAAGCTCATAACCATAATCACAACTTTAATTAGGTTATATAGACCATGCTCGATACAATTAAAGATAGGCTCCAACTCCTAATTAGACAAACCTCACTTTATCTACTAATCTAATTAGCAATCATAAGTAAAAGACAAAAACTCTTTTTATTTATCCCTAATTGATATAATTAATTGACCCAATTACATAACTCGAAACCCGCCCACTCGATCCAACCCGACATCAACTTGTGTTCAAGAGGGAATTACGTCCAATAATTTATAGAGCATTAGTTAGTAAGCATGCATGCATACGTATTGCATTTATATAATTTGTGTTGAATTCTTGACGTCTTCGCTCCTATCGTTTTGATTGTTTATTTTCTATTTTTGGATCCAAGTTATGTTGTGTGAAAAGAAATGAAGACATGATCATACAGTGTTTTCACCGAATTGCCACCTAAAGCTCTAGTTTGACTTTTTAAGTCAACATTGACAGAGTAACTCCTAGTTGTTGTATTCATCTAAAACACTAAATGAATGTCAAGAAAGATGTGGCGTATGTAAATGTGATGCTACTAGAGTATAAAATATATAAAGGTATCTAAAGTCAAAAGTCAAAGGATAAAACGTCATACCAAGGCTTCAACACCGCCCGCTAATGCAATCCCCTCTCGGTTTCTGTCGTCAAATGATAAATTCCATAATGCACCAGCCGCTTCTTGCCTAATGAAGAACAAATGAAAACTTTTTACACTACAATATATAATAAATTAAACGTCTACTAGAACAACAATTGGTTCCCAGTTGAAAGACACATAAAACGTAACCAATGGGTGTTTGGAAAGTACGCATGTTCATTTTTAAAATACGCACGTTATGAAATTCAAAGCCCTTATGCTATCAAACTTGAAAATTACGCATGGGTTAAACTCAAATTACGCATAGGTTCGGTTAACCCTAATTAAGCATGTTACAAACATAATTACCCACGTTATTTTCTGACTTCGTACCTTTGCACGTTAAAACCCATTTGTATTTAAAACTTTCAAAACTCAAATTACGCATGGGTTGGGTTAACCCTAATTACGCATTTATAGCCATTATTAGGCATGTTATTTTGCACACTACGTACCTTCGCACGTTAAAACCCATTTGTATTTAAAACTTTCACTATGTGTGTGTATATATATATAATCAAAATCAGATTATCAACTTTAATAGTAAGATTTTGAGGGTTCGAAAAAATTGTTTTTTTTTTAGAAAAAAAGATAGAAAAATGACCTAACACCATCATGTGTTGAACGAATAAGTAGAACAAGTGCATCAAGAGCTCCGGCTTCTTGTCCAACAGCAGCATTGTTAGTGTTGCTATCACCATGAGCCGCCAAATTAGCCAATGCACGAGCCGCCTATATAAATTATAATAATAACAAAATAAGAAAAAGGCACTACTTAATATTTTCTTTGTACGTTAATAATTTAATACCCCTCAAAGCACTAAAGGTAAAATATTATGTTACCTGTTCTTGCACACCCTCGTGCTTGCATTTACGAGCAAGAGTTACTAAAGCATTAATACCACCAACACTTGCAACTTCCATGCTACATTTATCATCCGCCGCCAAATTTGCAAGTGCCCCTGCCGCTCGTTCCTGATAATCAAGAAATACTTTAATTAATTTTTGGCTTTACTCGTAAAAGTAAGACATCAAACTTGTTTTAACTAAAAATAAATAAATCTTTAAAAAACAAATCTTTGCATTTGTGAAAGTCGTGATGGCGTATATAGTGCTTACCATACTAGATATTTGTACTTATTACATTACTATTTAGGTTCTCTTTTTAGCTTTAACAAAAACGTGTTGCCTTCGAAAAAAGCCGTATATTATGCTTACCATACTAGATACTTCTACACGTTCGTTTACTTTTTTATGTTACCCAATTCAGTTTTTTTAATTCATTTCAGTTTTACTAAAAAATTTACGTCAAAACCTACGCCTTTTGACTTAATCAAGAAATTTTTGAGAAACAAGTTCCTTAATCCTTACTTTACCAAAGTCAAACTTCATCACTTTAAGGTAACATAATTACTTTTACTCATACTAAAAATATCTTTGCTCGTTTTAAACATGTGACACAAAAATCGAGACACGTACCAGAACTCCATCACCACCTCTAGGCCATTTAAAGATCAAGTCCACTAAAGCTTTTATACCACCAGCTTCAGCAATAGCTCCCTGAAACAATATTATTCGTATTAGTAAAATGAGAAATACGGCATCAAAGTTTTGAATACGACAAAACCAATAATAAACAAAACAACCTTATGCTCTTCCCCAACCGAAAGATTCCAAAGCCCTCCGGCAGCCTCTTCAGCCACCATTCGGTTCATCGATTTCGCTAAGCTTGCAAGAATGGTGATGCCGCCACCTCCCGCCACAGATTTTGCGAAAGCAGGATTCACCGAAAGATTCGCAATCGCCTACATGAAACGATTATTTTGTTAAGTTAAAGTTTCTTATACTTGTGCAATTAACATAGTTATTAATAGCGAATAGCGGACAATAGCGACAAGCTACCTATACACTATGTAATGATAGTGATGAAATAGCAGGCGCTATTTTATGTTTAGCGACACACTATGAGAAATTTTGGAAATATTTTGTATGTATATTATATCCAAATAAGCTGTTTTACACGCTGTTTTATATGTATGCTTAACAAAAAAACTAAAATCCTGCTATTTTATACCTATAAGATCCGGCTATTTAAATTAAGCAGGAAAAAAAAAACAAAAAAACATGAGTGCTATGCTACGCTATTCGCTATAGCGCTCGCTATGAGCGCTATTAATAACTATTAATGAATCATAAAAGTGCAAAAGATTCAACCTTCGTAGCTTCTGATTGAAGCCCCTCTTTCCAAGATCGTGCAAGACCTAAAAGAAGTTGTATACCGCCACCTTTCATGACCGCTTCAGCGCGTCCAACATCAACATTCGTGTTTTCATCATCGACGACTACAAATGTTGCAAGCCCGGTGGCGGCGCGTTCTTGAACATCTTCTTGCGAACTCTGCAACAAACCAAGCAAAAGATCCGCACCTTGATTGAGCCAAAACTGATCGAGCCCGTTTGGGTTACTTTCGGCTATACGTAAAAGCGAATGCGAAAGAATCCATTCAACCCATGTCATAAACTCGTTCAAATTCCCGTCTTTCTTCTTCGACACATTTCTCCAAACAGAGAAAATGGTTCGTTCTTGTTCTTTCTCTATGTCGGGAAACAACTGAGATAGTTTCGTAAACGTGTCGTTAGAGAAACTAAGCATCGTTTTACCATGACAGTTAATCTTGGTGAAAACAGTGGGGTCTTCCTCTAACAGTGGGCAGTTAAACGCGCACAAAAGTTCTAAACTTTTTAACGACGAAAACATCCTCATAACGGCGTTTGGAACAACATCGGTTCTAGAAACATCTAAACCTTTCAAATTCGGAAGCTTGCTCCAGCTTTCACTGGCCAAATCCCACTTCATGCTTGTGGTCCCCGCAACGCACAGAAAACGAAGCGACACAACATTTCCTAATGCCACCTCATCGATCTTTAAACAATCGATAAACCCAATTTCGTAAAGATCAGAGCATCGAGTAGCTAAAGCGTTTATTGCTTCTTTACTAATTTCCCGGATACCCGAAAGTCGAAGCTTTTTTAGCTTAGAGCAGCAAAGAGCTATTTGACGTATCGCATCATTTGTAATTCGTTCGCAGAAATCAGGCCCGAGTTGGAGGCTTTCGAGAAGCTGGTGACGCGCTACAATTACCGCAAGAGTTGAATCGTTGAGCTTCCGACAGTAATCACCGCTTAAATCTTTCAAATTTTCAGCTCGGAGATTTATTATCGCATCAGCATTGTCGGCTCCGCGAAACCGAAGCTTTTGGAGATTGGAACAGCGGGTAGCTAACGTTCCCGTTTCACTCCAACCACATTTATGAGCACGAAGATCTAACAATTGCCATAAACACGAAGAAGATCCGAGTGATCTCCAGCTTTTGCAAGTTGACGACAAATTAGCCCGATCACGATAGTTTAAATGAGTAAAAAGCTGAATCACAGTATCGTCAGGTAATCGCGTCCAATCCACAAATCCATCCGCATTCAGTTTTAAGTCATCTGCATCCTCGGTTTCCGCTTGATCCGTTAAATCCAACTTATGAGCTCCTTTCACACACTTTCGTCTAACCCTTCGACTCATCTCATTAATCCCCACAAAACCGATCATAAACACGCGCTAATCCCGCGAAAAAAACACACTGAAACACTCAAGATTCAACCATTTCAACCTCAAAACATCATCTTTTTCCACACAAACAAAAACCCTTCAATCAATCACCTATAGATCACAGAAAACACCCAAAACTGAACCTCAATTCACATCACACAAAGGCACCCAATTACGAACATTAATTGATTTCAAATCCCGAATTCTATAACCATAAAAGAATGCCCTTTCATTAACCTCAAGAACCCTACAATCGAACTAACAACAACAACAACAAAAGGGCAAACAGTAGGGCACACAATTAAGCAGATTTTCACATCCACACAACACACATCACAATCCCCAACATCGAAATTGCAATAAACATCAAACAAGAATCATCGAATTTCGCAAACCTGATGTGGGTATTCCATAAAAACCTCTAATTCGCAATACCATCAAGAAATCAATCGCATTTGAAGCAAATTGATTGCAAGAAGCTGCAAAATGGGTGTGGTTTTAGAGAGAGAAACAAGGAGGAAGAAGGGTCTAGAGCGAGAAGGAAAGCGGGGACAAATGTGAGAAAGGGTCGGAGAGAATTCAGGTGGTACTTATTTGTGTGTATCAAAGATGAGAATGAGAAGCAAAAGCCCAAACCCACAAGGGCTTGTGTAGTTTCATCATGTCATTTTAGGGGGTGCCCAAGTGAACGTTTTTGGAGATTAGAGGTGACATTCATTGAATAATATTCAACCTTAGTTCAATGTGAATCAATGTAATTGAATGTAATAATATTGTTATATTCTATTTTAGTGATGATTTTATGTACATTCTTTGTTTGGTTTATTGAATTAAGCATTCTATAGGATGGGATTTGCTAGTAATGAATATGATACTTTTAAAAGATATATGTTATAATGTGCGGGTTTTAGATCATGAGACTTGTAGACGTTTAGAGATTTGTGTTATCCTTGTTTAAACCGGAGGTGATTTCACGTGGAAGAGATACAGAAATTTGATTGATTAGTATCGGTTTTACTGTAAATGTGTCATAGCCATTGCATATTGCATATTGGCGAACTTTGTTTACATGTGATTTGATTTATCGACAACTTTGGCATGCAACTTTGAATTTAGGAATGTGATGTTTTGGAAATGATAATGATGGGACGTTTGAGGACTTAGTGAGAATGATGGTCAAAAACCTTTTATCTGTTAACAAAGTGGGCCTTAAGAAGGTTTTTCTGTGGTTCCACACATAGAGAGAAACATAGTGGGGTGTGATGTAGAGGCGCATCGTTTGATACGATTAGGTGATGATGTGAGCATCTCATTTGACATTAGATGGGAAGTAGAAGTGTTGTGGTCTAACAACTTAACAATCATGTAATATATGATAAGTGATCATCTATATCACTATTTAGGTTGCAGACCTCTTCAAGGCGTGTTATGTATGTATGTTTATTTAGTTTGCTACTCCATAAGGCGTATGGGCAAATGATAAAAAGCTAAGCTTTAGTTACAATTTCTTATCATAAGTAAATGAATTTTTGTAATTAAACTCAACTTATGGAAATTAATATAACATATGTCGTGCTAACTACGCAAAATCCTTTCTCATTAATGGTTATTACAAGATCGTAGTGTTGAAATTTTGAGTTTTGATTTAGATGATTCATTAAACGCCCAATATGTGATGATGTTTGTATCATTTTGCACACGGATTTAATAGTTCTACATGCTCATGAAGTATCAAAGTATGTGTGTATGAATCAACATGCCTCTTTTATGATAATGTACATCAAGTATTCCCAAAGTCGCTTTCCTAATTAAGTGATGGGCTTTATACCTCTAAACATAGAAAGCTAAGAAATTATTTTCTCTTAAAGTTAGTCACATGGGATACATTAGACAAATCCATGCATACAAAGAGCCAAAGCAATGCTACTTTCAAATAAATTTTAAAAAATTAAGTCTAAAACCAGACTGTTGGGAAAACAAGTATTAATAAAATTATGAAATGATTAAGTCCCAAAAGATTCTTTGTTTTAGTAATGTCTTGAACTTATTACTTGTGTTGATGAATGTTGATTAAGGATGTGTATATACCACATACATGTCATTTAACACTTAATGATTCACGAAATACAAAGATCACCACATACTACCAAGTACAAGGATCAAAGTATACAATATGAAGATTACAATCTACAATGTTTAAGTATGGAATATCAACCACCATATACAATAATCATAAAGTGCAACAAATTATTAATGACTACCATATGAAAAGTTGAAGATCAAAGCATAACATGAAGATTAAAGTCTACAAGCTAAAGGACAAATTTGGGTGATCCGTCATCGATGATCGACTGTGGATTGGTGTAAAACTGTTTTCTTGTATGTTGTGTTTTGCCTATAAATACAAGCCTCCTCCAACCTTTTTCACTCACCTATTTTGCTCATAACATTTTCAAATAAACATCTAATTAATATCACTCTAGTTCCCTTGATATTTACACATTCAATCAAGGAGAAATTGAAGAACAAAGATCAAGAGCAAAAAGAAGTTGTACTTCAACTTAAACATTCAATTTCTTGCATTTGTGAGGTCATCACTAGCTTGATATAGTGATATATTTGTGAGGGCTCTCACCATTGTTGGTGATTACTATAAACACGATCTTGACATAATGTTGTGAGGGAATTCACTATATTGACATAGTGGATGTTTGTAGAAGTGTAAAGACACACTATCTTGACATATTGTATGGAGGAAAGTGATCACTACCTTGGATTAGTAAATAACTATAGAAATTTAAAGACTACTATATTGATATAGTGTATTGAAGAAGGTGATCAATACCTTGGATTAGTGAGATGATTGTACTAGTGATCTCTTCCGTTTAAGAGAGATGTTTAGTGGAGCAACTCTGATTCGAGAATCGGAGAGAGGACTTAGAGTTGATTAGTTAACATCAATAAAACCTATATAAATCGGTCTTGTCTTTTTTACCCTTAGCTCTTTACACTTATTGTCTATTATCATTGTTCGGTTTCAAACAAGTTTAAACCAATCAAAAGAAAATATAAAAGAACCTATCCCCCCCCCCCCCCCCCCCCCCCTTTTAAGGTTTCTACAAAGAGTACCCAATGGAGAACACGACATGGTCATGCCTCCCTTGTCACACATATGTGACGCCCTTTTTTCATTGTCGATGTTTGACTACAATGTCGTTGTTGTCGCCAATCACTCAGTTCCATATAATCTTCACAATCTCACATCACAATAATACTTTACATTGTTTAGCTGGTCTTTATATATTTACTTTATCACTTAGTATTTCTATCGTCAATTATTATCTGGTTGTTGAATCATGTAAATCAAAACTAAGAATCCTATCATTTAACAAAGTTTATATAAGAACTAAGACTTTAACAAAATCATAAAAAAACAATGGTAAAACTTATTATAATCACAAATAATAATATCCGTGGGTGTTCATTATATAGATGAAATGTTCCTACATATATTAACATAAAAAATACAACTAGATATAACGTCTGGTTTCATGTGATTATATATTTTTTTAATATTGGCGGTTCATATTAATAAACCTTGGCGATTTGAATTAAGATACGTTGATGTGGGATTTCTTGGTAACGAATATAATATTTTTAAAATTCCATTTATGTTGAATATGTATAAAATGTGTGGTTTAAAATCGTGAGGTATGTAGATGTTTTGTGATTTAATTGAGATTTTGTGCTATCCTTGTCTAAACTATAGGTGATTTCACGTGGAAGAGAAACATAAATTTGATTAATGGGCCTCGGCTTTACTATAAATGTATCATAGCCATTGCATACTAGCGAACTTTGTTTACATGTGACCTGATTTATTAAGAACTGTGGCATGCGCTTTTGAGTTTAGGAATGTGGTGTTTTGAAAAAATGATAGTTACGTGAGATTTGAGGACTTAGTGAGAATGTTGGTCAGAAATTTTTATGTGTTAACAAAGCGGGCCTTAAGGAGGTTTTCCATGGTTCCACCCACAGAGAGAAACATAGCGTGTTTTGGTGTAGAGGCACGACGTCTGGTATATGACTAGGTGATGATATGAGCATTTCGTTTATATTAGATGTGAAGTAGAAATGATATGGTCTAACAACTCAACAATCTACGTAATACCAATATGATAAGTGATAACCGATGTCACTTTTTAGGTTGGAGACCTCTTAAGGGCGTGTTATGTTTATTTAGTATTCTACTACATGTATAGTTGATTATTATGTGTATATGATTAAAAAGAGTAAGCTTTAGTTGCAACATTTTATCATAAGTAATATGTGTAATTAAACTCAACTTATGAAAGTTAATATAACAAATGCCATGTTCACTACACAAAATCCTTTCTAATTAATGGTTACTACAAGATCATTGTATTTTGAGTTTTTCTTTAAATAATTCATTAAACATACAACATGTGAAGATGTTTATGTCATTTAACACACGGATTTAATAGTTCAATATGCTCAGGAAGTATCAAACCACATGAGTGTATACATGTATATATACTAGAAGTATGAATTAGCACGCCTTTATTATGATAGTGCACATGAATACTTTTTATTGTTTAGTTGATCTTTACATACTTACTTTGTCACTTGGTATTTTTCTAGTCATATATGTAGTTGTAAAATCATGTAAACAAAAATTAAGAATCCAACCATTTAACAAAGATTAATTAAGAACTAAGACTTTAACAAAATCATAAAAAACAATGTTAAAATTTATTAAAATCATAAATAATAACATTGATGGCTTTTCTTTAAATAGATCAAACGCACCTAAATATATGAACAAAAAAAATAAAGCTAGATATAACATCTAATTTCAGGTTATTATATGAAATTTTATTTGAAATATTGGGGTTCATATTTATAAACATTTGTAATTTGAGTTAACATATGTTGAGTTAGTTGATGTGGGATCAAATGAAACACTATTAACAAGTAATGGATAATGTAAGTCCAAGGACCAAAGATGTTAAGTTAGTAAACTTGATTTATGAGTTGGCTAAACTTGGGGAAATCCACATATGTTCCTCATTTGCAAGACTCGAGGTTTATGTGTGTATTTTGAAAATAAATGATGGTGATGGGATAAACCTAAAAAATAAGACAATATTTAACAAACAGAAGATAGAAAATCAAGGAGTGAAAGCATAATAATCACCTTCAAGTGAGGAAGACCAAATGATAAGTAAGAACAAATGGTAAGTAGTTTTTAAACCTAAACTCTCAAGTTCATGAATTGTCGCAAAGGATGTATAGATTCGTAGTTGAAATATGAAACATGTTTATCGTTTATATGAGTTATAACCTAACTAAGTGTGCTACGTCAATAGTCTCAAAACTCCATTGTTGATGATGAACTAAGAACACATGTTGGAGGGTTTGGGTAATCTAGTAAATAGATGTTAATGGCTAAAATAGAACGAACAAAGCTCATCACTATTGGGTTAAGGATCATATATTTTTACGTTTATGAAAGTTTAAATGGATGAAGGTTAAACCCACAAAATTATAGAGAGAATGTGGGGAAGTTGACCTAGATGATGTAAATTGGGGGTATATGGTTGGCTATGTTTTCATTTAAGATGATAATATGTTATAAATATCTTTTTATATAACGTTTAGAAGCGATGAGAACCAAAATAGATCAACAAAGGTGTAAACTCATGAGATTAGGTTTTGTGTTCTTAGTGAATTAGGGTTCAAAAGGCGAGTCTTTGATTTTGTTAGTGCTTGTGGATCATTAGTGCTTATGGCATTTCTTGGATCGTAACCACCATAAGTAACGTGTCTAGCATGTTTAGGACGCTTAATGTGTTTCTAACCGAGAGATACGAGTGAATGATTGAGCTTTGATTCATAGTTATGGTGAAAGTTGGGGTTGAATTTATTGGTTACTACCATGTTTTGCAAAAATCATATAAAATCAAACGAGTACGATTCAGGTGGTCATTTTAGTTAGGAATCCTTTTTAGTATATATTTTTTTTTATTTTAGAACATAAAAAGAAAATATCAGCAGCAGTGTATGGGTCAAAATCATGAAATACAATAGTTTTACATAAGTTAATATAAAACTCAATTTCTTAATATTGATCTAAGAATAATGTTGGAGCTAATTTCTTTATATATTTAGGGTATTAGTTCCAAATAGTCAATTGTACCTGTTAAAAATGTGTTTAAAAGTTGAGAGAGAATTTGGGGACCATATATAAGAAAACATGCAAGTTTTACTCTAATCAAGTCAAGGATTAGTGAGACGATTGTACCATCTCTTTCATTTAAAAGCGACGTTTAGTAGATCAACTCTCGATTGAAGAATTGGGGAAAGTAAGCAGAGTGGATTATTTAACATCCACTTAAACCTTTATAATGTACTTGTCTTTCTAACCTTTAACTCTTAACATCATTGTTTATTATCATTTTGGGTTTCAAACAAGTTTAAGCTAATCAAATTAGTGTGTAATTTTCAAGCGTTAAACATCAGATGCACAAAGGTTAGTGATGCACATTAAGTATTATAATACATTATTATGTGGCTGAATAAATTGGAATTTCTATGATTATGATGCACGTATTTAACAATATGTTGATATGTTCATGAATTGATGAATGAGTCGTTATTGAACGTGTTGCAACATGTCTTTAAGACAATGAATCACATTTGTAGTTATGTGATTATTGGATTCGTAGTGTTATGTGATCCAATGTAATGGTTAAAAAGGATTATATGGGTAGTTATGTGATCATGGAGTTATTATATTTTGTGACCCAAATGCTATTGATTGAAAAAGAATCACATGGGTAGTTATGTGATTATTGGACTCATAAAATTTTATGACCCAAGTGGTCAATTGTGTTGTTTGGTTTTGAATTGTTGATAACAAGTTTGAATATGAAAACCACGCCAAACTGACTTGTAAGTAGCATATAGCGCATCCACTAGTGTACCATAAGTCAATCTCTACACGAGAATAGAAGATATTGTAGTGGCGTAAAGTACACCGTAGTGTATTTTGATAGTGGTGATGTTGGGTCTTGGGGTGTACTTACTTATAGTTTTGCAAGTTCACTTTTTGTATTCGCCTAAAAATGATTGTAAAGATGAAATGTGACCCTCCTTATAATTATATTATATATATATATATATATATATATATATATATATATATATATATTTGATGAAGGACGATGAATAGTAATTTTAAATTTACAATAATATATAGTTTATTTTAATATTTTATTGTTTTAATATAATAATACTTTATTATTATATTTACTTTTAATATATTTCCTTTTTTTTTCTTTTTTTTAAATCATATTCCTTTTGTCCTTTATGTTTTTCATAAATTCTGTCATTTACTTTTTGTTTTCTATAATTGTCGAAGACGATGAATAGTAATTTTAAATTTACAATAATATAGTTTATTTTAATATTTTATTGTTTTAATATTATATAGTTTATTTTGATATAATATTGTTTTAGTATTATAATATTTTATTATTATATTTACTTTTAACATATTTCATTTTTTTCTTTTGTTTTAAATCATATTCCTTTTATCATTTACTTTTTGTTTTCATAATTCTTTTTTAATTATATTGCCTTTATCAGTTAATTTAATATTTCTTTAATAACTTGTGTTCGTTAAATTTTCTTTAAAAAAATTAAGGACATAGTTGTGGACGATGAATAGTAATTTTAAATTTACAATAATATATAGTTTATTTTAATATTTTATTGTTTTAATATAATAATACTTTACTATTATATTTATTTTTAATATATTTCCTTTTTTTTCTTTTTTTAAAATCATATTCCTTTTGTTCTTTATATTTTTCATAAATCCTTTCTCATTTACTTTTTTTTTCTATAATTGACGAAGACGATGAATAGTAATTTTAAATTTACAATAATATAGTTTATTTTAATATTTTATTGTTTTAATATTATATAGTTTATTTTGATATAATATTGTTTTAGTATTATAATATTTTATTATTATATTTACTTTTAACATATTTCCTTTTTTTCTTTTGTTTTAAATCATATTCCTTTTATCATTTACTTTTTGTTTTTACATAAATCCTTTGTCATTTACTTTTTGTTTTCATAATTCCTTTTTTAGTTATGTTGCCTTTATCAGTTAATTTAATATTTCTTTAATAACTTGTGTTCGTTAAATTTTCTTTAAAAAAATTTAAGGACATAGTTGTACTTATATTTTTCCCCTGGACATTCCGATATAAGTATTGTTAAAAATGAAGTTGTATTTAAAATAGGTGTTAATTACTGGTTTCGTCCCTGTGGTTTGTCAAAAATCACTATTTCAGTCCATTAGTTTAAAATTTGTGATTTCAGTCCATGTGGTTTCACTTTCGTAACCATTTCAGTCCCTGTGGTTTCACTTTCGTAACCACTTCAATCCATTTATTCTGCAAGTACATGGACTGAAATGGTTACGAGGTGGGCTGAAATGGTTACGAAAGTGAAACCACATGGACTGAAATCGTAATTTTTAAACTAATGGACTGAAATAGTGATTTTTGACAAACCACAGGGACGAAAACAGTAATTAACTCTTAAAATAGAGTATTTATTTGGTATCGTTTTACGGTACTGAAGGGGTATGGTCCCAAAAACCTTGCGCTAAGCAAAGGAACCATACCCATAAGTAACTGCCAAGCAAACCTTGTGCAACATAAACCACTGAAAAGGATCTTTATTAAACGTTGTGCCAGACACCTAAAGAAGGAAAAGATCATTTATCTACCTTGCGCGGGCTCGCGTAAGGAAATAGTTAACATTGAGACTTTTTCCCTTAATGGTCGTTTGGTCAAGGATCCTTGCCCAGGATATAGCACAAAGAAAAAGCCTTGTAAATCTTTACGTCAAGAAGGTAATAAAGGAAAAGTTCACTTAATTACCTTGCGCGAGCTCGCGCAAGGAAACAGTTAGCATTGAGCTTTTTTCCTTAGCGAAATGTTGTCAACATACAAGAAACAAATCAGAGATAAAGAGAATCTTTTCTGTTATAACAGAACGTGCACGTGGCAGCAGTTCAGCAGGTCACAGCTGTATAACGTTCTAGAAGCATTTAATGCCAATCGTGCAAGGTCTCTTTTCGGTTACAACCAAATGCCACGTGGCAGCATCTTTGACAATCAAGTAGATCACGGTGATGGCATGGTCACCTCAAGAAAGCATAAGTGATCTCACGATGACAGATGGCATCTCCCTAGCCGTTGATAATAAGTCAATCCGTGTGCATTTAACAGTAACGGCAACACTTAACGGAATGGCAAAGATTCTGTTAAGTTTTCATCTCTCCTTTTTGGCGCCCAAATCTTGCTATAAATAAGTAACTTCGGCTTCAAGGAAAGGTATTCACTCTCACTTACGCTCTCTCTTACTTCACTTAAACTATTTCTCCAAGTACCGATACTTATTCTCACGCCGGAGGGTGGTCACGGAGAGAACCCCTTCTCCCCGTGACGAGGCTAACGACGTTCTGTTTTGCAGGTATCATCGGAGTGTAGTTGTATCATCTCGAAACCAAACGAAGGATTAACCATTTTTATGCAAGAAACCAAACCCTAGATCTGACCAGATTCCTATCTGTTAGGTCTACGTTTCTTCGTTGGCGCCCACTGATTTTCTATTCTCTTCTCATCTTTCGTTTCACTTAGATCTACAACATCATGGCTGATGAATCATCGTTTCCAGATCCTCGATCGGAGATTCGTCGCATCGTTGGCGGTCCTCAGGTCGACGGACAAATTGTTGAGGACTCGTCTGGCGAAGCTGATGCTCAGTATGATCCAGATCATGCGAGCATTCCAGTGACTTAGGCAGCTCCTCATGTTGATGTCGCGTCAATTCTACCACCCAGAGAGACTCCGTTGTCATGGTTAATCAAATCTCAAACTGCTTTAAAAGCTATGTATGCTCAACTATGTGCTCAGACCGGAACTCCAGCTTTTCAAGCTCCGGTTAACGCTCCTCAGGTCCGTGCTTCGCTGGCACCTCGAGTGTTGAGTTATAATACTCAGAACCATGCTCGTGCACCTTCACATATGTCTGTAGATGGAACTGAAATGTACTCTAAAACCAGGAATGATTCTGTTCATTATGGTAATAGAAAGCAAGAAGAAAATGTTCACCGTCGCACATCTGTTCACTCACGTTTGGGTCCGCGATCGTCACAGAAGCGGGACACCCAACATGATGAGTATGATAAGACTTATGAAGAAGGGGATAGTGCAAGTGTTTTTAATCATCTATCTGCAGATCATGTTAATTATAAGCCCAAAATACATGCAATATACAATCCGGAGGCGGAGCATGATTACAATCTGGTATATCGACCAGCTGAAGCAGCTGAGCAATCTAAATTTGTAAGAGAAATAGCGCTGCTCCGCTAGAACGAGCAAAGTTAACATCTAATGTAGGTAAGTTTAACGGTTTAACTGATCCTGATGATCACATGCGCCTCTTCACTGGCGCAGGGCTAATTGGAGGATGGACATTACCGATGTGGTGTGTTCGTACAGACTCTTACCGGCGCCGCGCGCCTCTGGTTTTATAACTTACCTACAGGTAAACTTTCCTCTTGGAATGATCTTAAGGAGAAGTTCCTTACACACTTTAGTCAACAAAGGCGATATGTCAGAGATTCCTCAGATGTGATGAACATCTGGCGGAAGGATGATGAAAACCTTGATGATTTTATCACTCGTTACAACAAAGAAGTATTAGAAATTTGAGATGTTCATGAGGACCTTATCCACGCACAATTCAAATACGCGGTGAGGTGCGATGAAATGATAAAAGTACTTTCTGGGACAACTGGCCTTCCAAAGAACTGGGATAAGCTAATGGCAACAGCCAAAGTTTATGCGCAGATGGAGCGGAACCTTAATTTTAACAGACCACCACTACCTCAGAATCGTCCTCGGGATCTGAGTAGAGGTGGTCGGAAGTTCAAGAAAGGATGGAAGGACTCCAACCAAAACTCGTGTTCCCCGTATTCGCAGTAGACGCTCGCGCAACGATTAATAAGATTACTACCCAGAAAGCAATCAAACAGAAGAATCGTGATCGACAATGGACGCCTCTAAAGAAATCTCCTACAGAAGTCCTGAGTACAAAGAATTATCAATTTAAGCAACCGCAACCCATGAAGAACAAGAAGGGTCAAGACCCGAACCTCTTCTGTGACTTTCACAAAGACACAAGGCACACAACTGACAATTGCATCAGTTTGTGCACAGAGATCGAAAAGGCATTAAAAAGCGGTAAGCTGACACACTTTGTACAATCAGTACGAAAAGAGCTCAGGCAACGCACACGCGGGGATGAAGGTCCAAGCAACAAAAAGATGAAACAAGTTGCTATGATTC
This sequence comes from Scalesia atractyloides, assembly GCA_947069175.1. NCBI lineage: Eukaryota > Viridiplantae > Streptophyta > Magnoliopsida > Asterales > Asteraceae > Scalesia > Scalesia atractyloides. The sequence continues at coordinate 2,713,917 of CAMTDV010000018.1, read as the reverse complement.
AAGGAAGACCATCGCGCAAGCGCAACTTCCAAAGTTTTCGAGATAACAAATGGCGTGAGAAGCAAGTAGTTTTTCCTGTTGTTCCTGGCGGACCTCAGGAAGAAAGACCAGTCGTAATCACAGGTATCTTTGGCCATTACCAGACTGATTATATGTTCATAGATCCGAGAAGTTCTATGGATATCATATATGAACAATGTTTCAAGCAGTTAGATCCGAAAGATAAGGCACGCCTGGAACGAGTTGACTTCCCGTTAACTGGATTCTGCAATGAGGCTGTCTTTCCTCTCGGACATATAGTTTTTCCCGTGATTCTTTCAGACGGCAAACACTCGCGAACCATTCAAGTAAACTTTATGGTAATGCCGGCAACCTCACGTCATGATGTTTTGTCAGGGCGTCGTGCGCAACGAGATTTCAGCATGGTCATGTCTGCGCCTGATGCTGCTTGTGGTTTCCCAAAGCCAACTGGAGTAGCTATCATATTCGCTCAAAAGGAGATTATGTCTATCGAAGAACCAGTCGTTTAGGCTGCTAAACTTACGTCGCCAAATGAACCTGAGAAATGGGTTCTAAACAACAAATATCCAGAGCAACCAATTATTCTCGGTCCTGCGATATCTATGGCAATTCGCGCAAAAGTCAAAACATTGTTGTTTCGAAATATGGATATTTTTGCCTGGACACCTGCAGACATGGTAGGGGTTTCGCGCAACGTTGCAGAACATTGTTTAAATGTCTTCCCATCAGCAGAACCAGTGGTTCAGAAAAAGCGCAGCCTGGGTACCGAAAAACGGAAGCTATGAATGAACAAGTTGCCGAATTACTTAAAGCTGGTATTCTACGCGAAGTCAAGTACCAAACCTGGGTGGCGAACCCCGTTATGGTCTAACGGGTGGCGCATGTGCGTCGATTTTAAGTATTTGAACAAAGCATGTCCCAAAGATTGTTACTCGCTTCCAGAAATTGACAAAAAAGTTGACTCCTTAGCATCATTTCGCTGGAAATGTTTTCTCAACTGTTACAAAGGGTACCATCAAGTGCTGATGAAACAAGAGGATGAAGACAAGACGTCTTTCCACACGGAGAAAGGTATTTTCTGTTATACAAAAATGTCTTTTGGGCTCCGCAATGCTGGAGCTACGTATCAACGGCTTATGGATTCAGTTTTTGGTAATGACATCAGAGTAACCGTTGAAGTGTATATCGACGATCTAGTTATCATGAGTACACAGAAGAAATGATGTTGGAAAACATTTAGAAGACTATTGATTCATTACGCAAAGTTAATTTGAAGTTAAACCCAAGCAAGTGTTCCTTTGACATGGAAGAGGGCAAGTTCCTCGGATTCATCGTCACAAAGGATGGGTTTAAGGTTAATCCAGAAAAAGTTGAAGCAATTCAAAGCATGACATCTCCAGCAAGCGTGAAGGAGATGCAGAGGTTAGCTGGACGGTTAGCTGCCCTTAACCGTTTCCTTGCAAATCACGCGGCAAGGTCTTATCCTTTCATCCGTACTCTGCGCAACTGCATAAAGAAAGAAAAATTCCAATAGACGTCAGAGGCAGAGAAAGCTTTCCACGATATGAAAGATTGTTTAATTCAATTACCAACTTTGACAGCTCCGCGCAATAAAGAACCTCTGATTCTCTATTTTGCTGCATCCGAATTGGCAGTAGGAGCAGTTTTGCTTGTTGAAAGAGAAGGTGTTCAAACGCCTATTTATTACATTAGCAAGATGTTGAATAACCTGGAGTCTCGGTATTCAATGATGGAAAAGCTGGTACTGGCGCTAGTTCACGCTTCGCGCAGACTTCGTAGGTATTTTTCAGGGCACGTCATAAATGTTTCAACAAATTATCACCTTGGTCAGATTCTTTCAAAACCAGACGTCTCAGGACGATTAGCCAAGTGGGCTATCGAACTACGCGGTCACAATATTGTCTACAAACCAAGGCCAACAATTAAAGGGCAAATCCTTGCAGATTTTGTAACTGAAGTTCCAGCGGATAAAGCGCAAGAATGCGAAGAAATCCAAAATCCGATTCCCATTATGGATGACAGAGAGTGGCTGTTACATACAGATGGCACATCTAATAGTGACGGAGCCGGCGCAGGCCTCCGACTTGTCAATCCAGATAACCAAGAGTTCACTTATGCTATATGCCTGTATTTCAAGAGCACAAACAATGAGGCTGAGTATGAGGCGTTTCTAGCAGGCTTGCGCCTCGCTATAAAAATGGGCGCTGCAAATTTAACAGCGCATGTTGATTCTCGCCTTGTAGCAGAACAAATTAATGGTACTTATGATGCAAGGGGCGATATTATGGCATTGTATTTGGAACAAGCCAAATCATTAATCAGTCAGTTCCGACAGTTTAAAGTTGTACATGTCAACAGGAGTGACAACAAGCACGCTGACGCATTAAGCAAACTTGCAGCCACGAGTTTTCAGCATTTAGCGAAAGAAGTCAGGATTGAAGTTTTAAAAAATCCATCTGTTCTAAAACAAGTTACCATGGTTGAAATGGGGAGTCCATCCTGGATGTCTCCGGTTATCTTGTTTTTACAACATGGCCAACTTCCTGACAACAAGGCGCAGGCGCGAAAGATCCGATGCAAAGCTTTAAACTATGAAATGGCAGATGGTATTTTGTATCGCAAGTCGTACATGGGTCCTTTATTAAGATGTGTCGATAAGAATGATGCGCAATACTTGATTAGAGAAATCCATGAAGGATTGTGTGGCATACACGCGAGACCGCGCATGGTCATCGCTAAGGTAATGGGCGCGGGATACTACTGGCCAGGGATGTACGTGGACGTTGTGGACACATTGCGCAAATACATGGCTTTCCAAAGACATGCACCAAAAACTTTGCGCCCTAAAAATCCATTGGTCCCAGTAACGTCAGCATGGCCTTTTCAACAGTGGGCCATCGATCTTGTAGGACCTTTTCCTGATGCGCCAGGCGCAGTGAAATTCATTGTGGTTGCCGTTGATTACTTCACCAAGTGGGTCGAAGCAAAACCACTAGCCTCGACAACAGCCATGGTAATCCGGAAGTTTATCTGGGAGCACATTATTTGTCGCTTCGGATTACCCATGCGCATCGTCACAAATAATGGCCCCAATTTAGCATCTGAAGATCTGCAAAAATGGATGCAAGAAATGCATATTGAACATGTGTTTTCATCCATTGCGCACTCCCAGGCGAACTGGAAGGTTGAAAGTATTAACAAGCAGATAGTTGACGGCATTAAAGCCCACCTTGGCTCGGCGCGCGTGGTTGGGTCGATGAGTTGCCCAGCATTCTATGGGCGCATCGAACAATGCCCAAGACAAGTACGGGAGAAACCCCATTCAGTTTGGTATATGGTACGGAGGCAGTAATCCCTGCTGAGATAGGTATCCCATCACCAAGAATGCTCACACTAGAAAAACAAATCAATGAAGAACAGCGCCGCTTGTATTTAGACTTGGTAGAAGAAAGACGCGAAAACGCAGCTATCCGCAAAGCGAAATATAAGTCCCAGTTGGAGAAATATTATAACAAGCGGGTGCGCGATTGCACATTTTTACCGGGGGATTTCGTCCTCCGCGATAATGAAGCTTCCAACGCCGAAAAACCGGGGAAGTTAGCCCCGCGATGGGAAGGTCCGTATGTAATCAACGAAGTGCTTGGAAAAGGCGCGTATACCCTGAAACGCATGGACGGCTCCAACGTTCCTCAGACCTGGAATGCTCAGCAATTGCACAGGTGTTATGTGTAATCTCAGTCCTCTGAGCAACCAGCTGAAGTTGCGCAATGAGACTGCTTACAATTTTTCCTCTATGTAATCTTAATGACAGTTGTAGCTTTATGCTTTATCAATAAAATAAAATACTCTGTCGCTACTTACATTCCTTTATATATTTCTTACAAATGCATGAAATTACTTGGGAAAAACAAAAACACTAAGGCTGCTACAACTCATGAGCCAAACTAACATAACATTTATGCTCACACATGAGTTAGCCAAATTATGTTTATTTGTATATCCTAAGCAATTAATTATATCCATGCACAAATTGTAAACTAAATATATATATCAAGTACCTGCGCAGCAGCGCATCTGTATACAAGAATATTATTACAACTTGGCGTGTTTCACACAATTACAAGTACAAGCAAACAAAGCTACAAATCCTATTTGACAGTTTTTGTTTCGCCTCCCTCGTTACCTTCCCCTTCATTTTCTTGCTCAACAAAAATGCTCTTCAAACGATCCACGTAATCATCATGTAGAAGTGCATCATCGACCAGATCCATCACTGGAATCTGAAGATGGTCGTATGTTTCTTTCGCACGTGTATAAGCGTCGCTAGTGTTCACCCCGTGAGTAGCTGACAAGCTATTATCCCACTTCACCTGAAGGGCATGAGACACATGAGCAGCACACTCATTATACCCTTGGTCATACCCATCATTCCGCGCTGCAACCATTAACTGAGCGACTGATTCATCAAGTTCCGTTGAGTTAGCAATCTACAATAATGGAGGAATGATCAGTATATATGAAGTAACAAATAACATTTAAATGAGCAACATCTTACCTTTACAATCCCAACCTGTTGCATCCAGGTAAGTTTATTCATCAAAGATTCGGCTAAGCTTTCCACTGTAGCCTGAGCAACTTCAGTAACTTCAATCTTTGTGTCACGCTCTGCTATACGGCGGTTTAACTCTGTCGTCGCGACCTCGTGCATATGTTTATCTCTATTCAACGAGTCCACCTCCGACTTTAATAATTCCTTATCAAAGAACATAGATGTCAGATCAGCTATTTCTTTATCTCTAAGCAGAAGAGCATTTTGGTCTCTACCTCATTTTGCTCACTTCTTTCCCGATGAGAACGGGCTTCCTCGGCAGCAGCAACAACATCGACCTTCTCTTTCTTGAGTTTTTCGATTTCGTTGCGAAGGGAAAACTTTTTAATTATTATCCCTCTCGCAAGCATCTAACCCTCGCTTGCGGTCCTCCGCGTGTTGCGCAGCTGCTGCCTCAGCCTTCTTTTTCCAACTAAGAGCAGACCACTATTCAGTTTTTGTCTCTTCTTCAAATTTGGCTTTATCAGCCTCAAAATCCATTATCATCCTTAACGTTTTCTCTTTCTCCAATTGGGCTTTCACCTTATTTATCTCCACCTCATCCCACTCTTTGTTCATGTTGCGCCACCCACGCACAATTCGGTGGATAGTGGATGAGGCCAAAGCAGATTCTTGCAAGTATGATTGATAAATGGTTTCATGATTCTTTTCTTCTTGGCGTTTTACTTCCGCCGGCTGGAAGATACCTTTATACCATTCTCTACATGAATGCCATTTGGTGAAAATATCGCCTTGTTTAACCTTCCATACAGGCTGGTGAATCTCATAGGCCTGTTTCTCAGAATATGAGCGATAGTAGTAATCCCCAGGTGTCTCCTCGGGGCGTATCGGGGATTCCTCCTCTGGATCATCATAGAACGGCATAAAATAATCACCTTTCGAAGAGGGTCCTGCATCCTTGGATATACCTGTTGAAGGTTCAGCAATTGGTGAGACTGGCTTGTCTTGTTCTACAATCGCAGGCTTCTCTGCAGCAGCATCCGAGGCAATATCTTTAACCTGCTCGCCAGCAGGATTTTCAGGAGATTTTTTTTTGTTTTCTTCAGTTGCAGCCATATGTGGCATTTCAGGAATTATAGGCTTCGCAACTTGTTCTCTATCTTCAACTCGCACCGGGTCACCATCCTTGGGAACATTCTTTTCTGCGTCAGGCGCAGAGGTTGAAGATGTTGGGGGAGTTACCTTCACAACTTTTTCTATAACAGAGAACAAGGGTCAGTTAAACAACAAACAATAGTTGCAACAGGGGAGTTCAATATAACTCTTACCAGGAGAAAATTTTTGTGCAAAGGAATCTAGATTACCCCTCTTGCCAATGCGCGGCCGCGCAACTTTCTTTGGTGGTGAGGGTGGTAAAGGAGTTCAGCTTATTTTCTCTTTTTGGGGTGCGTGCTAAGCCCACCTCTGGGCTTGATAAAATTTCCAGAGGCTCGTCTGGGTTTGGCGCAGGGATAGAAGAGGTATCGATTGGTTCCGCTTTGGGTTTCTTCAAACCTACAGGCACAAGACCCTCTAGTGAGTCCGACACCACTATGTAATCACACCAAGAATCGGACATGAAACGCGTACCTTTCTTGGCCTTAGGCTTTACAGCCGTAGAGGTTTTAGTTTTTGGGGCATCTTGTTTCAGGGCAGGAGGAACGGCACCAGCTGGTTTTTTCTGCTTCTTTGAGTCTGGGCCTACGCCCAAGTTTAGAAAATCACCTACGTGATCAGAAATAAACAATAAAGTGTTATGCCATAAGTTACATTGCAATATTATTGAAGTATAGTGTATACTAATAATATTGCAATACTAACTAGGCTCTAAAGGAAGCATTACTTACCAGTGGTGGCAGAAGGTTGCGCATTTAGTTCTTCTTTCTCGGGGAATTCAAAATTGCCCAAGATTTGATCAAACCAGGGAGCCTCGTTTTCTTCAAGTGGTTGTAATCCCATCTTCCCCTGGCCCCTCTTGAAAGATATCAAATACAAAGGCGCAGCTGTATCAGCAATAACAATGCAAATCATGAGCAAGACATATTTGTACTGTGACTATGAGAAGTTACCCAAAAACTTACCTGCACCATCTTCAAGGTACACCGACTTCTCCTTTCTGTCAGCCTTCCATAATATGCTCATCCCAGCAGCAATCAAGGCCCGTTCCGGTAAAATGATGTTGGGAACATCCGTAATATCCTGATACCATACCTCGTCGCTAGGAATGGCCAACGTTTCCAATTCTATATCTTCTCCGGCTCTGAACGTCATCTTCATCGGTATCACCGCCGCTTTAACATAAGTTTTTTTTGTTTTCAATCATAAAACGATTTTAGAGGCACAAGCAACAAGCGTTTGGCCTGAACACGTTGCTGGAAGGAGTAGAAGCCCAAAGAGCAATGAAGTTGATTGAAAACTCTGAATTTCTCCACTGTCAGAATGATGTTCATCGACCGGCACACGAACTCGAAGTGCCTGATTCTTACCATCCCCATGGGATTTAATTGCGAGATGTGGAACTTGTAGAATTCCAGTATCTCCAACATGAAGTGTGTCACCGGCAACCGGAAATCCCCTTCTGCAAAATAGTCGAAAACAACGTTATATATCCGGCCGGAGCATCGGCTGCCGTCGCATCCTCCTTAGGGTAGAAAACACCCCATGTTTTCGCAAAGAGGAAATTTCTCACAAGATTGTCAAAATCTTCTTTCTTCCATTTTAATGGTGGAAGGGGCGATGTCGTCGGCATCTCGGCTTTCCCAGAACTGGTACTAGTAGCCATTGATCTCTGAAGATAAGTTTTTTAAGATGGAGGAAATCTCAAAGAAGAAGAAGAGGGATTTTGGAAGCATAAGGCAAAAGGCGTCTGATCTTCTTCTATCTAAAAGGATCGCAATTAATGTTGTGGAAAGATGTGTAACCACCCATTCACTTTTTCAGAACCCTAGGAACTGCCACGGCGAGTGGGGAACAGTAACTGTTCCTCACGCACGCGTGTGAGCCACATTTGTCGTCAGGCAATTAATGTTGTACGATTGACAACTGTTGCCAGCTGTCAAACAGTGCTCAAAACGTCACAACAGTACGTTGTTTTCCACCAACTTCCTGACATTACGTCCCGTCAATAGAAAAGTTGTTTTCAACTTTCTTATTTGCTCCTCCTATAAGTTTGCTCATGAAAGATAACACTTGGTTCTTTAGTAACCGCGCATTAATAAGGGCACTACCTTTTTTACTTTTAGTCCAGTACTCCACCTCTGTAAACTTCGGTGCACCACTGGACTGGGGGACCTGAAGGGGTATGGTCCCAAAAATCTTGCGCTAAGCAAAGGAACCGTACCCATAAGTAACTGCCAAGCAAACCTTGCGAAACATAAACCACTGAAAAGGATCCTTATTAAACGTTGCGCCAGACACCTAAAGAAGGAAAAGATTATTTATCTACCTTGCGCGGGCTCGCGTAAGGAAATAGTTAACCTTGAGACTTTTTCCCTTAATGGTTGTTTGGTCAAGGATCATTGCGCATGATATAGCACAAAGGAAAAGCCTTGTAAATCTTTACGTCAAGCATGTAATAAAGGAAAAGTTCACTTAATTACCTTGCGCGGGCTCGCGCAAGGAAACAGTTAGCATTGAGCTTTTTTCCTTAGCGAAATGTTGTCAATATACAAGAAACAAATCAGAGATAAAGAGAATCTTTTCTATTATAACAGAACATGCACGTGGCAGCAATTCAGTAGGTCACATTTGTATAACATTCTAGAAGCATTTAATGCCAATCATGCAAGGACACTTTTCGGTTACAACTGAATGCCACGTGGCAGCATTTTTGACAATCAAGTAGATCACGGTGATGGCATGGTCACCTCAAGAAAGCATAAGTGATCTCACGATGACACGTGGCATCTCCCTAGCCGTTGATAATAAGTCAATCCGTGTGCATTAACAGTAACGGCAACACTTAACGGAATGGCAAAGATTCCGTTAAGTTTTCATCTCTCCTTTTTTTGGCGCCAGAATCTGGCTATAAATAAGTAACTTCGGCTTCAAGGAAAGATATTCACTCTCACTTACTCTCTCTCTTACTTCACTTAAACTCTTTCTCCAAGTACCAATACTTATTCTCACGCCGGAGGGTGGTCACGGAGAGAACCCCCTTCTCCCTGTGGCGAGGCTAACGGCGTTCTGTTTTGCAGGTATCTTCGGAATGTAGTTGCGATCATCTCGAAATCAAACGAAGGATTAACCATTTTTATGCAAGAAACCAAACCCTAGATCTGACCAGATTCTGATCTGTTAGGTCTACGTTTCTTCAGGAACGATGATAAATTAAATGGTTTGGCTTTTTAAACAACATGCTTCATTTTTAAAACACTTGTTTAACATTATCATTTGCTTCGTTTCACCGCAACGCGTGATGTCAACAAACCTAGTTAGGATATAAGGGCATTTTGGTTCTAAAACACAAACTCACTCTTTTGTTTTTTCAAATTACAACAAAAAATCTAGCACAAAAAATATAGTACAAAAAAATCATACATAAAAATCCAATACAATAAATCCAACACAAAAATGTTGTACAATATAGAAATATAACACAACTTTTGGATTTCTATTTATTTCTCATTTTTATATGGCAATACGATACTCAAATTAACAATAAAAATGCTCAATTTTATGCTGTATTTTTTTAAATAATGTTGTATAAAAATTTATTAATATTTTAAAAATGGAGGAATCTAAATTAAAATAAGTGGTTATTCCAAAAGACCCTACACTTTAACCTTATTCATTTCTTTGATAAATGAAAGGTCAAGATGTCTACTTAGACAAAATCAACTTTTTATTTGATCATATGTTGTTAAAATATCGTTACAACGAGAGCATGAAAAAATAAAACAATTAGTAAACATACTCAAAAGATCAAGTAAACAAATCCTTAATAGGTTACTAATGACTAGATCATGCCCCAGGTCAGGTAGCATTCTAACGACGTGGCACATTGCCCATAGGCGTTACCGACGGTTAATGTAGGTGGGTGTTGGTGGCTTAACGGCGTGATGAAGAGAGGAAAGTTAGGACCACTAGGGTTAAGCAAATGGTACCCGTCGGTACCAAACCGGTACTGGTATTGAATTTACCGAATCGGGTACCGATTCGGTACCGACTTTGACTTTTTCGATACCAGTTTTTATCTCAAATACCGATACCGAACCGTACCGTACCGGGTATATTCGGTACCGATAACCACTCTTTGGGATTTTCGATACCGGTTCTTTCGGTACCGGTGAGTAGGGTACTCATCCCTAAGGACCACCCACTCCAATGTCATTTGACTATTCAAATATAAAAAAATAATTTTAAATTTTAAATTATATATAGAGAGAAAGTATATCGTACAATATGCCTTAACGTACATTGGGTATGTTGGGTGAATTCACATGTTATAAAACAACATTGATGAAATCACATGTTGCTATTGTTTGATGAAATCGCATGTTGTTTTGTCTCACAAAATCGCATGTTAGAGATTGATTTCACACCAGATCGTATGGCTGAGATGATCGCATACGTAATGTATCATAAGGGCTTTTGTATGTTAACCTCTCCCTATATATATATATATATATATATATATAACACTTTATAATTTTTTTACCACACAATAGTACTCTTAAACCCACAAAACTTTTCTCATCTCTTCTATTTTACAAAATTTTTATAAGATAATTTTTTCCATGGAGCAACATCGACCCGAACAACCTGTATAATCAAAACCAAAACTCATCGAATACCCCAAACACACCGAATACCATGTACACTATAAATTTCAATCCAACACTTACCTCTACCATTCCAATGTCTTCACCGGTTATTATCGGTCGGTGTGGTATCCCGGGTTTTTCGGATAACTTAAACGTAATACTTGTCAATCTAAATACGTGCTATGTGTACGGACGTGTACGAATTAAATGAATACGTGTTGTGTGTTGTGTGATTGTTTGAGTAATTGAATCATTAGAATAGATACGTACACGAACTGAACCGAACCGCGACACGAACCAAAGTGATTCTTTGTGACTCTAGGAGTTAACAAGTTTTAAACCTTAACTCAAGTCCTCGGCCAAGATCAAATCCAACACACATCAAAACCTAAACCCTAAACCAAAACACTCTCGGCCGAGATCAAGTTCAAAACCGCGGATATATTGAGTTCAAACCACAAACTTAAACCGAGAACAAGCCCAAACATGTCTCGGCAATAAGATCAAAAACCAAACCGAAACCCATAGCATGCAACTTTAGTCCTCGGCCACATGATCAAGACCCAAACCAAATCACCCAAGCTCCCTTGCGGCCGCATACAAACCCAAACCGTAACCCTTCCCTTTTAACCCTCACCCTCCTTGCGCCTATATATACTAACACTCATGCATGCTCTATACACAACACAAAACCCTAGAGTTTCATTGCCGTCGGCTGCCTTATCCTCATCATCATCTCGGTCGCAGCAAGCAACAGCTTTCCTGCTCTTTTCTTTCGGTCGCAGCAAGCAACAGCTTTCCTGCTCTTTTCTTCCGGTCGCAGCAGCAACCATCGCCATCTTCAGTCTCGGTCGCAACTATCCAGGATCACCGGTTCCTTAACATACTCACGGTTCGATTACCTTATCATTAAAAGTCTAGAATTTATCATATGTTGCTAGATCATAGTCGGATATACGTGTATTGAGTGTGTTGTTTTCGGATATATCTATGCTTGAATGGTTAGTTGTTTCGGACGACAATTGCTGAATGAAATCGGCTTTGTTAATCTTTGTTTATATGTATGATAGTTGTCGGAACATATAAGCTTGCCAAGCATGATTGAACGAATGTTAGACTAGCTGATTGGTTAATGATGTTTACATTAGATGATTGTATTGTTTCGGATTTGGTATACTAGATTGAATGTTGTTTGAAAGTTGAATACGTATAGGCTGTGTTTTGTTTGTAATAACTAGAAGTAAGAACTAGGGTTTGCATGGATAGGTTATTAGTATTAGTCTATGATTAAAAATCAGTTCTTGATCGCCTAGATTAATCGCATGAACGGGATTACACGAGTTTATAATAATAACATGCTGAAACAGGATGCTGAGTGAAAGTTACAGCCGATTTCATCTGGCTGTAACTCGGTCGTTAGTTGTCGAAAAACGGATTTTCTGATGTCTAGAACGTAGAGATTTGAATAAGGAATCTAATGGCGCTAGATTCATAATTTTCTGAAGTCGTTTGATATTTTTAAAGGGCTAAACAAGTTCAGTAGCTAAAGCTGTGAAAATTCTGGAATTTTGTTGGTTGTTTATCAAGCTAGATTTTAAAATCAGTAGAAAGTTGAGTCATGATTTTTGTACAGCAACTAGGTATAGAAATTTCCAGGCAACTCCAACTGGAATTTTGTTAATCGAACGATCAGTGATTTTTAAATGAATTCTTCCGTGGACTGCAGTCAGAAAGCGGTAAATCTGACTGCAGCTTAATGAATTAATATTTATGGCTAATTGGTAAAGATTTAGGACTTGGAAAAATTATATAAATTTCTATGGTATAAATGTCACCTACTGTAAAAATATGGGAATTTTTGGAATGTTAGAACTATTTTATAAAAATCCTAGAAGACAGCTGAATAATTGAGTGTTAAGCAGAAAGTTGATAACTTGTGATTGTATGCATTAAAGTGTTGCATGGAATTGAAATATGTTCATGATAAGTGTTTGATTACTATGATCACATGAGAATACTTGCATGCATGTTTGAGTGTTAAATATGTTGTTTGTGTGTATCACCTTGAGAGTAAATTGCGTGTGGAATTTGTATTGGTGTGATTACACACTGACGTGGAATTAATTGGTTTGTTAGGACGCAACTAGCGGTCCCATCTCTTATAACATCTTTGCTACACTAACCGAGCAAATAAAGGTGAGTTCACGGCCCCTAACTTTATCCGGTTTTTAAACAACAGGGGGAGAAACATGTATACACTCTCAAACTCAAACTCTTTACGTTATACGAATTTAACGTCACATAACTATACGGTAACTAAGTTAATGTTAATGTAATGTTATGGGCACTAAGCAGCTATATCACTTAAGTCCTCGACAATCTCCTCGGATCGTTAGTATTTGGGTTAAATAGCGGGGGAATTATAAGTAGTACTACTGGGTCTGACGAGCCCCATCCGAGCTAGTCGCGCTAGCCGACCGGGTATGGTCAACGGGTGTATGATTGGCCTAACATCGCCATGGTCATGTGATAGGCCTGGCAAAACGGAGGCACAACTGTCAGCTTCGATCGCGAACACTTAGTGACATGACTTTAGGCTAGCTACCTATATACATTAATATTGAACTTAATTACGAATCAACTTAATATTCCGGGTTTGGAATATTGGAAACATCAACTTATTATCCCGGGTTGGGGATAATGGAAACAACAACTTAATATTCCGGGTTGGGAATATTGGAAGCAACAACTTATTATTCCGGGATTGGAATAATGGAACTGATACGTTATCCCGGGTTGGGGATAACGGAGAGAACAAACTATAACCGAACAAACGAATTTATGAAAACCTGTGAACTCACTCATCTTTAATGTTGACACTTGTTTCTTTACATGTTTCTCAGGACGCTAGGAGCTCTAGGTGCACGTACATGCATTGAACAAGACATCATTATCGAGTCTTATTTATTAATATTGTTTTGGGATTTTTCATTTGTTTTGGCGTTTGTGTTGGCGCCCGCATCACTACTTATTTATGCTTCCGCTCAAACTTTAAAAATAATGCTCTGCTAAATATTGGTAATTGATATAAAATCTACAATGAACGATTTTGCAAAACGTATAATCAAATCATGTAGAGTCGTTCGACGTACTAGTGTTTCAGATTCTGGTTTGTTCACACGCCTCGTGGTAAAACTCCGCAAGTGGAAATTGAGGGTGTGACAGATTGGTATCAGAGCCACTAGCTATAGAGAACCAGGTTTGCATTAGAAGTAGACCTAAACTATAGCTGATATCACGACACTAGACTTAGTTTGGCACCGAATTATTATATCTTGTTATGTAATATACCACAACTGTGTTTGGTAGATTATGCCTTCATGATAAGGAATGAAAACAACTCATAACTAACTACACGACCTAACAGGCAATGTCATCATCCTCATCGTCATCATCGTCCGACAGACTTACGCCACCAAGAGCACCAGGAAAGGCACCAATGGTGGAACCCATACTACCTTATGGCGTAGAGACACGCTCAGCGGCGAGGAAGAGGCTCGCTCTGGGGGAGGAGTCGTCGTTGCGCCCAACTATTGCTGTACCGGTTGAACCGGTTAATCCTGTAGAAATAGGAATTGACATGCTTAGAATCCTAGTGCATACACAACAAAAACAGTTAGAAAGAATGCAGGAAACCATCTTAGCACAAGGATGGATGATCCGACACCTTACAGGAAAGACCGACTCGCTCGAGGAAGAGCATCGTACGAGTAAGATAGCTCGTAACACCATAGCCAGAGATCTGCGTGCTGAGCAGATAAGAGCTGACTGGCTTGAGGACAGAGTCCTGGAAAATAGTTGGAACATTCAGGAACTGCAAAATCAAGCACTTGAACCAGCACCGGCCCCTCCAGTGCCGGTAGAGGAGGATCCAGAGGAGGATCCTGAAGAGGATCCGGAGGAGGACCCAGCTGAGGAAGCTGGAGATGCCGCACAGGATGACGGCAACGACAGTGACTTGGGGGATGGAGACGTAGACGATTGACACGTCTCACTCATTTTATTTGTTTTCCTCCAGTTTATTATTTTCCATTTGTGTTTAAACTCGAAACTTTATAGTAAATTCGTATGTTTGATTTACACTTTTGTAAGACGTTGAGATTTCAGTTAATCAAGTACTTCTTTTGACTATTTAACATATTGAGTTGACATAACTTAATAATTATTAAAGTACGAAGTAGGATAACTATATTGGATATATAGACTTATCGGGTGTGTTTGTGTTGTGTTTCGAAGATCTAAATGGCGACTGGAAGACGTGGAAACCTTAACTTGACGCCCGAAGAGCTAGCTGCCATGATTCAGGAGCATGTGAACGCAGCTTTAGCGGGTGTTCAGAACCAGCCGGCAGGTAACCATTATTAAATTTTCGCGTGAAAATCTAATAGTGAGGCTAGTAAAATTCCTTGCTGACTTCCTGTTCTCTGTCAGCAGGAGGGGGCTTTAACCCCTATAAGATGTTCCTTGACGCAAAGCCTAGCAAATTCTCGGGGGCGGAAGGACCCATTGGATTGGTCCGCTGGATCGAAAAATCAGAATCCGTTTTTGAAATGTGCAACTGCCTAGAGGCAAACAAGGTCAAATACGCAGCCTCAACACTGGAAGATGGGGCACTGACATGGTGGAATGCCCAAGTCCAAACACGTGGACTGTTAGCTGCAAATGCAATGGCATGGACTGAGTTCAAGGCCCTGATTAAAGAGGAGTACTGTCCACGAGACAGAGTGCAACAGTTAGAGCAAGCTCTATGGAACCACAAGATGGTGGGATCGGAAATTGAGGCTTACACCGCAAAACACCATGACTTGGTATTTCTGTGTCCTGAATTGGCCAACACGGTGGAGAAAAGACTCGAGTTCTATCTCGGGGGTCTGGTTCCGGAAATTCAGGGTATGGTGATGTCTAGTAACCCTGTAACAGAACATCAAGCAATCCGATTGGCTCACAAACTCACCGATAAAGCGGTGGAACAGAAGAAACTGCCAGCACGGGGTACCACCGAAGTTGCTCCAGATAACAAAAGAAAATTTGAAGACTCCACTGTTCGACAGTCTTCGTCATCACATCCGCAACAAGGGAACCAGAAACGGTTCAATCATTACCACAGCCACCAGGGTCATCAAAATCATTCCAACAACAACAACAACTACAACAACAACAACCAGAATGCAGGCGGCTATGTAGGTCGAAAGCCGCAGTGCAACCGCTGCAATCTTCACCATAACGGCCCTTGTGCCGGAAATCGCTGCCAAAGATGTGGCAAGATGGGACATGCGGCAAAGGATTGTCGTGGGGAAATCGTGTCCCGACAAAATCAGAATCAGCCTCAGGGTCAGCAGCAGGGTATAAACCAGGGATGCTATCAGTGTGGTAGCACTGCTCATTTCAGAAGAGACTGCCCACAGTTGCGCAACAACAACAATAATGGTGGAAACAACCACAACCACAACAACCACAACAATAATAACAACAACAATAATGGGAACGGTGGCACAGGAGGTGCCAAAGGTCGTGCATTTACATTGGGCCGCGGAGAGGCCAGAAACGACACGAACGTGGTCAACGGTAAGTTTCCCCTTAATGAACATTTTGCTACTGTGCTTTTTGATACGGGTGCGGATAGGAGTTTTATATCTGAGTCTTTTAGGAAGAACCTAAATCTCACGCTTAAACCATTAGAGACCCCTTATGTGATAGAATTAGCCAATGGTAAATCGGTAGATGTGACCCAAATCGTATCCGGCTGTCCACTCAAACTCGCGGGCCACACTTTTACCATTGATCTGATGACAACTACCCTGGGTAGTTTTGACGTGGTAGTCGGAATGGACTGGCTATCCAACGTCCGGGCTGAAGTCCTCTGCTTTGAAAAATCTATCCGTATTCCACTCTCGAACGACGAAATCCTGACAGTACAAGGCGATAAGGCAAGCGCCGTCACCAACATTATCTCACTTATGCAAGCGCAGAAGTATCTTCGGAAAAAGAATTCCTTCGCTTTACTCGCACTAATTACCGAACAGCCTAAGGACGAGAAACGTATAGAAGACATCCCTGTCGTCCATGATTTTTCCGATGTATTCCCAGAAGAACTACCTGGTCTTCCACCACATCGACAATTGGAGTTCGAAATCGAATTGGCAAGCAATGCAACTCCCATCGCCAAGGCTCCATACCGCCTAGCTCCAGCCGAGCTACAGGAGCTGTCGACCCAACTTCAAGAGCTGTCGGAAAAAGGATTTATCCGACCAAGCGTTTCGCCGTGGGGAGCTCCAGTCCTCTTTGTCAAGAAAAAGGACGGGACTTTCCGCATGTGCATCGACTATAGGGAACTCAACAAGGTTACTGTCAAGAACCGATACCCGTTACCTCGCATCGACGATCTATTCGACCAACTGCAAGGGTGAAGTTACTACTCTAAGATTGATTTACGGTCCGGTTATCATCAGCTACGCGTCAGGGAGGAGGATATCGCTAAGACAGCATTTCGCACTCGGTATGGCCATTACGAGTTTTTGGTCATGCCATTCGGTCTCACTAACGCACCTGCGGTATTCATGGACCTCATGAACCGCGTGTGTAAACCATACCTCGACAAATTTGTCATTGTGTTCATCGATGACATACTCATCTACTCCAAAAGTGAAGAAGAACATGCGGAACATCTACGATTACTGCTAGGGCTACTTCAACAGGAAAAGTTATATGCCAAGCTTTCGAAGTGTGATTTCTGGATTCGGGAAGTTCAGTTTCTCGGGCACGTCGTAAATGAAAAGGGTATCCATGTAGACCCTGCCAAGATTGAAGCCATTAAAAACTGGGAAGCACCTAAGACACCGACGGAGATCCGCCAATTCTTAGGATTGGCTGGTTATTACAGACGTTCATCGAGGGGTTTTCAAAGATTGCACAACCGCTCACTACCCTCACCCAGAAAGGTATCAAGTATACTTGGGGTGACAAGCAAGAAGCAGCATTTCAATTGCTGAAGCAGAAACTTTGCAGTGCACCCATTCTGTCCTTGCCGGAAGGGACAGATGACTTCGTAGTGTATTGTGATGCTTCCATTCAGGGATTGGGATGCGTACTCATGCAACGCGATAAGGTCATCGCGTATGCGTCACGACAGCTGAAGGTTCACGAGAAAAACTACACGACGCATGATCTGGAATTGGGAGCAGTAGTGTTTGCACTTAAGATTTGGAGACACTACCTCTATGGAACGAAGTGCACAATTTTTACTGACCACAAAAGCCTCCAACACATCTTTGATCAGAAGGAGTTGAACATGCGACAGCGTCGCTGGGTTGAACTCTTTAACGATTATGAGTGTGCCATTCGGTATCACCCGGGTAAAGCTAACGTGGTAGCTGATGCCCTCAGTAGGAAAGAACACTTGAAACCTCGTCGTGTACGAGCACTACAACTCACTATTCATTCGGGGCTACCCGATCAAATACGCGACGCCCAGTTAGAAGCAGTTAAGGAGGAAAACATCAAAGCTGAATCAGTGGGAAAAATGGAACGCGATTGGGAAGTAAAGCCCAATGGAGCCCGGTATTTCATGAATCGCATATGGGTACCTCTCTACGGAAACCTCAGAGAGCTAGTCATGGATGAAGCTCACAAATCTCGATACTCCGTTCATCCGGGTTCGGATAAGATGTATCAAGACCTTAAAGCTGCGTATTGGTGGCCCAACATGAAAGCCGATATAGCCACCTACGTGAGTAAATGTTTGACTTGTGCAAAAGTCAAGGTGGAGTATCAAAAGCCATCGGGGCTACTCCAACAACCTGAGATCCCAGTGTGGAAATGGGATCAGATCTCCATGGATTTTATCACTAAACTCCCGCGAACCTTGGGTGGTTGCGATACCATCTGGGTGATCGTGGATCGTTTAACTAAGTCCGCACACTTCCTAGCTATTAAAGAAACAGATAAGATGGAGAAGTTGACTCGCATCTACATTAAGGAAGTAGTTTCTCGGCACGGAGTGCCAACGTCCATTATCTCAGATAGAGATGCTCGTTTCACGTCAAACTTCTGGCAGTCACTCCAGAAAGCGTTGGGAACACGCTTGGATATGAGCACAGCTTATCACCCTCAGACTGATGGTCAAAGCGAAAGGACCATACAGACCTTGGAAGACATGCTTAGGGCATGCGTAGTGGACTTCGGAAATAATTGGGAAATTCACCTGCCTCTAGTAGAATTCTCATATAACAATAGCTATCACACGAGTATTTCGGCAGCACCGTTTGAGGCATTATACGGTCGTAAATGTAGATCACCGGTCTGCTGGGCAGAAGTCGGTGACAGTCAACTCACAGGCCCTGAGTTAATACTTGAGGCTACTGAAAAGATTGTACAAATCAGAAACCGCATGGCGGCGGCACGAGATCGACAGAAAAGCTACGCTGATCAACGACGCAAACCGCTCGAATTTCAAGTAGGCGATCGCGTCCTACTAAAGGTGTCACCCTGGAAGGGTGTAATCCGCTTTGGAAAACGGGGCAAACTTAACCCACGGTACGTAGTGTCACACCCCGACCCGCAGCGGATAAGGTGATCGGGGCATGATTGGGTTATCATCAAAGCTCATGACATTTATTAAGCGTTTCATATTCATTAATACAAATTAAATGGAAATTTACAATGATTGCTACAACATGATCTAACTAACAATCTAACTTCTTTGTTCTCTTCTAAGGCATATCCTATGTTTTCCTTGCTTCAACCTGTTCACCTGTATCATGCGTAAAAAGGTTTTTGGATCAACATAATGTTGGCGAGTGAATCCTATGGAAAACATTTGAACAATTTATTTAAATTGATTATGAAATATGTGCACAACCAAACATGAGTAAAATTAGATGTAACTTGATCAACAATCATAAGATGTTAAATGAAACACTCATGAATAATAATGGAACAATTAAAGGCACGCGATGCTCAACTCGTCTCTCACGAGGAACTGAGGGGCCTGATGAATGAATTGCATAAACATGATAATATGAATAACACAACTACAAACAATATAAACTTAATGATACACACATGAATAGTAATGAATTTGATGTGAAGCACGCGATGTTCTACTCGTCTCCCACGAGGAACTGATGGGCTTAATGTATGGGTTTCATATGACTTGACAAAAGGCAATAAGTAAATCACAACAATAGAACAATCTAAGTTTAAGTCATGATGTGGTATGGCACAAGTTTAAATAAATAAATTAATTAATTTCATAACACATGACACACCCCAAAACGTGTAATTTAAAAGGGGGAATTGTAAGATTCACTCACAGTGGGTGCGTTCGGTTGATGACGTTGAATGTACGCAAAGTGGTTTTAACCACGAGTGAGGTTTAACCTAGATAAATCGCATTATGGTTTGGTAAGTAAACGGATTTTATTAAACTATTTTAGTAGGATTGTTGGGTGTATTTTTGTGAGTTTGAGGCTATTTTCTAATCTTAAAAATGTTATTTTTAAGTATTTATAATTGATTTTTAATTAAAATAATTAAATAAAAATAATAAAAATATTTTATTTTTTCTGCTACAGTTGACTTTGACCATTGACTTTGACTGGCGTTGACCGGTTCGAGGCATATTGTTGTGCGCTGGGTGAGGCTCGAACCCGAGACCTCCCGTACGCGTGCACGCAGCTCTACCAACTGAGCTACGTGTCTAACCCGTTATATATCCGATTTTAATTTCATATATACATTAATTAGAATTAACAGAAAATCATTTTTATTTTAAAAACAGTTTAAGCGGACCGGTCTTGCACTCCACAGGTCTCGAACCCGGGACCTGTGGTTTAATCCAACACACAGTCCACCGCTGGACTGTGTGTTCAACATGTTATATCATTCGATTTTTATTATACTTAAATACTAATTAGTTATTTCCTTTTCTGCCTTAATTAAAAAGAAGAGATAATTGTCCGAGTCGGTGCTGAGGACCGGACTCGAACTCGTGACCAGTGATATAAACAAACACACAGTCCACCGCTGGACTGTGTGTCTAACTTGGTTATTATTCCGGTTATTAATATACTTAACATATAACTATATCGACTCCGGTTCAGTTAAACAAAAATTTGATTTTTATTAAGGCAGCGTGTGTGAGACGGGAATCGAACTCGAGACCTTTGCATGTTTAACGTTTTATATGCACACAGTCCACCGCTGGACTGTGTGTCTAACCCGAGTAAAATCCTGATTTATATTATACTTATATGATAACAAAAACATCGTCTTCTTCACTGAAAAATAACCAGAAATCGGAAATCGACTGGTTCGAGTTTTATTCAAGTTTCATTAGTGAATTACAGTCCATTAAGGTGAGATAAAAGTTAAAAAGAAAAGAAACTGGGCGGAGAGGTATACCGACTGGACTCTCTGTTTCCGGCAGAAACTCCGGCGACAGAATTCACCTCCGGCGACGTGTTCCGTATAGCAGCTAGTCTCCGGAAAGCTTGGAAAAGGTAAGGGTGACTTCGGTAAAGGTTTAGGGGTTCAGTAAAGCTCAGGGATTAAAACTCGGTTTTCCGGCGAAAAACAGAAAAGTTCCGGCGAGGGAGTTTTCGCCGAGAAAGAGTGGGGTTTTGAGCGAAAAGGTCTTCAATGGTTTGAGGGTGAATTTATAGGGGAAAATGGAAATGCACTTGGTCTGATTTCCGACTGTATTCATCAGTTTAAGTTTTCCGGCGGTTATAGAAAAGTGTCGCCGACTTCAAGCATCAGTTATAACCGATATCTGGTTAATGGTTTACGTTATAACGTAAATTGGTGTTAAAACTCGCGAGATTTCCGGGATTCCGACGACTGAACCGTTTGGGCGCCGGTTTTGAATTTGTAACGACACTTTATCAATTAAATGATTTTATTATACAACAAACAAAGTCTGTGGCGCAGTGGTTTGTGTGTGAGTTGATAAGTCACTGAGTGACTCGGTACAGACCCGGGTTCGAAACCCGGCAGAGGTAATATATTTTTATTTTGCGATTTTTGACAGTTTTTCAAAAACTAAATATATATTCCCGTATAATAATTGATTACGGATCGTTTAAAAATATTTTGGGCATTTAATTCGCAACGAAAATTTTGACTGACTGTTCGGTTGATAAACGGAGCGGGTTTGGTAAATCCGTTTTTGACGGATGTTACAGTATCCCCTGCTTTTTAGAAATTTCGTCCCGAAATTTAAATAATGATATATTTTGACTAAAAGGATGATGATGTTTTGTTTGACAGTTGTATGCTCAGAAAAATGAGGGTTTAAGTTTTTGTTCGAGGCGGTAACGTTCCTTGTAAGGGTTAAGTACCCTATTCAGGAATCGCTTTTTGTTGCCTACTGTATAAGTGTTGATAAGCAGAAATGATTTGCTAAAAATGATATCATGCATATGAGTTTAGATACGTTTGGGAAAGTATGGTTATATCCTAAGGCAAAACTTCTAACACTACAACCTATATGGAACATAAATAAAAATACAACAGCTGATATTTGAACATAGGTAAACGCAGCAGCTCATATTCGAACATGAATAAACACATCAGCAAATATTTGAACATGAATAAACACATCAGCAAATATTTGAACATGAATAAACACATCAGCAAATATTTGATCATGAATAAACACAACAGCAAATATTTGAATTCACATTCTGATAGCATATATGTTTGAATGATGGAAGTTCCTCTCTCGTTTATTATGATGGAGAGGTTAGTTTATGTAGAAATGGAACACAATCCAATCTCTTTAAATAACATGATGATATCAATGTAACACAAATTCCAACCAAGGCAATACTAAATCCTACATGGAACTTCTCATAACCGCCTGATAATGCCTCTGATCCTTTGGCAAGAATACTTATATATAGGAAGTACCAGCGGCGTATCCACCATATTCTTGCCAAATTTTCATTAGTTTTATCCACAAGTTATGATTGGTTACCAAGAAACTAATAAATCCTACATAGAACTTCTCATAACCGTCCGATAATGCCTCTGATCCTTTGACAAGAATACTTATATATAGGAAGTACCAGCGGCGTATCCACCATATTCTTGTCAAATTTTCATTGGTTTTATCAGTGAATTATGATTAGTCATATAACTCTACAATCAATACAACCAACATAAAATACTGAAATGAAATATATCTGTGCGATCAAGGCTCAATCGAACGGAGCCGATCGTATTGCATGTACTGAAAATGAAATGGATGTGCGCTCAAGGCTCAATCAAACGGAGCCGAACGTATTGAATGTACTGAAATTGAAATTGTGTGCTCAAGGCTCAATCAAACGGAGCCGAGCGTATTGCATGTACTGAATATGAATAACTTAACCACACAAACAGCCTATGCATGGAACCTCTCATAACCGCCTGATAATGCCTCCGATCATTTGACAAGAATACTTATATATAGGAAGTACCAGCGGCGTATCCACCATATCCTTGTCAAATTTTCATTGACTTTATCCGCAAGTTATGGTTAGTTCGATGCGACTCTACTACAAACACCACAACCACAAGATACTGATAATGAAATTGTCTAAAACGGAGCCGAACGTATTGAATGAAATTGTATGTGCGCTCAAGGCTCAATCAAACGGAGCCGAACGTATTGAATGTACTGAAATTGAACAACTTAATTTAAACAACCATCACACAATCAGCCTATGCATGGAACCTCTCATAACCGCCTGATAATGCCTCCGATCATTTGACAAGAATACTTATATATAGGAAGTACCATCGGCGTATCCACCATATCCTTGTCAAATTTTCGTTGACTTTATCCGAAAGTTATGATTAGTTCGATGCGACTCTACTACAAACACCACAACCATAAGATACTGATAATGAAATTGTATGTGCGCTCAAGGCTCAATCAAACGGAGCCGAACGTATTGCATGAACTGGAAATGTAAATTGAAATGTGCGCTCAAGGCTCAATCAAACGGAGCCGAACGTATTGCATGAACTGGAAATGTAAATTGAAATGTGCGCTCAAGGCTCAATCAAACGGAGCCGAACGTATTGCATGTATTGAAATGTAAAATGAAATAACCGATCAAGGCTCAAACAAACGGAGCCGATCGTGCGGGCCTGCCCTGATCAACCGCATAATAAAATGGGGATCAAACTCAACCTCGATGGATGGGGAGCTGCGGCCTCAGCAAAAGCATATACTGAAAACAACATATAATATATAATATACCATAATTACTCTAACAGTCTACACATGTGATAAAAACATCAAACTAAACGATAGGAGTTGAATCTGGATCTTCAGCGAAGAGGACTAGCTGAGTATCTTCATCTGGGCCGTCATTATCTTCGACAGGGTTGGCGTTGATATTGAAGACTCTTCCTCTTGCTGATGGCATAGTGGTTGGGTTTTCTTGGTTTACTTGGTTAACTGGGTTTGATTGGGCTTGAGTGTTGATAACGTTAACCATTTGAGGGCATGTGTTTCTAAGGTGGGTAGGGTCGCCACAATTGAAGCAAGCTCGAGCATATGGAAACATGGGGTGTTGGGGTTGGTGATAAGTTTGGGCCATGTTTTGAGTAGGGGAAAAGGTTTGGTCTTGAAAGGTGCGACAAACATTGCTCAAATGACCATAGCGTCCACAAGTTGTACATAGCCGGCAAGGTAAAGTAAGGGGATGGTGATAAAAACAGTTGTTGCATCGAGGGTGAGGTCCAAGATATGGTTTCTTATTTGGGTAAGCTGAGTTGGGTGCCACTTGGGTGATTGGGATAGCTCGGATGGGTATGGCATGAAAAACTGGTTGATTTCGTTGAGTAGCAGCGAAAAGTCGCCCTACTCTTCTTCTCTTAGGATTGGGTTGAGAAGGTGATTCGGGTTGAGTGGAGTCGGAGGTTTCAGTCGATTCTTTATCCTTCTTCTTCTCCTCCTTGAAGTCTTTGTTTCGGATTCGGTTTTCGGTGAGCTCTATTGCTAGCTCCATTGTTGCTTCCAAAGTTGCAGGCTTGGTACTTATTACAGGGTCTTGAATCTTTGACGGAAGACCACGAATGTAGTGCTCGATCAAACGGTAGAGGGGAGTAAACATGTTGGGAACCATTTAATGTAACTCGAGGAATCTTTTGTTGTAGGTGATGTGGTCTCCTTCCACTTGCTTCAATGAGTAAAATTCATCTTCTAATTTCTTGATTTCGCTCCTTGGACAAAATCGTCTGGTCATGATTTCCTTCAATTCGTTCCAAGTTAAGGACATAGCATCTTCAACACCTCGTTTGGCCTTCTCTGTGTTCCACCAAGTAAGTGCTATCCCATATAGTCGACCGGTAGCATAACGCACTTTGCGATCATCAGGGCAATCGCAATTTAGAAAAGTATTCTCCATTTCTTCAAACCAATGGAGGAGAGCGGTGACGCCTTCAGTCCCTTTGTATTTCGGAGGGTCGCATGATTTGAAATGCTTGTAGGTGCATTTAGTGGTATTTGGGGGAAGTCGAAAATGTTTTGGTTTGCTTGATTGACGGGATTATCAGTGAGTGCTTGTTGAACTTGGATTACAATGTTGGGTATTACGGCAGCCATTTGTTGAGCGATTAAGGCAGCCATGCGTTCGCGGGCTTTTCTTGCTCTCGTCTTCCTACGGGCGAGGTTAGAAGACATCTACAATGAATACATGACAAGAGTATGAGTTGGATGCTTTTGAGATCATGGGTCGCATTCAAGAATGAACATTCATAAAATAATTATAGAAAAATACTACATCCATAGGATGTCTTGGGCTTTGCTCGCTGTTAGGCCCGTCATGCCGCCATACTTTACCTGTGTAATCATGTGGGCCCCATGAATACCGGTTTTTCATATGGTTCGCACGGTTTCTGCCTGGTTGCGTACACAAAAACCCGGAGAAAATCGAGAAATATGTATACAACGTGTGATGTTCGGAATGTGTCCAGGTGTAGACACGGTGACACCTCAAAGTAGGGTTAGTTTGAACGACGTTTGGTGTGGCATGCTTTGGCCTAATAGGTCCTTCGTACTCTCACCGTTGGTCCCCAGGTAGGCAAACTGGTCCGTTATATTGGATTTATACGAATGCCAGCCTAGACAGGACGTTCCGACTACCGGTACTTGTACCCTTCCAGTTACTACATGCCCGTCGCAGAACTTACTTTGATGAGATTTGAAAATTTGCACAAAATCTTTGGATAATGAGAGTATGAAAATAAATTGAATACATGAACATCGATATATGTATAATGAATATGTATATATGTATAATGAATATGTATATGAGCATGTATGTTTGACTGGAATGTAAACAAATATGAAACAAATAAATATCACAAGTTTGTATGTAACCACCTAATCAATTTAAAATTTAGGCAGACTATAGTATAGGCTCTAAGGGTCTAATAACCTATCCTATATCCCTATAGTCATGGCTCTGATACCAATCTGTCACACCCCGACCCGCAGCGGATAAGGTGATCGGGGCATGATTGGGTTATCATCAAAGCTCATGACATTTATTAAGCGTTTCATATTCATTAATACAAATTAAATGGAAATTTACAATGATTGCTACAACATGATCTAACTAACAATCTAACTTCTTTGTTCTCTTCTAAGGCATATCCTATGTTTTCCTTGCTTCAACCTGTTCACCTGTATCATGCGTAAAAAGGTTTTTGGATCAACATAATGTTGGCGAGTGAATCCTATGGAAAACATTTGAACAATTTATTTAAATTGATTATGAAATATGTGCACAACCAAACATGAGTAAAATTAGATGTAACTTGATCAACAATCATAAGATGTTAAATGAAACACTCATGAATAATAATGGAACAATTAAAGGCACGCGATGCTCAACTCGTCTCTCACGAGGAACTGAGGGGCCTGATGAATGAATTGCATAAACATGATAATATGAATAACACAACTACAAACAATATAAACTTAATGATACACACATGAATAGTAATGAATTTGATGTGAAGCACGCGATGTTCTACTCGTCTCCCACGAGGAACTGATGGGCTTAATGTATGGGTTTCATATGACTTGACAAAAGGCAATAAGTAAATCACAACAATAGAACAATCTAAGTTTAAGTCATGATGTGGTATGGCACAAGTTTAAATAAATAAATTAATTAATTTCATAACACATGACACACCCCAAAACGTGTAATTTAAAAGGGGGAATTGTAAGATTCACTCACAGTGGGTGCGTTCGGTTGATGACGTTGAATGTACGCAAAGTGGTTTTAACCACGAGTGAGGTTTAACCTAGATAAATCGCATTATGGTTTGGTAAGTAAACGGATTTTATTAAACTATTTTAGTAGGATTGTTGGGTGTATTTTTGTGAGTTTGAGGCTATTTTCTAATCTTAAAAATGTTATTTTTAAGTATTTATAATTGATTTTTAATTAAAATAATTAAATAAAAATAATAAAAATATTTTATTTTTTTCTGCTACAGTTGACTTTGACCATTGACTTTGACTGGCGTTGACCGGTTCGAGGCATATTGTTGTGCGCTGGGTGAGGCTCGAACCCGAGACCTCCCGTACGCGTGCACGCAGCTCTACCAACTGAGCTACGTGTCTAACCCGTTATATATCCGATTTTAATTTCATATATACATTAATTAGAATTAACAGAAAATCATTTTTATTTTAAAAACAGTTTAAGCGGACCGGTCTTGCACTCCACAGGTCTCGAACCCGGGACCTGTGGTTTAATCCAACACACAGTCCACCGCTGGACTGTGTGTTCAACATGTTATATCATTCGATTTTTATTATACTTAAATACTAATTAGTTATTTCCTTTTCTGCCTTAATTAAAAAGAAGAGATAATTGTCCGAGTCGGTGCTGAGGACCGGACTCGAACTCGTGACCAGTGATATAAACAAACACACAGTCCACCGCTGGACTGTGTGTCTAACTTGGTTATTATTCCGGTTATTAATATACTTAACATATAACTATATCGACTCCGGTTCAGTTAAACAAAAATTTGATTTTTATTAAGGCAGCGTGTGTGAGACGGGAATCGAACTCGAGACCTTTGCATGTTTAACGTTTTATATGCACACAGTCCACCGCTGGACTGTGTGTCTAACCCGAGTAAAATCCTGATTTATATTATACTTATATGATAACAAAAACATCGTCTTCTTCACTGAAAAATAACCAGAAATCGGAAATCGACTGGTTCGAGTTTTATTCAAGTTTCATTAGTGAATTACAGTCCATTAAGGTGAGATAAAAGTTAAAAAGAAAAGAAACTGGGCGGAGAGGTATACCGACTGGACTCTCTGTTTCCGGCAGAAACTCCGGCGACAGAATTCACCTCCGGCGACGTGTTCCGTATAGCAGCTAGTCTCCGGAAAGCTTGGAAAAGGTAAGGGTGACTTCGGTAAAGGTTTAGGGGTTCAGTAAAGCTCAGGGATTAAAACTCGGTTTTCCGGCGAAAAACAGAAAAGTTCCGGCGAGGGAGTTTTCGCCGAGAAAGAGTGGGGTTTTGAGCGAAAAGGTCTTCAATGGTTTGAGGGTGAATTTATAGGGGAAAATGGAAATGCACTTGGTCTGATTTCCGACTGTATTCATCAGTTTAAGTTTTCCGGCGGTTATAGAAAAGTGTCGCCGACTTCAAGCATCAGTTATAACCGATATCTGGTTAATGGTTTACGTTATAACGTAAATTGGTGTTAAAACTCGCGAGATTTCCGGGATTCCGACGACTGAACCGTTTGGGCGCCGGTTTTGAATTTGTAACGACACTTTATCAATTAAATGATTTTATTATACAACAAACAAAGTCTGTGGCGCAGTGGTTTGTGTGTGAGTTGATAAGTCACTGAGTGACTCGGTACAGACCCGGGTTCGAAACCCGGCAGAGGTAATATATTTTTATTTTGCGATTTTTGACAGTTTTTCAAAAACTAAATATATATTCCCGTATAATAATTGATTACGGA
Organism: Scalesia atractyloides; assembly: GCA_947069175.1. NCBI lineage: Eukaryota > Viridiplantae > Streptophyta > Magnoliopsida > Asterales > Asteraceae > Scalesia > Scalesia atractyloides. Next base: position 2,685,452 of record CAMTDV010000018.1, on the reverse strand, counting down.
TCGTTTAAAAATATTTTGGGCATTTAATTCGCAACGAAAATTTTGACTGACTGTTCGGTTGATAAACGGAGCGGGTTTGGTAAATCCGTTTTTGACGGATGTTACAGTATCCCCTGCTTTTTAGAAATTTCGTCCCGAAATTTAAATAATGATATATTTTGACTAAAAGGATGATGATGTTTTGTTTGACAGTTGTATGCTCAGAAAAATGAGGGTTTAAGTTTTTGTTCGAGGCGGTAACGTTCCTTGTAAGGGTTAAGTACCCTATTCAGGAATCGCTTTTTGTTGCCTACTGTATAAGTGTTGATAAGCAGAAATGATTTGCTAAAAATGATATCATGCATATGAGTTTAGATACGTTTGGGAAAGTATGGTTATATCCTAAGGCAAAACTTCTAACACTACAACCTATATGGAACATAAATAAAAATACAACAGCTGATATTTGAACATAGGTAAACGCAGCAGCTCATATTCGAACATGAATAAACACATCAGCAAATATTTGAACATGAATAAACACATCAGCAAATATTTGAACATGAATAAACACATCAGCAAATATTTGATCATGAATAAACACAACAGCAAATATTTGAATTCACATTCTGATAGCATATATGTTTGAATGATGGAAGTTCCTCTCTCGTTTATTATGATGGAGAGGTTAGTTTATGTAGAAATGGAACACAATCCAATCTCTTTAAATAACATGATGATATCAATGTAACACAAATTCCAACCAAGGCAATACTAAATCCTACATGGAACTTCTCATAACCGCCTGATAATGCCTCTGATCCTTTGGCAAGAATACTTATATATAGGAAGTACCAGCGGCGTATCCACCATATTCTTGCCAAATTTTCATTAGTTTTATCCACAAGTTATGATTGGTTACCAAGAAACTAATAAATCCTACATAGAACTTCTCATAACCGTCCGATAATGCCTCTGATCCTTTGACAAGAATACTTATATATAGGAAGTACCAGCGGCGTATCCACCATATTCTTGTCAAATTTTCATTGGTTTTATCAGTGAATTATGATTAGTCATATAACTCTACAATCAATACAACCAACATAAAATACTGAAATGAAATATATCTGTGCGATCAAGGCTCAATCGAACGGAGCCGATCGTATTGCATGTACTGAAAATGAAATGGATGTGCGCTCAAGGCTCAATCAAACGGAGCCGAACGTATTGAATGTACTGAAATTGAAATTGTGTGCTCAAGGCTCAATCAAACGGAGCCGAGCGTATTGCATGTACTGAATATGAATAACTTAACCACACAAACAGCCTATGCATGGAACCTCTCATAACCGCCTGATAATGCCTCCGATCATTTGACAAGAATACTTATATATAGGAAGTACCAGCGGCGTATCCACCATATCCTTGTCAAATTTTCATTGACTTTATCCGCAAGTTATGGTTAGTTCGATGCGACTCTACTACAAACACCACAACCACAAGATACTGATAATGAAATTGTCTAAAACGGAGCCGAACGTATTGAATGAAATTGTATGTGCGCTCAAGGCTCAATCAAACGGAGCCGAACGTATTGAATGTACTGAAATTGAACAACTTAATTTAAACAACCATCACACAATCAGCCTATGCATGGAACCTCTCATAACCGCCTGATAATGCCTCCGATCATTTGACAAGAATACTTATATATAGGAAGTACCATCGGCGTATCCACCATATCCTTGTCAAATTTTCGTTGACTTTATCCGAAAGTTATGATTAGTTCGATGCGACTCTACTACAAACACCACAACCATAAGATACTGATAATGAAATTGTATGTGCGCTCAAGGCTCAATCAAACGGAGCCGAACGTATTGCATGAACTGGAAATGTAAATTGAAATGTGCGCTCAAGGCTCAATCAAACGGAGCCGAACGTATTGCATGAACTGGAAATGTAAATTGAAATGTGCGCTCAAGGCTCAATCAAACGGAGCCGAACGTATTGCATGTATTGAAATGTAAAATGAAATAACCGATCAAGGCTCAAACAAACGGAGCCGATCGTGCGGGCCTGCCCTGATCAACCGCATAATAAAATGGGGATCAAACTCAACCTCGATGGATGGGGAGCTGCGGCCTCAGCAAAAGCATATACTGAAAACAACATATAATATATAATATACCATAATTACTCTAACAGTCTACACATGTGATAAAAACATCAAACTAAACGATAGGAGTTGAATCTGGATCTTCAGCGAAGAGGACTAGCTGAGTATCTTCATCTGGGCCGTCATTATCTTCGACAGGGTTGGCGTTGATATTGAAGACTCTTCCTCTTGCTGATGGCATAGTGGTTGGGTTTTCTTGGTTTACTTGGTTAACTGGGTTTGATTGGGCTTGAGTGTTGATAACGTTAACCATTTGAGGGCATGTGTTTCTAAGGTGGGTAGGGTCGCCACAATTGAAGCAAGCTCGAGCATATGGAAACATGGGGTGTTGGGGTTGGTGATAAGTTTGGGCCATGTTTTGAGTAGGGGAAAAGGTTTGGTCTTGAAAGGTGCGACAAACATTGCTCAAATGACCATAGCGTCCACAAGTTGTACATAGCCGGCAAGGTAAAGTAAGGGGATGGTGATAAAAACAGTTGTTGCATCGAGGGTGAGGTCCAAGATATGGTTTCTTATTTGGGTAAGCTGAGTTGGGTGCCACTTGGGTGATTGGGATAGCTCGGATGGGTATGGCATGAAAAACTGGTTGATTTCGTTGAGTAGCAGCGAAAAGTCGCCCTACTCTTCTTCTCTTAGGATTGGGTTGAGAAGGTGATTCGGGTTGAGTGGAGTCGGAGGTTTCAGTCGATTCTTTATCCTTCTTCTTCTCCTCCTTGAAGTCTTTGTTTCGGATTCGGTTTTCGGTGAGCTCTATTGCTAGCTCCATTGTTGCTTCCAAAGTTGCAGGCTTGGTACTTATTACAGGGTCTTGAATCTTTGACGGAAGACCACGAATGTAGTGCTCGATCAAACGGTAGAGGGGAGTAAACATGTTGGGAACCATTTAATGTAACTCGAGGAATCTTTTGTTGTAGGTGATGTGGTCTCCTTCCACTTGCTTCAATGAGTAAAATTCATCTTCTAATTTCTTGATTTCGCTCCTTGGACAAAATCGTCTGGTCATGATTTCCTTCAATTCGTTCCAAGTTAAGGACATAGCATCTTCAACACCTCGTTTGGCCTTCTCTGTGTTCCACCAAGTAAGTGCTATCCCATATAGTCGACCGGTAGCATAACGCACTTTGCGATCATCAGGGCAATCGCAATTTAGAAAAGTATTCTCCATTTCTTCAAACCAATGGAGGAGAGCGGTGACGCCTTCAGTCCCTTTGTATTTCGGAGGGTCGCATGATTTGAAATGCTTGTAGGTGCATTTAGTGGTATTTGGGGGAGAGTCGAAAATGTTTTGGTTTGCTTGATTGACGGGATTATCAGTGAGTGCTTGTTGAACTTGGATTACAATGTTGGGTATTACGGCAGCCATTTGTTGAGCGATTAAGGCAGCCATGCGTTCGCGGGCTTTTCTTGCTCTCGTCTTCCTACGGGCGAGGTTAGAAGACATCTACAATGAATACATGACAAGAGTATGAGTTGGATGCTTTTGAGATCATGGGTCGCATTCAAGAATGAACATTCATAAAATAATTATAGAAAAATACTACATCCATAGGATGTCTTGGGCTTTGCTCGCTGTTAGGCCCGTCATGCCGCCATACTTTACCTGTGTAATCATGTGGGCCCCCATGAATACCGGTTTTTCATATGGTTCGCACGGTTTCTGCCTGGTTGCGTACACAAAAACCCGGAGAAAATCGAGAAATATGTATACAACGTGTGATGTTCGGAATGTGTCCAGGTGTAGACACGGTGACACCTCAAAGTAGGGTTAGTTTGAACGACGTTTGGTGTGGCATGCTTTGGCCTAATAGGTCCTTCGTACTCTCACCGTTGGTCCCCAGGTAGGCAAACTGGTCCGTTATATTGGATTTATACGAATGCCAGCCTAGACAGGACGTTCCGACTACCGGTACTTGTACCCTTCCAGTTACTACATGCCCGTCGCAGAACTTACTTTGATGAGATTTGAAAATTTGCACAAAATCTTTGGATAATGAGAGTATGAAAATAAATTGAATACATGAACATCGATATATGTATAATGAATATGTATATATGTATAATGAATATGTATATGAGCATGTATGTTTGACTGGAATGTAAACAAATATGAAACAAATAAATATCACAAGTTTGTATGTAACCACCTAATCAATTTAAAATTTAGGCAGACTATAGTATAGGCTCTAAGGGTCTAATAACCTATCCTATATCCCTATAGTCATGGCTCTGATACCAATCTGTCACACCCCGACCCGCAGCGGATAAGGTGATCGGGGCATGATTGGGTTATCATCAAAGCTCATGACATTTATTAAGCGTTTCATATTCATTAATACAAATTAAATGGAAATTTACAATGATTGCTACAACATGATCTAACTAACAATCTAACTTCTTTGTTCTCTTCTAAGGCATATCCTATGTTTTCCTTGCTTCAACCTGTTCACCTGTATCATGCGTAAAAAGGTTTTTGGATCAACATAATGTTGGCGAGTGAATCCTATGGAAAACATTTGAACAATTTATTTAAATTGATTATGAAATATGTGCACAACCAAACATGAGTAAAATTAGATGTAACTTGATCAACAATCATAAGATGTTAAATGAAACACTCATGAATAATAATGGAACAATTAAAGGCACGCGATGCTCAACTCGTCTCTCACGAGGAACTGAGGGGCCTGATGAATGAATTGCATAAACATGATAATATGAATAACACAACTACAAACAATATAAACTTAATGATACACACATGAATAGTAATGAATTTGATGTGAAGCACGCGATGTTCTACTCGTCTCCCACGAGGAACTGATGGGCTTAATGTATGGGTTTCATATGACTTGACAAAAGGCAATAAGTAAATCACAACAATAGAACAATCTAAGTTTAAGTCATGATGTGGTATGGCACAAGTTTAAATAAATAAATTAATTAATTTCATAACACATGACACACCCCAAAACGTGTAATTTAAAAGGGGGAATTGTAAGATTCACTCACAGTGGGTGCGTTCGGTTGATGACGTTGAATGTACGCAAAGTGGTTTTAACCACGAGTGAGGTTTAACCTAGATAAATCGCATTATGGTTTGGTAAGTAAACGGATTTTATTAAACTATTTTAGTAGGATTGTTGGGTGTATTTTTGTGAGTTTGAGGCTATTTTCTAATCTTAAAAATGTTATTTTTAAGTATTTATAATTGATTTTTAATTAAAATAATTAAATAAAAATAATAAAAATATTTTATTTTTTTCTGCTACAGTTGACTTTGACCATTGACTTTGACTGGCGTTGACCGGTTCGAGGCATATTGTTGTGCGCTGGGTGAGGCTCGAACCCGAGACCTCCCGTACGCGTGCACGCAGCTCTACCAACTGAGCTACGTGTCTAACCCGTTATATATCCGATTTTAATTTCATATATACATTAATTAGAATTAACAGAAAATCATTTTTATTTTAAAAACAGTTTAAGCGGACCGGTCTTGCACTCCACAGGTCTCGAACCCGGGACCTGTGGTTTAATCCAACACACAGTCCACCGCTGGACTGTGTGTTCAACATGTTATATCATTCGATTTTTATTATACTTAAATACTAATTAGTTATTTCCTTTTCTGCCTTAATTAAAAAGAAGAGATAATTGTCCGAGTCGGTGCTGAGGACCGGACTCGAACTCGTGACCAGTGATATAAACAAACACACAGTCCACCGCTGGACTGTGTGTCTAACTTGGTTATTATTCCGGTTATTAATATACTTAACATATAACTATATCGACTCCGGTTCAGTTAAACAAAAATTTGATTTTTATTAAGGCAGCGTGTGTGAGACGGGAATCGAACTCGAGACCTTTGCATGTTTAACGTTTTATATGCACACAGTCCACCGCTGGACTGTGTGTCTAACCCGAGTAAAATCCTGATTTATATTATACTTATATGATAACAAAAACATCGTCTTCTTCACTGAAAAATAACCAGAAATCGGAAATCGACTGGTTCGAGTTTTATTCAAGTTTCATTAGTGAATTACAGTCCATTAAGGTGAGATAAAAGTTAAAAAGAAAAGAAACTGGGCGGAGAGGTATACCGACTGGACTCTCTGTTTCCGGCAGAAACTCCGGCGACAGAATTCACCTCCGGCGACGTGTTCCGTATAGCAGCTAGTCTCCGGAAAGCTTGGAAAAGGTAAGGGTGACTTCGGTAAAGGTTTAGGGGGTTCAGTAAAGCTCAGGGATTAAAACTCGGTTTTCCGGCGAAAAACAGAAAAGTTCCGGCGAGGGAGTTTTCGCCGAGAAAGAGTGGGGTTTTGAGCGAAAAGGTCTTCAATGGTTTGAGGGTGAATTTATAGGGGAAAATGGAAATGCACTTGGTCTGATTTCCGACTGTATTCATCAGTTTAAGTTTTCCGGCGGTTATAGAAAAGTGTCGCCGACTTCAAGCATCAGTTATAACCGATATCTGGTTAATGGTTTACGTTATAACGTAAATTGGTGTTAAAACTCGCGAGATTTCCGGGATTCCGACGACTGAACCGTTTGGGCGCCGGTTTTGAATTTGTAACGACACTTTATCAATTAAATGATTTTATTATACAACAAACAAAGTCTGTGGCGCAGTGGTTTGTGTGTGAGTTGATAAGTCACTGAGTGACTCGGTACAGACCCGGGTTCGAAACCCGGCAGAGGTAATATATTTTTATTTTGCGATTTTTGACAGTTTTTCAAAAACTAAATATATATTCCCGTATAATAATTGATTACGGATCGTTTAAAAATATTTTGGGCATTTAATTCGCAACGAAAATTTTGACTGACTGTTCGGTTGATAAACGGAGCGGGTTTGGTAAATCCGTTTTTGACGGATGTTACACGTAGGCCCGTTTGTAATCTTGAAACGAATCGGACCCGTAGTATACCAATTAGACCTTCCTGCCGAACTCAGTGGAGTTCACAACGTATTTCACGTGTCAAATCTGAAGAAGTGTCTATCAGATGAAACTTTAGTTATTCCATTGGATGAGATCCAAGTGGATGAACAACTACACTTCGTGGAAAAGCCTATTGAGATCATGGATCGTGAGATCAAGACTCGAAGGCACAGCAAGATTCCAATCGTTAAAGTTCGTTGGGACTCTAAGCGTGGACCGGAGTTCACGTGGGAAAGAGAGGACCAAATGAAAAGCAAATACCCACATCTCTTCGCAACTGAACAGCAAACTAACGATACCACTAACTAAATTTTCGGGACGAAAATTCTTTCAACATGGGGATGATGTGACAACCTGGAAATTTCTCATACTTTCGTGTACTATTGTTGACTAAATTCTTGTGCATGGCACTTGGAAATCTTTGTGTATGACACTTGGGAATTTCTTGTAACGTTGCGTACCATTATAAACGAACTAACTCTTTGTGCGTGGCACTATAAACATGTACGTTACATGCTAAACCGCGTTTACTCAATTTTCAGGACGAAAATTCTTTCAACATGGGGATAATGTGATATCCCGGGTTTTTCGGATAACTTAAACGTAATACTTGTCAATCTAAATACGTGCTATGTGTACGAACGTGTACGAATTAAATGAATACGTGTTGTGTGTTGTGTGATTGTTTGAGTAATTGAATCATTAGAATAGATACGTACACGAACTGAACCGAACCGCGACACGAACCAAAGTGATTCTTTGTGACTCTAGGAGTTAACAAGTTTTAAACCTTAACTCAAGTCCTCGGCCAAGATCAAATCCAACACACATCAAAACCTAAACCCTAAACCAAAACACTCTCGGCCGAGATCAAGTTCAAAACCGCGGATATATTGAGTTCAAACCACAAACTTAAACCGAGAACAAGCCCAAACATGTCTCGGCAATAAGATCAAAAACCAAACCGAAACCCATAGCATGCAACTTTAGTCCTCGGCCACATGATCAAGACCCAAACCAAATCACCCAAGCTCCCTTGCGGCCGCATACAAACCCAAACCGTAACCCTTCCCTTTTAACCCTCACCCTCCTTGCGCCTATATATACTAACACTCATGCATGCTCTATACACAACACAAAACCCTAGAGTTTCATTGCCGTCGGCTGCCTTATCCTCATCATCATCTCGGTCGCAGCAAGCAACAGCTTTCCTGCTCTTTTCTTTCGGTCGCAGCAAGCAACAGCTTTCCTGCTCTTTTCTTCCGGTCGCAGCAGCAACCATCGCCATCTTCAGTCTCGGTCGCAACTATCCAGGATCACCGGTTCCTTAACATACTCACGGTTCGATTACCTTATCATTAAAAGTCTAGAATTTATCATATGTTGCTAGATCATAGTCAGATATACGTGTATTGAGTGTGTTGTTTTCGGATATATCTATGCTTGAATGGTTAGTTGTTTCGGACGACAATTGCTGAATGAAATCGGCTTTGTTAATCTTTGTTTATATGTATGATAGTTGTCGGAACATATAAGCTTGCCAAGCATGATTGAACGAATGTTAGACTAGCTGATTGGTTAATGATGTTTACATTAGATGATTGTATTGTTTCGGATTTGGTATACTAGATTGAATGTTGTTTGAAAGTTGAATACGTATAGGCTGTGTTTTGTTTGTAATAACTAGAAGTAAGAACTAGGGTTTGCATGGATAGGTTATTAGTAAGAACTATGATTAAAAATCAGTTCTTGATCGCCTAGATTAATCGCATGAACGGGATTACACGAGTTTATAATAATAACATGCTGAAACAGGATGCTGAGTGAAAGTTACAGCCGATTTCATCTGGCTGTAACTCGGTCGTTAGTTGTCGAAAAACGGATTTTCTGATGTCTAGAACGTAGAGATTTGAATAAGGAATCTAATGGCGCTGGATTCATAATTTTCTGAAGTCGTTTGATATTTTTAAAGGGCTAAACAAGTTCAGTAGCTAAAGCTGTGAAAATTCTGGAATTTTGTTGGTTGTTTATCAAGCTAGATTTTAAAATCAGTAGAAAGTTGAGTCATGATTTTTGTACAGCAACTAGGTATAGAAATTTCCAGGCAACTCCAACTGGAATTTTGTTAATCTAACGATCAGTGATTTTTAAATAAATTCTTCCGTGGACTGCAGTCAGAAAGCGGTAAATCTGACTGCAGCTTAATGAATTAATATTTATGGCTAATTGGTAAAGATTTAGGACTTGGAAAAATTATATAAATTTCTATGGTATAAATGTCACCTACTGTAAAAATATGGGAATTTTTGGAATGTTAGAACTATTTTATAAAAATCCTAGAAGACAGCTGAATAATTGAGTGTTAAGCAGAAAGTTGATAACTTGTGATTGTATGCATTAAAGTGTTGCATGGAATTGAAATATGTTCATGATAAGTGTTTGATTACTATGATCACATGAGAATACTTGCATGCATGTTTGAGTGTTAAATATGTTGTTTGTGTGTATCACCTTGAGAGTAAATTGCGTGTGGAATTTGTATTGGTGTGATTACACACTGACGTGGAATTAATTGGTTTGTTAGGACGCAACTAGCGGTCCCATCTCTTATAACATCTTTGCTACACTAACCGAGCAAATAAAGGTGAGTTCACGGCCTCTAACTTTATCCGGTTTTTAAACAACAGGGGGAGAAACATGTATACACTCTCAAACTCAAACTCTTTACGTTATACGAATTTAACGTCACATAACTATACGGTAACTAAGTTAATGTTAATGTAATGTTATGGGCACTAAGCAGCTTTATCACTTAAGTCCTCGACAATCTCCTCGGATCGTTAGTATTTGGGTTAAATAGCGGGGGAATTATAAGTAGTACTACTGGGTCTGACGAGCCCCATCCGAGCTAGTCGCGCTAGCCGACCGGGTATGGTCAACGGGTGTATGATTGGCCTAACATCGCCATGGTCATGTGATAGGCCTGGCAAAACGGAGGCACAACTGTCAGCTTCGATCGCGAACACTTAGTGACATGACTTTAGGCTAGCTACCTATATACATTAATATTGAACTTAATTACGAATCAACTTAATATTCCGGGTTTGGAATATTGGAAACATCAACTTATTATCCCGGGTTGGGGATAATGGAAACAACAACTTAATATTCCGGGTTGGGAATATTGGAAGCAACAACTTATTATTCCGGGATTGGAATAATGGAACTGATACGTTATCCCGGGTTGGGGATAACGGAGAGAACAAACTATAACCGAACAAACGAATTTATGAAAACCTGTGAACTCACTCATCTTTAATGTTGACACTTGTTTCTTTACATGTTTCTCAGGACGCTAGGAGCTCTAGGTGCACGTACATGCATTGAACAAGACATCATTATCGAGTCTTATTTATTAATATTGTTTTGGGATTTTTCATTTGTTTTGGCGTTTGTGTTGGCGCCCGCATCACTACTTATTTATGCTTCCGCTCAAACTTTAAAAATAATGCTCTGCTAAATATTGGTAATTGATATAAAATCTACAATGAACGATTTTGCAAAACGTATAATCAAATCATGTAGAGTCGTTCGACGTACTAGTGTTTCAGATTCTGGTTTGTTCACACGCCTCGTGGTAAAACTCCGCAAGTGGAAATTGAGGGTGTGACAGTCGGCTATCAAAGTACCACTCGACTCACAAACACAAACACAAGAGGCCAACTTTTATTATCACCACACACAAAACATGCATAATTCACATTCCACCGTACCCGACCTTGTACAACCAACACAAATGGACCCCTCCCAAAAAAACAACATAAAAGAAATCATAAAAAGGGAGATAACGCCGAAGCCACTGAAAATAGTGAGTAGTGGATAGCTATGGATGAGATAAATGTGGCTCGTACTTGGGTGGATATCTTGGAGGACCCGACTATCGGTATTATATATTATTTCATATTTATATTTATATTATGTTTTTAAGTATTATATAAATGTGTTATAGCGGATTGTCAAAAAGGAACCAATTTTTTGGAGTCGTGTTTGTAAAAACTTTCACAATCTGATGGGACGTGAACCTTACAATTCGAATTTCATTTCCAGTAAATACGAAAAAGATGCACCGCCTTTAACGGCATCTACAAGAACCTATCCAACCAATGCATTGGTAGAGCGAGCATTGCTAATGATGTGGATTTGCTTATCGAGACCCATAAAACCTACAACCAATATAAGCACCATGCATTTACAATGGAACAAAACCATGAAAAATCTTAAGTAAAAGCACAAAATGGCATCTTGTCCTGCTTATGGATGTGGGAGAGGCAATCCAAAAGGTCGAAAACCGTGTCGTCCACCGACGTAGCTTCGAATGCACAGTTCCAATATAATTTAAACGATTCTGATGATGATTTTGATATTCCGAATAAAACAGTTAAAGTAAATCTCCCAATGGGGATATATCATGCAAAACCAAAAAAACAAAAGCGCGGGTTCGTCTTCAACTCAATCGAATATCCAAGCCCAAATGGACATTCTCGACGAGAATATCAAACAATTTTAGTGCTTAAGCACCAAAAGTCTGATGTCGTTAATTGTTTGGTACTTGGATGAAGACCGATGATGTGTTGGAGTTGAACAAACAAATAATTGAAAACAAAAAAGACAAGATTCGCCAATGATTTATAGTTGAAATGGATTAGTTGTTTGATATTTCCATGTATTTTTACTCTAGTTATTTTAATCCTAATGTATTTTAGTATAGTTGTTTGAATTTTAATGTATTTTTCTTTTAGTTGTTTTAATTTTAATTGCACTTTTTTAGTTTTTTAAAGATTATTATAGTTTATTTATTTATCTAAATTATATTGTATAAAAAGTAAGATTTCAATAAATGGGTAATGATTAAAAAAATGATTGGGGTTGGGTGAAACTAGTGAAATCATAACATTGTGTAATGTAATGAAAAAAAAGTGAATGAAAGTGGTGTGGTGAGTGATGTGATAGTTACTTGAAAAAAAAAAAACAATAACACATGGTCTTATAATAAAGGATTTCAAAGATTGTCACATGTCATTACCAATATCATTCTCCCGCATCTATCTTTTGCACTAATTTTAATTTAGAGTTAATTACTGTTTTCGTCCCTGTGGTTTGTCAAAAATCACTATTTCAGTCCATTAGTTTAAAATTGCAATTTCAATCCCTGTGGTTTCACTTTCGTAACCATTTCAGTCCACCTCGCAACCATTTTTGTCTCTGTACTTACAGAATAAATGGATTGAAGTGGATACGAAAGTGAAACCACATGGACTGAAATGGTTACGATCACAGGGACTGAAATCACAATTTTTAAACTAATGGACTGAAATAGTGATTTTTGACAAACCACAGGGACGAAAACAATAATTAACTCTTTAATTTAAATATTACATTTTAATTCCTAAAGTGTGTGAATATACATGTTAAATCTTATGGTTTGATCCATTTTATTAAACCCTACAACATGAGCAATCTACATCCATTATATATTTGGTTGATTTATTATTAAAAACTACAATTTAAAGACTAACATTTAAGAAAAAATTATATATGCTATAGAGAAAAGTGCCCGGATAGTCCTTGTGATTTGCCCCGATTTCACCTTTAGTCCCTACATTTTTAAAATTACAGCTATAGTCTCTAATTTTGACAAATTCGTTCTCGGATAGTCCCTGAAGCGGATGGAGGTCAGTTTTTTGTGTTAAGAGAGTGTGAAATGACCTAAATATCCTTATCATAAAAAACAATAACTTAACCCAAAAAAGAAATATAATTAAAGTTTATTTAAATGAGTGGGCCCCACTTCATCACCCAACCCCAACTCAAATCACTAGACCCACCCCCACTGTTCACCTTCCTCTCTGGTCATCTTCATATGTCCCCAGCATCTCAGACCTTTCTACCACCATCTATTCTACCAATAAATCTTGATTACTTAATTGATATTATTAATATCAATCCTCTTATCATCGCTGCCTGCTTCATACACGTCTGCATCGCCGTTGAAATTGCCATCGGAATTGTCGGGAGGTACCGGATCTCACGATACCTTTAGCTGAGCCGTTGAAATCGCCATCAGAATTGATGTCATCACATCTGCGTTGTTGTTGTTTAGGTTTAGTTGAATCCATTTATTAATTAAACTCCATCCACCACAACTCACCTGTTACTGCACAGTACACCCCGTCGTTTTTACAGAATCACCATCCCCATTGTCGTTATCAATGAACCACGATCACTGCCATGTTCAAAGCACCCACGAGCCTCCCCATGTTCAAGGTGTTGATATGTAACGATTTTCAGATCTAGACTTTTTTTAATCTTTGGTAGGTTGATTCTGAGAGAGATCAGAATGTTGTTGTGGGAAAATGGTGGTGGTAGTGGATTTATTGCACGTTCGGTTAATTTCAGGCAAAGTTATAGCATGGGTTCTTCTTGGATTGGCTCCAGGGCAATTTATTTCCCTTTCCATCTTTCACTTGCATTGAGGGGATAAAAGCTAGTTCACGTGGATGAAAATTGGAGTATAATTCTTTTGAAAGATTAAATATGAATTCATATTTCATGGTGGTGCAAATAATCAGATCATAAAAAGAGAGAAAACGAGAGAGTGGGGAAACTGAGAGAGAGAGAGAGAGAGAAAGAACGAGAGAAAGGTGGGGGTGGGTTGTTTTGTTTTTGTAATAAGTGGGTCCCATAAACATATATCTATATTTATTTAATACTTAAGGGTATTTAAGTAATTTTACATTCATTTAACTGATAAAACTAACCTCCATCCACGCCAGGGACTATCCGAGAATGAAAGTGCCAAAGTTGGGGACTATAGCTGTAATTTTGAAAATGTAGGGACTAAAGGTGAAATCTGGGTAAACCATAGGGACTATCCGAACACTTTTCTCTATGCTTTAAATAAACATACTTTCTAAATCATCATCATCATCATTAGGGTTGTAGTTTCAGAAAGTTACAACATCACCATTAAAAAAATATTTTTTCTCCAAACTATTTAGTACCAAATAAATAACAGATTATAATATTAAGAGTTTTGATAATTCAGAAGTTCACTCTAATTCAATTCTCAAATCATCATTATTGAAAAATTGCTTCAAATCTCAAATCACCGTTACTATCATCAAATTTATCACAAATATATTCAACTTGGTTTGAGTCCTAGAATCTTTGTACATTGCTGATGCATGACCTATGGACGATTATCCGTGTTGGTCAATATTGATAGCAAGCAATTAAGGAGGAGTCCGTTGGTGCAAAATCAAGGCTTGTAATTGTCACTATGCAATTTTGTGGTGAAGATAGGGGTTAGCGCACTTAAGTGCTTGGTACACTTAGGTGATCTCGCAGTTAGCTAACTTGCTTACTTAGTTGTTACCTTATGTGTGTTGTATTTTTTTGTTCAAGCGTGTAGAAGCTAGCGAGAGCTTATGTGTGAGAGAGAGACCACACTATGTGTGAGTTGTGGTTGTGAGCCTCCAGCCCTAGGGACTAGGGGAGCTCACCTATGGCTGTCTTGTTGCTTAAACGTGTAGTCGTGTAGATGTAGATGTAGATGTGTACTCTTTTGGTATTGTGATCGTGATGATTATAATGAATGAGTTTTCTACATCTTTATATCTTGTTTCGTTATGTTTATATTTGACTCACACGCTCCCATCTGAATCAATAGTGATGTTTCTTGTTAGTTTTATCAATCCATGACGGGTTCCGGGGATTTATATACCTGATAACTAAAAATCTCAGGTGACACATGTTACAATTCTAGGCATCCTTAATTTTTGTCTTTTCACCTAAACTGTATACCTATTTAATTTACACATAGATCCTTACCCGTTTCAAATTTATCCGATTTCCTTTTGAGTATTACATTTAATACATTTCTTATTTCATTTTCATCAAGCACACACGTTTTCATCATTTAAACTTTAGCATTTTTTATAATATAATTTTAATTCCCGTTATTTTGTTTTTTATTTTTCTAGATAATGTATATAAGAGTTATGATTCTCATTTTTCTCTTTTGTCTTTTATGACCCCATATATTAACAAAAATAAAACTAAGTTTACTAATTCAAACCGTGAAATACACGAGATTCTAACCTAGTATGAAAAATATTAGAAAAAATATGTTAATAAGAATAATAGTTACTTAAAAAAGGAATAATTGTTGTTGTGAAAAATCATAGCAATTATGGTGGGATATGATAACCTATTCAATGAATAATAATAATAATAATAATAATAATAATAATAATAATAATAATAATAATAAAATAAATGATTCCAAATAATATTAAGATAACAATTTTACTTATATTTTATTTAAAAGTATTTTTTATCCCTATCTTTATTAATGTTACTATCTAAGTTTTATTTTAATATGTATATTATATATATATATATATATATATATATATATATATATATATATATATATATATATGTTGATGCATATGTCTGTTGCCTACGTCATCATATAACGTCGAGTCAGTATTTAGGAGCGAAATGTCGAAGTTTATGTATATAAAGGGTCAAGTTCGCTTGAAAATGGTATGTTGTAGTCAAGTTCGGCCGAACTTGACTAAGCAAGTTCGCTCGAACTTGCATCTCCACCAGCGAACTTGTTCTCCTATAAATAGGAGTCTTGACATTTCATCTGTAATTTTCAGAGGTTTTGTCACGACAGAGGCGAAGCTCTGTCCAAGTGTTTCCAGGAGCTGTAACGTTGAATATTAATGAAACGGTGATTAAATAGAAACAAATGAGTGTATCCAATGTCTCCTAAGCAAACGGATTCCGCACGTTTACCTTAGGTTTGTCAGATTAGTGCCCGAATGATCCGTACAACGGACCTACAAGTGGTATCAGAGCAGTATTGGCCTAATTTGAAGATATTGAACATAGAACATCTCATCTTCTACTCATTTCTTCTATTTTTAACTTTTCTTGGACAATTCACGGACAAAATAGACTGATTTTCAAGTATAATACGTAAAATCCATAATAGTAAAACCTTTGAAAAGATCAGAGCTTAAAAAAACGAATTCATGCTGAAAATTTGAAAAAACCATGTTTGAAAACACATGTTCGCTCGAACTTGACATCAGGTTCGCTCGAACTTGACTGAAAAATTCATATTTTTCATCAAGTTCGCCCGAACTTGATTGATTTTTCAAGGATTTTAGCCAAGTTCGCTCGAACTTGCCTGATTTTTATCAAATTTAATAAAGTTTGCCCGAACTTGATCAAAAGTTGATTGAAATTCTCTCCAAGTTCGCTCGAACTTGCTGATTCCAATAGATTTTCTCACAAGTTCGCACGAACTTGTATTCTGAGTGATACAAGTTTGCCCGAACTTGTTAAATAGCTGAGTTTCACACGGTGTGACAAGTTCGACCGAACTTGTCTAAGAGACTAAAAAAAGGCATGAAAATCCTGAAAAACATCTCGGACATTTTATATCGTTAGATTCATATTGACGAGACGAGTTTAAAGCTCTAATCTGGTAAAAAAAGTATCCGAAAAATTTTAAATGTTTTTAGCATACCGATACGTGTTGATATTGTCGGTTAAAAAGTCAAATTTTATTAAAATTGTCTGTTTGCTAATATTTTTCAAGTGTTTTGAACGACAGATAAATTTGGAAAACGAAATGGGGTCCGAGAAGCCGCCAAAGTTGATGAGTATGGACGAGTATAAAGTTTAGAAAGGAGAATTTGAGAGCTGGGTCCAAGCTACGCAATTTAGCATTTGGGTGGCGATCGAAACATGATATGTAGTTCCAAGAGATGGGAATCAGAATATTCTAGAGAAGTGCAAGTACTCTACGCAATAGAAAGAGGCGTATTTTGCTGATAAGAAAATGATTAATCTGATTCAACAATCTGTTAACGAACATATCTTGGTACTATTGCCTGAGTACAAGACTGCAAAAAAAGAACTCTGGATATCTCTGAAAAATAAATATCAGGTGAAGAGAGAAGACAGTGTAGTAGTTAAGAACTGTGAAGCTCTAGTTTCAAGTATATCCATAAATGATTATTCAAGTTCTAAACCAGTCTGCCCGGTCTATGATGTAGACAATTATCAGGCAAATAATGCCAAACTCTTGAATGAGATTGAAAATTTGACATTAGAAAATAAAAAATTAAAAGAAAATGAAAAGAATTTTGAAAACAAAATAAAAATTTTAGAAAATGAAAAATTACAAATGGTAGTAGATTTTCAAAATGAAATAAAAATGTTTAAAAATAATAAAATTGTTTTTGAAAAATTAAATATAGAAAATCAAATAGCAATAAATTCTCATATTGAGAAAATAGCTCAACTTGAAAAAGAAGTTGAGACTGTTATAAATAAAGCTGCTAATTCAGCAAAATTATTGAAAGGATTTGTGACTTCCTCATTAAAGTTAGAACATATATGTCCAAAACCGATTAATGATAATAAAAAGAAAATTCTAATAAGTGACAATGTCACAAATTATGATGATGTCATAATTGAGGATTGTGATGATACGATGATGAAAATGATAAAAAGGAAATATTTTTGAAACTACAAGAAAAATTTCAAGAAACTGTTCTACAATCTGCTGAAAAAGGTGAATGCTCAACGCAAAAACCTTCTAAGCAGAATGGAGAACAAAAACAACATGAAAAACAAATTCTATAAAAGCTCATCGGTACGGTCATCCAATCATTATAAAAACTCACAAAATTTTGAGAATAAGTGGTGCAGGTCGGACCACAGTGCTTCAAAGTCAAATCAATTTTACAGAAGAAGCAGGAAAGATGACTACTACACGTCAAATCAATGTGCTGATTTGGGTGTATGGTCTGAATGGAGAGATTGGTATGATAACAGAGTGTGTTACAACTGTGGATTTGGTGGACACATTGATGTTAACTGCCTGAAAAAGAGATTTGATACGAGAAGATGCTATAAATGTCAAATCAAAGGTCATATTTACAGGGATTGTCCGACTAATCTGAAAAGAAGATCGGTTAATCTCAGGGGGAGAAAAGACTACAGGAGAAGAAAACAGAGTAGAAAATGAGAAAACTGTAGAGAAGCCCAAAGAACAAAAAGTCAAGTTATCACCAGGGCAAAAAGACAGATTGAGAAAAAAGAGGAAAAAAGTTAGAGAGTATTTGGAAAAGATTTTGTCCTCAGATACGTCTAAAAAATCAGATAAAAGTTCTAATGAATCATTTTACTCACAGTCAAGTAAAACGAATTCATCAGATACAAACCTGAGGACAAAAGAGAGAGCAGTGGAGAAAAAATTAATAATTCAAACAGTTAAAAAAATCAAAGAAAGTAAAATTTTCAAATAAAGTTTCTATCAAACTTTTTGAATATCAAAAAGAGTGTGAATGTTTGTTTAATTCAGATGTTAATGATTTTGGTAAACCTAAATCCAGAATGGATTGAGTTCCAATTCAAAACTGATTAAAGTTTGTTTGAATGTGCAGCATAACCAAGCTTCAAGCCAAAGGTCATTTCAGAAGCAGTGGTTGTTCATACAAAGAGACAAGAGACAGGAGTGATATTCCACACAAACAAAATGGTTAGTCTCGTGTTCACATTCGTAAAAAGTCATTAAATGGTTAAAATGAAAGATTTTTATTTTCGATTTCGAAAGGATGTTTTCAATTTTAGGGGGGAGAAAAAAAAATTTAAATTGTCAAAATAAAAAATTTCTGGGAAATTGAAAAACATCATTTCAAAATCATTTTAGATAGATAAAAATTTTCAAAAACATCATTTCAAAATCACTTTAGATAGATAAAAATTTTCAAAAAGCCAAAAACAATAGAAAATCTCAAAATTTAAAAACATTGAAAAACGAAAAATGAGACTACTTGTGCAAAAAGAGGAAATGATGATACATCAGTGGACTATCAGTGCATGCTAAAGATATGAATTGTTTAAAATGGTTAAACAATCTCACTAAAGATGTGTCGGTAGGCTCAGCTAGATTAGTAGTTTTGCGAAAACGATACAAACATAAATAGAAAAGCCTAGTTCTAGTGGAAAACACGGTTGAAAGCATAGTACTTAGTTTTGTCCTTCTTGACTGTGTACCTACTCGGTAATCGCTGAATGCTGAAGAGCATAAAAATCGGTAAGTTTGTGAACTTTCACATCTTACTGAAAAAGTCATTGTGATTGTGTTTTCATTTTCAAAAGATTTAAACTTGTTTTATTTCTTTATTTTGTTTAAGCATGGGATATCCTTTGCGTATACGAAAGTATCGAACTAGATGTTAGTGCCTAAACGTTTCTACTTTATTTTAATTGGTGTTTCGTTTAAATCTTGGATCATCTCTGCGTATATGTAAATATCGAACTGATGGTTAAGATCCAAACAATTTCAACTTGTTTTTCATTTCTTATTTTGTTTAAAATTGGACTTTCTCTATGTATCGAAAGATCGACCTGATTGTTAATGTTTAAACATTCTACGTTATTTTCACACAGATCTCAGTTGATGAAAGTTTAAAGGCTTTACTTGAGTTAGTGTATTACATGATGAAGGGATATGCTAAGATCGTGGGGTCCATAAGAACTTAGTACAAAATAATGTACCTTAACGTATCAGTAAGCATTATGAAAGTTTTTAGATTGAGTTTAAGTGGATAACAATACCGACAATCCATGTGAATTGTTTAAACTGAGTGTTTCTTAAAGATCAACGGTGCAGATGATATGTCTCAGTAACTGATATGATCCTCTAACACGTTTTCTCACAAAAATACAAACTGTAAATATTACATTTTAGTATGTTTACATTTCTGCATTCAATATTAAAAATCCAAAAAGATTTTTTTTCTCATATCTTCCACGGAAACCTAATAATGTTGAATGTGAGCCGGACCAAACTGTTAAGAAACTGTTTGTGTGTAGATACGTGTGATTGTTCTTAATCGTCAAATCTTAGAGATTCGGAACATCATTTGAGGGGGAGCTAAATAAACATGTTGATTGAAGATAGCAGAAAGCTTAAAGTAAGGGGGAGCATGGATGATAAAGTTATTAAAGAAATAAATATCAAGAGAACATTAAAGACTCAGGAACTTATTTGAAGAATGATGACTACGGAAACATCCAAGGGGGAGTCTGTTGATGCATATGTATGTTGCCTACGTCATCATATAACGTCGAGTCAATATTTAGGAGCGAAATGTCGAAGTTTATGTATATAAAGGGTTAAGTTCGCTTGAAAATGGTATGTTGGAGTCAAGTTCGGCCGAACTTGACTAAGCAAGTTCGCTCGAACTTGCATCTCCACCAGCGAACTTGTTCTCCTATAAATATGTAACATTCGTCGAAAAACGGGTTTCCAAACCTGCTTCTTTTATTTAATCAAATATACAATTATAAGTTCCGTTGCGTATTTATTGTTCATATTAATTTTAAACAATACATAACTAATAAACATTTCTAGAATTTTAAACCATAATTATTAAATAATAAAAAAATAGTGAATAAAAAAATAATGGAGACGCCGGGTTTCGAACCCGGGTCACCCGCAAACACAAACACACACCACACCACTCCGCCACACACTGCTTTTGTGATAAACACTGAAACAAATAAGACTTATAATAAAACCGAAAGTCAAATCTGCAATCAGCGCGCCCAGAACTCGCACTCACTGGAAAAACCGACGATTCCGCGATTTTGGCTATCCTCTTTGACTGGAATGCGTAAACTGATTCCGACATCAGTTATAACCGATGCCTAACCATCAATTTCGGTCATAACCGCCGGAAACCTTTGACCGTGAATCAAGACTCAAATTCGAACCCAATTCATCTAGTTCTTCCTTATAAATACTCACTCAAACCTCCTGTAAACCTTTCGCTTAGAATCGCACTCTCTTTCGAAGCTTTAGCCCTTTCAAAGCTCGTCGCCGGAGATTTTCATTTTCGCCGGAATCCTGCCGGAATCGCTAATCAGAAAACCGTATTCGTTCATCAGACGGTATAAATGTCTAAACCTTCTTGCTATCTTTTGATTTATACTTTAATTGTTCGAACCAATAATCAAAACTGTTAAAACAGTTCATACAGCCGGAAATCGAAAAATCAGAACCGACGAAATCTTGCCGGAAAATCTGAAGAAAACACTCTGTGTTGGTACATCTTATTCCTTAATTTTCCTTCTCTATTCCAATTCAATAAATTATAAGTGTTGTCGATCGATTAAACAGAACAGTCGGATTTCACTGTTCTGTGTTCTTGTAAACGAAGAAGATGAAGTCGAGTATATGTATAAATATAATTAAAACTGGATATTCAAACGGGTTAGACACACAGTCCAGCGGTGGACTGTGTGCAAATATAACACGCACGTCTCGGGTTCGAATCGCACAAGTTACCGACTTTCAGAAATAAAACCAACATTTTTAGAACTTAATCAGATCAAGTCACAGAATGTTTATAAGAGGAATATAATTCAGTAGTTAAGCAGATTAGAAACACAGCCCAACTGGTTGGGCTGTGCGCACTCGAACCAAAGGACCCGAGTTCGACTCCGGGTCTCTGCAACCGGTTCGGCCATATAAATCATTTTTAATTAAACCAAATAAGTTTAAAGTTAATAAGTATTTATATATAATTAAAACAGAGAATATTTCAGGTTAGACACGTAGCTCAATTGGTAGAGCTGCGTGCACGTATACGAGAGGTCCCGAGTTCGAACCTCACTCAGCGCATAGAAAACACAGTCTGACCGGTCAAGACCCGGTCAACGGTCAAAAAGTCAACTTTTTTTATTTCTTTTTATTTATTTATTTAATTGGAAAATTATTTAAAAATACTTAAAAATAAGATTATTAAAGTTAGAAAATTTCCTTAAACTCACAAAAATAAATCTAAAAATCCCACTAAGAGCACTAATTAAAAATATTAATCTCAAATAAAATTTATTTATTTATCGAATCATTTTGTTATTATCTAGGCTAGTTTTTCCCTCGTCGATTGAATCCTAAAATTCGTGCGCATCCGACGTCATCAAAGAACGCACCCATTGTGAGTGAATCTCTACCAATTCCCCGTTTTAATCATGTTTTGGGGTGTATCATGTGTCGTGTAATCCTTTTATTTTATTTAAACACTTTTGCATACATCATATCCGTGATCAAATGTGTATCAATTGTTGTGTGAATTATATGTAGATTGGATTTATCATTTTCAGTGCACGCATTTCATTAGGCCCATCAGTTCCCTGTGGGGACAGGTTGAGCATCAGGAGCCTCATTAGATCGGCTCCGTTTGATTGAGCCTTGATCTCACATACATCATCATTCATGTCATATACTCATTCAAAGTGGTTTGTGATTGTTTATCTATATATGTTTGCTCACATGTGATTATTGCACAAATTTTCCTTATTAAATAAAACAAGAAATTAGTAACAATGTTTTATCAAGGTTCACTCGCCAACTTTTGTTGACCCAAAATATCCCCCGTTTTACAGATGATACAGGTGATCCAGCTGAGACAAGAAACACATAGGAAGGCCTAGAAGAATAAACAAGTTTAAGCTTTGGAATAATTATATAGTTTCATTTTTCTTGTAATTGTATGAATTTTGTTTTGGATATTTAAGTTGTAATTTGAATTTAATAAATATGAAACATCTTAGTAAACATCATGAGCTTTGGTGATAACCCAATTATGCCCCGACTTTTATTCCGCTGCGGGTCAGGGTGTGACAGATTGGTATCAGAGCTTATGACTATAGGGATATAGGATAGGTTATTAGACCCTTAGAGCCTATACTATAGTTGCTTAAAATTTTAAATTGTTTATGCGTTACATACAAAATTCATGATGTTTATATGCTTTATGTTTATTTTTACACTCAATGTTATGCAAGCATGCTCACAAATACATGTTATTATACAATGCTCATCATGAATCATATCCTCATAACATATCATATCCACGAGAGCACACACCTCACGATTACCATGAAATTGAAGTGCTAAACAAACGTTAACAGTGTGTTTGAAGGTCCTTACCGTTTCACAGGCGAAGATAAAAATTTCCAGAAATTTTCCGGCGAACTTGAATTATCTGATAACAGTGTCTGAATTCGATTTCAATTGAAGGGTTTGAGTTAGAAATAGCTTAACAATTGTTACACCACGAAGAAATTGAAAGACTTACTGTTTTGATGAAGAGTACGGTTTTCCGGCGACTTGCAGAATTTTTCCGGCGAGTTCAAATAGCTTCTCCGGTGGACTGAAAATTGTGCGAAAATGTAATTGGAGGTGTGCAGAGTGTTTGTGAGTCGCGAAGGAGTACTAGGATGGAAGTAATCCAAGAATTGAAAGTTTTCGGTTATTAAACCGATTCACTCCCGAATTCAAGTTTCATTCAAGGCAAAATTGATTGGAATTGTCGGTGCATCGGTTATAAACCTGAAATCGCGATTATTCAAATGTTTTAGACGGTTGAATAGCCGATTTCGGTTTTCAGTTGGCGCAACCGGTTCATCTAAGTTTGTATATAAGACTCATTTGTTTCCTAGAGTTGACAGAAAACAAACAAGTGGCGGAGTGGTTATGCGGGTGAGTGTTAAGTCTTTGGAAGTTCACAACCTGGCTGACCCGGGTTCGAGTCCCGGCAGCCTCATTTTATTTTTATTTATTTTATTTTTACTTTTTATCAAATATAATTTTTATGGTTTAGTTTGTTTATTAATTATGTATCATTAAAAATCAAAATAGCCATAAATACGCAACGTGACATTTATAACTTGATATTCGATTACAAAACGGAGCGGGTTTGGGAACCCGTTTTCGACAAATGTTACAGTATCCCCTACTTTTAGGAATTTCGTCCCGAAATTTAAGTAGTAGAAGTAGTAGGAAAAAGATGCGGGTATTTTTCACGCATTGAGTCTTCACGTTCCCAAGTAAACTCAGGTCCCCGTTTCGACTCCCAGCGTACCCTAACAATTGGAATGCGACTCCGTCGTAGACGTTTTTCTCCGAAATCCATGATCTCTACTGGTCTTTCAATAAAATGCATAGATTCATCAATCTGAATATCTTCCAGAGGAATGTGGAGGTTTTCATCAGCGAGGCACTTCTTCAAGTTAGATACGTGGAATGTGGGATGAATCCTGTTGAGTTCTTCTGGTAGATTAAGCTTGTATGCTACAGGTCCTACTCTTTCGAGTATCTTGAAAGGTCCTACGTAGCGTGGTGCTAGCTTGCCTTTTTGACCAAAACGAACTACTCCCTTCCACGGTGATACTTTTAGAAGTACATGATCACCAATGTTAAACTCTAAAGGCTTCCGTCGTTTATCTGCATAACTCTTTTGACGACTCTGAGCCGCTAGAAGATTGTTTCGAATTTGATGGATCTTGTCTGTGGTTTCTTGAATCAATTCCGGACCAGTGATTTGAGCTTCCCCAATTTCGTGCCAACATATTGGAGATCGGCACTTACGACCATATAAGGCTTCAAAAGGTGCCATGCCGATGCTTGAATGATAACTGTTGTTGTACGAAAATTCGACTAATGGTAGATGAGCGTCCCAATTTCCCTTGAAGTCTATAACACATGCTCGAAGCATATCTTCAAGAGTTTGAATGGTGCGTTCAGATTGACCATCAGTTTGAGGATGATAGGCGGTACTGAGATCTAATCGCGTACCCATAGCGGCTTGTACTGCTTGCCATGTTCGTGAAGTGAAACGACCATCACGATCAGAAATAATGCTTAACGGTACCCCATGTCGGCTTACGATTTCGCTGATATAAATACGAGCAAGCTTTTCGTTCTTGAAATCTTCGCGGATAGGAATAAAGTTTGTAAGTCGGTCAATTATTACCCATATAGTGTCATACCCACCAGAAGTGCGAGGTAACCCGGTAATGAAGTCCATGGTTATATTTTCCCACTTCCATACAGGTATTTCAGGTTGGACCAGAAGTCCTGAGGGTCTTTGGTGTTCAGCTTTCACCTTGGAACATGTAAGGCACTTAGAAACAAAAACAGCAATATCCTTTTTCATTCCAGGCCACCAATAGGTATATCGTAGGTCTTGATACATCTTATCGGCTCCTGGGTGTATAGAGTATCGCGTTTTGTGAGCTTCCTTCATAAGAATTTCACGAAGATTGTTGTGGTTAGGAATCCAGATACGATCTAGGTAGTACAGAATACCGTCAGATTTAGTTTCAATTTTAAGTTCAGCTCCACAGGACATCTCCTTTCGTACATCATCTTCCGTTACTGAAACATGTTGGGCTTCTCGAATTTGATCCTTAATGTCAGTTATGATTTGCGAACATAGAAGATGGATGGAGTTCGCATAACCCTTTCGACTAAGTGCATCAGCCACCACATTTGCTTTGCCAGGGTGGTACCGAATTTCACAGTCGTAGTCATTTAGAAGTTCGACCCATCTTCGTTGCCTCATGTTTAACTCCTTTTGATTGAAGATATGTTGAAGACTCTTGTGGTCAGTGTATATTTCACACTTAGTACCATAGAGATAATGTCTCCATATCTTAAGAGCGAACACAACGGCTCCAAGTTCTAGGTCATGGGTGGTGTAGTTCTTCTTATGCGTCTTGAGTTGTCTCGAAGCATAAGCTATAACTTTTCCTCTTTGCATTAGAACGCAGCCTAATCCTTGCCTTAACGCGTCGCAATAGACCACGAAGTCATCACAACCTTCAGGAAGAGTGAGGATTGGTGCATCACAGAGTTTTTGTTTAAGGGTTTGGAAGGCTTCTTCTTGCTTGGGTCCCCATATGAAAGGTTTTCCCTTATGAGTTAAAGCCGTGAGTGGTACAGCAATGCGTGAGAAGTTTGAAATGAATAGACGATAATAACCAGCCAAACCAAGAAAAGATCTTACTTCAGTTGGTGTACGTGGAGCTTGCCATTCTTGTACCGCTTTGATCTTTGAGGGGTCGACATGTATTCCCTTGTCATTGACTACATGTCCGAGGAATTGCACCTCTTTTAACCAGAATTCGCATTTGGAGAATTTGGCGTAAAGCTTTTCATTCTCTAGAAGTGTAAGGATGAGTCGAAGATGACGCTCATGATCAGACTTAGACTTTGAATAAATAAGAATGTCGTCGATGAAGACTATAACAAATCGATCAAGATAAGGTTTGCAGACTCTGTTCATTAGGTCCATGAAGACTGTTGGAGCGTTGGTTAAACCAAATGGCATGACCATGAATTCATAATGACCATAACGAGTTCAGAATGCGGTCTTTGGGACGTCTTCTTCATGTACTCTAAGTTGGTGATAACCAGATCGAAGGTCGATTTTGGAACAATAGCTGGCACCTTGAAGTTGGTCAAGAAGATCATCAATGCGGGGTAAAGGATAGCGATTCTTGATTGTTAATTTGTTGAGCTCTCTGTAGTCGATGCACATACGAAACGATCCATCTTTCTTCTTTACAAACAGGACAGGTGCACCCCAAGGCGATGAGCTAGGACGTATGAATCCCTTGTCAGTCAACTCTTGTAATTGACTGGCTAGCTCTTGCATTTCAGAGGGGGCTAACCTATAAGGAGACTTTGCAACTGGTGTAGCACCAGGTATAACATCAATACGGAATTCGACTTCTCTAACTGGAGGAAGTCCTGAAATGTCATCAGGAAAAACTTGCGGGAAATCTTTTACTACTGGGATGTCTTCAAGTTTCTTCTCCATGGTTCCCTTGTTGATGATATGAGCTAAAAATGCGACATAATTTTTGCGAAGATATTTTTGGGCTTGAAGACAAGACATTAAGCTGAGCCCCTTCGACGAGGTTTCTCCAAAGATTCGAAGAGTCTGACCGTTTGAAAGAGGAATACGTATAAATTTTTCGCGACATACAACTTCTGCCTGATGTTGACTGAGCCAGTCCATACCAATTATGATATCAAAACTTCCCAGCTTCATAGGAATAAGGTCGACTGAGAAATCGTGGTCGTTTAAGGTGAGTGTACAGTTGCGTATAATAGAGTTTAATGAAACTGGT
This sequence comes from Scalesia atractyloides, assembly GCA_947069175.1. NCBI lineage: Eukaryota > Viridiplantae > Streptophyta > Magnoliopsida > Asterales > Asteraceae > Scalesia > Scalesia atractyloides. The sequence goes on along the minus strand of CAMTDV010000018.1, from coordinate 2,658,269 downwards.
TTCCCGTCAGCAACTTCTACCGTTATGGATTCCATGAGCTTATCCCGATTTTGGTTTAAGATAGGTTCAAATTCTAAGGACACAAAACTTCTATCCGCACCAGTATCAAATAACATAGATGCATATCTACCATTTATAAGGAACGTACCGTTAACCACATTGTCGTCAGCTCTAGCCTGATTAGCGTTGATATCGAAAGCTCTTCCTCTTGCAGGTGGAGGAGCTTGGTTCGCTTGATTCACCGGGTTGGCTTGGGCCTGAGCATGAATAATGTTTACCAACCTTGGACAAGTGTTTCTGAAATGGCTTGGGTCTCCGCAATTGTAGCAAGCCCGCATAGGTTGACCCATAGGATAATTGGGTTGGTAATATGTTTGGGCTAAATGTTGGGTGGGTGGTAATAGTAGGGGTTGTTGGGCTTGACCCATTATTTCCTGGTGGGTTTAGGTTGAAGGCTGGTGGCGGTTCGTTCGCTGAGGCATGCGGCAGGTTTGAACAGTATGACCTGCGCGACCACAGCCGGTGCAATGTTGGCAAGGATAATCAGGAGAATGGTGATATTGGCAACGGTTGCATTTTGGTAACGGGCCAGAGTATGGTCTTTTGTATGGTGCAGGTGAAGGAGCGACTTGGGTAATGGGTGCAGCAGGAATAGGGGAGTTGGTTTGTGTAACAGCGAAGTTTCTGGTGTTGCGCTTCCTCTTGTTAACAAACTTAGAGGAGGAGACGGAATGGTTTGAAGTTTGACCCTCAACAGGGGCTTTCTTTTTCTCTTCTTTAAACTTCCCGTTGCGAATTCGATTCTCGGTCAGTTCAGTCGCTAGCTCCATAGCAGCTTCAAGTGTTACCGGTGAAATGCTGAGAACTGAATCTTGAATTTTCGAGGGAAGTCCTCGAATATAATGCTCGATCAAACGATAAGTTGGGGTAAACAAATTTGGAACCATTTGGTTCAACTCTAAGAACCTCTTGTTATAGGTGGTGTGATCTCCCTCCTTCTGCTTTAAAGAATGAAATTCGTCCTCCAACTTTTTAATTTCACTCCTAGGACAGAAACGCCTAGTCATGATTTCCCTTAATTCCTCCCAAGTTAAGGCCATTGCATCATCAATTCCCCTCTTCCCTTTTTCAGTATTCCACCAAGTGAGAGCTACCCCAAATAGTCTCCCGGTGGCGTATCGAACCTTGCGATCCTCAGGACAATCGCAGTTGAGGAAGGTGTTTTCCATTTCCTCGAACCAATGGAGGAGAGCAGTGACACCTTCGGTTCCTTCAAATTTAGGAGGATCACAAGATTTGAAATGTTTGTATGAGCACTTGCTGGTAGGAGGGTTGCCGATGTTCTGGTCATGTTGTTGGGGAGGATTAGTGGGATTTGTGGCAAGAGCTTGTTGTACTTGGACCACAATGTCAGGCAGTATCGTGGCCATTTGTTTCACGATGTGTGTGGCCAAGCGTTCCTGAGACCTTCCTGATCTTTTACCCCCTCGTTGTTGTCTGGACGACATCTACAGGAACATACATAGGAAGATTGTGAGTTTATGGAGTCTTTTTAGGTGTCATGTGTCTTTAAGAAAAATGAAAATAACATAAATATCAATAATGCAACTACATCCATGGGATGTCTTGGGTTTGCTCATGTTGGGCCTCAAATGTCCCCCATACCTTCACCTGTATAGTCATGTGGGCCCCCATGACTATTGGCTTGGTAGGATTCACATTAGTATTGGTGATTTAACACTCGCATCACCCGAATGCAAACCACAAAATATGTTTACGAGATGTATGGTCGGAAGGTGTCCAGGTGTAGACACAATGACAACTCAAAGTGGGGTTAGCTCACACGACGTTTGGTATAGCATGCTTTGGCCTAATAGGTACTTTGTACTCTCATTGTTAGTCCCTAGGTAGGCAAACTGGTCCTTTATTTTGGATTTATACGAATGCCAGCCTAGACAGGACGTTCCGACTACCGGTACTGGTACCTTTCCAGTTACTACATGCCCGTCATGAGAACTCACTTTGATGAGATTTGAAAACACAAAAATCATTGTAAAAGCAATCATGAAAATGATGTGGTGTGTGCTTTCATGGATATGATGTGTTATGAGAATATGATTCATGATAGGCATTATATGATAATATATACTTATGAACATGCTTGCATAACATTGAATGTTTTAACATAAAACATATAAACATCATGAAATTTGGCATGTAACACACAAAAATCTTATAAGTTTCTAATCAACTATAGTATAGGCTCTAAGGGTCTAATAACCTATCCTATATCCCCATAGTCATGGCTCTGATACCAATCTGTCACACCCCGACCCGCAGCGGAATAAGAGTCGGGGCATAATTGGGTTATCACCAAAGCTCATGATATTTACTAATATGTTTCATATTTATTAAAGTCAAAATTACATTCCCAAATATCCAAACATGTCCATACAATACAAAGAAAATAAACCAAACAAAACAATCCCAAACTCTAAATCATTTTATTCTTCTAGTCCAATCCTAAGTGTTTCTTGCTACAGCTGGTTCACCTGTATCATGTGTAAAAATGGGGGTTTTTGGGTCAACATAAGTTGGCGAGTGAACTTTGTTAGATAAACATTTATTATTGATTTTCTTGTTAGTTTATCAATGAAAAATTGTGCATAATCATGAATGAGCAAATGTAAATAATCAAGCAGTAGCAATTGCAATCACAACTATAACATACAGTAACATATGATAGCATACATTAACATACCAACATCATACAATAAATAACATGAATGAAACTGTGCGATCAAGGCTCAATCAAACGGAGCCGATCGTATTGCACGTACTGAAAATGATAATGTCTGTGCGATCAAGGCTCAATCAAACGGAGCCGATCGTATGTGGGCACGCCAGGTTCACGCTCATAATGTAATGGGGAACATGCTCAACGCTCATAATGTAATGGGGAGCGGCGGCCTATGAAATTGCATGTACTGAAAATAATAAATTGAATCTAACAATAACCACACAAACAGTTGAAACAAGCTGAATACACATTTGTTCATGATATGTTGTATGCACAATGATTTAAATATAATATATAGCAAGACACATGATACACCCCAAAACGTGATTAAAACGGGGAATTTGTTAAGATTCACTCACATTGGGTGCGTTTGATTTGAGATGGTGAGATGCGCACGAGTTGGAAGAGCGGGACCACGAGAATTAACTAACCTAAATAATAACGGAAAATATAGTAAATGAGTGGATTTTATTAAGGATTTTAATAGAATTTTTAGATGTATTTTTACGTGTTTAAGCCTATTTCCTATCTTTAAAAACATTATTTTTAAGTATTTTTAATTGATTTTTAAATTAAATTAAATAATTAAAAATATAAAAATATGTTGACTTTTTGGGTTGACCGTTGACCGTTGACTGTTTGACCGGTTCGAACGTGTATATGTATGCGCTGGGTGAGGCTCGAACCCGAGACCTCCCGTACGCGTGCACGCAGCTCTACCAACTGAGCTACGTGTCTAACCCGAAATAATTCTGTTTTTAATTATACTTATATACTAATTCAATTTATCCAAAATTCTTTTAATTTCAAAAACATTTTAATTCATTGAACCGGTGCCACTAACAGGACTCGAACCCGGGACCTGCGCTTTAACGTTACACACAGTCCACCGCTGGACTGTGTGTCTAACTTGGTTAATATACAAATTTTATTATACTTAACAACTAACGGAGTTAACCCGGTTCAGTTTAATCAAAAAGGCATTTTATTACATGGAGGGTGCGCGTATCAGGGATCGAACTCGTGACGTGTGCGTATTATTTGCACACAGTCCACCGCTGGACTGTGTGTCTAACCCGTTTAAAATACCAATTTTAATTATACTTATAATGTTATCACAGTTCATCTTCTTAGTTGGATTTTACCGACAGCAGATTACACCATTAAATCTTGTTAATTCGATTGTTAAACATTGCACAGACTAACATGAGATAGCAGAGATGATAATTAGAGGTAAACATACCGGTGAACGATTTATTACAGAGTTCCGGCAAGGCGTCGGTCTCTGTTTTCAAGAACTTCAACTGAGCAAATCAATTAATCGTTTTGATTAGCTAATCATGAAATTGAAGTGCTAAACAAACGTTAACAGTGTGTTTGAAGGTCCTTACCGTTTCACAGGCGAAGATAAAAATTTCCAGAAATTTTCCGGCGAACTGGAATTATCTGATAACAGTGTCTGAATTCGATTTCAATTGAAGGGTTTGAGTTAGAAATAGCTTAACAATTGTTAGACCACGAAGAAATTGAAAGACTTACTGTTTTGATGAAGAGTACGGTTTTCCGGCGACTTGCAGAATTTTTCCGGCGAGTTCAAATAGCTTCTCCGGTGGACTGAAAATTGTGCGGAAATGTAATTGGAGGTGTGCAGAGTGTTTGTGAGTCGCGAAGGAGTACTAGGATGGAAGTAATCCAAGAATTGAAAGTTTTCGGTTATTAAACCGATACACTCCCGAATTCAAGTTTCATTCAAGGCAAAATTGATTGGAATTGTCGGTGCATCGGTTATAAACCTGAAATCGCGATTATTCAAACGTTTTAGACGGTTGAATAGCCGATTTCGGTTTTCAGTTGGCGCAACCGGTTCATCTAAGTTTGTATATAAGACTCATTTGTTTCCTAGAGTTGACAGAAAACAAACAAGTGGCGGAGTGGTTATGCGGGTGAGTGTTAAGTCTTTGGAAGTTCACAACCTGGCTGACCCGGGTTCGAGTCCTGGCAGCCTCATTTTATTTTTATTTATTTTATTTTTACTCTTTATCAAATATAATTTTTATGGTTTAGTTTGTTTATTAATTATGTATCATTAAAAATCAAAATAGCCATAAATACGCAACGTGACATTTATAACTTGATATTCGATTACAAAACGGAGCGGGTTTGGGAACCCGTTTTCGACAAATGTTACACAGTTTGCCTACCTGGGGACTAACGATGAGAGTATGAAGGACCTATTAGGCCAAAGCATGCTATACCAAACGTCGTGTGAGCTAACCCCACTTTGAGTTGTCATTGTGTCTACACCTGGACACCCTCCTACCATACATCTCGCAATCATATTTTACGATTTTCATTCGGGTGGTGCGAGTGTTAATCCGCCAACACCAATGTGAATCCTACCAAGCCCAATAGTCATGGGGGCCCACATGACTACACAGGCGATGGTATGGGGGACATTGGAGGCCCAAACATGAGCAAACCCAAGACATTCTATGGATGTAGTTAAATAATTATGTTGTTTTTTTTTCATTCTTTTTACGACAAATGACACCTAGAAAATTCTTAAACTCACAATCTTCCTATGTATGTTCCTGTAGATGTCGGCTAGGCAACTACGTGGAGGTAGAAAGTCAGGAAGATCAAATGAACGCTTGGCCACACAAATTGCTAAACAAATGGCCGCAGTGCTTCCTGACATAGTAATTCAAGTTCAACAAGCTCTCACCGCAAACCCCATCAATCCTCCCAATCAAGAAGACAGAGCGTCGCCAACCCTCTTTCCAAAAAGTGGTCCTACAAACACTTCAAATCTTGCGATCCCCCAAAGTATGAAGGGACCGAAGGTGTTACCGCCCTCCTTCACTGGTTTGAAGAAATGGAAAACACTTTCCTCAATTGCGATTGCCCCGAGGATCGCAAGGTACGTTATGCAACTGGAAGACTGTTTGGGGTAGCCCTTACCTGGTGGAACACGGAAAAGGGTAAGCGAGGAGTTGAAGATGCCATGGCCTTAACATGGGAAGAGTTAAGGGAACTCATGACAAGACGCTTCTGTCCAAGAAGCGAAATCAAAAAGTTGGAAGATGAATTCCACGCGTTGAAACAAAAGGAAGGAGATCACACCTCCTATAATAAGCGATTTCTCGAGCTGAACCAAATGATCCCTAATTTGTTCACCCCCTTGTACCGCTTAGTCGAACACTACATTCGAGGCCTCCCCTCGAAAATCCAAGATTCGGTTTTAAGCACTCCGCCTGCAACACTTGAAGCCGCAATGGAATTAGCTACAGAACTCACTGAGAATCGCATCCGAAACGACAAATTTAAAGATGAGAAGAAGAAAACACCCATTGAGACCCCAACTCCAAACCACTCCGTCTCCACCTCAAAGTTTGCTGGTAAGAGGAAGCGAAACAGCAAGAATTTTGCTGTCACTCAAACCAACCCTCCTATCACTGCTGCACCAATCACCCAAATTGCTCCCTCAGCTGCACCATTCAAAAAGCCATACACCGGCCCACACCCAAAATGCAACCGTTGTCAATACCATCACCCTCCCGAAACTCTTTGCCAACATTGCACAAGCTGTGGCCGCGCAGGTCACACCATCCAAACCTGTCGTACTCTTCAACGAATGAACCACAATCAACCCCCAACCCAAACCCACCATTAGATAGTGGGTCAAGCCCAACAACCCTTACTTCTACCACCTGCACCACACGCAGCCCAAACTTACAACCAACCCAACTACCCCATGATGCAACCCAGCGAGCTTGTTACAACTGTGGGGACCCAAACCACTTCAGGAACACTTGTCCACGCTTGGTGAACATCATCCATGCCCAAGCTCAAGCAAACCCGGTAAACCAAGCTAACCAAGCTCCTCCACCTGCCAGAGGAAGAGCTTTCAACATCAATGCCAACCAAGCTAGGGCTGACAACAACGTGGTCAACGGTACGTTTCTCATCAATGGTAGTTATGCATCCATATTATTCGATACTGGTGCGAATAAGAGCTTTGTGTCCTTAGAATTTGAATCTATCCTCAACCAAACTCGTGTTAATCTCATGGAATCTCTAACGGTGGAAGTTGCTGATGGAAAACCCGTTTCATTAAATTTTATTATACGCGATTGTACCCTCACTCTAAACGATCACGATTTTCCAGTTGACCTCATTCCTATGAAGTTGGGAAGTTTCGATGTTATAGTTGGAATGGACTGGCTCAGCCAGCATCACGCTGAAGTAGTTTGCCGCGAAAAGTTCATTCGCATTCCTCTTGCAGACGGTCAGACCCTACGTATTTTTGGGGAAACCCCTTCGAAAGGACTCAAACTAATGTCCTGCCTTCAAGCCCGAAGATATCTCCGCAAGAACTATGTCGCATTTCTAACTCATGTCGTCAAAAAGGGAAACAAGGAGAGGAAACTCGAAGACATCCCAGTTGTGAAAGAATTCCCACAAGTCCTTCCCGACGACATTTCAAGACTTCCTCCTGTGAGAGAAGTCGAATTCCGCATCGATCTTATACCTGGCGCTACACCAGTCGCAAAATCTCCTTATAGGTTAGCCCCATCCGAAATGCAAGAGCTGGCCAGTCAACTGCAAGAGCTGACTGACAAAGGATTCATACGTCCTAGCTCCTCGCCTTGGGGTGCACCTGTTCTCTTTGTGAAGAAGAAAGATGGAACGTTTCGCATGTGCATTAATTATAGAGAACTCAACAAGTTAACGGTTAAAAATCGCTATCCACTACCTCGCATTGATGACCTCCTAGACCAACTTCAAGGTGCCACCTGCTTTTCAAAAATCGACCTTCGTTCTGGTTATCATCAGCTCAGAGTACATGAAGAAGATATCCCAAAGACCGCCTTCCGGACTCGTTATGGTCATTACGAATTCATGGTCATGCCATTCGGTTTAACCAACGCCCCCGCTGTCTTCATGGATCTAATGAATAGGGTATGCAAACCCTACCTCGACCGTTTCGTCATAGTCTTCATCGACGATATTCTTATCTACTACAAGTCTAAATCCGATCATGAGCGACACCTTCGACTCATCCTTACACTTTTAAGGACTGAAAAGCTCTACGCTAAGTTCTCAAAATGTGAATTCTGGTTAGGAGAAGTACAATTCCTTGGACATGTCGTCAATGACAAGGGAATTCTTGTCGATCCTTCAAAAATCAAGGCAGTACAGGAATGGCAAGCGCCACGTACCCCTACCGAAGTAAGGTCATTTCTTGGTTTGGCTGGTTACTGTAGACGCTTCATTGCCAATTTTTCTCGTATTGCTGTCCCACTCACGGCCTTGACTCATAAAGGAAAACCCTTCATATGGGGACCTAAGCAAGAAGAGGCCTTCCAAACTCTAAAGCAAAAACTTTGTGACGCACCTATCCTCACACTCCCTGAAGGTTGCGATGACTTTATAGTATATTGCGACGCATCAGGGCAAGGGCTAGGCTGTGTATTAATGCAAAGAGGAAAAGTGATAGCCTATGCTTCTAGGCAACTCAAAGTTCACGAGAAGAATTACACCCCCCACGACCTGGAACTTGGAGCCGTTGTGTTCGCTCTCAAGATATGGAGACATTACCTCTACGGTACTAAGTGTGAAATATACACTGACCACAAGAGTCTCCAACATATCTTCAACCAGAAAGAGTTGAATATGAGGCAACGAAGATGGGTCGAACTTCTCAACGACTACGACTGTGAAATTCGGTATCATCCTGGCAAGGCAAACGTGGTGGCTGATGCACTCAGTCGAAAAGGTTATGCGAACTCCATTCGTCTTCTATGTTCGCAAATCATAACCGACATCAAAGATCGAATCCGAGCAGCTCAACATGTTTCTGTAACAGAAAATGACGTACGCGATGAGCTGTCGTGTGGAGCTGAACTAAAAATCGAAACCAAATCCGACGGTATTCTATACTATTTAAATCGCATATGGATTCCTGATCGCGATAACCTTCGTGATTTCCTCATGAATGAGGCGCACAAAACACGATACTCTGTACACCCAGGAGCCGACAAGATGTATCAAGACCTACGATACACCTACTGGTGGCCTGGCATGAAAAAGGATATCGCTGTTTTTGTTTCCAAGTGCCTTACCTGTTCCAAAGTAAAAGCTGAACATCAAAGACCTTCAGGACTTCTAGCCCAACCCGAAATACCCGTATGGAAGTGGGAAAACATAACCATGGATTTCATAACCGGGTTACCTCGCACCTCCAGTGGGTATGACACCATATGGGTAATAATCGATCGTCTTACAAAGTCATCTCATTTCATTCCGATTCGCGAGGACTTCAAGAACAAGAAGTTAGCTCGTATCTACATCAACGAGATCGTAAGCCGTCATGGTGTACCATTAAGCATCATTTCAGACCGTGATGGTCGTTTCACTTCACGAACATGGCAAGCCGTACAAACCGCTTTGGGTACACGATTAGACCTCAGTACCGCTTTTCATCCTCAAACTGATGGTCAATCTGAACGCACCATCCAAACCCTTGAAGACATGCTGCGAGCATGTGTCATAGACTTCAAAGGGAATTGGGACGCTCATCTACCATTAGTTGAATTTTCGTACAACAATAGCTATCATTCAAGTATCGGCATGGCTCCTTTCGAAGCTTTATATGGTCGTAAGTGCCGATCTCCAGTATGTTGGCACGAAATTAGGGAATCACAAATCACCGGTCCAGAATTAATTCAAGAAACAACCGACAAGGTCATTCAAATTCGAAACAATCTTCGAGCGGCTCAAAGTCGTCAAAAGAGTTATGCAGACAAACGACGAAAGCCCTTGGAGTTTGACATTGGTGATCAAGTACTTTTAAAAGTATCACCGTGGAAGGGAGTGGTTCGTTTTGGCCAAAAGGGAAAGCTAGCACCACGCTACGTAGGACCTTTCAAGATACTCGAAAGAGTAGGTCCTGTAGCATACAAGCTTGACCTACCAGAAGAACTCAACAGAATTCATCCCACATTTCACGTATCAAACTTGAAAAAGTGCCTCGCCGATGAAAATCTCCACATTCCTCTAGAAGACATTCAAGTCGATGAATCGATGCACTTCGTTGAAAGACCAGTAGAAATCATGGACTTCGGAGAGAAGCGTTTAAGACGAAGTCGTATTCCAATTGTCAGAGTACGTTGGGAGTCAAAACGAGGACGCGAGTTTACTTGGGAACGTGAAGACTCAATGCGCGAAAAATACCCGCATCTTTTTCCTGTTACCACTACTACGTAAATTTTGGGACGAAATTTCTAAAAGTAGGGGATATTGTAACATTCGTCGAAAAACGGGTTCCAAACCCGCTTCGTTTATTAATCAAATATACAGTTATAAGTTCCGTTGCGTATTTATTGTTCATATTAATTTTAAACAATACATAACTAATAAACATTTCTAGAATTTTAAACCATAATTATTAAATAATAAAAAATAGTGAATAAAAAAATAATGGAGACGCCGGGTTTCGAACCCGGGTCACCCGCAAACACAAACACACACCACACCACTCCGCCACACACTGCTTTTGTGATAAACATGGAAACAAATAAGACTTATAATAAAACCGAAAGTCAAATCTGCAATCAGCGCGCCCAGAACTCGCACTCACCGGAAAAACCGACGATTCCGCGATTTTGGCTATCCTCTTTGACTGGAATGCGTAAACTGATTCCGACATCAGTTATAACCGATGCCTAACCATCAATTTCGGTCATAACCGCCGGAAACCTTTGACCGCGAATCAAGACTCAAATTCGGACCCAATTCATCCAGTTCTTCCTTATAAATACTCACTCAAACCTCCTGTAAACCTTTCGCTTAGAATCGCACTCTCTTTCGAAGCTTTAGCCCTTTCAAAGCTCGTCGCCGGAGATTTTCATTTTCGCCGGAATCCTGCCGGAATCGCTAATCAGAAAACCGTATTCGTTCATCAGACGGTATAAATGTCTAAACCTTCTTGCTATCTTTTGATTTATACTTTAATTGTTCGAACCAATAATCAAAACTGTTAAAACAGTTCATACAGCCGGTAATCGAAAAATCAGAACCGACGAAATCTTGCCGGAAAATCTGAAGAAAACACTCTGTGTTGGTACATCTTATTCCTTAATTTTCCTTCTCTATTCCAATTCAATAAATTATAAGTGTTGTCGATCGATTAAACAGAACAGTCGGATTTCACTGTTCTGTGTTCTTGTAAACAAAGAAGATGAAGTCGAGTATATGTATAAATATAATTAAAACTGGATATTCAAACGGGTTAGACACACAGTCCAGCGGTGGACTGTGTGCAATTATAACACGCACGTCTCGGGTTCGAATCGCACAAGTTACCGACTTTCAGAAATAAAACCAACATTTTTAGAACTTAATCAGATCAAGTCACAAAACGTTTATAAGAGGAATATAATTCAGTAGTTAAGCAGATTAGACACACAGCCCAACTGGTTGGGCTGTGCGCACTCGAACCAAAGGACCCGAGTTCGACTCCGGGTCTCTGCAACCGGTTCGGCCATATAAATCATTTTTAATAAAAACCAAATAAGTTTAAAGTTAATTAGTATATATATATAATTAAAACAGAGAATATTTCGGGTTAGACACGTAGCTCAGTAGGTAGAGCTGCGTGCACGTATACGAGAGGTCCCGAGTTCGAACCTCACTCAGCGCATAGAAAACACAGTCTGACCGGTCAAGACCCGGTCAACGGTCAACGGTCAAAAAGTCAACTTTTTTTTATTTCTTTTTATTTAATTGGAAAATTATTTAAAAATACTTAAAAATAAGATTATTAAAGTTAGAAAATTTCCTTAAACTCACAAAAATAAATCTAAAAATCCCATTAAGAGCACTAATTAAAAATATTAATCTCAAATAAAATTTATTTATTTATCGAATCATTTTGTTATTATCTAGGCTAGTTTTTCCCTCGTCGATTGAATCCTAAAATTCGTGCGCATCCAGCGTCATCAAAGAACGCACCCATTGTGAGTGAATCTCTACCCATTCCCCGTTTTAATCATGTTTTGGGGTGTATCATGTGTCGTATAATCCTTTTATTTTATTTAAACACTTGTGCATACATCATATCCGTGATCAAATGTGTATCAAATGTGTATCAATTGTTGTGTGAATTATATGTAGATTGGATTTATCATTTTCAGTGCACGCATTTCATTAGGCCCATCAGTTCCCCTTGGGAGACGGGTTGAGCATCAGGAGCCTCATTAGATCGGCTCCGTTTGATTGAGCCTTGATCTCACATACATCATCATTCATGTCATATACTCATTCAAAGTGGTTTGTGATTGTTTATCTATATATGTTTGCTCACATGTGATTATTGCACAAATTTTCCTTATTAAATAAAACAAGAAATTAGTAACAATGTTTTATGTTCACTCGCCAACTTTTGTTGACCCAAAATATCCCCCGTTTTTCACATGATACAGGTGATCCAGCTGAGACAAGAAACACATAGGAAGGCCTAGAAGAATAAACAAGTTTAAGCTTTGGAATAATTATATAGTTTCATTTTTCTTGTAATTGTATGAATTTTGTTTTGGATATTTAAGTTGTAATTTGAATTTAATAAATATGAAACATCTTAGTAAACATCATGGGCTTTGGTGATAACCCAATTATGCCCCGACTTTTATTCCGCTGCGGGTCGGGGTGTGACAAAATAGGAGTCTTGACATTTCATTTGTAATTTTCAGAGATTTTGTCACGACAGAGGCGAAGCTCTGTCCAAGTGTTTCCAGGATCTGTAACGTTGAATATTAATGAAACGATGATTAAATAGAAACAAATGAGTGTATCCAATGTCGCCTAAGCGAACGGATTCCACACATTTACCTTAGGTTTGTCAGATTAGTGCCCGAACGATCCGTACAACGGACCTACAATATATATTATATAACAACGAGATCATGAGAAAACGCCTAAAAATGTGAAAACGGTAAGAACGATTTTCAGCCATAAGATCTTTGTGATTTGTGGCTAAGATGATGCGGTGGCATTTTTGTAAATAATGGGAACCTTAGAACTACCAGGAGCGGTAAAATTATATCAAAACAAGGGTGCACATGCTAATCACATGCCATTTCCCCCCATCAGAATTTAAATGCCAATAACTTTTTTATACGTGATTATTTTCTAAAAAATTACATCATAAAACTCAACGTTTTTTATCTTTCCAACGAGTATACTATTGATACATTTTGCGAAAAAATGAACTGGTTTTTTTATGGCGTTCTGGAACTTTGTTTCTTAATGGCGTTTTCAACTGAGTTTTATGGCGTCTTTCTGAAATGGGTGTTTTTATGGCGTTTTCTGAAGTTGGTATTTTATGGCGTTTTCAACTAGTTTTTTATGACGTTTTCAGAACTGAGTGTTTCTATGGCGTTTTCAACTGGGTTTTCATGAGTTTTTTTGTAAACTATGTGTTTTATGCCGTTTTCATCTGGGTTTTTTCATGGGGTTTTTCTGAACTTGGTGTTTTATGACGTTTTTATTTGAACACCAAGTTCATGTCATTTTTTATTTCAAAAGTATATCAATAGTATACTCGTTGGAAAGATAATAAAACACTCGATTTTATGGTGTAATTTTTTTAAAAAAATAATCAAATATAAAAAAGTTGCGGGAGTTTAAAAAGGATGGTGTAATACGCACATGACTTGCATGTGGATGGTTTTTTGCATGTGAGTGGCATGTGCATGGACTTTTTGATAATATTACCCTTAATATAAGTTAGCACCAACCACACATGTCAACACCAAAACCGTTCTCACTGTTTTCACACTTTTATGCGTTTTCTCTAAATTTTGTCCCAATATATATATATATAGGGGAAGGTTCATTGGGGAACACTAAAAAAGTGGGGAACAGTGGGGAACCGACTCAAACGAACTCCAATTGGACTCATTCCAGCGGCGTTGGAACCGGCTCGTCGAACCCTAACTAGGATCTCTTAACCCTAAACCATAAATCCTAACCCATAACCCCTAAACCCTAAAGCTAAAAAATAAGGTTAAAACCTAAGCTAAATCGTAAAATCTAAGCTATAAACCCTAAAAGCTAAACCCTAAAACCTAAACCATATAGGCTAAACCCTAAAACCCTAAACCCTAAAGCTTAAACCCTAAATACTAATGATTAACCCTAAAACTAAACCTAAAGCTAAACCCTAATATAAGACCCTAAATCCAAACCCTAATATATTTAGGGGTTAGGATTTAGGGTTTGTGGTTAAGAGATCCTAGTTAGGGTTCGACGAGCCGGTTCTAACGCCGCTGGAATGAGTCCAATCGGAGTTCGTTTGAGTCGGTTCCCCACTGTTCCCCACCTTTTTAGTGTTCCCCAATGAACCTCACACTATATATATATATATATATATATATATATATATATATATATATATATATATATATATATTGGGGTGGGATTTAGAGAAAACTCCCAAAAGTGTGAAAATGGTGAGAACAATTTTGGTGCACATGCCACTCACATGCAAAAAACCATCCACATGCATATTCCATCATCCTTTTTAAACTCCCGTAACTTTTTTATACGTGATTATTTTTTTAAAAAAAATTACACCATAAAATCAAGTGTTTTATTATCTTTCCAACGAGTACACTATTACTATACTTTTAAAATAAAATAATGACATGAACTGGGTGTTCAAATAAGAACGCCATAAAACACCTATTTCAGAAAAATGCCATGAAAATACCCAGTTGAAAACGCCATAAAACACATAGTTAAAAAAAAAACCCCATGAAAACACAGTTGAAAACGCCATAAAAACACTCAGTTATGAAAACGCCATAAAAAACTAGTTGAAAACGCCATAAAAACACCCACTTCAAAAAATGCCATTAAAACCCAGTTGAAAAACACCATAAAAAGAAACAAAGTTCAAAACGCCATAAAAAACCCAGTTCATTTTTTCCCGAAAAATATATCAATAGTATACTCGTTGGAAAGATAAAAAAGTGCTGAGTTTTATGGTGTAATTTTTTTAGAAAAATAATCACGTATAAAAAAGTTATTGCCGTTTAAATATGATGGGGAAAATGATATGTGATTAGTATGTGCACCCTTGTTTGGATCTTCTAATTTTACCCCTCCTAATAGTTCTAAGGTTCTCATTATTTACAAAAATGCTACCGTATCAATTTAGCCACAAATCACAAAGATCTTATGTCTGAAAATCGTTCTCACCATTCTCACACTTTTAGGTGTTTTCTCCTGTCCTGTTTCTCTCTCTCTCTCTCTCTCTCTCTAGATATATATATAGAGAGGATCCTGTAAAAAAAAGCCCAAAGTGTGAGAAGGGTAAGAAAGAATTTAAACAATTAGATCTTTAATCTAATAGTTGAGATCTTGATGGCAATCTTGTAAATAGTATAACAATTAAAATAATTAATTTTCTAGTTTAAGGTTATAAAGGTAAAATTAACATTTTTAATTTTAGAAAGTCACATGCAATCCACATGCAAGTTCCCCTTTTATTTTTTAAACGCCAATAACTTTTTACACGTAACTCGTTTTTTTTAAATTACACCACAATAACGAGTTTTTTCTAATCTTTAATATGAGTATCATATTACTATTCTTATATACAGAAAAAAAGATTATGTTCAATCGAATGTTTCAGTTAATGGTTTTTTGTTTCAGTTCATGGTGTTATATAATTATTGAATGGTGTTATATACTTATTCAATGGTGTTATATATGTGTTGAATGATGTTATATAATTATTGAATGTTATTATATACTTATTGAATGGTGTTATATATGCGCTGAATGGTTGTTGCAGTGTTATTCGTAGTGTTTTATAGATATCTTTAAAATGGTGTTATATACTTATTGAATGGTGTTATATACTTATTGAAGTGTGTTATATTATTATTAAATGGTGTTATATATGTGCTGAATGGTGTTTGCAGTGTTATTCGGTATTCCTATAAATTACGGTGGCGGTTTATGGAAGGTTTTGAATTAATTAAATCAATGATAAAATTACTTAATTACCCTTTTCAATTAATTTAGATCTAATGGCTGAGATTCTTTGTCTTACCTTTCTCACACTTTTGGTCTTTTTTACAATAACCTTACCCTATATATATATATATATATATATATATATATATATATATATATATATATATATATATATATATATATGGGAGGGTTAGATAGAAAACCCTAAAAATTTGAGAAAACCCAACATCACGACATTTTTTTTTGAAAAACATAACACATGTAATATACATGTTTTTAAGAGTTTTGAGCAAAAAAAAACAAAAAAGCGCCGAGTGGATATTTAAAAAAATAAACAAAATTCAGCAACTTTTGTCTAACACATGTTAGTGATGAAAGTTGCTGAAACTTGTTTATTTTTTAAAAAAATATCCACTCGGCGCTTTTTTGATTTTTCTGGCTCAAAACTCTTAAAAACACGTATATTACATGTGTTATTTTTTTCAAAAAAAAATGTCGGAAGGTTGGGTTTTATATGATTTTCTCATTTTTTGGGTTTTCTATCTAACCTTATACTATATATATATATATATATATATATATATATATATATATATATATATATATATATATATATATCAATTAGTTTTTACCTAAAAACTGGTCAAACTTTCTAATATTACAAAAATGAATATTATAACAAAGAGGTTTTATATAATACAAATAATATTACAATTTTAATTTATGATACCATCCTCGCACAAATCTTATAAACAAAAAGGATAGAATTTATCACATGGAAAATTTAAATAATATTATAATTAATGAAACACGGGATTTACCGAGTATTGTTGTTGTTGTTGTTGTTGTTGTATGAAACAATTGATATAGTCATCAACAATACACATATTTAACCGTGTGATAAAATTATAATATTATCACATTTATTAACCATATTATATATATTTTTTTAAGATTATAGTTTATATTTACTCAACCCTTGTGATAAAATCCATAAATTATGAATGTACAACATTATAATATTATTACTTTTTTTAACCATGTGATAAGGATTATATAGAAGTTTATGATTTACATTTTTTCATATTCAACCAGTGTAATATACGGATTTGTAACACCTGTAAATTAAAATAATAGTGAATCTATTTTTTTATTTAATGTGTGTAATACACCGATTTATGAATAATATAATATTATATAATATAATAATCCTTATTATAATAGATGATTTTAAATAATGACACCCAACACCCTTCCTAGATTTTAAAGAAACCCCTATAGTTTATTTCTCAATGTATAAAAATTTTAAGGGACTCATGACACAATTCTAAACATCTTGTATTTTTTTCTTTTGCTTAAATCATATACTCATTAACTTACATGCGAATCTTTACTCTTTTCCAATTTACTCATACATTTATTATTTCATTTTCACCAACCTGCCAGTTTTTTTATTTAAACTTTATCATTTTTATAATAAAAGTTTAATTCACCATTATCTTGTTTCTACTTTTCTAAATCATGTAAATTAGAGTTGTGATTTTAATTTTCCAATTTTACATTTTATGATCCCACATATATAAATTTACAAAAATAAAATCATGTTCTGAAACTAGCCTAATAGCAAAACAATATAGTAGAGATGGATGGAGAAAGAGAATGATATTTCATTGAATGTATGATTTACAATGAGATATAATAGCATTATATATGGGAGTACAAAACTTGGAGAGAAAGCTAGTCTATTTTTGATGTTGATAACCATAATAATAATATATGTTTATAACACTCCCCCTTGGTTATCAACTTCATACTCTTGGAGACGTTGCCTCGTTAAAAACCTTGCCAGGAAAACCCAGTGGGACAAAACCTTAGCTAAGGGAAAAAGAGTGCAATGCGTATTTTCTTCTCTGATTACTTCTGGATCAAGTATGTTGTCTCATTAAAAACCTTACTAAGAAAACCCTAATGGGACAAAACTTAGTGAAGGGAAAAAGAGTGCAACTTGTATAATACTCCCCCTCATTTGAACATGTATTCTTTAAGTGACTAGTGTCCATTTTTCTTGAAAGTTGCTCAAAGTTTTTGTAGCCAATGATTTGCCGCTTGATCCCTTAATGTGTAATTCTTTATGTTCGCAATGTTGTATATCTTCATATGAGCCTTCTAGCGCCTCTTCTTGTAAACAAATATCATAAGATCCACAACTATGTTTTGTTACATTCCCTGCATTTACAAAACTAACCAAACTTGTTTCGATAGGCTAGTAAAATATAATCTCATAACTTACATACCTTTGATGAATCAAACTATTTGTTTTAACACATTCTAATGTCTCCTTGATTGACACATGCGATATCACACCAATAATTCATCCAAGATATATATGTATATAAGTATGTATAGCTAGAAAAATATTAGTGCACAATTGCGATTATCTATAGTATTTATGGACTCAGAATCTCACTTTGATAGGAGATGAAAGTAGTCATTTCTTATAGCATGTGATTGAACAACATTTAACGTACTTAAAGGATAAGCTTTGTTCATACTAAACCGACCTGACATATTCTAGATGTACTTACCTTTATGCTCGAACTACAGGTCGAGCAATAATTCCATTATGTCAAGGTCTTTCAAAAATTATCCCTCTAAAAGCTCGACAGTTTCTCTCGATGATGTGTAGACATCATCACTGTAAACTGCGATTATAGTGAACTTTTAAAAGTAAATTTTTGATAAAACATGACTAATTTAATCAAACTTATATCCCTTTTTATCCGAATATCTCGAGTTGTACAACACTCGTCTCGAATATTTTAGTCCATACGTATTTTGTTAACTTTATATAATACGTTCTTGAGGTTTTCACATCATTAATGCTTCTAGCATTATCAATCCATGAGGGAATTCATTCCATCTTATCCAAATATGCATGTGCTTTCACTCTTTAGAAGTTTTGCTACATAAATTTGCCCATTTGAAAACATAGATATCTATATCTTATGTGAAAAAGTCATGAACACTTGCTTTTATCTCCAGAATCCATGTTGTACCATGCGTGTACACTATTTGTTGAGATACACAATCACCGGGTACAATTTATCTAAGTATGTTTCTTGATGCACAAGTATTACATCGTTAAGATGTTTCAATTAACCTTTTAAGCATTTAATTGCTTTAGAAACTCATCGGGAGTTCCAATTATATCCAACATGTTAAATAATCATAACCTATTCAAATCCGAATATGTATAAATGATCACATTGTTCTCGAGAACTTACTTACATGACTTACATAGTAAAATCCTTCAGAATTTTCATGTAAACTTCAGTATCAAGTGATACATAACATTCATAAGACGCATATCAATTCTTTCTTTATATTACCATACTAATTAAATATTGGAAAGTCAATGCATCCACCATTGGAAAATACGTCTCCTCATAATCAAACATAGGTCTTTGCGAAAATTCTTGTGTCACCAATTTTTCCTTATATCACTCAATTTGATTTTCACATAATTCGCATAAAAGACCCGTTTATATCCAACATATTTTACAACTTCGGTTGTATGAACTGTTTGCCCAGAGACTTTCCATGTCATTAGAGAATTCAACTTTGCCTTATTTATGTCTTTCCATTTTGGCCCATCATTTATATGTTTATGTTCATAGGCAAGTCTCAAATCTTGATCCTCGTCATTTAATCATTTTAAGCGCTATATTATATACAAAAGTATAACAACGTCGATTTTATTTCGATTCCATATACTTTCAGACATGATACAATTTAATGTGATCTCTTTACTTTCAGGTACCTGAGGTCCTTCTTGAACCTTCATGTCTAATGTCTCCTTAGGAGACCCTTTTACATACCTTGACTAAACCATCTTGATTACTTGCTCCTTTTGACGAGGATTTTTATTTTTGGAATCGACTAGTCTACCACGCTCCAAGCGTGCCACAAACTCATTAACAATTTATGTTGTCCTTTTGAGACAATTATCTTAATTGGAGCATTAGCAGTTGGCATATATGACTTAGCTAGTCATTTTTTCAGGTCAGTAAATGCGTCTGGTAATTTATGAGCGAATTATCCTTTGAACTTCTTGTTCATAATGTTAAGTACGAGGATCAATGATAATTCATTCTAACTCATTTCTATTACCAACTGCTTTTATTCTCCCCTTCATGTTGGGAATGTTGATCCACTAAGATAGATATCAGTTAACTGAGTCGTAAATAAATCCATCTTTAATGACTCAAAGTGTCTAACTATAGATAGTTTTTCATACCCAAACATGTATTTCCTTATCTCCTTTAAGGTCTCATCTATGTACGTTGTGGTGGATGTCACACCCCGACCCGCAGCGGAATAAAAGTCGTGGCATGATTGGGTTATCACCAAAGCTCATGATATTTACTAACAAGTTTCATATTTATTAAATTCAAATTAAAATTCAAATATCCAACACAAAATTTCATACAAACACAAATAATAACCCAAATGATTGTTCCAACGAAATAACTTAATTATTCTTCTAAGGCCATCCTAGGTGTTTCTTTCCTCAACTTGATCACCTGTATCATGCGTAAAACAGAAGAAAGTTGGGTCAACAAAAGTTGGCGAGTGAACCTTGGTAAAACATTTAAGTAAATGAATTTTATTGTTGTTTAAATAAGATTGTGCATAAATCACATGTGAACAAATGTATATATGTAATAAATCACAAACCACATCGAATGAACATATGACATAATGGACGATGTATGTGAGATCAAGGCTCAATCAAACGGAGCCGATCTAATGAGGCACCTGATGCTCAACCCGTATCCCACGAGGAACTGATGGGCCTAATGAAATGATTGCACGGAAATAATAAAATGTACCCACATATAAACCACATAACAAACAATACACATTTGGTCATGAGATGATGTTAACACAAACGTTAAATAAAATAAAGAGATGGTATGACACATGATACACCCCAAAACGTGATTAAAATGGGGAATTTGTAGAGATTCACTCACCTTGGGTGCGTATTCTTGGATGGTAAAGGGAGCGCACGAGTTGGGAATCTAATCGATGAAGGTGTACTAACCTAAAAAATAACGTGATAACTTGATAAATAAATAAATAGGCTAATATTTTGATTAAAACCTTTATTTAGGTTTTTAGATTAATTAGTGGGTTGTATTGATGTATTAAACTCTTAACATATGTACTTTTTACCAACTTTAATTGATTTTCCCATTTAATTTTTAAACCAGAAAGTAAATAAACTAGAAATAGATAATATATAAGATAAAAATAATATATAAAAAACAGTTGTCAGACTGACAACCTGTCAGTCGACCGGTCGGATAGGGGGATAAGCATGCGTGTGGTGGGGCTTCGTGACCTCTCGGTTGCGTGCACGCAGCTCTTCCAACTGAGCTACGTGTCTAACCCGAAAGAATCACCATTTTAATTATACTTATACTCTTATTAAGTTTGTTCAATTTTAATTAATTCTCAAAAAGGTTATAATGGATCGAACCGGACGCCTGTAACTAGTTTCGAACCGGCGTCTTTGGGTTTGGCTTGCACCTGGCCCAACCAGTTGGGCTGGGTGCTTAACCCGTATGATATAGAAGTTTCATTATATATAACCTCTATCTCAGTATGGGTTTAATAGTTTTAAGAAAAACGGTGTCCGCTGCATGAATCGAACTCGGGTCGTGTGTGTTGAATGTGCACACAGTCCACCGCTGCACTGTGTGTCTAACCCGGTTATAACTTAGGATTTAATTACATAAGAACCCTATCCCACTTCGTCTTCTTCATTTAGAAATTTCCCCGAACATTATTCCCGCCTGAATCAAAACCGATTCATTCTGATCCAATTGTTTATGAGCAGATTCTTAAATGAATTAAAAAGAATGGACACATAGGGGTCTACCGTAAAACAGGATGATGAACCGCAACTTCCGGCGATTAAATGCCGGTAACAGCCGTTGTTTTCCGCTGAGCAGGCAGAGGAAGAATGCGCGTAAAGAAGTTGGGAGTGAGCGATTTCTGAAAGAGGGTGGGTATTCGGTATATATAGTGGTGCTTTAGGGGTTCGATTTAGGAAACCGAATTCTACGATTTCCAATCTGCTGCGGAGATGACAGCTAATAGATTGGAGTTTGCCAAAAATAGCGTCGAGCCAGTTGTCGGAGGGTTTAAGCCGAAAAGGAAAGCGCGTGCTGTATAGTTCTGGGTAGTTGCAGGTTTTTCCCGCCTGGTCTGAGGGTGTATGCATATATTTTGTTTTGCGAGGTTAAACACAAAAAGTGTGTGTAGTCCAGTGGTGTTTGCAGTGTGTGTGTGACCGGGGGAACCCGAGTTCGATTCCCGATTCCACCTTTCTACTTTTTTTATTAAACTTTGATTATCATTATTATCTATTATTATTATTTTTTTCATATGAAATAAAATAACCCTACGACGTAAATAAATATGCTTGTATTGATAATTTGGGGCGAGTTTTCGAAACCCGATTTACACAAATGTTACAGTATCCCCTACTTTTAGAAATTTCGACCCGAAATTTAAGTAGTAGTTGTAACCGGAAAAAGATGCGGGTACTTCTCGCGCATTGAGTCTTCGCGTTCCCAAGTGAACTCAGGCCCTCGCTTTGACTCCCAACGCACCCTAACGATTGGAATACGACTTCGCCTTAAACGCTTCTCACCGAAATCCATGATTTCCACTGGCCTTTCAACGAAGTGCATTGATTCATTAACTTGAATGTCTTCTAGAGGGATGTGGAGGTTTTCGTCAGCGAGGCACTTTTTCAAGTTAGATATGTGGAACGTGGGATGTATTCTGTTGACTTCTTCCGGTAGGTCAAGCTTGTATGCTACAGGATCTACTCTTTCGAGGATCTTGAAAGGTCCTATGTAGCATGGCGCTAGCTTACCCTTTTGACCAAAACGAACCACTCCCTTCCACGGTGATACTCTCAAAAGTACTTGATCACCAACGCCAAACTCCAAGGGCTTTCGTCGTTTGTCGGCATAACTCTTTTGACGACTTTGAGCCGCTAGAAGATTGTTTCGAATTTGAATGATTTTGTCGGTTGTTTCTTGAATCAATTCAGGTCCGGTGATTTGCGCCTCCCCAATTTCGTGCCAACATACCGGAGATCGACATTTACGACCATATAAAGCTTCGAAAGGAGCCATGCCGATACTTGAATGATAGTTGTTGTTGTACGAAAACTCGACTAACGGTTAGTGAGCGTCCCAATTCCCTTTGAAGTCTATGACACATGCTCGAAGCATGTCTTCGAGGGTTTGGATGGTGCGCTCGGATTGACCATCAGTCTGAGGGTGAAAGGCGGTACTGAGGTCTAAGCGTGTACCCAAAGCAGTTTGTACGGCTCGCCATGTGCGTGAAGTGAAACGACCATCATGGTCTGAAATGATGCTTAAAGGTACACCATGACGGCTTACGATTTCGCTGATGTAGATACGAGCTAACTTCTCGTTCTTGAAGTCCTCGCGAATCGGAATGAAGTGAGCTGATTTCATGAGATGATCAATGATCACCCATATAGTGTCATACCCACTGGAGGTGCGAGGTAACCCGGTAATGAAGTCCATGGTTATGTTTTCCCACTTCCATACAGGTATTTCGGGTTGGACCAGAAGTCCTGAAGGTCTGTGGTGTTCAGCTTTTACTTTGGAGCATGTAAGGCACTTGGAAACAAAAACAGCGATATCCTTCTTCATGTCAGGCCACCAGTAGGTGTATCGTAAGTCTTGATACATCTTGTCGGCTCCTGGATGTACAAAGTATCGTGTTTTGTGTGCCTCATTCATGAGGAAACCACGAAGATTGTCACGATCGGCAATCCAAATACGGTTTAAATAGCATAGAATACCATCGGATTTGGTTTCGATTTTGAGTTCAGCTCCACATGACAGCTCATCGCGTACGTCATTTTCCGTTACGGAAATATGTTGAGCTGCCTGTATTCGATCTTTGATGTCGGTTACAATTTGCAAACATAGAAGATGAATGGAGTTCGCATAACCCTGACTGAGTGCATCAGCCACCACGTTTGCCTTGCCAGGAAGATACCGAATCTCGCAGTTGTAATCGTTGAGCAGTTCGACCTATCTTCGTTGCCTCATATTCAACTCTTTTTGATTGAAGATATGTTGGAGACTCTTGTGGTCAGTGTATATTTCACACTTGGTACCGTAAAGATAATGTCTCCATATCTTGAGAGCGAACACAACGGCTCCAAGTTACAGGTCGTGGGTGGTGTAATTTTTCTCATGAACTTTGAGTTGCCTAGAGGCATAGGCTATCACCTTTCCTCTTTGCATTAATACACAGCCTAGACCTTGCCCTGATGCGTCGCAATAAACCACAAAGTCATCGCAACCCTCTGGGAGTGTAAGGATAGGTGCGTCACAAAGCCTTTGCTTTAAAGTTTGGAAGGCTTCCTCTTGCTTAGGTCCCCAAATGAAGGGTTTTCCCTTGTGGGTCAAGGCCGTGAGCGGAACGGCGATACGGGAAAAATTGGCAATGAAGCGAAGGTAATAACCAGCCAAGCCAAGAAATGACCTAACTTCGGTAGGGGTGCGTGGCGCTTGCCATTCTTGTACTGCCTTGATTTTCGAAGGATCGACATGAATCCCTTTGTCATTGACGACATGAACAAGGAATTGTACTTCTCTTAACCAGAATTCGCATTTTGAGAACTTAGCGTAAAGCTTTTCAGTCCTTAAGAGTGTAAGAATGAGTCGAAGGTGTCGCTCATGATCGGATTTTGATTTGGAGTAGATAAGAATTGTCTGTCGATGAAGACTATGACGAAACGGTCGAGATAGGTTTTGCATACCCTATTCATCAAATCCATGAAGACAGCGGGGGCGTTGGTTAAACCGAAGGGCATAACCATGAACTCGTAATGACCATAACGAGTTCGAAAGCAGTTTTTGGAATATCTTCTTCGCGCACTCTAAGCTGATGATAACCAGAACGAAGGTCGATTTTGGAGAAAAGGTGGCGCCTTGAAGTTGGTCTAGAAGGTCATCAATACTAGGCAGTGGATAGCGATTCTTAACCGTCAACTTGTTGAGTTCTCTATAATCAATGCACATGCGAAACGTTCCATTTTTCTTCCTCACAAAAAGAACGGGCGCACCCCAAGGCGATGAGCTAGGACGTATGAATCCTTTGTCAGTCAGCTCTTGCAGTTGACTGGCCAACTCTTGCATCTCGGATGGGGCTAACCTATAGGGAGATTTTGCGACCGGTGTAGCACCAGGCACAAGATCTATTCGAAATTCGACTTCTCGCGCAGGAGGAAGTCCTGAAACGTTGTCGGGAAAAACTTGTGGAAATTTTTTCACAATTGGAATATCTTCGAGCTTCCTTTCCTTGCCTTCCTTCTTGACGATGTGAGCTAGAAATGCGACGTAATTCTTGTGAAGATAACTTCGGGCTTGAAGGCAGGACATCAATTTGAGCCCTTTCGAAGGAGTTTCTCCAAAGATACGTAGTGTCTGACCGCCGGCGAGGGGAATACGAATGAATTTTTCATGGCACACCACTTCAGCGTGATGCTGGCTGAGCCAGTCCATACCGATGATAACGTCGAAACTTCCCAATTTCATAGGAATGGGATCAATCAAAAAATCGTGATCATTTAGGGCGAGAGTACAATCACGTATGATAGAATTTAATGAAATGGGTTTCCCGTCAGCAACTTCCACCGTCCAAGATTCAACGAGACTATCACGAGGTAGGTCGAGAATAGATTTGAATTCTAAGGATACAAAGCTATTATCCGCACCGGTATCGAATAATATGGACGCATAACTACCATTTACGAGAATCGTACCATTGACCACATTGTTGTCTGCCCTGGCTTGGTTGGCGTTGATATTGAAGGCCCTTCCTCTAGCAGGTGGAGGAGCTTGATTAGTCTGGTTCATCGGGTTTGCTTGGGCTTGGGCATTGATGATGTTCACCAGACGTGGGCAAGTATTTCTGAAATGGGTTGGGTCCCCACAATTAAAACAGGCTCGTATGGGTTGCATCATGGGGTAGTTGGGTTGGTAGTAAGGTTGGGTTGTGGGTTGTGCAGGTGGTAGAAGTAAGGGTTGTTGGGCTTGGCCCACCATTTGATTTTGGGTTTGGGTTGGAGGTTGACTGCGGTTTGATCGCTGAAGGGTACGGCAGGTTTGGATAGTGTGACCCGCACGGCCACAACTTGTGCAATGTTGGCAAGGGTTTTCAGGAGGGTGATGGTATTGGCAACAAACTCATTACCAATTTATGTTGTCCTTTTGAGACAATTATCTTAATTGGAGCATTAGCAGTTGGCATATATGACTTAGCTAGTCATTTTTTCAGGTCAGTAAATGCGTCTGGTAATTTATGAGCGAATTATCCTTTGAACTTCTTGTTCATAATGTTAAGTACGAGGATCAATGATAATTCATTCTAACTCATTTCTATTTCCAACTGCTTTTATTCTCCCCTTCATGTTGGGAATGTTGATCCACTAAGATAGATATCAGTTAACTGAGTCGTAAATAAATCCATCTTTAATGACTCAAAGTGTCTAACTATAGATAGTTTTTCATACCCAAACATGTATTTCCTTATCTCCTTTAAGGTCTCATCTATGTACGTTGTGGTGGATGTCACACCCCGACCCGCAGCGGAATAAAAGTCGTGGCATGATTGGGTTATCACCAAAGCTCATGATATTTACTAACAAGTTTCATATTTATTAAATTCAAATTAAAATTCAAATATCCAACACAAAATTTCATACAAACACAAATAATAACCCAAATGATTGTTCCAACGAAATAACTTGATTATTCTTCTAAGGCCATCCTAGGTGTTTCTTTCCTCAACTTGATCACCTGTATCATGCGTAAAACAGAAGAAAGTTGGGTCAACAAAAGTTGGCGAGTGAACCTTGGTAAAACATTTAAGTAAATGAATTTTATTGTTGTTTAAATAAGATTGTGCATAAATCACATGTGAACAAATGTATATATGTAATAAATCACAAACCACATCGAATGAACATATGACATAATGGACGATGTATGTGAGATCAAGGCTCAATCAAACGGAGCCGATCTAATGAGGCACCTGATGCTCAACCCGTATCCCACGAGGAACTGATGGGCCTAATGAAATGATTGCACGGAAATAATAAAATGTACCCACATATAAACCACATAACAAACAATACACATTTGGTCATGAGATGATGTTAACACAAACGTTAAATAAAATAAAGAGATGGTATGACACATGATACACCCCAAAACGTGATTAAAATGGGGAATTTGTAGAGATTCACTCACCTTGGGTGCGTATTCTTGGATGGTAAAGGGAGCGCACGAGTTGGGAATCTAATCGATGAAGGTGTACTAACCTAAAAAATAACGTGATAACTTGATAAATAAATAAATAGGCTAATATTTTGATTAAAACCTTTATTTAGGTTTTTAGATTAATTAGTGGGTTGTATTGATGTATTAAACTCTTAACATATGTACTTTTTACCAACTTTAATTGATTTTCCCATTTAATTTTTAAACCAGAAAGTAAATAAACTAGAAATAGATAATATATAAGATAAAAATAATATACAAAAAACAGTTGTCAGACTGACAACCTGTCAGTCGACCGGTCGGATAGGGGGATAAGCATGCGTGTGGTGGGGCTTCGTGACCTCTCGGTTGCGTGCACGCAGCTCTTCCAACTGAGCTACGTGTCTAACCCGAAAGAATCACCATTTTAATTATACTTATACTCTTATTAAGTTTGTTCAATTTTAATTAATTCTCAAAAAGGTTATAATGGATCGAACCGGACGCCTGTAACTAGTTTCGAACCGGCGTCTTTGGGTTTGGCTTGCACCTGGCCCAACCAGTTGGGCTGGGTGCTTAACCCGTATGATATAGAAGTTGCATTATATATAACCTCTCAATGTATCTCAGTATGGGTTTAATAGTTTTAAGAAAAACGGTGTCCGCTGCATGAATCGAACTCGGGTCGTGTGTGTTGAATGTGCACACAGTCCACCGCTGCACTGTGTGTCTAACCCGGTTATAACTTAGGATTTAATTACATAAGAACCCTATCCCACTTCGTCTTCTTCATTTAGAAATTTCCCGAACATTATTCCCGCCTGAATCAAAACCGATTCATTCTGATCCAATTGTTTATGAGCAGATTCTTAAATGAATTAAAAAGAATGGACACATAGGGGTCTACCGTAAAACAGGATGATGAACCGCAACTTCCGGCGATTAAATGCCGGTAACAGCCGTTGTTTTCCGCTGAGCAGGCAGAGGAAGAATGCGCGTAAAGAAGTTGGGAGTGAGCGATTTCTGAAAGAGGGTGGGTATTCGGTATATATAGTGGTGCTTTAGGGGTTCGATTTAGGAAACCGAATTCTACGATTTCCAATCTGCTGCGGAGATGACAGCTAATAGATTGGAGTTTGCCAAAAATAGCGTCGAGCCAGTTGTCGGAGGGTTTAAGCCGAAAAGGAAAGCGCGTGCTGTATAGTTCTGGGTAGTTGCAGGTTTTTCCCGCCTGGTCTGAGGGTGTATGCATATATTTTGTTTTGCGAGGTTAAACACAAAAAGTGTGTGTAGTCCAGTGGTGTTTGCAGTGTGTGTGTGACCGGGGGAACCCGAGTTCGATTCCCGATTCCACCTTTCTACTTTTTTTATTAAACTTTGATTATCAGTATTATCTATTATTATTATTTTTTTTCATATGAAATAAAATAACCCTACGACGTAAATAAATATGCTTGTATTGATAATTTGGGGCGAGTTTTCAAAACCCGATTTACACAAATGTTACAATGGATCATTAACAATGCATATTGCACATCCAAACATTAGATGAGAAATATTTGGTTCCTGACCAAAAACCAACTGTAATTGGGAGGAAGTATTATAACTTGTTGGCTTGTTGTGAAATAATGGTGTACATGTAAAATCACATGTAGCCAAATATTGTTATTACGATCATTGGCTTGTAATCAATTACGAGTGTTTAGTTATCGTCTTAACAAAGCACTTGTTGTATGAACATAAGCTACATTAAGTGCAATACTTATTCCATGATCATTAATAACTTGGAAATAAATATATGCCATCTGGAATGTTGTGTTTGTTATCCATTAGCTAAGCCATAAGTCACACAATCTTCAAGTTGTGGATTCGATAACCATTTAGACAATGCATCGATTTAAAAATACTAAATGGTATCATGTGTGGATACATATATCCTATATTCATTCCAACTATTTAGGGATTCACACTCTACTTTGGTTGGTAAATACTTAAGTTCCCTTGAGAGCAAACATGACATTTTTAATTGTCAAGAAGAATCTTCTTGTTCTTCAATAAATTTCACATCATTAATACACGGTGTGGTCTAACCGTTCATGCCAACTAATCAAATAATTATGATCCATAAACTTCTAGTTTATGATCGTATGTGTATTACTTGCTCATATGTAATACAAAACGTATAATACGAGAGAATATACACATCATTAATACACGGTGTGGTCTAACCGTTCATGCCAACTAATCAAATAATTATGATCCATAAACTTCTGGTTTATGATCGTATGTGTATTACTTGCTCGTATGTAATACAAAACGTATAATACGAGAGAATATATTATAACTTCAAAGTTCATACCATCACGTTATGCAATCACTCCTTAGTTTGCCAGTTTTGTGGTCCATCTCATTATTCTTAATTTGCCACTTTTGGTGGTCCATCTCATTAAAATGATCATCATTACAAATTTCTCAATTATGTCCATGATCACAACATTTTAATGATCATTATATAATCAAATCCAATTCAGGGAATATGGAATAACCGAACAAGCTTTATAGCTTTCCATTATTTACTTGTTCACACGAATATAAAATCATTTCAATCTTTTCGTACTCTCTTCATGATATTGCTACTTCAAGAGCATATCTCATGTGTGATAAATGGAAAATTTTATCCGGTTTTTCAACATAAATAATCTTCTCTTCACATAACATCAAATGAGAAGTAATGTATATGTGAGTCATATAATTTTATCAATCTTATATCTTATGACCTTCTACAAACTGATAATGAGATTTAGGGAATAGGACACTTCAGGTGTCTTATCTAAACATATTATTCCCTTTCATGATAGTGATAAAAAAACCACAACTTTGGTTTATGAGTTCTATTCAATAGTATCCATACTACAAGGCATACCATAAAATCATATTAAGCAATACATGATGTTATAACATGTCATTATATAAAAACGAGTTATGATAAGCCTCTACGCGTTTATGAAACAAAAACTTTTTCTATATTTATAAGCAAACATATATAATTTATGTGATAACCTATTAGTGTCTAACCAATCACAAAGATATTTTTCATAAATCTATTTTACTCTATTTCGAAACATATAAATAAATATTAAAACCACCTTAAACGTTGTTCGCGTTTCATTCAAAGATGTTTGGTTTTTATTCCTACAACAAACTTGTGGGTATCAAAAATGATTTACATGCAAGTTTAAAGTATGATGTTTTAGGTATGATGTTGTGTTAACGATGAAAACTTTCGAATAACTATTGAGTCAAAGTAAGAGACTAGCTGTAGTATTTTTGGCTATGATTGGATTAATACCAGAATTATATTACATCACTTGATTTCTATGTTTTTTTCTGATATCAATCCTATAATTGAAACCTTCTTGATAAAAGAAAATATAAAATCAAAACCTAGTTATACACTATTTTTCGAATATAACATAGTAATATAAATTTTGCACTTAATATATAGCAAAACGTAAGATTTTATAACTAATTTACTATAATATATAAACAAACATCTTAATATATAGCAAAACGTAACAAGAGATTTTATAACTAATTTACTATAATATAGAAACAAGCACATAATTATTACTACAAACAAATAGCTTTTAATACTGCATAGGAACCTCTAGTCATAAATATAGAATATTTTACAAATTATTATACTAAATACATTATTTTCTTTTAAAGAACACGAATCAATATATAGTATATTTATTTAATAACCCTTATCATTATTTTGGAGAAATATATCATTAACACATTAAATAAATACATGGTCATAAAGAGAAAGTATTCGATGGTTAGATCGTTTACGATGATGATTTCAAGATGTTTACAAATATTACTTTTAAATACACTAAAAGATATTAATATATTGTTTTACATCATTATTTAGAACTAATGAAAAATATATCATTAATTTGTTAATATTTTCAACATGAAAATTATTATAGATGTAAGTAAACACCCACGTTTCCAATCCCCCATCAGATCTTACGAAAACAAAATTAAAAAAAAAATGATTTGTTGAAATTCATAGTTTGCTATCAAAGTTATTCACTAGATCTAAAACACCGAGTCATTCCAAGGTGAAAAAGCACGTCTACTGTTTCTAGGCTTGATTTCACTTTCATACATATACTAAATCATTATGACTAATCCAACATATTCAAATATGTTTTTAATTCAAAAGATCTATGTTGCATTAATCGCAACAAAAACTTGATAACTAAAATCAAGATGTGAAAGAACAACTACACTGTTGAAATACAAGGTTTGTTTATTGTTACCTGAATGGATGAAGGAAGCCAAATCATGGATATGACGGTCTCGAATCGTTAGCAACTCGTGCTGATAACGTGCTTAAAAACTAGCCTAATAGCAAAACAATATAGTAGAGATGAATGGAGAAAGAGAATGATATTTACAATGAGAAAGAGAATGATATTTCATTGAATGTATGATTTACAATGAGATAAATAGCATTATATATAGTAGTACAAAACTTGGAGAGAAAGCTAGTCTATTTTTGGTGTTGATAACCATAATAATAATATATGTTTATAACAAATCAATTTTTTTCCGCTTAAATCATATAACCCATTAACTTACATAGAATCTTTACTCTTTTCAAATTTACTCATACATTTATTATTTCATTTTCACCAACCTGCCAGTTTTTTTATTTAAACTTTATTATTTTTATAATAAAAGTTTAATTCACCTTGTTTCTACTTTTCTAAATCATGTAAGTAAGAGTTGTGATTTTAATTTTTCAATTTTACGTTTTATAAATCAAATTTTAATAATAATAATAATAAGAGTGAATTTCAAGAATTGTCCTTTATCTTTATACCATTTTTCAG
Organism: Scalesia atractyloides; assembly: GCA_947069175.1. NCBI lineage: Eukaryota > Viridiplantae > Streptophyta > Magnoliopsida > Asterales > Asteraceae > Scalesia > Scalesia atractyloides. The sequence goes on along the minus strand of CAMTDV010000018.1, from coordinate 2,626,125 downwards.
ACGTTGTCCTTTATGTTTAAAATTGATGAGTTTTATACTTTATGTTTTAAAATTATGCACTTTATGTCCTTTAAACCTAACATTCAGTTAAATTAGATGACAAAATGGTATTTTAGTCCTTTTACCCATTTAAATAAAAATGTTTTAACAAAGAAAACAAGTATAAAAATGTTTTAATAATATATATATATTATTTATACCCATCGTCTTTCTTTCTGAACATCTCTCTCTACCTCTCCACCACTAGCCAATTGTTTAAGAACGATGAACAAATGTTATTCTGATGGTGTGGATGCTTTCATATGTTGGCAGGGGATCTTAGATTATGGTAAGACCAGATTGGCATTAGGTTTGAGTAAGGAATCTAATGAGAATGCTTGGCTTGGTGAAAAGTTTTTAATTTTGTTGATTTATTTGAGATTGGCGGTGGTGGTGGTAACCAGATGGTGTTGGTGGTTTTTGTAGGTTAGAGAGAGAGGGAGAGAGAGAAATACAGTTTGATTTATTTATTTATTTTTTTAATCATTTTACACTATAGTCCCTCGATATAAAATATTTGCACATTAGTCCATGTAATGGTGAAAAGACAAATATGCCCTCATGTGCAAGTCACATGATCCAGTTTAACATAAAAATCTAACAGAGTTATGGATAAAGGACATAACGTGTAAGATTTTAAAACATAAAGTACAAAACACATCAGTTTTAAAAACAAAGAACACCACTTAAAATTGGATATAAAGAAAAAAGACAAAATTTGAAATTCACTCTAATAATAATGTACATAATGAGTAAATTAAAGTTCTTAGCGTATGAATTAATATAAAACTAGCATAAAGCCCCGCGACGTTGCTGTGGAGTTTGTTAGCAAGGACGACAAACGTACACAATATTTTTATACATCGATTGTTAGTATAAATATTACAAAATTTACAATCAATGTTTAAGTATACTAAACCTATTAATTTTTTCCTACACCGTTAGATTGCGTGTTTATTTCAGTTTGAAGTTCCGCTTGTTTCTCACTTATCTTGGTGACACGCTCGGTTAGCTCGTTGAGCTTCTCGCTAATCCTACGATCTGAATCCGCTACTTCTTTTAAAACACGCCTAAGCTGTTCGAAACATTCATGTCTTCGTTAGAAGCAAACTTTGCAAACCTATAAATTTACAAAAACATAAAATAAAAAAGAGAAACCCTTAATAAAACAACAACATATAAAATTAACCCAAATTGATTCTCAAGACGGTACAAAGAGACTCAGATACATCACTATAGTCGTACGCTTTATTGATGGCGACCACTTTACATCTCAAAATAACAACATGCAACCAATCATCGTTGAATACTTAAATGTACATCAAAGGGAGATGAAACACGTATAAAAAACGATAAGACTAACTAATCCCCTCAAAAGGGTTAAAACCTTAGAAGTCAACGGCTAAAACAGCATATAAGGTAACCATTTACCTAAAATAAGATAAAAGAGACAGAGTTTTGCGATGAAATCAGCGATTGGAACATCCTCGTCGTCTTATGCGGTGGAGGATGTTTAGGCAGTTGTGGTTATAGATAACAATAGCTTCCAAATGAAGATCAGCACAAATAAACACACAACATTATATACCCACTTTAAGTACAAAGCCAAAAACACAAAATACAAACCAAAACAAAAATCACCACAAAAGCAAATTGTCCAAACCAACATAGCACAACAACGTTACTAGTTAGTAATATATAATTTTTTTTTAACACGAATGAAGATTACGAAAAAAAAGGTATGAACTTTTAACTCCAAAATTAAACTATGTATATACATATCAATCAATGTACAAATTTTTTACTCCGTTGACAATATACACTATATGGTTTATGATTGTTAATCTCAAACACGAATGAAAATAATGCAAAAAAGGTTAGAAAAAGAAGCATACCTAAAATTTACTTTTAGCCCATAAAGTGATCGAGGGGTTGTTTGATGCGAGTAAATAGACTACATTTCCTCAAGTCAATCATTCAAAGAGTTGTCCAGTAATAACTTTTTACATACAACACCAGTCAACCTTAGTTGTATGTTAGATTGGTAGGTATGGGGCGTGGATTTTGATGTTGAAGGGGGTTTAACGTCGGCTACATCATCCCCGCTCAGCGTTGGGTTTGGTGTTGTCTGCTTGGTGTAGATATTTTGCCTGGTGGGAGGTTGGATGACGTGACGGGCTGTGGTTGGCTGGTTCAAAGTAGTTGTTAGGCTTGAGTATTGGCTTGTGGATCTCACATGGCTGGCAACGACCAGCTAAGCGGTGCCACACCACACCCCTAATTTTTGAGTATTAGCTTGTGGATCCCACTCTCGTCAGGTGTCGAGCAATGCCCACAACCCAAGCCCCTCCACACCCCATAGTCTTATCCTCGTAAGCTAATAAACAGTGTTTTCATAGCCAGATTGTATCGGCCGACCGGCAAGGACGCTTTATCATCCGAGCAACGTGGGTGGCAGTAGGGGTAAGCAGAAAACCGAAATAACCAAATCGTAACCGAAATAACTGAGAAAAAGAACCGAAATAAGAACCGACGGTTCGGTTTTCAAATTTTAATGACCGAAAATTTCGGTTTGGTTTTTGGATAACCATTTTCAATAACCGAAAAAACCCGAATTGAACCGATAAGTTACAATACTAGGCCTAATCCATATATTTTAATGTTTAAGTTTAAGTTGTTTAAGTGTTGAACCATACTACTAGAAATTATTAATTTTATTCTTGAAGTTAAATATTTAATATAAAATTAAATGATATTCAAAGTATAAAGAAATTGTTTTAATAAAAATATGTTAGAAGGTTAGGTTTATATGAACCAGTGGCGAAGCTTGAGATTTCCGAGGGGGAGGGGGAGGGGGAGGCGAAAACATATATACCCAAAAATTTATATACAAAATCTATATATATAACACTACTGAGCGAAAAGTTCAGGGGGTCGGGCGCCCCTCTAAGCCCCTTCTAAGCTATGTCCCTGATATGAACAATATTAATTAAAAATGTTAAATATAATCACTTAACTGTAAACATATATGCAAGATTTTTAAATTTTAAATTATACTTTTTATTTTATTTTTTGATCTTACATAATTTTGTTCTAAATAACCGAAAAACTGAATCAAATCAGTTTAAAAACCGAACATACCATAACCGAAAAACCGAAACCGGACTGTTTTAAAAAGTAGAGAAACCGACATTTCGGTTAAACCCTAACAAGTTTATGTTACTTCATGAAATCAAATTACCAACATTACCAATCAACAATACTAACAAAATATGTGATATGAGAAAAAAGTTTAAAGATTACTTTAGTGAGATAAGCATCAAATTGTTCACTAATTAATACGATGACGTTGAGTCAATATGCATCAAAGTTAATGAAATTAGGTAAGTTGTATTAAAATTATATAGAAAACACTTATCTTGGTTTTGCTTGTTGCAATTAACAAACGAAAATGATTTTACATTGAAGTTTATAAACGCATGTTTACGTAGTTGAACAGAAATTGGTTTTTCGAATGATTCCTCTAGGTTGTTATATAGAGTAATATCATTTATACACTTATAAATAAAGTCGCAATTAATATTTACAACTTGTTACCCATTTACCTTCTATCTCGATGTAATTTCCATTTGGAAACTTCGTAATAATAAATTAGATTAGAGTAAAAAGCATAACATAGAACAATCGTAAGGCCCCATGGCATTATAGCATAGTGGCATCTTGAAAGTGAGATAAAGCTTAGGAACCATTAGGTCCTGGGTTCGATTCCCACAGGGGGTTTTTTTCCATATTTATTAGATATGATTGGGTGGTACCGCTGGTGGCACGATGATACTCCAATGGTCCGTCAGTGATCCAAATTTGCCGTTAAAAAAATATTCATAGGGTATTTCCCTATGAAATTGTAATTTTATTTTTGTTAGTATCTTATCACTACTAGAAAACTGCTACTATTCTCACGTCAATTTCCGTGGGAAATCCGTGGGTAACTGTAGTTACTCACGACTTTTTCACGAAAACGGGTTGTAAGAATGAAATAGATTAAATGAAGTATTAAATCAAATTTGCTTAAAAAGGTTTAGTTATTGTTATTTAAGTATAAATTTATTAATTGTGTGTAACTATTTATTATTTTTTATAGCTAGTAACATAGAATCATAGATTATAATTGCCACCCTTCTTATAGAAAAAAAAGGTTTTACTAAAAAGTTCACCTAAACCTTTATCAATCAAAGTGGACCATGAAGATCCATGGAACCAACTTTGGACCTATGACCTACAACATTACTTAGAAAAGAATCATTTTGTGACAATATCTATTCGATAAATAACATATCTCTCACACAACCTAATTTCAAAGGGAGTTAATAAACAAATAATTCTGAATCGTCTAAAATAGCAACTTGATATACATAGCAAATTTCTAAAGTAGGAAATTTATTGTCTTACAAGATAATAGATTTTTATAGTGGTGACAAAAAAAATTATCTCTTTTAAACTCTTATGAAAGTAAGAACCTTGGGCCTCAATTGAACTACGTCTGAAAATACGACGTGGGTAAGGAATTTACAAAAAAATCATGAGGGTACACCAATGAAAAACATCATCCAAAGATTACCGAGGCTTTTACTGGCAGCTTAAATGTCAATATCACCAACAGGTCAATGAGTTGAAAACCAAAACTAGTCGTGTAAACGAACCGGCAGTTTAACCTTTATTTTTTATTTTTTGCAATATGCAATCATGTAATATGTATCATATTTATCGACCATTTTTATTGTTTAATTTTTTTATGCAAACTACCGATTTTGAAAAATATAAAAACAAATCGGTTCAAATCCCAAATTGCCACTTGTTGACTAACTTGAACACCTAGAGTGTGTGCGTGTAAAAGCGACACAAAGTTCTTTCTTTCATAGAAGCATTTGTATGGACATTTGTATACTTATGTGTATACTTGTTATTAAATAGAGTGAGAAAGACAAGTTGATAGGAGTCTTCTAGTTCTCATGTACTCTATTTCGTACTTGGATTGAAGCATAGTATAGCTTAGGCTTTAGGCTTTGGGTGTACACTAACTTTATTGGTGTTAAAGATTACATAACAAGTTAATACGTCTTTGAAACCACTTTCTCCCCATGTAAGGGTGTTAAAACCTTTCTTGGTTAACTTAGAAAAAAAAGGATAAGAAATTAATGCTATTTATTGTCAATGTTTAATTTAGCTAGGAAGTTAATGAAATGGTATTTTTATTATTATTTATTTGTATTTAATTTAAATATTTAATTAAAGAAATAGTGGGTGAGGTAGGGTTAACAAGGTCAAACCATTTCGCTATGCTGATGTGGAGTAAAAAAGGAAAAAACGAGTGATGTGACGCTTATATGAAGTTAAGAAAGGTTAAAATATACCCCATGACCTTGTAGGTTAAAATTATACAAGCATTTTGGTTCAGTATCATCTCCTCACCAAGTCATTCGTTGTCGGACCCACACTACGAGCATAGTAGACAAATGACCCTACATATTTTTTCTTTATTATATAGTATATAAAGCAATATTGGATTTAAATAAACCAAACTTTCATCAATTGACTGATGACACTCTCAGCTTTCGATTTGTACAGCACAATTCCCAACTTTCAACTTATTTCGTGATATAACTCTCAAACTAACCCAACACTAACCCAGTTTACTAACGTTAGATGCCACATCACTAAACTAGTGCCACATCTTAAAAAAAACCAAGTCATATGCCACGGTAGATGCCACGTCATCAAAAAGCCAACTCAGCTGCAACGTCATCAAACAAATGCCATGTCAAATGTGACATCACCACACAAGTGCCATAACAGCAAAAAAACTAACTAAGTTAGCGTTCAGTTAGTTTAAGAGTGATATCGAAAAATAAGTTGAAAGTTGAGAGTGTTGTTGTACAAGCCAAAAAGTGAAAATGTTATTGGGCAATTGGTGAAAGTTGAGGTTATTAAAATCCAGTATCCCGTATATTAAACCAAGAGTTGATTGACCCTGTAGACTTTCAAACGGTCACTAAAAAATAGGTGGCGTAGAACAAAACCAAAGTTTATATGTAGGTGAACTAGTTGATGCCCCGTCCGTGTTGCGGGGCGATGGCTAATGAGTGAGTGTTAGGCAGCTCCTTGACACGGAAAACAATTAAATCGAGTCACCCAATTAAAACAAAACACTTTTATAGTTTTGCTAAAAAAGACTAAAATAATGGCAATATTGTTGTTTTTAACTAAGGAAAAGTTATATTTTTTACTGTGGTAAAATCGTAATTTGTCAAAAGCTAAAGTGATTTAAGTACTGCAAATTGGAACCAGAGGCAAAGTTTTAAATTTGTGCAGGGGCAAATTCGTAATTTTGAACTTAGGGCAACACAGTATTATAAATTTGAACTAAAGGTACAATCGTAATTTTAGGCTGTAGGCAAAACCATAATTTTATTTTAAACTGAGGGCATAATCGTAATTTTGAGTTGGAGCCAAAGGCATAATTTTATTTTGAATAGGGGCAAAAACGTAATTTTGAACTGATGGCGAAATCATAATTTTTTAAACAGGGAAAACCTATTTTTGAAGATAGGGCAAAATCGTAATTTTAAGATGGGGGCAAAAACATTTCTTTTCTTTTGAACTGGGGCGAAAACGTAATTTTGAACTGAGAGCCAAATCGTAAGTTTGAATCGAGGGCAAGATCGTAATTTTGGGTTGGGGATAAAAGCGTAATTTTATTTTGAGCAGGGACGAAAATGTAATTTTAAACTACGGATAAACCGTAATTTTAAAGTGTAAAAAAAATAATAAACAGTTGGTCCAAGTTGTTTTTGTGTATATAGTAACAAGGGAGAGTGTCAGACCAGCTGCTGTCTGACACTATTCCCCAAAGTTGTTTTTGTGTATATAGTAATGATTAACCCCGTATCTTGTTGCGATTGAGGGTTTGGGTTTCAAATCTTGCATGTCTTTTTTTTTACGGTTTCCTTTTCTTTTTTTAGGGAATGCTTGTAGGAGAGATCACTTGGCCGCAAGTTTCAATTGTTTATTTGATTTTTTTTATTGATCTATTGCTGCTTTTAGTGTTTGGTTTAGTCAATGGAAAATGATGAATCACATGAATGTTAAAAGGGTTAGGATATGTTCCAAGAAACAAGTATTACAACATGGTGTACAAGCTAAAAAACCTTAGAAAATATTTAACACATTGTTAAGCAAGTTAATTTATCTAATTTTCAAAAAAAAAACATCTTGGGTGTAAAATTGTGATTGCCATATGTTATTAGGTATTTAGATGTTATGAACCGTTGCACTGGTGGACTTTTCTCAAAGTGGTGAAGGTTCTAGTCTCATTGGAGACAAAATGGGTAGACTTTAGTAGTGTAGTTTGTCAAGAAAATGTTGGGAACGAAATCCCGTAATAATCAAACTAAATCATGTGAACCGAACTTAAACCACTCTTGAGAAACTCATACAAAGTTACGACCCAAATCGAAAACCCTAAATCTACATTAAAAACTCAGAATATTTCGACGGTCCAATTCAATCCGGTAAAAAGTCTCCACGATAGACATATGAAGACCATAAAATTATGACCCTCGTGAAAAGAATTCCTGGGTCTGCCACTGAACTCACCTAAAAACTTGCTTCGAAGATTGTTTATCTTTAAACACCCTATGCATTTTAAAATTCAGTTTCTTGAGTTACATTCACTTGGATCATCAATGATTTTTTTAAGTATCCAAAATCATATCAAAATCAACTAAATCAAAATCTAGACCTAATACATTTTCTTGCAACTCTACACACTGAAACGATACCATCGATAAGAAAGGAAGCATCGAAACTGTACAGATGTACAAATAGCCTTGTAGCTCATGTGTCGATAAGAAGCCGCAACTTAATCACATACAACATCGGAATAAAACGCTATGGTTCTCCTTGTGCAGTCCTTAACATTAAGCAGTTCAACATCAAAAACTTCAAACTGTTTTGAGCTAAAAAACGTCGAAGGTCCAACCTACAAACAAAACACAACTTTGACTTTGTGAGTCAAACTAAATGCTTGGACATGATCTTTGAATACTAAAATCTTAAACATGATTGAAAGATAAAACTGTGGGTTGACTTTTAGTTAAAACTATGGTTAAAAGCTATTAGCGTTGACTTTTAATTAAAGCTATGGTTAAAAGTTATTAGCAGCCTCTAACCAACGAATTTAAAAAAGGTTTATATTTCTAATTTACAGATTGATGGGTAAATTTTATCTTTAAATGTTAAAAATTTAAAATCACTATATGATTGTAAGCTGAAACTGTGGGTTGACTTTGAGTTAAAAAGTATGATTAAAAGTTATTAGAAGCCTCTAACCAATAAATAAAAAGGGATTGATGATTCTAATTTACAAACTGATGGGTAAGTATATCTATAAGACTATAATACTAAAATCTTTAAGATGATTGTAAGCTGAAACTGCGGGTTGACGTATCGTTAAAAGTTACTTATTAGCAACCTCTAACCAATGAATTAAAAGGGATTTACAGTCTATATCTATATATATATCTATATAATAAAAGAAAACGTTGAGGGATAGTTATCACCATTATAGGTCATCTACTCTTTGGTTTTCCCGTCTCTCTCAACTACTTAATTATAGATACTATTTTTTTATTAATTAAAGATATTTAATATAAAGTTAATTATTACTTTTTCAATAAACTTATGTTATTTTATTTTGGAGCATCTCAAAGTTCAAAATTATGTTGGTTGAAATATTAAAAACGAAGAATACCGATGATAATTGTTTTTAAGAGTGATTTCTAAAAAAAATCAAATATTTAATGTGGCTGGATGGTAAGAACGATAAAAACACAGTATGTTAAATAATAAAAAGTTACGTGGTATTAAAAAGTCAAAGTTATATCCAGTTGAAAGAAATAATGTTTTAAAAAGTACACTTAACAAATTTTATAATTGTCACGTCAATGTTTATTTTTTTAAATACATAAATTGACGGTTGTATATTTTAACAAAGTACATTATATTTTATACTAGAGTTAATTGTCTGGATAGTCCTTATGGTTTGCTATTTTTTCACCTTTAGTCCCCAATTTTCGAAAATTACAGGTATGTTTCCTATGGTTTGCTCAGTTGTTACTCGGGTAGTCCCTACGTACTGAATGATTGTTAAGTTATGTAAAATGACAAAAGTACCTTTACCACTAAAAACAATAATTAATAAACATTAAAAGAAAGATAACTAGAGTTAATAATTTAAGTGGGGACCCACTACAACCCCCAACCCTTGCCACAGCCTACTTCTGTCTCGTCTCCGACCACCCCTACCTACCCCAACCTTCCACCACCTTCATCCACCCTTGCACCCCCACCACCGTTCACCCACATCCATCACATGGGTAACTAATTCTCAACATCCAAATTCCCTCATTTTATTCTAGATTCAAGAAAACTAATTTCATGTTTCATCTGCAAATATTGGTAATTTGAATAACTTTGAGTATCATTCGGAAACATGGTACGACACTACTACGACCACCAGGAAAGTATTATGGTCGCCCTTAAACCACACCCAGTTTTGACCGGCAGTCACAATTTTAAAACCCATATGATCAACCGATTTTAAAACGCTGACAATAAGTGAACCGATGTGAACAGACTATGGCGGTGTTTCGTTTTACCGGCAGACACACTTTACCCACCCGATCATCAATTCTTCAACATCGACATCATACCAATGACTTGCCATCTTCAGCTTCAAATCAATTTAACAGAACGAAAGTGTATACTACTAACATGGAGTGTGCTTGTAATGATGTAGTAGTGGGGTTGTTGTGTCGGTGAATAAGGGGTGGTTTGTGGTGAATTATATTGGCCGGTCGTCGGAGTTGTTATCGGAAAATCGAACCCCGGAGAAGAAGTTGCAGGCATATATCGCCGGTCATTTGTCGGAGAAGAAGGTGGAAGACGGCGATGGGCTAGGGTGAATAAGGGGTGGTTTGTGGTGAATTATGTTTACGTAGTTGAACATATATTGGTTTTTTTAGTGATTCCTCTAGGTTGTTATATAGAGTAATATCATTTATACATTATAAATAAAGTTGCGATTAATATGTGCAACTTGTTACCCGTTTACCTTCTATATTCATGTAATTTCTATTTAGAAACTGTGTAATAATATATTAGATCAGAGTAAAAAGCATAAAATAGAACAAACGTAGGGCCCATGTCATTATAGTCTAGGGGCATTTTGGCAGTGATACTCCAATGGTCTGCCAGTGATCCAAATTTATTAGATATGATCTGGTGGTTCCACTGATGGCACGATGATACTCCAATAGTCCCAGTAAACCAAATTTATCATTAAAAAAGAATATTCGTAGGGTATTTACCTATGAAATTATAATTTTATTTTTGTTAGTATCTTATCAGTATTAGAAATCTGCTACTATTTCTACGAAATCGGGTTGTAGGAATGAAATAGATTAATTGAAGTATTAAGGATCAAATTTGCTTAAAGAGGTTTTTAGTTAATGTTATTCAAGTATAAATTTATTAATTGTGTGTAACACATTATTATTTTTTTATAGCTAGTAACATAGAATCATAGATTATAATTGCCACCCTTTTTATAGAAAGAAAAGTTTTACTAAAAAGTTAACCTAAACCTTTAGCCAAAACAAAGTGGACCATGAAGATCCATGGAACCAACTTTGGAACTCTGACCTACAACATTACTTAGAGTAGAATCATTTTCTGACATTATCTATTCAATAAATAACATTTCTCTCTCACAACCTAATTTCAAAGGGAGTTAATAAACAAATAATTTTGAATAGTCTAAAATAGCAACTTGTTATACATAGCAAATTTCTAAAGTGGGAAATTTATTTTGAAGATATCATCATTATACTCATTAAATCTAATTAATAGTAAAGTTAATGTAGGATCTGAAAAAGATAAAATGTAGACAGTCTTATTTCTATCCCGTAGGAATAGAGAGATCGCTTCCAGTGAGACCCCTAGTTCGATAGTAATTTTGCATCAAACCTTGGACATAAGGCATATACACTCAACAATTAAGACAAAGGCCAAATAGTGCAAGTACTCCCTTGTCTTTCGGCTATCAAAGCCACCACATGATGCATGATTAACCATCCCCTCTTTAACATTATTTTCACGATTTTAGTAAAATAATATTAAAATTAGTGCAGTTTTACTTTTGCCCCCCCCCCCCCCCCGGGCGCCCACACATTTATACATTATATGTGCATACCACAAGCGGAGCGTAATTTATAATGGTAACAAAAAAATCTCTCTTCAAACTCTCAATGAAAGTAGGAACCTTTGGGTCTCTATGGTACTACGTCGGAAAACTTGGCATAGGTAAAGAATTTAATGACGAAATTCATGAGGGTACACCGATGAAAAAAACACCTACAAATTACCGATGATTTTACTGGCAGCTCAAATGTCAATATCACCTCAAATTGCCACTTGTTTGTTGACTAACTTGAAATACCTAGAGTGTGTGTGCAACAAGACGCAAAGCTCTTTCTTTCGTAGAGGCATTTGTATGAACATTGAAGCGTTTGTATACTTGTTATTAAATAGAGTTAGAAAGACAAGTTGAATAGGAGTCTTCTAGAACTAATATGCTATATTCATACTTGGATAGAAACATAGTATAGCTTACTTCTTCAGGCGTACTCTAATTTCTTAAAGATGACATGATAAGTTAACATGTCTTTCAAACCACTTCCTTCTATGTTTAAGGGGTGTTAAAACTAGGGCTGGCAATTTTACACGAATACATGATACGAACCTACACGACCTTAACAGGTATCGTGTATGACCTTAACATGTATCGTGTACTAAACAGGTAGACACGAAACAACCTGTTAATTTTCGTGTCGTGTTCGCGGATAGCGTTTCGTGTTTTCGTGTCTTATCATGTCTGTTCGTGTATAGCGTTAATTCATGTTAACACTCAACATCGAGTGGGTAAGACACCTTTTTACCTGTTAGATACCCGTTAAGATACTTGTTTACCTGTTAGATACCCCTTAATACATGTTAATACCTGTTAGATATTTAGATCCCCGTTAATACCTGTTTACATGTTAGATACCCGTTAATACATGATTATTCTAGTGTTCGTTAACAGGTATTAAGAGGTAATTTTCGTGTTTTCGTGTCGTGTTCGTGTTTGAAAAAAGGACATGATAAGTTATCGTGTCGTGTTCGTGTATGGGATTTCGTGTATCGGGTCTTATCGTGTCGTGTCTTATCGTGTACGGGTATACACGATATGCCAGCCCTAGTTAAAACCTCTATTGGTTAACATGTTAACTTAGACAAAAAAATAATAAGAAATTAATGCTATTTATTATCAGTGTTTATTTTAGCTAAGATATTAATGAAATGGTATTATTATCAATATTATTATTATTTATTTGTATTTAATTTAAATATTTAATTAAAAAATGGTGGATGAGATAGAGTTAACAAGGTTAGACTACTTCCTTATGATGAGGTAGAGTAAAAAAGAAAAAAAAAACGGGTAATGTGACGCTTATATGAAGTTTAAAAGGGTTAAGGTATACCTCATGGTTTATAAGAAACACTGATCGGTGTAAATATCATACAAGGAAACATCTTGGTTCATTGTCATCTCCTCACCAAGTCATTCGTTGCCGGACCCACGCTACAAGCATAGTAGTCAAATGACCCTATATATTTTTCTTTTTTATATGTAGTATATAAAAGGATATTGAATTTAAATAAGTCAGATTCATCAATTGATCGACAGCACTCCAACTTTCGATTTGTACATAAGCACTCTCAATTTTTAACTTATTTTCTGAGATATTACTCCCAAGCTAACCCAACACTAACCCAGTTTGCTAACGTCAGATGCCACATCAGTTGTCACGTCATCAAAAAGCCAAGTCAGACGCCACGGTAGTTGCCACATCGTAAAAAAGCCAAATAAGTTGCCATGTCAGATGCCACGTCACCACACAAGTGCCACATCAGCAAAAAACTAACCGGGTTAGGTTGTTTGGAAGTGATATCGGAAAATAAGTTGAAAGTTAGAAGTGGTGTTGTACAAATCGAAATGTGAGAGTGCTATTAGCCAACCGATGAAAGTTAAGGTTATTCAAATCCAATATCCCGCAGGGGCGGACCTAGAGTGATAGAAGGGGTGACCTCCGTTGCCCCTTGATGCTCTGGTGATGCTCTGACGGTAGTGTAAATTTTGAAAAATAATGACTTTTTTTACCCTTTTTATTGAAACGTTATCCCTTTACGGATCTTCTATATCCGTCACTGATATCAAGTATATTAAACCAAGAGTTGATTGACCCGTAGACTTTCAAACGGTCACCAAAAAAAATAGGTGGCGTAGAACAAAACCAAAGTTTACATGTAGTTGAATGATTAACCCCGTGTCTTGTTGCAATTGAGGGTTTGGGTTTCAAATCTTGCTTGTCTTTTTTTTTTACGGTTTCCTTTTCTTTTTTTAAGGAATGCTTGTAGGAGAGATCACTTGGCCGCAAGTATCAATTGTTTATTTGATTTTTTTTATTGATCTATTGCTGCTTGGCTGCAAGTTTCAATTGTTTATTTGATTTATTTTATTGATCTATTGCTGCTTTTAGTGTTTGGTTTAGTCAATGGAAAATGAAGAATCACATGAATGTTAAAAGGGTTAGGATATGTTTCAAGGAACAAGTATTACAACATGGTGTACAAGCTAAAAAAAACCTTAAATATCTTTAAAACATTGTTAAGCAAGTTAATTTATCTAATTTTCAAAATAAATAAATAAATAAAAATAAAAAAAAAACCTAGAAAAGCATCTTGGGTGTAAAATTGTGATTGCCATATGTTATTAGGTATTTAGTTGTTATGAACCGTATCAGTAGTGGCTTTTACCTAAAGTGGTGAGGGATATAGTCTCATTGGAGACAAAATGGGTAGACTTTAGTAGTGTAGTTTGTCGTAAGAAAATGTTGGGAACGAAATCCCGTATTAATCAAACTAAATCATGTGAACCAAACTTAAATCACTCTTGAGAAACTCATACAAAGTTACGACGCAAATCAAAAACCCTAAATCTACATAAAAAACTCAAAATATTTCGACGGTCCAATTCAATATGGTAAAAAGTCTCCACGATAAGCATACGAAGACCATAAAATTATGACCATCGTGAAAAGAATCCCCGGGTCCGCCACTGAACTCATAAAAAAACTTGTTCTGAAAGTTGTTTATCTTTAAACACCCTATCGTTAAACACTCACAAAAATCCCCGGGTCCGCCACTGAATTCAGTTTCTTGAGTTACATTCACTTGGATCATTAATGAAATTTTTTTAAGTATCCAAAATCATATCAAAATCAACTAATCAAAATCTTGACCTAATACATTTTCTTGCAACTCTACATGCTGAAACGATACCATCGATAAGAAAGGAAGCATCGAAACTGTATGGATGTACAAATAGCCTTGTAGCTCATGTGTCGATAAGAAGCCGCAACTTAATCACATACAACATCAGAATAAAACGCTACGGTTCTCCTTGTGCAGTCCTTAACATTAAGCAGTTCAACATCAAAAACTTCAAACTGTTTTGAGCTAAAAAAGGTCGACGGCCCAACCTACAAACACAACACAATTTTGACTTTGTGAGTCAAACTAAATGCTTGGTGTAGTACAGTCATATACATGATCTTTGAATACTAAAAGTCTTAACTTGATTGTAAGTGGAAACTGTGGGTTGACTTTTAGAGATGTGGATTTAGAACTTGAAAGTCAAATTAGAATCTTAGCTTAGAAATGAACTTTTTGTTAACACCCAAAGCCAAAGCAACTGACCAGCTCAATATCATTTAAAACTATGGCTAAAAGTTATTAGCAACCAATGAACTTAAAAGAAATTATAATTCTAAGACCACCAGTAGTCGTCCTCTTTCTGGCGTTTTTCTCCGCCAAACACGCCCAAGCCCCACCCCCCTCGGCGTTTTCGGGCGTTTTTTTTCAAAAAAATCCTTCAAGGCGTGCTTTTTTCAACGCCTTTCTTCAAATTGTTTGGCCAATGAGATCATTCCAACTCACCATTAATTTTAAAATAAAAAAGACAAGAAAATAATAATTGGGTAATCATTGATGGGGTATTATTGGGTATTATCCCACTACGCCCATTTGTGAAAAACGCCCATAATGCCCCTTTGCTGAATGGGATGACACGTGTCGCACGATGCCCATGGGTGGGGGCATTATTCATGTGTACCACTACACATGGTCTAATTTACAATTTGATGAGTAAATTTATCTTTAAATACTAAAATCTTAACATGATTGTAAGTGGAAACTGTGGGTTGACTTTTGGTTAAAAGCTATTAGCAGCCACTGTGGGTTGACTTTTAGTTAAAATTATGGTTAAAAGCTATTAGCACTTAGCAGTCTCTAACCAATGAATGTAAAAGGGTTTAAAATTCTAATTTACAAATTGATGGGTAAATTTATCTTAACATACTAAAATCTTAATATGATTGTAAGCTGAAACTGTGGGTTGACTTTTAGGTAAACTAATAAACTATGGTTAAAAGTTATTAGCAGCCTAAAACCAATAAATCTAAAAGGGCTTATAACTCTAATTTACAAATTGATGGGTAATTTTTATCTTTAAATACTAAAATCTTAATATGATTGTAAGCTGAAACTGTGGGTTGACTTTTAGTTATAACTATGGTTAAAAGCTATTAGCAGCTTCTAACTAATGAATTTAAAAGGGTTTATAATTATAAGTTACAACTTGATGAATTAAGTTTATCTTTAACTCTTTTTTTTTTAACGGTGACTTTCTTTTTAAGTGGCCCAATGTCACACCGCCTAATCGGCAGCCCTAGCCAAGATCTGCCCAGACTACGTTGTCTTAACCGGGCCCGTGCTGGGTTGGTCAGACTTGGTTACGGCGTTATCTTTAACTCTTTAAGTACTAAAATTTTAACATGTCATAATTGCAAGCTGAAACTGTGGGTTGACTTTTATTTGAAAGTAAAACTATGATTAAAAGTTATTACTTATTAGCAGCCTATAAACCAATGAATTAAACGAGATTTATAATTCTAATTATACGAAACGGTGAGGAAGATAACTCACTGGTGGTCCAAGTTCGGGGGGAATAATAACTCTCCTCTTTCCGCCAGGTTTCATGTCTTTTAAACCTTCTTCGAATCCTGCATCAAATATCTCACTCAAGAACATTAATCAACATGCACCAGAATAAATCTAACCGCAATAAATGAAATAGTCAATATTCGAGTTCAAAGGGCCAAACGAATTGTTTTTTTTTATAAAGTTCAACATCAAGTTTTAAAAGTACTTGGTCAATATTTGACTTTTATGTCAAAAAGTCAGTATTAAACTCATCAAGGAAAATTCAGAAGTACTATTTTGACTTTTGAGTTTGACTCTATGAGGTCAAAAGCAAATACAACCCACCTGGGACCAATGCATTTGTGCCCATTCGTATTTTGGCAGGAGAACCTTGTTGATAACTGCTATCTATACGGCGACCAGACTCATTGTAACCAATATAGTGAAAGGTCACCTGCAAAAAACCTTGATTATATTAACTCATCGCGCAAATAATGTATATATATGTGTGGGCGCTCGGAGGGCAAAAGTGAAAGTGCGCACTAATTTGAACGTTATTTTACTGATTTCGTGGAAATAATGTTAAAAGAGGGATGGTTAATCATGCATCATGTGGTGGCGTTGATAGCCGAAAGACAAGGGAGTACATGCACTAATCGGCCTTTGTCTTAATTGCTGAGTGTTATGTGCTTTATGTCCAAGGCTTGATGCAAACTACTATCGAGCCGGGGGTCTCATTGGAAGCAGCCTCTCTATTCCTACGGGGTAGAGGTAAGACTGTCTACATCTTACCCTCGTCAGACCCTACCTTAGCTGTGCTATTGGTGGGATTTACTGAGTATGATGATGATGATGATGATCCCGCAAATGCACATGCAGTTCATTCATTGCGGAATATAATGATTATTGAAGTTGCAACTTTGCAATCACATATTTCTCTCTTCCCTGCAAATATTTGTTCTTAGAGTAGATTATTTGGGTTGGATTTTTATCTGATATTTGAAAATACCAACGCATTATGAAATATATATATATATATATTAATTTGAGGCAAAAATTTCAACCCATCTACTGATAAATGAGCCACCCAAAGTGTATTTTCAATGCATACAACCTCCTAAATCAATTAATTTAAAAGATAAGGCCTGCTAGAGATAAATTTATATTGACATTTGAACTTAGGGCTGCAAACGAACCGAACGTTCAACGAACAGTTCTTGAACCGTTCGGCGGGAAGTTCGTTTAATAAATGAACGAACATGAACAAAGGCCGAGTTCATTCATTTATGTTCGTGAACGTTCGGTAGTTCATTAGTGGTTCTAATTTTTAAAATTTTATTTAAATACGTCAAAATTTTGACAAATAAAATGTTTAATAAGTATTAGTGTATTATATATTTTGTTCATGAACGCTTGTTTTTGTTCGTTTGTTCTCAATGTGTCCAAGAACATTAGTTTGTGTTCATTACCTAAAATTAACAGACAAACCCAAACGAACACGTTTATTTTCTTAACAAACGAACACAAACATAAAATCTCGTGGGTAAGTGTTCATGAACACATATATTTCTTAACAAACGAACACGAACAAGGTCTTGTTCATGTTCGTTCGGTTCGTTTACAGCCCTATATTGAACTCATAAATAATTCATACAAGTATACAAAAAAATGGACAAAGAAGTGTTTGGCCAAGCAGTGGTACTTAAAACGGCCATTTTTGAACTGACGCCATTTAGACCAACCCGCCCATTTTGCCATGTGTAATATAACAAAGCATCTGATAATCAAGTTTAAGAAAATCATATGGATCAAAATCTAGAATACAAAGAAGAAGCGGAAAAACCTGCTGACCCGACTTGGGGGCATCACCGGTACCAACTTCAAAATCACGATATATAAGTCCATTGTCACGTTTTACATAGTTGTCCGATGCAATGACTTTAACCTCAAACCCTGAATCATATTTAAAACCTTATTAAACTCCTGGAAACTAACAAACAAAGATCCACCAATATAAAGAAAGATAAGAAAAAAAAAAGTAAAATGCCATTTTCGTCCTTGAGGTTTGGCCAGTTTTGTGACTTACATCCCAAGGTTTGTTTTTTCGCATCTGGATCCAAAAGGTTTAAAATCTTGCCATTTTCATCCGGCTCGTTAACTCTATCCATTTTTCTCCGTTAAGTCAGAGGTATTTCCGTCTTTTTTCCTAACTTAAAGGGCAATTTGGTCTTTTTCACTTTATCTAAAAAGACCGAATTACCCTTTAAGTTAACAAAAAAGATGGAAATACCTTTGACTTAACGAAGAAAAATGGATGGAGTTAACGAGCCGGATGAAAATGGCAAGATTTCAAACCTTTTGGATCCGGCTGCAAAAAAAACCTTCGGATGAAAGTCGCAAAAATATGGCCAAACCTCAGGGACGAAAATTGGCATGTTACTCAAAAAAAAGAAAGTAAAGAAAAACAACACAAACCTTCTCGAACAAAGCTAGGGAAGTCATCTGGTGCTTTATTTTCTCTTTGCACCCTTTTATTTTGTTCAAGTAAGCGTTTTTCATCGTATGGGTTCTTAATCTTTGATTTCGCACTAGACGATAAAGTTGGAAACAAGCCTGTTGAGACTAGAAACAAGAGGAGTCGTCTACGCTTCAAATTCTCCATAATCCCATTCTGTTCTCTAGCCATGCATCAACAATTTTCCCTGATTAAATTTGTTGAAAGAGCTAGAAACGATGTGGAAACAATTATCTCAAGTGTTTTACCTTTCATCTTTCTGGAGAAAGTACGTTTTATTAATGAAAATATCTCCTAGCGTAGCAAAAGTTGTTACTGGTTTATCTGCATATAACATGTTTTAAAACCATTAGTAGCAGCAGCAGAAGTGGCCAAAAACATGAACTTGTTCTTCATTTAATTTTCTTGATTTTTTTTCAATTTTCTTTCAATCTTTTTTTTTGTGTGTGTGTATCAAGATTCAAGAACAGCAGTAAGCTAACTTGATAACTTGTTCTTACAGAATTGTGTCATGATTTAAGAACGACAATATCCTAACTCGCTAACTTGTTCTTACGGAATTGTGTCAAGATTCATGAACAGCACTACCCTAACTCGATAACTTGTTTCTCCAGAATTGTGTCAAGATTAACGGAGGCTCTAAGGAGGGGCAAAGTGGGCGCTCGGCCGGGGCACGTTTTCTTCAAGGGCTCAAAAATTTTAAAAATTCCTGATTATATATAAATGCGAATGATCGTTTGGTAAAACTTAGAAGATTTTCTTGTGTATCTAACAAGTTCAAAGTGAAAAAGAAATATAAAAATATGATAAGTTGATTCTTGATTTACAGTGACATATATGATAGGTTGATTCTCGGTTAGCTATTAGCCTATTACGCTATGTCATACACTCATTCTAATACCATGATTTTGCTAATTTAGTCATTTTTATGGTTATTGCTATAACTTTAATGGTCGTTTAAAAAAAACTAGTTTGCGTTATTTAATTTGTTAAGGCCTTAGGGTAAAGAGCATATTTTTTTTTGCTTGGCCAGGGCACCTAAATCCTCAGGACCGCCTCTGTTTAAAACTAGCAATTTGCTATCTTAATAACTTGTTTCTCCAGAATTATATCAAGATTCAAGAACAGCAATATCCTAATTCCGTAACTTGTTTTTCCTCGTAATTCAAGAACAGCAGTATGCGAACTCGTTAACTCGACACATCGTTCTTACAGAATTGTGTCAAGATTCAATAGCAGCAATATCCTAACTCGATAACTTATTCTTCCAGAATTATGTCTAGATTCAAGACAAACAATTTACTAACTTGATTAAGTATTCTACACCGAAATCGTTTGTTTTAATGGTTCATCATCATCATCATCATACTCAGTAAATCCCACCAATAGCAAAGCTAAGGTAGGGTTTGAGGAGGGTAAGATGTAGACAGCCTTACCTCTACCCCGTAGGAATAGAGAGGCTACTTCCAGTGAGACCCCCGGCTCAATAGTAGTTTTGCATCAAGCCTTGGACATAAGGCACATAACACTTAGCAATTAGGACAATAGCCGATTAGTGCATGTACCCCTTGTCTTTCGGCTATCAACGCCACCACATGATGCATGATTAACCGTCCCTCTCTTTTTATAATTATTTTCACGAAATTAGTAAAATAACGTTAAAATTAGTGCATGTTCACTTTTGCTCCCGAAGGCCCACACATATATACATTATATGCGCATACCGCAAGCGGGGCTTAAACTCAATACCAATTTCATAATAACATTTGATGCACTTATCAAACTTACCTTCAAAGATTCACATAACACATACCAATTTCATAATTCAATAACTCCTCTATCAAATATCAACCATAATCAAAACTCAATACCAGTATATCTACACAAAATCCAAACTTTAAGCTACTGTTTGAAAACACTGCCAATATTAAGACTTAAAATCAATATCCAATATCTTCTACATCAAACCTTAATTTGCTTCCAATCAAACACTACATAATCAACAATTCAAAGTTCCCAGTTCCCTAAACCTAAAGGAAATTTTCTTTCAGGCATTTCATCAGTCACTTGGCATGCATCTAAAAAACCCAAGTTCCAATCATGAATGTGTGCAACTGTATGTGTGAAAGAGAGAAATATACTTACATTTGGATGAAAATGAAGGCTTGAATTGAACAGGTGGAGATGAAAGCATCAGCATACTGCGGAATTTGAGAGTTATTGAGATCAGAGGGGTTTTGGAGAAGAGTAGAAAACTATAGGCTTATCTTCAAATTGGCAAATATCTTAAATTAGTCCCTGAAGTTTTGTAGTATTAGCATTTTGACCCATAAACTTTACGTTTTTTGTTATTATATTTTGTGTTTATATCTTTTTTTTTACATTATGACCATTGACCGCTATGGTTTTTTTTTCTTTCTAAATTACGTGATACAAGCTTGCAACTAAGGGTGTAGCCGAGCCGAGCTCAAAAGGGCTCGAGCTAAGCTCCAGTTCGGTTTGACTTGGCTTGTTTATTATTACAGTAATTATTACATTATTTTGTTTTTATACATACTTACATATATATATTTACGGTATTATATAAAACGTTTAATAAAACCTATATAAATAAAAAGTTTGTTTAAGCTCGAGGGCTGACTTGAGCTAAAAAAGTTATGCTCAGGTTGAAACTCATTTAAGCTCAGCTAGATTCTAGTTTTTAACGAGCCGATCTCGAGTATCTCACTAGCAACTTGACTCGTTTACACCCCTAGTTGTAACCCATCAGATATATATGTGTTTTTATTTGTTGGTATTTTTATGTTGGGTAATAAAATCTTGGTTTTTGATTTGGGATTATGAATATAACCCAATAAAAGACGGTTATTAGTTGTAAATAGTTTGAAAATTGTTAGTTGGAATTATATAACGAGTCAGATGGAATTATATAACCTAGACGAGATGCTCGCTCAAGCAATACGCATTACTGGCATACTAACTCAGTCCTTGGCTCTGATACCATTTGAACAGCCCAAGTAAACTGTTTCAAGATATTGTCCGTTTTGCCCTCAATTGATTGTCCATCCACAAACTCACGGTTTTGTTTTTTAACCCGGTGAATTACTTGCTCAGACAAAATGCGTCTTGGTAGAGAAGGTCTTCTCCTTATAAAAAATGTCTTATTCTCCTTCTCAACCAACATGTGACTTACAAGTATTTTATGATTAAACACTTGAACATGTTATATGCAAGCAGAAATATGCTAGGCTATTACTTGTGTCACGGGCGGATCTACCTTGTTAGGGGGTAACCACCGTTGCTCCTTGACGCTCCGACGGTCATGTAAATTTTGAAAAATTTGACGTTTTTTCGATTTTGTTACCCTTCTGTTAAACATTGCCTCTATAATGATTTTCAGCGCGGGAAGTTCGTTTATGTTCATTCGATTAGCTTAACGAACGAACACGAACAAAAAATTTCGTTCGGTTAGCTTAGCAAACGAACATGAACACAGGTCTCGTTCGTTCGACTGCGTTCGTGAACGTTCGGTAAGATGTTCGGTTACGTTCGTGAATGTTCGGTAAGACGTTCGATACGTTCGTTTATGTTCGTTTGATTATTTTAATAATATAATAAATGATAAACCTTTTATTTAAACATATTGAAAACTTGAAACCCTATTTTTTCTAATTTAGCTAAAATTTGAACATTCTAAGACATTTTTTGGGATAATTATGTGTAGGTTAGTTAGACTTGATTCATCGTTTGGTGGTGTAGTAAGCTTCTTGTGTTTTAATTTATCATTTAATGGTTGTATTTAACTACTTATATCTAACGTTTAAGAATAACAATGTTTTTATATTTTTGTTATTTTCTAGTTAAATGTTCGTTTGGGTTCGTTTTTATTTGCTTCCGTTCATCTGTGTTCGAGACCAGTGTTCACGAACTGTTCGTGAACAACTGAATTTCTTAACGAACGAACACGAACATAAACTTATGTTCGGTATGTGTTCGTGAACAGTTCAGGAACATGTTAATTTCCTTAACGAACAAACACGAACATGACCTCGTTCGTGTTCGTTCAGTTCGTTTACAACCCTATATGTGATAATCTAATTATAATTTGATGAAGTTGAATAATCATAATAGTGAAAAGGTGACTTGGCACATATTTTAACTTATTATAATCTATAAAAAGTATGATATAGCAACATTTTTGCTCTTTTGAGTATCAAACCTTAAAAGAATAAAAGCGTGTTACATCAAATTATATAATAATAACTCATTACATACATCAACAAAGACATGGAAGTTTGGTATGTTTTAGTATAATAAACCTAACTTTAAATGGCTTTATAGATCTCAACAAAAGATTGTTGTATATGGTTTTCGATTGCCTCGTCTTCTATATTGATGTCTAACTAGTAATTTTCCCGCGTGTTGTGACGGGTTCGAGATATAAAGTAACTCGATTTTGTTAATAAAAACGTATTATATTTAACCTGACTTGTTTCAGAACAAAACTTACATCAAAACGTAGACAAGCTAAAAACGCACATAAAAAAAGCACGAAAATGTATCATATTTGATCCGACCTATTCACTAAAGAAATTTACGTTGAAATTTTAAAAAAATTTAACTTATACCCACACGTACATAAAGATAAGTACGTAAGAAAATTAACTTTTTTTACGTTAAAGAATGGTACGCCACGTTGCGGCATTATCAAAGCGTAAAGTAACTCGAATTTTTATCATCTAATGAAAACATAATACATTTGACCCGGCCTAGCTGGCTTGTTTTAAAATAAAATTTTTGTTAAAATGTAAACCAACTAAAAATGTACGAAAAAAGCACAAAAACGTATTATATTCGAGGCTTCCCATTTCAAATAAATCACATTAAACGTAAATCAACCCGAATTTATACCATACGTACATCACGTAAAATTGATTAATTATAGTTTGAGGGGTTGTAAATGGTAATACTAAATGTTAAATGTTAAAGTATGAAACTTAAAGAAAAATTTTGAAAGAAAAAGAAAAAAAAGAATTGAAAATACATAAATTAAAAAAGTGAAATAAAATATTATATAATTGCTTTACATGGAAATTTTGTAGGTAAAAAAGTAGTAAATTTTCACGCGCGATGCGACAGGTACAAATGTAAAGTAACTTTGATTTATACTGTCAAAATATAAATAAACTGAAGATGTAAAAAAATAAGCATGAAAACGTATTACATTTGACCCGACTTATTTGCGAAAGAAATTCACGTCAAACACCAACTTGAACTTATACCGACGCGTAAAAAAAGTACAAAATGATTTTTTCAAGTTAAAAATGGTACCGCACGTTGCAGTGGCGCCGAAACGTAAAGTATGTCAAATTTATACAATCTAACGAAAACATGTTATATTTTACTCGACTTGTTTTAAACCAAAATTATATCAAAACATCGACCAACTGAAAAGGTACATAAAAAAATACAAAAACATATTATATTTGAGCCAACCGATTTTTAAAGAAACGTAATCAATTTAAATTTATACCAACACGTAAGTAAAAATAAACACATAAAAATGATTATAAAATTTTTAGAAAGCTAAAGGATTGTAAACAAACAAAAATATACTAAAAGAAAAAAAAAACAAATAAAGAAAACAAAAAATGGCTCATATAAAGTTATTGTATATGTAAAATAACTCGAATTTATACCGTTTAATGAAAAGGTATTATATTTGACCCGACCTGTTTCCGCACAAAGTTTACAATAAAACGTAGACCAAATGAAAACATATAATACAATAAGGACAAAATTATATTATATTTGAGGTGGCATATATTTAGGAAGAAACTTACGTTGAAAGTAAACAAACTTGAACTTATACTGAAACGTAAAATAACTTTAATTTATATTGTATAATGAAAGGCTATTATATTTTGATCTGACTCTTTTTTATTTATAATGATTTATTAAGTTAAAATTGGTATGATATGTAAACCTATTATATTTGACCTGTCTGATTTTCCAAAAAAAAACTTACACCGAAACGTAAATCAACTATGATTTATACCGACATGCAAATAAAAATATATATGTCCAACTCGATTACAAAGTGCTATAAACTTCAGGTGTTGTAAAAACCAGTGGTAAATATAAGAAAAAAAAAGAGAAAATCAAGAAAAAGAAAAAAAAAAAGAAATGAAAAGAAAAAAGTCAAAAGAAGACAAAAGAAAAATATTGACCTGGCTGCTACTTCAGATTGTAGCTTTGTTTAATATAATAAGTATTTGATATTCGGGGTTTAGTAAGAACATCAGATATTTACATGGTCCGAATATTATCAAAGTTTAAACAGAGATACCTTACTGACTAAATACAAATACAAATTTTAATATCTTACTCTGTATTTTACTAATTGAGTATAAACGTAGTACAGTTAAGTTTTTAACGACAAACTAAACTACTTTTAAAATGCTTCTAATAATTTGAACCCTATACCTTTTGAATAAAGGAAAGTCACTTGTTACGGCAGTTTTTGAATGGTTAAGTGCTGAACCAGTAAGAGGTCTGAACCATTAAGAACAAGTATAATGTTTAACTGTTCAGAGGCAAATGTTTGACCAATTCAGATTAGAGGTCTTAGGGGCTGTTTATTTATCTTTTAATGGGGCTCTTAATAGTTCAGGTCTCTTACTGGTACAACACTTAATGGTTCAGACTGTTTGTTTTGCGAGCACATGTCTGAATGATTTAGACATTTGCCTCTGAATGGTTAAGTATTAGACTAAGTCTGAACGGTTAAGACCTCTAATCTGAATTGGTTAGACATTTGCCTCTGAACGGTTAAGCATTATACTGCCTCTTAATGGTTAAGACCTCTAATCTGAATTGGTTAAACATTTGCCTCTGAACGGTTAAGCATTATAATGCCTCTTAATGGTTCAGACCCTCTTATTGGTTCAGCACTTAACCATTCAGAAGTTGTCAAACAGCCCTTAACCATTCAGACTCGGTATAATGCTTAGCCATTTAGAGACAAATGTCTTAACCATTCAGACATCTGCTAACGAAACAAACATTTTGAACCATTAAATATTAAACTATTAAGAAGTCTTAACTATTGAAAGACTTATTAAGAGATAAACAAACAGTCCCTTAGTGACTTAAAATTATTAATAATCGCCACTCAAAAAAATTTATTAATAATTGAGTTCACATCTTTTCATATTTTCCTTTATCCTAAACTATCTTTATTAACCAATAAAGTTCACTTCTTTTTACGGAAAACAATATGTGTAGTTTGTTTGTTGCATGTGGGCTTTCATGATGTTCGAGCTAAACATGGTTAACTTGACTATGATTTGCTCCGACAAGGTTGACTAAGCAATCATAGCTCTTATTATTTATTAATTATTATTTAACTCCACTTCTTTAATTTACTTCTCTTCACAAATATAATTCATATGGGCCTAAGTGGGCCCTTGAAGTTAGGTTTTCCAAAGGTAATAGAGTCAAATAGACACCATAGAAGAACGTCAACAAAGTGTACTTATGTGCTTTGACATTGTGTCCCTTTGCATTTGCTTTTGACATCATTGGACCAAAAAAAGGGAGAAGGGCTTTGGATAAAAAGAAGAGAGAGTGACTTCCAATCCTCACATGCTAATCTTTTCTTCACTTTGACATCATGAAAGATTGGGAAGGTTTTTGAGTGGATAGGAAAGTTGCCAAAAAGAAAAGAAAAGACTTTAAATATGTGTATGCTAAGAGCGGAAATCACAATGATTTGGTGTAACTAAGACGTGGACTCTACGTGGCCAGACGTCATCACTAACATCTTTAAAACAGTATGATGAGATAAAACGATGGTGCATCATTATTTCATTGGATATTCTTACATGGTGAAAAAGATAAAGAAAAGAAAGCTATCGATCATAATTTGTATGCGGTTGCTAAGTATCCAAAGTTAGAAAGTTTCTATCCTTACTCGAAAATCGAAAAGCCATGATTAGAAGACCTTGAACATCACAGACGGCCATGATTTTCATTTTCCTACTCCCCTAATAATGTTGGGTATTTTCAAAATAACTATTTTCAAGAAGTTCTTAGAGAAAATAAAAAGGGACCATCTTGTTCATTTAATTGCTTAATTCAATAACAATTTTTTTAACGGCTAACTGCTTTCCACGTGCAAACCCACCCTTTCGGAGCTATGTCCAAAGGCCGACTACTCGACCACCGCTAGAAAGCGTAGCACACCCCTGATGCGCAGAAACCCCGTGGAATAGGTAAAATTGCGCCCCCCTTGGACTCGAACCTGGGTAAAATCCCAGGCCAAGCCTTCATCGAGATGGGAACAACCACTATGCTTAATTCGATAACATGGAAACAAACCTATAATGTGTTTCCTTTTATAGAAAGGTACATCATTCAATTTATCATATTATTATACCCATGTTACATTTATAGAAAACCATATGCTTAATTCTATAACATGGAAACAAACCTTCAATGTCTTTCCTTTTATGAACATGAACATCGTTCAATTCATCATATTAATATACCCATGTTACATTTATAGAAAAACAGAGAAAATTTAAAACATTTTTAAAAGTCGGTCAGCTCAACATTATAATAAAAGATAGGGCTAATCAATGATCAGCGGTTTGGCATTGATTTTTGTCTGTTGACGGTTTAGTTTTGTCCGGTCCAATATTCATAATCAAACCGATTCTATAATCAATTGATGATTGACAAGTTGTAAAAACACTTAATAGAAGAAGTTAACATTGCCACTTAGGTTATAGCCTAATGGTCAAGACTTAAGAGAAATTCTCTTGTGGAAATATCAAGGTTCAATCCTTGCTAAGTGTAAGTATTTAAGGGGAAAATTTAGCTGTTAAAAAAAAAAAAAAGTTAACATTAGTCGAGAGTGAGATGATGTACGTATAAAGATTGTTTGTAGAGGGGTAGAAGTGTAATTTGACAATAAAGAAAGAATATTTGGAGGACGAGGGAAGTATCCGATGTTGAAACCAATGATTAGAGAAGATTGGAAATGGAGGGTATTAATGCCATTTTATAATATTACTAATTATTGAGATCTCTTCATGCACGTGCTTAGCACGGACGGACCTCATTGCACGTGAACAGTCTCCTGGTTTCAATGCCCCAACTCAAACCTCACACGTGATGCCACCAAAACCTCTACACTCATAATCTATTGTATAATCATAATATTTGTATAATCATAAGTTATAACAACATTTTTAATTTAAACACATGTATTACTTTAATTTGTTAACCATAAATATATTTTAGGAAAAAGTGGGTCCATAGGCCATTTAACTACTTAAAATTATATATTAGAAATCTAATAATTAAAACAACTTTAAAAGTTATGAAAATATTTTTTTAAACAACGACTTTTTGTATTAGGCTACTACAGTCTCCAAATTGGAGAGCCATGTCGCCCCACTCCGGTTATACTATGTTGTCTTAACCGAGCCCACGTTAGCTTCAGAGTTTGGCTTGAGCGTTCCTCCGGGAAACCATATTGGCCGACTGCCATTTGACAGAAGTTATGCCCCACAGGAGCTGAACACTCTCTGGCGTAACACACAGTGAGATAAAAACTCGGGTGTGCTTAGGATAAAACCTTGTTTATGAAATCCCAAGTTTAAAGAAACTTAAAATAATAATAATAATAATAATAATAATAATAATAATAATAATAATAATAATAAATAATAATACTACTACTAATAATAATAATAATAATAATAATAATAATAATAATAATAATAATAATAATAAGTGCATGAAAGTTTATAAAATGATTAAAAAAACCATTTCCCTAAATATTCTTAAAAGAGTTAAAGGTGATTTTGATGCTCACTTACTATACTTCTATAAATGTGATCATGATAGAGCTTAAATATCAAAGATGTTTTGTAATTTTTACAATTTTTAGCGGGAATAACATAAATCAAATTGAGAGTTCAGTGATCTATAAGTTTATTTTAATTTTACAATTACAAGGATCATTTTTTTTAAATATAACAATGTTATACTAAAATTAAAGATAACAAAATTCTTGATTTCTTTGTATATTCTTCATGCATAAAAATTATTTGTGTTTATAAATTGAAGGAACAGATTTAAGAAAACAGAAAAAAAAGTCGACATTTACACATGATTCATTTTTTTGATCTTTTAATAATGTTAATTATAACCATGTCGTCATCTCAATCTTAACCATTAAATTACTAAGATTAATATGTCAAAACTCTCGGTACGTTATTACATGCAAAATTCACTTTGTTCTTGATCCAAACTCAATGTGTGTGCATATATGGTGTAGATCTAGGAAAAAAATTTTAGAATGTGAGAGTGATGACGAATCAAGCTAAAATAATGCCCGACAAAACATTACCGATAACATACCCATAACATGAAACATATAGTAAGTAGGTTTTAAAATAATTAGGTTTTATGTTTGTAAATTGTAACATGACGTTTTATTTTACGACGTAGCTTGTTGTCTATTTACCTGCATGTAATTTCTTTTGATATTCAATGAATTAGAGAAAAAAGAAACAACACAATTATAATTATCCTATAAATTTAAAATAATAAAAGTTCAGAAATACAAACCCTTGAAGTTCAAAGGTATTTTCATGACGTAAAAGATAGGTTTAAAATTTTAGTATAAACCTTAGTACTATAAAATTGTTATCCAATAACCAATTATCAACAATTCAAGTATTAGGCAGCGGTTGGTACGTAGGAATGAGAGGTGGAATGGAATGGACTATTGTGAGGGAATGAATAAAAAAGCGTTTGATTGGTTGATGGAATGGAATCGCCCATTCCAAAGTGTATTTCATTCTCTCAAAATCATTCCATTCGCACCCGCTGTTTTTTCCATTCCATTCCCTCTTTACTCTTCATTAACAATACCACAACCCACCACCATTGCCACCACCCACCACCACCGTCACCGCCACCCACTTCTGTCCCCGCCACCCACCTTATCCACTACCACCTCCGATCACCGCCACCACCCACCTTTAATCATAGTCGCAACCATCGTCGCTGCCAACTTCGATCATCGCCGCCACCCACCTCCACCACCGCCACCGCCGCTACCACCTGTGACCACCGTCATTGCCGCTACCACCTCCGACCACTGCAGCTGCCACCATCGCCACCACCGTCACCCACCACCACCACCGATGTCAGCACCCACCGCCGTCTCCACTCACCATCGCCGCTACAACTGCCACCTATCACCACCCACTATGTAACACCCCAAAAATGCATATTGGATCTAATGTGTCTTTAAATGTTTTAGTGTGCAATATATAAATACATATATAAACCTTAGTTGGCTAACCAAGTTAAATGATATGACAATAGTGTAGAAAGAACAAAAGTTATGCCTTAAAAAAAACAAATTAAAACTTGAGGGTGGAAAGTGAACATTAAATAAGAAAATAAAAGAAATCAAAAGTGGAGGAAGTTAAACTATATATTTTGATGATCTTAAGGAAGTGGGTTTTAATTAATTAGAGAAATTGTATGAAATTGAGCATAGCTATGGGATAGACTCATCATCTAGAAAGTGACTTATGCTTGAATTCGATTATATAGAAGATTTGAAGTGAAACCCACTTGTGTTTAGTAATATGATGGGATATGGTGATCTTGTAGTAATGGAAATTGTGTAATATTGAGGTTTGAATGTGTATGTATTAGATTATTGTTAAATGGCTTGAAAATGAGTTGTATTTATGAATTTCAATGGCAACTTCTGGTGGTCCTCCTATCTTCCGTTTTGCTGAGAGATCGATTTTGAAAATCGGTTTTGCGTTACTCCCTCAGACTGCCTCTTTTTTGTGCACCGACCATAAATCTAACAAGTGTAATCACTGTCATTCTCTTTCCTTGATTTATTAGAATGCCGTTGTAATAATCGATGAATCAGATTGCGTTAGTTGATGGCTGGTGAATGGTAAGATTGTGTTTAAAGAGTTAGGGGTGAGGAGGTGTTTGTTTGTTTTTTTTCTTTTTATTAAAGGGAATTAAGTTCTAAGTTATATAACATGCGTGATTAGGGTTCGTTTTCAATTAGCCTGGGATTGATCAATTGTTTGATCAATTTCGTCCAATTCGTTTCAATTTTCTTTTCGTTTCAGTTCAAATTGGCCATTGTTCGGTCAGTTTCATCGATTTGTGTTCAAATTCATCTTTGATTTTGAAAATATTCATCAAAATGACGACTCGAAATCAGACCGTAGAACAAAGGATGCAGGGACATGACAGAGGATGCAGGAACATGACCAACATGCGTGATTATAGGTTCAACTTGCGTGATTAGGGTTTTTGAATTTTATAATATGCGTGATTTCCCAGCGTACACATCGTACGTTAAGGAACATTGTACGTTACGTTAAGGAACATTGTATGTTAACCAACCCCTATACATATATATATATATATATATATATGTATGTATGTATAAATAAGTTGCTAATTTATAGTATTTAAATTAAATGTTAAGGTGGTGGATGTTGTTGATAAATGATTGGGACGATGATAAGGATGGTGGATGAAGCCACTTAGGTTATAGTCTAGTGGTTAAGAGGAATTATTTCTTGTGAGGATATTAAGATTCAATCATTGGGAGGTGTAAGTATTTACGAGAAAAAAATAGCTGTTCGAAAAAAAAGGGATGGTGAATGATTGTGGTGGTGATCGTCCGAAAATGCCACAATGGTAGTTAAAAGTGGTGGTACTTGATGGTAGTATAAGGCGATTTAAGATGACTATAAAACTTTATATTATAAAATGTGGCGGTTATTTAAATATTATTATTACTATAATATAATATGAAAAACCAGATGTTATGGTTTCTCAAAGGAAGCGATCTTTAAAGTAAAATATAAAATAAAATGAAAAAGTAAAAGAAGAATAAAATATTACTATAATATAATATGAAAAACCAGATGTTATGTCTTGAAATAAAGCGACGCAGTGACGCGCACGAGTGCTAACTCGACCCACGTGCATGCCACATGTAGCTCACGTGCACACGTGACACCTTGCTTTCTCACGTGACAACCCTTTTCTATATTACTTTGTTTAGGCTTAAGCTTATTAGTCTTTTTAAGTTAAAAGTAAGGGTGTGCATAAGTCGGTTTTGGCCTAAAACTATAATCATAACTGTAATATCGGTTAATGGATAACTATAATCATAACCGCTATGTCGGTTAATAAATAACTATAACCATAACCGATCGGTTATGGCGGTTATGGTCGATCGGTTTTGATGGTTATAGCGGGTTGGTTATGGGTGGTTAACCATGTATTTAGCCTAGCTAAAAATAGCTTAAGCTTAATTTAACATGAAATAAATTATTATTGCATATTTGTATGATTAGTATATTACATAGTATCAAAAATTACATCTAATCTATAATATTAATACCGATTATTACCGAATATTCAAATAAAGTGATGTGATATATTCCATAATTCAAATAAGCATTCAACTAAACACACAAAACGATATGAAATAACCCATAAATACTAAGAATTTTTAATCAAAACATCAAATATTAAAAAAATGGTGAAAAGTCCTAAATCGTACAAAGATTTATTACATGTCGGTTCGGTTCGGTTATGGTGGGCATGGAAACATTGATAACCATAACCGACCCGCTACTTTCGGTTTTCAAAAAAAACCATTAACCAACCCACCGGTTTTTAATTTGGTTTTGTTTTTCGGTTCGATTTTATCGGTTAATTCGGTTATGGTTCGGTTAATTCTGTTTTTTGCACACCGTAGTTAAAAGTTGTTACTTTAGTAAAGAACTCACTAAAATGACTTCGGTTATGGAACAATCACAATTGTCAAGTGATATTGTATGCTCAAATAGATGTTTGATGTAATTCTCCTGCATATTAAAAATTAAAAATATTAAAAATACAATCACAGGAATAGTGATGAATAGTATTAGATTTATTAAGCAATTGTCACGTGGCCCATTAAGAAATTGTCACGTGGTAACTTTTTATTATTATTTTCTTTATGTGTTCTACGCCAAAAGTCGGTATCGAATTGCTACTTAAGATCTTTCGGTTCGGGAAATTCGGTACCGGTATCCAGTACCATTTGCTCATCTCTGACTAAGGGTTTCAATTGCTACGTGACAACTTTTTTTTATTTTTTTCTTTATGTGCGCTACGCCAAAAGTCGGTACCGAATTGGTACATGAGATCTTTCGGTTCAGAAAATTCGATACCGGTATCCAATACCATTTGTTCATCTCTGACCACGGGTTTCATACGAATAACATCATTACCATACAACATTTTTTGTTGATTTTTCTTTCGGTTATCTTTTAGTGTTTTTTTTCTATATTTTTTTTAGTTCTTGTCAACGGTTCCGTGCGCAACGTACTCGTAGTAATTTCAAAACACATGTAAACACATACTAAATAACAAAAGACGTTCGTCGCAACGCGACGACCTTAATAAACCTAGTGATATAAAAAACGAGATTATTAGACAAGGGTGAGCAGAAAAACGAGGTAATCAAATTATTGTTGAAAATTTAAAATAACCGAGATTGATGAAATATCAGCTGGTGTGGCGAACCACTTTCTGATAATCTATTTTGACCATTTAATTTTCTGTTATGGTTATAAGGATAGACCAAAATAATCGAATTAAACTTAAGTTAGCCTCGATAAATGATTCATTGGTCTCACATTCAGTGGTGGACTCAAGATTTTTTTCAATAGGGTCCATTTTCTTGGTGTTCAAATATTTTATAAAAAAAACGTTAAAATTTTCGGGTCGGTCCTCATTCGGGTCGTATCAAAGCAAGGTTTGAACTAGATTAAAAAAAAATATAGGAAAAATATGCTAGACAAGGATTGAACCCATGACCTCTTGTTAGAAAAGAGGGGGATTTACCACCAGACCAGCTTTCCTTTTCTTTCTATGGTGTCCACCTAATTTTATTTATGGGGTCCTTATACAAGTTAATATACCGAATCTACTAGTTTTTTTAAAAATATTTGGGTCCGTGGACCCCGATCCACAATACGTGGGTCCGCACCTGCTCACATTATTTGAATGGAGAAACAGGTGATTTTAGTTAGTGAATTTAAAAGGGGAGGTATTTTGCATGGGTATATCATGATTATATGGATTCATGGTAACAAATCCCCAATAAATATAGTAGATTAACGAACTGGTTGAGAAACCAACTATTCGGTTGTAATGCAAATTTTCTTTTCATTAATATAAAGAAAATAATTACATAAGAATGACAGACAAACAGATAATAAATTGTGCCGCAATCATTTTCTAAATAGCAACTCTAATTCTATTCAAAACAAAACCATAGTTCCTTGATGTCAATAAATGGTGTGCACAGCTCGTTGCACTCTGTCCAGGAAACCGGTAGCTTCAGGAGCAAAAGAACCAAAAGTATTAAAGCCAAAAAGGAATGAAGACATGTTGATTCTCAGCACAAGAGGAGCAAGAGAACCAAAAGTATTAAAGGCAAAAAGGAATGAAGACATGTTGATTCTCAACACAAGTTTTTTCACGCTTAGCAACATTTTCTAATTATGCCATCAACATAGTCTAACCAACCACGAAGCGGTTTTATCTGAACCCAACAAAGATGGATACTCTGGTAAGGTCCACATAAGTGTGTTTCTCATTTTCCCAAATTAACACAAGAATATCCGTTGGCCAAAGGGTGGACCTCCCTTCAAGAGGGTCTGTCAAGATATTCACATGGGTCTCAATTTTGGCGGAGATTCCTGCCTGCCTAAGTACATCACATAGGACATCCTTGGCCTAATCATGTATGTATTTAAAATCCGGTAGCTTCTTGCAATGGACCGCTTGCACCCCAAACTTATCCAAACAAATCTTACGGCATACTAAGCAAGGCTCGTCAATTGGAAACAAAGGGATCATGAACAAGTATTTAAGGATGACCCAATACTCCAGCCCTGACATGTGTTGGCCTAACCTTTCAATAGGGATAACAATTAGGAAATCTTGAGCATGAGAGTCCTGTAGACACTATAACACCGCTTTCTGGGGCATGAATAGATAAAAATTTTCTACCAAACTTTGGTGGCCTTACTGTAATTGGATTCATTAAATCGATTTGTGTGATTCAACTATCCTTTTTGTGTTTTGATACTTTGTTTTTCACTTTATGTAATCTTCACAATTCATATACATTTAACCATTACTCCGTAAACTCAAATTCTTCAATAACCAAAACTTTTAGTTATAATACGAAACCAAACCGTGTACACCCCTAACATGATGTGATCGGTGGTAGATGATGGCTTTGTAAACGCATATCTCATACTTAGTCTCATATCCATTACATAGCCATTACTCATCACTCGTCTGGTTCACGAGTACGTGGCATATTAAGCCTTATGCGTAAAAAATTATGCACTAAAATTTTCATCACGTAACCAGATCTTAAATTCAATTTAAAAACCAACTCGAAATATTAGATGTTAACAACATTGTTAACAACTTTATTACCAGTACAACTTTATTAGTATGATATTAGAACTCTCGGTCTTAATACTCACACATTTTAATATTGTTAGACTACAAGCGTTTCGATTTATACTTGTGCACCTAAGTGTTTGCTCTTGGGTTTTTATATTTATTTAAGTTTAAAAATAAGAGCTTAATATGAAATTCATAGATGGAGAAAATATGGATTAAACCATATTATTTGGTGGCAAAAAGTATGATGCTTGGTTTACTCAATAATTACGTTACACCATCTTTATCATTCAGTTTAATCATTTTCGCAACATAACTTATAAAATAAAATATACATTTCTTTCCTATCATGAAAAAGGCATGCCCCCGATTTTACCACAATATAATTGCTTGATTATTTAATGAAAAATTATTTTATTTATTTGGTCCACACTCTCACACTTTTAACGCAAGTTTTATACACTTACGTAAGGAATGCAATGATTAAATGTCATGATTAATTGCGTTTATATTTTATTTATATTTAACCATAAACCTAAAATATAGATGGTGAAAACGCATATGCTTTATGGCAAGATTAGATGCTTGTGTTAAATTAACGTGTCAATTTGGGGAGTGAAATTATAATATGAGATTACACTAAACTAGCAACTTTGGGTTTGGGTTTAGTCCAAAACGAATTCAAGTCAATTTTCGATACAATCATTAATACGTTTAGCTAAACGGGTCATACTTTGGTGACCTGGCACTGGCAGATTTGAAACCTGACTCGTTTAACCCATTTAATTTATAGGTAATAAAAAAATTATAAGTTTTATATGGTAGCTTCAACTAATTGTGAAAGATACAAGAGATATGAGCATCAAACTTTATAACTAAAAAGATATTTAATATAAAATTGAATTTTTGGTTGTAAAACTGTTATTAAGAGTATTGATATTTAAAATATATAAATAAAAACTTCAGGTTCAATTAGTCGTGTTCGTGTCCCACTTGATTGTAAATTTGTTTAAAGGTTTCAATCCGTCAACCCTCGAACACAAACTATTTAACACCCTTGGTGTTACACATCTATATTACTCGTGTATGAAGTTTCCTTTGCATATTGTTCTTTCCCTGTGCTAAAATGCATGCTTCAAGTATGTAGTTCATAGTTGTTATATTTCTTATCTATGTTATATTTCTTAGTTTTCCGTCTTTGAAGTTTTCATAATATATCGTTAACATATAATAAATACTCGTCAACTTGAAAAAATGTAAGAAAAATTATTTATAAAAGGGTTAAGCGTACACATATACGTTGATTGGTCAGCCACATAGGCTTGAAAAGTGAAATGTAACTAAAAGATTGAATCGCGCGCGTTGCGCCACGGCCAACAAAATTGACATGTTGTTGATCAGATTCGCATTGCAACAAAATTGACATGTTGTTGATCAGATTCACATTTACAATGCGTTAAAGATTTTTTTGTCGGTTAAGTCTGTATTACTATCTTATACAAATAAGTAATTCCAATGGTTTAGAACTCTTACTGATTCAACACTTAACCATCCAAAAGTTGCTATACAACCACCTGTCTCTTTTAAGTTATGATACTCAATAAATAAATAAAAACGTAAACTATATATTTTTTTTGAATGGCCAACAAATCAATCCCGAGTACTCTCGGGGCACCCACTGGACAAACGGAGTACTCCGAGAGTAACCCGAGTCGTCCACCACCACTTTCGGGGAAAACCCGATAACTCACCCGCCCGTAGGCACGACGGTGAAATTACCAGTAAAACTCGTTTGGCTCAAGGATCGAACCCAGCTTTCCCTGCGTCTCCTATCATTGCCACCAGTGTCTCACTCTTTTTGCACCAAGTGGGAATTGAACTTGAGTCTTCATAGAAGAACTCAAACTCTCCTACCACTTGAGCTAGAGTTCATTGGCAACTATATCAAATAGTTTTACAGGTAAACAGTCATGTATTTAATGCCAGACCCATGAATTATTTGTTAGGGGTGCAAAGGAGGGGTTGAACAATATTTTCAAGTGGTGCGATCGTGTTTTTTTGTCTAAAAAGTACACTATTTTTAAAGGATGCGTTCACCCATCCACAAGAACATATAGGTCAGCATGTGTACCAATATAATGATCATACCAGCTAAGGTAAACAGATGTAAATATCTTTCAAATAATACTTTTATCGAATCTATGATTTCAACCTAACAAGTAACAACATTATAAAGTTGAACAAGATGTTGACGTCAAACATCATTGGCTTTAGTTGACTTTTGTTTGGTTAGTTCTTTATTGTTTTCTAAGTTTTAGTTTTTTTAGTTAATTATATTGTATATAAGTTTGTTTCTTGATGTGTAATTATGTCAATTTTTAGTGTTTAACTAAGTTAAAATGTTTATATTAATTAGTAGCTATTGTATTAAGTTTTGAAAACAAAAAATCCATTCAAAGACGTTAGAGGGAAAAGACCTAGAAATAAGAATTTATTAGGTGTTTGTACAAATGTATTTTGAGTGTATAAATTTATGTTCAAAGATGACATGAGTATGTGTAGTTGCACACACAAGTCATGCTCTAAAGACCACTCACATGAACACTTGGTCCTTACATTGCGAACCAACCACAAACAACAGTTGTTTTTTGAATTTTAAAGACCTTCGATTTGTTTGAACCACCGTTATCAATAAAAACACAATGATAGATAACCTCTTTCTTTAGCTATACGTTTAAAATTAATTATACTCATTGTACAAACCCTAAACCCTCAAATAGCAAACAAAAGTACCATGACGATGTTTTACCTCTCCATGTTATTTCGTGCATTATATTTTGTGGTGCTAAATATATACCACCGAAGGGTAGTTTGCTATTGATACGTAAATGAAAATTGATACACAATTGTCGTTTACGTATCACATGCATTTAAGTATGTGTGTTAATAAGGTTAATCTATAAGCAAACGTAGTTACACGATAGCCGAGTTTTGTATGTCACGACTAGGTACTTAAATTTATAAGACAATAGCAAAATATAACACAAATGTTTTATTGTTTATATAAACCAGGTAAAGATATTGTTGTAAACAAAAATACATCAACTATTAATTCTAAGAGAAATATTTATAAACCAATAACTGACTTGAGGTAAATATTATTTCCATGGATTTATCCATATACATATTTTTCATTTATAACAAAACTTTGTTTTTTATAATTTGTGCCACAAAAGTTAAATTTATAATTTTTTTTTCTTAAGAACATATATATAAATTATTATATGTAGATAATTTGTTAAGTTATATCAAAACATAAGGTAGACGGGCAACAAGCTGCGCCGCCACCCCCTTCTGAATTGCAAATAAGTTTAGTTTTTGTTTTATGCTTTTTCTAGATTTATTCTTCGTTCGGTTGCTACCTAGCACAGTGTTTGTTGGTCACATTGGATCTCTTAAGTTTTGTTTACCCCCTCCGACTTCTAATACATATCGACATAATCGAATTCGTCTACGTTTTATGTCACGTAAGTCACTGGGTGTTAGAAATTCGTGTTTTTTTACACTTTTTTCTGTTTTTTGTCATCGTTCGATTGCTACTTAGCATGATTTTACGTCCCTCGTCTCGCAACGCTGGTAACACGGATTTATGCACACCGCCTACAACACGGGTGGTTTAACACTAGTTTAGTATTAGGGGGTAGGGGTGGTCATCACCCATCACCCATCACTCACTCTTAACTTCCAATCAAGTTCCGCCATGTCATCAACCATTATTCCGTCACTCACAACCTTTTTTAGTGGAAATGGTCATCACTTGTTTAAATTCCAACTTTTTTTATTTTTATTTTTTGATTAATAAATTAACAATAAAACACTAAAATTATAAATTATAAAATTCATTTAAAATTTCATTAAAATTAATACATACTAGTTCAATATTTTAGACTACAATAAAAAAAATACATAGAGAAACTCTACTCCTCGTACGAATTAGGAAATTCCAAACATAAAGAACCAACTAGTTCGATTAAATCGAATCTCAACCGAAAGTGAGTTTGTTCATCACGCAACTGTTTTTGGATATTTCCGAGAATGTGAACTTGTGTAGGAGGATCCGGCACCCAATCTGGAGATACTGCACGTCCGTCATGCTTGATTAACATATTGTGCAATATGATGCATGCATATACTATGCTATGTATTGAGTTCTTATTCATTGCACGAACCGGTCGGCTTAGAATGCCCCATCTACCCTTTAAAACTCCAAAAGCCCTCTCAACATATTTTCTTGCCGATTCTTGCAACTTTTTGAACGCCTTTTCTTTAGGCTCGACAGGAAACGAAGGAGCTTTCACAAAAACAGACCATGTTGGATAGATACCATCCACAAGAAGAAAACCACGTCTGTAATTTCGTCCATTCACATAGAATGGACAGGAGGGTGTGGATTCTCCACAAAATCATCGTTCATTAAGACTTCGTTGGCATGTATACGATCACGATCCACCATTTTCTTCTTTGGGCGGTTCTAACTTCCTTCAAGATCATTATACACCGAGACGAAAAATTTAAGCGTCTCATTGTCAGAAGACGATTGGCTATCGCTATCGTTGTCCATCGGAAATGTCGAAACCGTAGGAAAATCCATTTGTGAAATGGTATAAAAATTGTAAAATTTGTGATATTTGTTTGTGTTTTGATGTGGGTGAAATGGTTATAAAATGGAAGGTATTTATATAATAATTTGTTTTTTTTATCAACGGTCAAATTTTGAATTCAAAACGTGTGTATATATATCACGCGTTCAAAGTATAACGCGTTAAACAAATTACTGACGACGATGTGCGGAGGCCCATAACACGTGATCGGGGAGTATCACGCGTCCACCCGGGTCAACTTAATATAGTTTTGCTATTGAGCTCTAGTTAGTTGTAAAATCTAGTATTAATATATTGGGTATTAAACTTATCATAATAAACATATATGGTATGGGGTTAAATGACAAAAAGGGGCACACGTGCATGATGTGGGGCCCATGGGTTCCAAAACAAAGAACATGATGATCGTGATGATGAGATGGAGCGCGTGTGCATGTAGAAGCGCGTGTCCTCTTTTGGTCTTCGGTCAACGACTTAAAAGCCTCTTTTCTCCACGAGGAGGAGATATGCTAAAAAGATTTCAAGAAAACCATGTTCCTAAAAAGAAATAAAGAAAAACACTTTTTTATATTCTTATTATTTATTATTATATATTAATTTAGGAAGAGTTATAAAAACCCCTTAAAATGGTTATTATTATGATTTTTTTACTTTAGAGCAAAGTTGGAGAACTCGCTAGTCGCTAGTCGGCCGGTGAAGTGCGGACTAGCGACTACTCGGGATTAATCAGGATTAATCGGATCGGGTTTTTAATATGTAATTTCAGTTTTATGTATACATATATACATTTTTATAGGTAAATATTTTAAGTAGCTAGGTTTTTAATCTTACTCAACTCATTTATTTAAGTATACATGATTGATTGTTGGAATTCATATGATTTGGTTGAAAACTGATCCAAATTTAGAGGTTTTGGCCGGAATATACATGTTTTTTGATGGAATTTGGCTAGAATCGTCAATTTTTGGCTGGCCTAGTCGGACCTAGGCGGACCTAGTCGGGCTTAGCCGATTAATGGGCCGATTTAAGAAAAAATTCAGTAAGTGGACGACTAGCGATTAATCACCGACTAGTCGCGATT
Source organism: Scalesia atractyloides (assembly GCA_947069175.1). Classification (NCBI taxonomy): domain Eukaryota; kingdom Viridiplantae; phylum Streptophyta; class Magnoliopsida; order Asterales; family Asteraceae; genus Scalesia; species Scalesia atractyloides. Next base: position 2,585,072 of record CAMTDV010000018.1, on the reverse strand, counting down.
TTACAACACTACTTTAAAGTAAGTATTATATGGCATGTATTGAGTTCATGCATGATATGTTTGTGTATGTAGTAAAATGGATTTCATTATTCCAAACTAATTTGCTTTTTTTTATTTTTTATCTTTTACGATAAGTCATTATGTGTTTACATGTGTTTGTACTTTTCTATGTGCTCACTATAGAGCGATGAAAATGCTTGAGGAAATAGAGGGTTTTCCTACACATTTGAATTGTGTGTGACGAATATGTGATATCTTATCATAATTCTCGACAAATAATTATGTGGTCACATCTAATTGTGTGTGCCTATCTGTCCATTACAAAGTATTAAAGATCTCGAGGAAATACCAAGGGGAAATAATATGTGTTGTAATGATAGATAGTTCACATTTTCTTCATAATTGTATCATAGTTATGTATCGCACTTCTTTTCCGACACATTCGAGTTGTGTGTGACGATCAGATGATGGCCCATCATAATGCTTGTTTTGAACTATAACATTATTTACATGATCACATTTTTTAAATTATTTTTTTTGTAAGTTTTATAGAAAATTAAGGCTAAAAGTAGTAAAAAACTAAGAATACTTGAGGAGTATGGGTGTTTTTCCTACACACTTTAATTGTGTGTGAGAGCTCATAATATATTATCATAATGCTCGTTTTTAGCCAAGAATTATACATATTATCACACTTTTAATCAGATTCTCTATGTTTTATAGAAAATTAAGGCTAATTACAAAGTAGTAAAAAACAAAAAAAAATACTTGAGGAATAAGGGCTTTTCCTACACTCGAATTGTGTGTGAGAACTCATGGTATCTTATCATAATGCTTGTTTTTAGTAAGAAATTATACACATCATAACACGTTTAATAAAATTCTACAAGTTTTATAGAAAACTAAGTCTAATTGCAAAGTAGTAAAAAACTAAAAATACTTGAGGAATAGGAATGTTTTTCCGACACATTTGAATTGTTTATAAGAACTCATAATATTTTATCATAATGCTCGTTTTTAGCTAGGAATTATACATATTATCACACTTTAAATTAAATTATGTAAGTTTTATAGAAAATCAAGGCTAGTTACAAAGTAGTAAAAAATCTAAGAATACTTAAGGAATATGGGCTTTTCCTACATACTCGAATTGAGTGTGAGAACACATGGTATCTTATCGTAATGTTTGGTTTTTAGTGAGAAATTATACACATTGTAACACTTTAATAAAATTCTATAAGTTTTATATAAAATCAAGGCTAATTACAAAACAGTAAAAAGCTAAGAATACTTGAGGAATTGAGGTGTTTTTCCTACACACTTGAATTATGTGTGAGAACTCATAATATCTTATCACAATGCTCGATTTTAGCTAGGAATCATACATATTATAAGACTTTTAATCAAATTCTGTAAGTTTTATAGAAAATCAAGGCTAATTACAAAGTAGTGAAAAACTAAGAATATTTGAGAAATAGAGGCTTTTTCACATACTCGAATTTTGTGTGAGAACTCAAGGTATCTTATCATAATGCTCCATTATAACACGTTTAATAAAATTCTATAATTTTTATGGATAATTAAGGCTAATTACAAAGATGTAAAACTAATAATACTTGAGGAATAAGGGTGTTTTTCATACACACTTGAATGGTGTGTGAGAACTCACAATATCTTATCATAATGCTTGTTTTTAGCCATGAATTATCCATATTATCACACTTTTAATCAAATTCTTTAAGTTTCATATAAAATTAAGGCTAATTACAAAGTAGTAAAAAAAAAAAAAAAAATACTTGAGGAATATGGGCTTTTCCTACACACTCGAATTGTGTGTGAGAACTCATGGTATCTTATCATAATTCTTGTTTTTACTGAGAAATTATACACATCATAACACTTTTAATAAAATTCTATATGTTTTATAGAAAACTAAGGCTAATTGCAAAGTTGTAAAAAACTAAAAATACTTGAGGAATAGGAGTGTTTTTCCACACATTTGAATTGTGTTGAAGAAATCATAATATCTTATCATAATGCTCGTTTTTAGCAAGGAATTATACATATTATCACACTTTAATTTAAATTCAGTAAGTTTTATAGAAAATCAAGGCTAGTTACAAAGTAGTAAAAAACCTAAGAATACTTGAGGAATATGGTCTTCTCCTACACACTCGAATTGAGTGTGAGAACACATGGTATCTTATCATAATGTTCGTTTTTAGTGAGAAATTATACACATTATAACACTTTTAATAAAATTCTATAAGTTCTATAAAATCATGGCGAATTACAAAGTAGTAAAAAACTAAGAATACTTGAGGAATTGAGGTGTTTTTCGTAGACACTTGAATTGTGTGTGAGAACTCATAATATCTTATCATAATGCTCGATTTTAGCTGTGAATTATACATATTATTAGACTTTTAATCCAATTATGTTAGTTTTATAGATAATGCTAATTACGAAGTAGTAAAAAACTAAGAATATTTAAGAAACAAAGGCTTTTTTCACACACTTGAATTGTGTGTGAGAACTCAAGGCATCTTATCATAATGCTCATATTTTAGAATTGTACACATTATAACACTTTTAATAAAATTTTATAAGTTTTATAGATAATTAAGGCTAATTACAAAGATGTAAAACTAAGAATACTTGAGGAATATGGGTGTCTTTCCTACACACTTGAATGGTCTCTGAGAAATAATATCTTATCATAATGCTCCTTTTTTAGCCATGAATTATACATATTATCACAATTTTAATCAGATTCTTTAAGTTTCATAGAAAATTAAGGCTAATTAAAAGTAATAAAAAACCAAAAATACTTAAGGAATAAGGGGCTTTTCTTGCACACTCGAATTGTGTGTGAGAACTCACGGTATCTTATCACAATTCTTGTTTTTTAGTGAGGAGTTATACACATTATAACACTATTAATTAAATTCTATAAATTTTATAGAAAATTAAGACTAATTACAAATTAATAAAAACTAAGAATACTCGAGGATAAAGGGGCTTTTCATACATACTCGGATTGTGTGTGAGAACTCATGATATCTCATCACAATGCTTGTTTTTAGTGAGATGTCATACACATTATAACATTTAATTCAATTTTATAAGTTTAAAAAAATTAAGGCTATTTAGAAAGTAGCAAAAAACTAAGAATTCTTGAGGACCAGGGGGTTTTCGTGCACACTGAATTGTGTGTGAGAACTCATGATATCTGATCGACTAATCATGATACTCGTTTTTGGTGAGATGTTATGCACATTGTATCACTTTTGATCAAATTTTATAAGTATTACAAAAAAAGGGTAATTACAATACAGTAAAAAACTAAAAATTACAGTAAAAAAACAAAAAATACTTAAGAAATAGGGTGGTTTTCGTACACACTTAATTATGTGAAAGAACTCATGATATCTTTTATCATAATGCTAAAAAATTATACACATTATCTCATTTTTAACTACCTATTGTAAATTTTATAGAAAGTTAAGGCTAAATATTATCACAATAAAATATGTTATGGCAGTTCACATGTTATATGATGCTGTCATGATTTAAAAATAGTTGTTTGATTAATTTTATATAACATCTCGAGTATTCATAAAAATAATGAAACACATATATTGAAGCTGAGTAATTTTTGTTAATATGTTTTAAGGTAAACTACATGTTATTTACTTTTATTATGAGGCATGTTTTGAAATCGGATCGATAGTTGTTTTGTTTAGGGGCGGACCTATGTGTTCTTGAGGATGGGCGGATGCACCCCTTGAAAAAAGTAATTTAGTGTATTTTATAGACAAAAAACCCGACCTCATCTCTTAAAATATGGTTCAACCCTTCCTCTACACCTCCAACAAATAATTACTAGATCCGCTGCTGGTTTTGTTGTTCTTTGGTTGTGGTAACATGGAGAACCAGACATTATAATAAATAATTTATTAATTTGAAGATGTAAATTATAATTTACTAATTTAAATTGAAAGTACATAGAAACAAATTAGAAAATTTAAAGTGTGAATATTTGGACTTTATTAAAGTTATTTTACAAATGCTTTTAAAAATAAAAAGTGTATAAATACACAATAAATCGTAAAGTATAACACAATACCGAAAAATATAACAAAATGTATAAGAAAAAAAAACACAATGAGTCAGAAAAAAGAAACAACGTAAATATAAAAAAAGACATAATAATAAATAAAAAACACAGTGATGTAAACGAAAAGTCTAAAATCTACAAGCTAAACATCTAAAAACAAAAACCTAAAATCTTACATCGTAGAGTTCGATGAGACGGTTTTAACGTCGCTTGAATAAGGTCAATCGGAGTTCATTTCTTATGACTTTTTATTTTTATAAAACCTCGTATTTGATCTTAACCCATAATTATAGTGTCAAATAAATTATAAGGGAGAACAGAGTGGGGGCGGTAACCCACTCGGTACTGATTCCTAATCCACCGCCAACCTTTTTACCGAGCCCGAATTACCGAAATGGAGGGCATCTTCGGTGAGTGGTGACTGATTCGGTGAGAGGGAGGGAAGGGGCAAAGAGATGAGTGTGTGGTGGGCTCCATTCCTTCTTAACCAATCACACAATTTTCCCTTTTAAAAAAATAGTTTACCTAAACCCCATTAGGTAACCACCGCCAACGTTTTTGAGCATTAGGTAAGTTAATTAGGTGGCTTGACATGGCTCTATGTGATTGGGTGAATTGGGAGTTTACCTAATACCTTTAACCACTCCCTTCACCCTAAGAGCTATATTAAATGTGTGTGTATATATCAGAATTATATGGTTATGACAAATGGTTACAATTCCTACCCATATAAACAACATTGATAAGGGCATGTGTAGTCATAAAGCCCGTTTGGGGTTGTTATGTGTGATCGAGGTGTCGCGCCTCGGTCAAAGATAATATTTATAAACCCGATTTATCCCTAACTATGAGTTAGTGGTAGCACGGGGTCGATCCACGAAGAGTATGTGGTTTGCGTACGGACAAGATTGATTTTAAATAAGGTTGTCACTTTATGAAGCTTGCTAACGAAATTGATTAATTTGTTTGGTTGAAAAGGATGTCGGAATGGACCGACAGGTTTTGATTTAATTAATTAACTACTAGAGTTCGATAATGATTTCAACAAAAGTAAATATGATTGTAAAACAATAGTGAGAAAACAAGGTTCACACCTGGTTCAACAATTGCAAGACCTAGGGTTACTACACGTTTTAAATTGATTTAAACGAATTAGTTCATTAACAGTTTAGAATCACAAAGCTTAGGTGCCAATTGTTATCAACGTTATAGACAACGGACCACAATGCACTTCGTTACTTTGGACAAGTAAAACCTATCAATCGACAAGGTATAAATACGCATACTCATTTCACGAAGTCAAATTTCATAACTCACTCGACAATTCGCAAATACAATACAAACGCAAGACAATTATCAAAAGATTAAATGCAATTCGAATTGTCACAAATCAAATATTTAACATGTAGCAAACGCTAGAAATCTTACAAAAGTCTACACCGGGGTGAAACCTCCGGGAATTAGCCGCTCATGGTGAATGGAACATGATCAATGGATGATAAAGCCTTGAACTTGAACATATTGAAGCTTGGAAATGAAGATAAGGTGTGGTTAGGGTTTTGGGTATGAGGTGGTGATGATGAGATTGGTGATTGATGATTGATGGTGATGATGATGGATTAGGGTTAGAATCGAAGTGGATGAATCGGATGGATTGGAAGTGAATTGAAATGGATTGGTGGAAGGTTGTGGCTCCAAGAACAAGTTTCAAACTCCAAGAACTCGTGATGCCCCAAAATAGATCAAAAATCATGTTTTAACCCGTCCCTAAACTCAACAAAACACAAAATTCACGTTGCAGCAATCGGAGGCCCGTCGCCGACGGCCAGGAGGGGCGTCAACGATGGCACTTGCTTTTCCACTTTTTGGCCGACGGCCTATCCTGCTGTCTACGATAAAAAGCACACGACGGGTGAGTTTAGACGGGGCGTCGCCGACGGGCCAAAGTGGCGTCGGCGACAGCACCCCCAAACTTCATTTTCTGCATTTTTCGTTTCTTGATTCCGGTTGATCTCGTTCGCGTCCTGGTGCTCCGTTTGGCTTCCAATTAGCTCCTTAAACTCCGTAAGACCTGTAAAACACAAACCTTATTAAAAGTAGGCTATCCGGAATTAAAAGTTACGTAAAAATATTAACTTAAACCAAAACAAACGCCGGTTTACACCCACACATCACATCCCCACACTTGTCGTTTGTTTGCCCTCAAGCAAATCTGTTTTTCACTTTCACGTGGGTTAAACGAAAAATACACTCCCCATTCTTGAGACGTAAGTTAAGGTCTCAAGTCATACCCGGTTCAAGATATTTTGCAATTTCAAGTTATTTAACACATAATGGACTAGTCATATGAAAATGGTTATTCAAGATTAACCCGCCCTTAAAACCCACAACATATGCATATCCCTCACAATGTTCACTCCACTCAGTTTACAATTTGGCTAATTTATATGATGTATTAGCGCTTTAAAAAAATGATCACTCAAGACCAAATAGAACATATACCCGCATATGCTTGCAACTCAATCATTCTCCACCACCGAACACGAATACTAAGCACAAGTCAAAAGGTCTTTAAAGGGTTATAACGGGGCTAGGTTAAGGGTATGGAATAGGATATTTAAAACGGATAAGGTGATGAAAATTTGATCTTTATTACTATTACACTAAACCGACTAAACACAAGTCAACAACTAATAGGCTAAAACGTTCGCCTTTTATTCACAACTACCGCACATATTTTTGTGTTTTTCTTCAATCATTCTTCTCTTTTTTTCATAGTATTTTCTGAATTTTCTGTTTTTTTTTCACGAACTATATACACAACTAACACTATGATCGAATTTCCATCACACGGGTTAGAAAGGTTTAAGGTTAAAAGCTAATTTGGGTTATCAAACGAAAGGATTAGGCTCAACATTGGCTACTAGGGGATATGTTTGGGTAAGGCTAGATAAATGGTGTAAAACAAAAAGGTTTACCTATTGCCTTAATCATTCTCATGCTTGCATTCGGTCTATGGTTTCAAACGTATCAAAAGATGCAAGTTATATATGACTAACGGACCACTCAAACAAAGAAACATGTATATGCATAATGTATACAAGTGGCTCAAAACCTCACATATTAAGGGTATGAAATGTGATATGCACAATTACAAGTTTCTTAGGCGACTTATTCCCAGATAACCACCTATTAAATACTTTCCATGCCCTTAACTTGAACTCGACCATGACAAAAGACCAAATGGTTCGTGCCATCCCTCGCCAACTTAGTTACTTGTGCTTTTTAGATTGCTTCAAACAAAGACATTTTTGAAATTTTTTTGAAATTTCCCCCCATCCCCACACTTGAGGTTAACATTGTCCTCAATGTGTAGTGTTTAAATGAACGGGTCAAGATCGAAAAACTTTTACTCCCCCATCCCCACACTTGAGGTTAACATTGTCCTCAATGTGTAGAATTAGAGCTCTTTATAATGCACAAGGGATGTGACACGGCTAATTTCCTACAAATTTCACCCCGGAAACTAATCTACAATTTACACTCCACGTATTATCTAACTAAAAATCAAAGTAAAAAGAAACGTATGCACCTGATTTCCGAGCTCGTTCTTCATTTGCTCCACATCCTTCAACAAAGCGGTCGTCTCACGAACATAATGTACCTACAAATCTCAACCCTTGTGTAGAAGCATGTTTCTCACAACCATCAAAAGTTGTTAGCTACCTAGTTCTACCACTTTTATGAAGATATCCCCGATCCATACGTTAATTTACTTTGACTTATGTGGAAAATAATGTACAACAATAACAATCCTAACTCACTTTCGTAGGAATCACGGTTACATTTAGCTTATGCAACAAGCCCTTTTAAACCTTCCAATAGCTTGGAAGGACGAGTAGGTCTCGTGAGGGTTATATAGAGAACACACACACAACGTTCATTTAACTATGCAACCAATAAAATCTAACTAGAACAAAAACTAAAAACAAAAAGTACAACAACAACATAAAACATACCTCGCCTACCATTGGTAATGTTCGTTTGGGTCTTTAGGCGGATACGGGTTATATGGGAACCCGGTGAGGGAAACATGATATCCTTCCAATTATCGAGCGGTCCAGGTTCCCCTTCAACTGGTGGTGGTGGCTGTATCGGGACGAAACTTGAGCCCGTCATTTCGGGCCAATGTGGAGATGGGTCGGAGGGTCCTTGAGGCACGGGAGGTCCTCATAGTTGAACCATGGTGTATAATGGCAACCCGACCATCAAATTCCGATGATGTCTCTCTCGATCATGCAGGATCTTGGCGTTACTGATGGCCATTTGTTGATCTGTGGCAGTCGCCATCCAACGCCGATCTTAATAGGCATTTTGTTCTATCCGGAGGCGATCTTGTTCTTCCTCCCATGCTCTTCTTTGAGCATTTTCTTGAGCCCGTTGTTGCTCCATCAACTCTAATCGAGATTGTTGCTGTGCTTGAAACAACTGCTGGTCTTCCCAATATTGTTCAACTTTAGCCCTATGAGCAGCTTCCTCATTCCAGTGATTCTGGTATTGTGTTTGGAAACTTTGCTCCCATTGGCGCCTTTCCTTATGGTACCATCGATTCTCCCCAATACCCGCGGATACGTTGTCATACACCCCCTGTTGCCCCCGATTATAATTGGTGTAATCCGGCCTACGCCGGGAGACAACGATTTGAGCAACCTCATTTGAAAATTCCCGATGCTGTCGAGCATATCTCTGTCTCGGTCCCCTCGGACCGGTCTGTTCTTCTTCCTCTTCCACATCATGAATTTCCTCTTCTTGTACAGCCCCTTGGGCTGCAGTGGGATCCGTAATTGTGAATTGGCGACCCTGATCATCTTTCACCGTATATTGGTGACCATAGACCTCCACGCTAATCTTCCAATGCCGCCTGATTGAGGCGAAACAAACTTGATCAATTGACTTGGTTACCCATAATGAGTCGGCGGGTAAAGCGTTTTGCTGTAGGATCATTGCGCTTATCAACCTCACACACGGTATCATCTTTCTGGTGCATGATTCACGTGTGTCCCACGTGTTCATCATCACAATTTGGCGCCATGACAACTTTGGCGCACCAACCAGCAATGAATGTAGCACCCTACAGTCGGGCACCTTTACCTTCCCGCGGTCTCCAAACTGCACCATGACGTTCTCAAGAGATATACCTTGGAGGATCCGCCCCTCCAACGACAGATCGTTTCTCGACTCACCTAACCCACCGGACCCCGGCAGCACAGTGACTAACATGCCGGCCGGGTCAGCAAGATTCACCTTGTTATCCAGAAATTGGTCAATGGTGTAGTAGTAATAAGCATCCGCTCCCAACGAATCAAAACGAGCAATACAATTCATGTGCTCGGATGACATGATCATCTGGTTCTTCCCAATGTCACCAACCAATTGCCACGTGACCGGTGGTCCACCCTGTTTAGAAACCATAATGTTAACAGCCACTCATAAACTGCTGCCAAATAAACCCTCGGTGTGATGTCTTCACACAAATCCAAAACTCTCTCCCAGCCAAGTCTTTTAAACTTTTGGGCGATTCCTATTGCCCTGAACTACTCCACGTTAACAAACCTCTCTGGAACAGTTCGTTCCGGAATCGAAGTAGTGATGTTCTCGGAAACCATTTTCCATTTCCACATTTTTGCCTCCAGTTTTTTATTGTTATACCTCGACAACGGCTTCTTCTTGTTGTCGTCCCACTGCGAAGCTGAACGGCTATTTCTGAATTCATCCCAATCCCAATCCTGACGTTCCAATTGACCATCCTCCTCTTCAACATTACTTAATTGTTCTCATTTCTTTTGGACATAACCTGAGCCGGAACCGGCTCGTGAAGATGACCCGTCACTGGATGTCTTACTTCTTTTTCTTCCAAACATGGCTACAATCAAACACAAGGAACCAATTAGTATAACTCAAAACTTCAAACACTCCAAACTCTGAACATAAGCAATGATATTGATTGAACCTTTGCTTTAGACATAAATTAACTTGTTTAAACTTAAGAGTGGCAACTTTAAAATCTAAAACTTAATATTCATCATGTTTATTCCCAAATCCATTGGAAGTTCAACAAGAATCAACACCATGCTCATGTTCAAGCATACTAACAACATGTGTAATCACATCACTAAAGTTGTTGTAAGCTCAAATCCCACCCAAATCATCTATTCATGCTCAAATATAAGCTATAACATCATAAATTGCAATAAACAACCTACTCTAAACCAAAAAGTTTAAAAATTTCGGAAGAAATTGATTAACCATATGATAATCATGTTTAAATCTGAGAAAAAAATCATACCTTTAATGTTGTTTAGAAGAAGAACTAAAGAAAGAAGAAAATCTTGAAGCTTGATGAACTTCTTCAAAAACTCGAAATTTCACGTCCAGAAATCTTGCAAACTAGCAAAAATTACTGAAAACAAAGTTGGGGGGGGGGGGGGGTTGTTCCTCTCGGAAAAATACACAAAATAGGCTCAAGAATCACTAGATTTGGTGAAGATTTGAAGAAGTTACGAAGGATTGAAATTTAGGGTTCTTATGAAGGAGATGAAGAAGATGGAAGATGAAGTGAGTTGTGGTGATGATGAATGCAGAGATTTTGTGGTAGGTTAGGGTTAGGAATCAGATATGGGGTCTCCCGGGTCGAAATTGTGATTAAAATGGCTCTCGGGTGGCTGAAAATGGGTCAAGTAGGAGTTTTGGTTTGCAAAAACACGTAAATAACAAATCAGCGTCGGCTGAAAAACCAGGCACCGTCGCCGACGCCCCACCCAAAAGTGGGATTTTCCATTTTTTTTTGTCTCCGACGCCTTAACCTGCTGTCTACAACATTTTTCACCCGACGGCCATCATTTGACACCCCGTCGGCGACGGCCTGAAGCCCCGTCGCCGACGGCACTCCTAAATCCAATTTTTTAAGAAACTAAGGGAAAAAACATGAGCTTTTTTCAAAAAGAGTCTAGAAATATTAAAAATCTTTTTGTGTGACTTTTTCGGTTTTAAAATTCACTAACAACCTATCGTTAACGATCCTACCACCCCCCCAATAAAAAAGTCGTGTATTGTCCCCAATACACATAAAAGAGTTCAAAAACATACCTCATGTCATCAAGACTCGTTCATGGCTTCCAGAATTACACATTTCTCAAGAGATTATTAGATCAAAAGAATAAGCATAACTAATCTAAAACAATGCACCCAAATAATTAAAAATAGTACATAACTCTACAAAACGTGTTACCGGTTCTCAAATGACCTCGTAATGTGGTACGCCCACCACGAAGCTTACCACTTCCGTGTTTTTTTCGCCCTTATCATCATTACCATCAAGAAATGGTTTTAGACGATGACCGTTAACCGTTTGCCTTGACCCATCCTTCGGGTCCTCAATGGTGACATCACCCAATTTTCCGACCCATGTGATCACGTATGGGTCCATCCACTTACTCTTGAGCTTCCCGGGAAAGAATTTAAGCCTTGAGTTGTAGAGCCAAACCTTTTGCCCTACCGCAAACTCCTTTGGCTTCAACTTTGCGTCATGTGCTCGCTTCATTCCATCCTTTTATTTCGAAGCACACTCATACGCCTCCTCCCGAAGCTCTTCCAACTCGCATAACTTTAACTTTCGCTCCTTACCTGCATCGTCATATTTCATTTAACCTCTTTAATAGCCCAAAAAGCACGATGCACAAGCTCGACCGGCAAGTGACAATTTTTACTGTAAACCAAACGGTAAGGTGTGGTACCAATCGGTGTTTTATGTGCCGTTCGATAGGCCTATAAAGCATCGTTTAACTTTGTCGACCAGTCCTTACGGTCCGGTCGAACAGTCTTTTGCAAAATCTCTTTGATTTTCCTATTGGATACCTCTACCTGACCGCTTGTTTGCGGATGATAGGGGGTAGCAATCCAATGGTCAACACCATACCGTTTCAAGAGTTTGCCAAAGTTAAAATTTTGAAGTGGGATCCTCCATCACTAATGATTACTCGGGGGATCCCAAATCTAGAAATTATATTCGTTTGAACAAAATTGCAAACCACGGTATGGTCATTTGTCTTGGTAGCGATCGCTTTAACCCATTTCGACACATAGTCGACCGCCACCAAAATATACACATTGCCATGCGAATTAGGAAAAGGGCCCATGAAATCGATCCCCCATACATCAAAAATATCTACAATATGGATCGGTTGCACAGGCATCTCATCCTGTTTGGAAATACCCCCCAATTTTTGACACTCCACACAATTTTTAGCAAAAGTAAATGCGTCTTTGAAAATAGTTGGCCAATAAAGCCCACTATTGAGCACTTTGTGCCCAGTTTTGTGACCACTGAAATGGCCCACACAAGCAAATGAATGCAAGTGCGTCAAAACACTCGGGATCTACTCGTCCGGGATGCATCTTCGAACAACTTGATCCGGACATATTTTGAACAAGTCCGGTTCCTCCAACGTATAGTATTTGATTTGCGACATGAAGTGCAACCTTCTCCTCCGATCTCAATAGAGCCGGTAAGTCACCTGTAACCAAATAATTCACAATGTTAGCATACCAAGGTAAAATAGTGACTTTCAAAATGTGCTCATCTGGGAAGGCATCATCAATCTCTATACGTGAAGAACCCTCTTCCACCATCAATCGAGACAAGTGGTCCGCCACCACGTTTTCACTACCCTTCTTGTCCCGTATCTCTAGGTCAAACTCTTGTAGTAGAAGGACCCAACAGATCAATCTCGGCTTTGCATCTTTTTTCTCCATGAGGTACCTGACAGCAATGTGATCAGAATATATAACAACCTTGTTATCCCATATGTAAGCCCGAAATTTTTCCAATGCAAATACCACCGCAGGTAGCTCTTTTTCGGTAGTTGTGTAATTCAATTGTGCATCCGAAAGAGTCTTACTTGCGTAGTAAATAGCAACGGGTTTCTTTTCTACCATTTGACCCAACACGGACCCAACCGCATAATCGCTCGCATCGCACATGATTTCAAATGGTAAAGACCAATTTGGTGATTGCAATATTGGGGCCTCCACTAATTTCTCTTTCAAATTTTAAAAGCGGGTTGACACTCTTTATTAAAATCAGACGATTGGTCCTTAAGCAACAATTTACATAAAGGCTTTGTAATGACACTAAACCCCTTAATAAACCGCCTATAAAACCCCGCATGACCTAAAAATGATCTAACCCCTTTAACACTCGTGGGATACGGTAAAGTAGAGATGAATTGCACCTTTGCACGGTCGACCTCTATCCCACGACTCGACACTACATGCCCCAACACAATCCCTTCCTGAACCATAAAGTGGCTCTTCTCCCAACTCAAAACTAATTTTTTCTCAACACATCTTTTCAAAACTTTTTCGAGTTGGTCAAGGTATGCCTCAAATGATGACCTAAAAATTCAGAAGTCATCCATAAAGATCTCTAAGGCCTCCCCCACCATGTCCGAGAATATACTCATCATACACCTTTGAAAGGTGGCAGGGGCATTACATAGCCCAAACGGCATTCGCCTAAATGCAAAAGTACCGTTGGGGCAAGTAAATGTGGTCTTAGCTTGATCCTATGGATGGATAGCTATTTGATTGTAACCCGAATACCCATCTAGAAAGCAATAAAATTTGTGACCCGCTAACTTCTCAACAATTTGGTCAATAAAAGGTAAAGGGAAATGGTCTTTGGAAGTTGCATAATTTAACTTCCTATAGTCAATACAAATTCGCCACCCAGTTACCGACCGGGTGGCAACCTCTTCACCTGCGTCATTTGTGACGACTTGAATGCCTGCCTTTTTCGGGACCGTTTGCGTTGGGCTCACCCACTGGCTATCAGAGATGGGGTAAATAATACTCGCATCTAGCCACTTCAACACCTCCTTCTTGACGACCTCTCGCATGTTGGGATTCAATCGCCTTTGTGCGTCACGAGAAGGAGTGATACCGTCTTCGGTGATGATTTTATGCATCACCACTGAGGGACTAATTCCCTTCAGATCAGCAATGGTCCAACCAATAGCGGCTCTATTGGTGACCAAGACCTCTATAAGCTTTTCCTTTTGCTCTCCGGTTAGATTAGCCGCGATGATTACCGGACGCGTGTTGCCCTCACCCACATAAGCATATTTCAAATGCTTGGGCAACACCTTCAATTCAACAACCGGAGGTTCTACTAATGACGGTTTCAATTTCGTATCAATCTTTTCTGGAAGACTTTCCACATGATGTGTCCAAGTGGGTCTTCCTTCCTTCACCACCATCACCTCCATCTTTTCCACCTCCTCATCCATGCTTCGATTTGTTTCCACTTGCAACCTATCAAACATGAAACACTTCTTCGACACTAATGTCGCATAGGGGCATACACTCGTCAATGACATCCGCCATATAGCATTCGTCACCAACTAGAGGATTCGTCAATCCCGAAAAAACGTTCAACCGCAACCGACGGTTACCAAAAGTCATGTCGACCGTACCCGTTTTACAATTGATTTGGGCATTTGATGTTGCCAAAAACGGTCGACCGAGTATAACCATTGGTTGTTTGGTTCGGTCCAAAGAAACATAATCAAGTACAAGAAAGTCCATCGGATAATAAAAGTCATCAACTTTTACTATCACATCGGTGACTATCCATGGGGTAGTTTGGGTGTCAAGTCCACCAACACCACGGTGGTGTTAGACGACTGAAATGGACCAAACTCATATTGGTCATACAAACTACCCGGAAAGATACTCACACTCGCCCCAAGGTCCAAAAGTGTCCGTGTCATTTTGAATTCACCAACTTGAATAGAAATAATGGGCGCCCCCGGATCTTGTAGCTTTGGTGGAAGTGCACCCGAAAGAATCGAACTAACATTTTCAGTCAAATCAAGTTTCTTGGGTAACTTGTTAGTTCGTTTCTGGGTACATAATTAAGTACTTCGCATATGAGGGCACTTGTTTGATCGCATCTAAGAGAGGTAGGTTGATTTTTACTTGTTTAAAAATTTCCCACATTTCCTCTTGTTATGGGCTACGTTTCGTAACAACCTTCTTAGATGGTCCCAACAAAGCTTCGGGATAAGGGGCGGTATTAACCTCCACACCCTCTTCCTTAGCCTTTGGGACTGGGACGGTCACAACGGGGGTATTTTTACTATTTTCAGAAACATTTTTATTTTTACCCGTTTGACCGGCAACACTCTCCTCATCACTGACATCTTCCACCACCCCTTCAACAAACTGAGGTGGTGGTGATTCGACACCACTATGTATGACTCGACCACTACGTAAAGAAATTTTATTAATTGGTACCTCACGTGTGTTCTTCGAGTTGACCCTTGATGCTTAGGGTTCACGGTGGTGTCACTTGGAAGTCTTCCTACACTTCCTCGCATCTGAGCTACCTCTTCAGCAAGTTGCCCCACTTGCTTTACCAACACCTCATGAGATTTATCCCTCATCTCATTTGCCTTTTTCATCTCCTTAATGTCACTGCTAGATTCCTTCACTACATTTAATAGCGCATCAATTTTGGCACCCAAATCATCGCCACCGTCTTGAGAGTTCGAATTACCTCCCCTGTTACTACCTTGGTTGTAACCCCTTTGATAATTTCCTTCACGGTTCTGATACGACTGGTTACTACCTTGATTGTAGTTTCTTTGATAGCCCCCGTGATTACCGCCTTGGCGGTTTTGGTATGATGATCGCCTTGGTTACCCGCATGAAAGTTCGGGTTCATTTGATTCTCGGCGTTCCCATAACGGAAATTAGGGTGATTTCTCAACCCGGGATGGTAAGTGTTCGAGTTCATGTCATTATGCTTCCGATCACAAAATACTTGATTCACTTCCTCGGTGTCTTCGGCTTTTCCCATTTGACATTCTATGGTTCTATGATCGAGTCCCCCACACCCATCTCAACCCGCAAATTGTACCGCGTTAACTTCCTTCTTCTTTATACGGGCCAATTCCCGTTCCAATGTAGAAATGCGGTCCCTTGAACTAGAATCAAGGTCGGGTAATGACCGGAATATAGGGTGCTTCTTAGCTCGGTCAGCCGATTCTTTAGCTTTCGATCGTTTAGCCATTCTCTCGAGAAACTCCCAATCGTAGTCTTCATGATTACTCAACAACGTTTCGTTACTAGTCGACTCCAAATGATTCCATGTCCTCCATCTAGACCTCTCATAAAGCACTTCACCAATTCCCACTTTTCGATTTGGTGATGAGGACACTTTCAGATCAATTCCTTATACCTCATGAACGCCTCATGTCATGGTTCACTCGAGGGTTGTTTAAACGCTCTAATCTCATCACGCGCGTCATCAGTCTTTGCCAACGAGTAATACTCGTCAAGGAAAGTTTGTTGCATCTCCACCCAAGTGTGAATGCTAATGGTGGGCAATGTCAAAAACCATTGCTTAGCCTTATCCTTTAATGAGAATTGGAAAATACGTAAGCGAACCTCGTCTTGAGTGAAATGACCACCCCCAATAGTGCTACATATAGCCGAAAACTCCTGTAGATGTGTATATGGTTCATCATTCGATCGTCCATTAAAATGAGGAAGTATGTTGATGTAGTTGGGTCTGCAATCAAAAGCATTTCTTCCTCTTGGCCGTGGTACAATCGGAGAATCATTTTCCGATATCATCGGTCGGAACCGACCGTCAACTCCTTGCGGTGGTTGTCGTTGATTGTTGTTGTTGCGATTGTGTCGATTATCCCTTGGTGGACCGTTCACCTCTTGGTCCCCCATTCTTCGATCCCCTCTTCTATCACCATCTCGATAACCCCCTTGATTCCCGCCACCCACGTATTGTGGAATCCGATTACGGTTGGCATTTTGATTGTTGTAATTGTTGTTACCATCGTCTCGGTTCCTATTGTTGTTACGTGGTTGACGGTTGTTCCCATAATCGTCATCTCTGCCTTGGCCATAATCGTATCCATCATAATCCCCCACAACATTCGCATATTGATACCCCCCGTCGTCATAACCAAAATTCCCACCGTCGTGAAAAGACCCTTCATTGTCATTTCCCCATCCATCATCTTCAACCCGATCATTATAATATCCCCCATGTCCGAGTATTCCGTGTAAACACTCACATGTTCCGGTGATTGATAACCGGGTATACTATATGGTGCGTCATCCGGGATATTATTCCTCAATTCATCAAGATTGACAAATTGGTCTTTGTTCGCGAGATTTCCACGATTCACATTAACACCACGGTTGGCGTTAGTGTTGCGGTTGTCGACATTTGGTAGTAATGGGTTTTGTCGGTTTTGGTTTTGAGGTGGATGTGTATGGGCTCGTTGGTTGAGGTTTTGGTTAGGACCGCGATTTTGAAATGGTGGTGTAGGTGGTCTTGAGTTGTTACCACCCGGTTGGTTGTTCGGGTTTTGAGGTGGGTGATTAGGGTATTGGTGTTGATGTTGGTTGACATTTTGGTTATCCATTAAAGCGGTTCCAACACCACCTCGATCTCAGCCCCCCGACCTCCATCTCAGCCCCTAGACCTCCACCTCAGCCGCACCACCACCACCTCGACACCACCACCATCTGCTGAGACACATGTATTTTTAATTTATGTAAAGTGTTAGGTTAATTTTGTTAATTTATCAATGTTAGTTCATAAAGTGTTAGGTTAATTGTTGTTTATTTTGTTAATTTATTAATTGTTGTTTATTTTGTTAATTTCAGCAGTTTGCAGAAGTAAAAAAAAAACAAACAGTCTTTTTCTTGCAGACTGCAGACATTTGGTCCAGCACTTCTGCTACAGACGTCTCCAGATGTTGTCCGCAGACTGCAGACGTTTTACCTCACAAAAAACAAACAACACCTTAGAATCTAATCCCAATTGTTGATGACAAAACCAAATAACTGATGAAAAAGTGTGTATGCGATATTCTAACAATCGCTTGATAAAAAAACAAGTAAACATAAAAATAAACTAACCGAATGATTAGACAAATCTCAATCCAAAAGTATGTAAATACAAGTTAACCCGCTTTCTAACACAAACCCTAGCCCCGGATATGATCACGAATGATTTAGCCGCTCATGCTCTTGATTTGATCGACAATTATTGATTGGAACATTGATTTCTTGATTGGATCTTGATTGGAATGATTAGAAGCCTCAAAATTACTCTTAGTTCGTCCTCAAACAGCTGGGAAGGAAGCTCCCTTTGAAACCCTGGAGATTATGTTTTACTAAGGCTTGAAAACAAGAAATTTTTGTAGTTAACTGGGTTGCGGCGTATGAAACGCCCATGTTCAGCGTATGAAACCCCAACTAATAGTAAAAACGCCCAGAACTCTTTGTAAACTCCACTAAAAACGACCACTAATCGCCCGGGAGTTTGAAACGCCGGGACCAAATTTCTTCTAAAAACCTCCCATCTTTTTTTATTTGCATTTCCGGTCTTGTTTCTTTCATCTAAATGTTTCCAGAACACGTATTTAACATGTTTAAGCCTGCAAATAACAAACACTCGCAAAGTAAACGTATTCCAAATATAAATAACATAAAAACCGTCATTTAAGCACACTAATCACCATAAAATATCCCCTTGATCAGGGGCATGAGACCAAAATGGCCAGTGGTACTTATTTTCATTCTTTTATTTGAACCTTCCACTTAAACAAGCGATTAATATAATTAATAATTTCAGATATATCTTTTACGATGGCGTTTTGGTATAACAAATATAGAAACCTTATATAAATGTCTTGTTGTTCATGTCATAGAAATCTAAAAATTGGTACTAAATACGAACACTTTATTCCAAAATTTGTTTTACAAAAATCGGATATGTAGTTGTATAATCTTACTTACATATTTTAATGATTACTACACGCTTTTTATGAAATTTTTTGTCAACCCATGAAGGGTTCACCTTTCTCATATTGACTAATCGCATGACTAATACGATACATAAAGTCACGTAAACCGCATACAAAGACACATGTCAATAGTTCCGTAAATTGTTGAAGTAACTACAATCTAACACGAGTTACTTGCTTCGAAATGATAATTGATCATTCGAAGTTGAAAAACATACAATATTATAAGTCTTGCTCAAACAAGTCAAAACAAATATGATCTTTCACATGTATAGTGGACTAACTATAAAAAAGGATATTAGTGAGTGTTTGACACGAAAAGCTTACTTTTGAGCTATTACACAAACTCATCATATAGTCAAACATCAGTTAACTTTTCTATATCTAAGTGAGTTGAGTGAATGTTACGACGGATTCAATATAACATTGCGAGCTTATAAAAGGTAATATCATAAGATCGCATTAACGAGGGCAAGAAAAAAGGCACATTGATATGGTTATGGACGCACTTTGAATTAAATTTTAATAGAAAACAAAACGTTATCCGAGAATGTTAGAAAAATCCTAAATTATTTTTGAATCACACAACTCGTTCAGTTAAATTTATCCAAGGAAAGGTTAAGTGACTACGAAAATAATGCTACGAAACTATTTTATTTTCTAATAATTACTAAAATAGATGTTAAAAAAATAATAATTAAATATTTATTTGGAATAAAAAAATGTTAAATTGACGTGACAGAAGACGTGCCTTTTTTTGTTTAAGAAATTTTTTTTTGCAAAGACTCGTACTTTGTAAAAGTTGGAACTTAATTTACTTTTAGTTATTACTATTTAATGTAACAACACCAAACAACATTTTGAAGTATGTATTAAATTAAATTATTATAATAATAAAAGCCATAAGATAGTCATTCTCCAATCTAACACATTAAAAGAATATACTTTCTGGGCTAGCCTAGTTGGTCATGGCAATGAAAAGGTGGAGGGCCGGTCACCGGTTTAAATCCTTGGAGTCACCCTGAGTTTTATACTACAGTTCATTTATTCCAGTGAGTCCCCGACTCTAGTGGAGGGTGCAACTAAACGCTCCCGATTGTCGGGTGGGCAGTAGGCTGAAAATTTTCTCGAAGAACGCCTTAGCCAAACTCTGATGCACCAAGCGTGGACACAGTTAAGACAACATAATCTTGGATGCCGGAGTGGGACGGAAGGGCGTACCTGAGTTATATGATAGGTGCGATCTCTATCGCCTGTTGTAGAAATATCGCACTTTAAAAAAAAAACACATTAAAAGAATATTATATCTAAATAGTGACACTGTAATGTAATACTATTCATTCTATCATTCTACACACATAACATTTTATTCTTTATGTCAAATCTATAATTATAATATAATATAATTTATCTTTTTATTTATAATAAACTATATATTATTTATTCACATACTCATCATATAACTATTAAAAAGTAGATTTAAATTATTATTATTTTTAGAGTAAATTGTCAAAATCATTCCTGAGGTTTGAACACTTTTATCCAAGACAACTTTTTTGTATTAAATAGTCTTTCACTTTTGAGATTTTTCGCCGTTTGCATCCAAAAATCTAATTTTCTTTATTTTTCTGTCAAATATTTGAATGGAAATGAAAAAAAATCTCAAATCTCAGGGCGATTTTGGCAAAAAAACGTTAGACGCTTGGATGAAAATGCAAAAAATCTCAAAAGTGAAGAACAATATGGTATAAAAAAATTATTTTGAATGAAAATAAGAAACATGCCCAAAACTTAGTGACGATTTTAGCAATTTACTCTATTATTAAAACAATATATTTGAAACCATGAAAAAGAGTATAATACACGACGAAACCCCCGACCATATTTTTGTTATGTGCCTTTTTGCTAGATCCGCGTGGTGGAATATCTTTGCGTGGATTCGGGTTCCAATGCCGATCGATTGCAACAGCGTGGAAGGTATCTTTACAACTTTAGACTCATGCCCGGATTGAAGAGATGGAAAAGATTAGTTCAAGTGTTTCTTTTGGCCTCAATTTGGAGATTGTGGCTAGCAAGGAATGGCAAGGTTTTCGAAGATAAGGGGATCTCCATCATGAAGACAGTCCAGTTAATCAAGGAAGACGCTTTTGTGTGGGTAACGTAACGCGCTAAGGTTCCAGCTCCACTTTGGCACAAATGGGTGGACTTCGACGTTGTCGAGCTATCGTAACCTTTTTGTTAGTTGTCTTTCGTTTGTATTTTCCTCCTAATTTCTTGCTGGCCCTTTATATATATATATACATATATACATATATAAAAAGTTGCGTTGCCTATCAAAAAAAATTTAACTATAATAAATATAATTTAGGAAGAAAGAGGATAGTGACTACACTAGCTGAATGGAAAGTGTTAACCCATGCAATAGTCAACCTAACTCAACCACAGTTAAAAAGCATAACCTCTAATCCAGACTCAGAATTCACAAATCCAGATCAAGTTACAACTACCAATGCACATAGTACAACTCTACAAACCAGATCATAACAACATTTACCACCATGTATAATGTAGTCACCACCTTTAAGTTTTCTCATTTCTTACTTTCTCTCTCCTCTTTCTTCTCTCTCTAATCTCTCTCTTCCATGCAAAAGCTGAAGCAAAAGCCAAAGCTCAATACCATCATCATCATTGTGCCAATAGAGCCATCCCTGACACATTTCATGATTGCACATATCACCACCCTTGTTTCTCTTTCTCTCTCCTCCTATACATACACATATCTTTGTATGTATATATATATCTTGACATATAGGTCTTGGTGTTGTCTCTGTAAACTGCCCAGTGAATTAAACGTCTGAAACAGCAAAGCGAAATAAAAAGGCAGCGAAAAAACCAAAAATCAATTCGAATCACTCTCATTTGTCCCTCTGCAACTATTACTAGAGAGAGAAAACGGTTTCTAGAGAGAGAAAAAAAGAGAAAGTTAGTCTCATGGCGGAGAAAGATGACGGTTTAGGCTTAACTTTGAGCTTGAAATGCTCGGAGACTTATCATCCGCCACCACCGCCTCCTCCTCCGCCGGTAACCGCCGCATCCACGCGGTTTCCGTTGAATCTGCTTCCGTCTCCTACGTTATCCTTTGTTCAACGTCATGTTACCAGTCATCTGAATAATCAGAACCATCATCAGAAGCTTTCTTTTGTGATCAATCAGCCTGGTATGTACAAGCTTTGTTGCATGTTGTACAACTTTATGCATGTATGCACACGTTTCGATGCATGTGATACAATAATTCGCTGCACGTAATGTGTGTAAAATATAGATACACACACAGTCACACACACGCACGTTTAAAGATTTATTCAAAAGTTTTACGAGTATTTTGTGCTAAATCGTAACCGTTGATCTGAATCCGATACGAGATCTGTGGTAAAGCCGTTGATATCGGTTCTGGTGGCGTTAACGGCGGAACATGACAACGAATTAAACATAGATACACATAGACTCACACACACTAACACATACATACAATCACACACGTACAGATTCATTCAAATTTTCACGAGTATTTTGTTGTTAGAGCTTTTGAATTTCGATCATAAATGTAGATCTGAATCCGATAATATTTCAAAATATTTCGCTGTTTAATCTTTGAATTTTGATCAGATTCATTCAAAATTTTCACTGATTTTGTTTTTGTTGTTGTTTGAACATTAATTGTAGATCTGAATCCAGAACCGAGATCTTACCAACGCGTAATCGACGTAAACCGTCCACCGGCGTCAACATCAACACTGGTAGCGTTAACGGCGGATCGTGACGACGACGCATTCGTTTCATCACCGAACAGCACAGTGTCAAGCGTAAGCGGAAAGCGAGTCGAGCGAGAGGACAACGAAGCGGAGCGAGAATCAAGCTCGCACGGTATCAGCGGCGGCGAAGATGAAGATGACGGCGGCGACGCGGCAGCGGCGAGGAAGAAACTTCGGTTGTCAAAGGATCAAGCGGCGGTGCTGGAAGAAACATTCAAAGAGCACAATACTCTTAATCCGGTTGGTGGCAGTTTCGTAATAATTCTTTAATAATTTTTATAAGAATACTTACTTATTAATAATAATTAAATTTAATTTGTTTAAAATTTATTAGAAGCAAAATAATCTGGTATGTGGCACTTTCGTAATTATTCTTTAATAATTTTTATATAAAAACTTATTTATAAATATTAAATTTATTAGAAGCAAAATAATCTGGTGGTGTGTGACACTTTTGTAACTATTCTTAATAATTTTTATAAAAGAATATATTTATTAATATTAATATTAATTAATATTTGATTTTGTTTAAAATTTATTAGAAGCAAAAACTGGCATTAGCGAAACAGCTGGATCTGAGGCCAAGGCAGGTGGAAGTTTGGTTTCAAAACAGAAGGGCAAGGTGAGAAATAAACTCTAATCTCAAGGGTATTCTGGGAAATATCAACATTTATGGTACAAACCCACAATGCATGGGTTGTGGGTTGTCTTGACATGGGTAGTACTATCATTAATGCATATAGTACTACTAATCTTACCTGTTCTATTAATACTGTAGCATTCTGAGAAAATGTAGCTCGTGCATTAACAATTTGTAAAAAAAAAACCTAAAGTTTTTGAAATTTATTGTTGTACTGTAAATTTTGAAGATTTTGGGTACTGGTGTTAATGCATGAGGTACAAGTGGGTAGAATTTGACCAAATTAAGTGTACATTGGTACTTTCACAACATGTGGGGGATTGGAGTACATGCATGCATCATTAGTTGTACATTTGGCTCAACATTTTTGGTTGGTTTTGCCTTTCACAGTTTGTAGCCAATTAGGGATATAAAATGGCATTCATTATGATGCCCTTATTAGTCCTAGACCAACTAGAATTGACATGAAGTCAACTCATTTAGTAACCAATGTGGTTATCTTTTCAAGAAAATTAGTGTGCACAACATCCAAATTTGATTTTTTGACCATTTTTAAATCCATGTTTAAAGGGCAAAATGGGTTTTTATATTTTATAATTTCAATAAAATTATGGAAATTTTATAAATTTCATTTTAAAAATGTTGTTTATATTTTCAAGAAATAAGTGTGCACAACATCCAAATTTGATTTTTTGACCATTTTTAAATTACTGCATGCAAATTTCTATAAAATTATGGAAATTTTAAAAATTTAATTTTAAAATGTTGTTTATATTTTCATAAAATTAGTGAGCATATCCAACTTTGATTTTTTGACCAATTTTATGCATGCTTGAAGGGTAAAATGGTCTTTTAAAATTTTGACATTTCTATAAATTTATTGAAATTTTATAAATTTCATTTTAAAAATGTTTATATTTTCAAGAAATTAGTGTGCACAACATCCAAATTTGATTTTTTGACCAATTTTAAATAACTACACGCTTGAAGGGCAAAATGGTCTTTTAAAATTCTAACATTCATACGAATTTATAGAAATTTTATAAACATCATTTTAGCAATGTTACTATGTTGTTGATTTGGAAATTTTATCAATTCATATGATTATATTAATTGTTTGGGATCTGGCAGGACGAAGTTGAAGCAAACTGAGGTCGACTGCGAGTATCTAAAGCGTTGTTGTGATACGTTAACCGAAGAAAACCGACGGTTGCAAAAGGAGGTCAATGAGCTTAGAGCTTTGAAACTATCTCCACAGTTTTACATGAACATGAACCCTCCAACCACCTTGACCATGTGCCCACAATGCGAGCGTGTAGCCGTTTCTTCGACTTCTGCGGCCGCCACATCTTCGACCGTTGGTTCAACCGGCCTTCCGAAAGCACTCTCGATGCCGTCCAACCACCAAAAGCAGAACAACCTCTTCCTACCCCGAGCCTCGATCATCCCCCATCGGCCGGTCGATGCTCACCACCCTAGGTGGTGAATTTACCAATTTACCCTTGGGAATAAGGGCAAAAGGGTAAAAACAGTGGACATGTCAAATGGGATGGGAAATGATTTTGCTGGATTAAAGTGAGATTTGATGTAGGAATGAGAGGGGGACAATGTGGGAATTGGTTTTCTATTTGTCTTGGTGTTCTTGTTTTTTTTGGTTTTAATTTATTTGGATTTTGATGGGTTGCTTTTAGATTCTAAAGCTTAGTCATGAATCATGATGCCTATATTGTGTCTTCCCCCATGCTATTTGGATGTGGGACCACACAATTTGAGGATAACATGATTGGTCTGTATATATTTGCTCGTATTTAAAATATGTTTGTGTTGTTTATGCTCCTACCCATCTCATTCTCATCATTCCTCCATTTCCTAATCTTAGCCATTTTTGTTTAGTTAAAAACATCTATAGTAATCATGGTATATACAATGTGGTTTGGTTGATCTTTTATGTCAAAACCAGACCGATAGACCCGCTTTTAGTTTGGCGAATAAGTAGACCAAACTCCTTCAAACGTCTATAATTAGTCAATCATATAATTTTCAACAATGTTTAGGCATAAAGATGTTGTAATTTATGTTTTGAGGTTTTTGATATTTCTTTACTTTTAATCTAAAACTATTTATTTATTTTTTACTTTTAACCTTAAAACTATTCATCTTTACTTTTAACCCAAAGTTATTTGATTTTTTTTACTTTTAACTCAAAGTTATTTGATTTTTTTTTTACTTTTAATCTCAGAACTTTTCATCTTTTACAATTTAATCTTACAACTTTTTTACTTTCAACTTTGATCCTCTATATTTTTCATTAAAATTTCGTGTTACTTTACGCTCTAAATTTTGCGAGTTAACACGGTGCAACGTGCGTGTGTGGTTAAACGTTTTTACGTCGTCTATTTTTCCTCTTTGACAAGTTCATTGTAATGCGCAGGTTCTAGATCGACTTAGTTATTCTATTATATGTTTTACGTCTTGGTTTAGTTTATTCGCATTAACACGCCGCAACTTCAGTGCTGGTGGTCGATGATAGTAGTGTGGCATTGGTGTTCGCCCTCGCCGCAACGCGGGAGTGCTTAAGTCCAGTTAACTTATAAAATGTAAAAAGTTTTTTTTGTTTTTCATAAACTTAAACTTGATATGTTAGTTGGACAGATTATTTGAAATGTGATATTTTAATTAAGAAAAAAAAAGTAGCTTACACATGTTTCTAGACACCAATTTCATTCAAGACATTTAATGGAATATATGTGGCCGACTTACATTCATGTGGGGTGCATCTTCCCCACTCAACATCAACGTTCAACAATAGTAAGTTAGAAAGCAACTAATCATTCCTAGACATATTGGATTCTATAGTCTTTATAACATGAATGGATATTGAATGCATAACACACACACATGGTGAGAAAAACTTCATCAACTTATTAAATGCTTCAAAGGATCTTCTGATCTCGGGTTAATTTTGAGCACCAGGAGATCCTTTGAAACCCATGGCTTAGTGGCATAGTAGTTGCGATTCGCAAAAATGTTGTGGATTCAAATTCTTACATGTACAAATTAATAGGTGGTTAGTAGTAAAAAAATGTTATTAAAAACTCGAGATCCTTTGAAGCATCAAAGGGGATTTATGGAATGATTTCTTCAAAGGTTTCTCGAACACAGAGTACCCACTAGGGTATTGGATTCTTGATGAATAGATACAAAATTGCATTTTGCTCGGATACCATGTAAACAACGGTGTTGAACTCTAAAATTCAACTAGTACGTATTATACAATCTAACAAAAAAACATTTTCATAACTTAGGGTTCTATCATGTGGGAAGGTAGGGAAAAGGCAGTGACGGACCTACCGCCATGGTTGGGCCCATAAAATTATTTTATAGTGTATTATTTAGGGGAACATCCTGTTTGTATCCCTTAAAAATATTGCAAAACCCTCTGATCGCACCCCAAGAAAATAAATCTTAGGTTAGCCACGACCGAGTGGGTTCATTTTTATTGGTCTTGACTCATCTAAAGCTCTGTAAGCAAAGCTTGAGCCCGGCTCGTGAAACAATTTTCTATGGGTTGTGCACTTGTCCTTGTTAAATCACAAACGCATATGAACACACTAGATGGTTGATGCGGTATAATTGAATTGAAGTATGTGCTTGCTATGAGTTTGAATCTTTGATTTTCAATGCATCGTTCTTGTTACGGGTTTGAAGTACCAATTACGTTATGCAGATTTTGAAGCTTCACTTTTGGTCTTTGTTTGTTATAGATATATGACGAATTTGGTAGTGGAGGTTCAGTGGTGACTTGTGATGATGGTGGTGGTGGGTGGCGGTGGATAACTGGTGAACTCGTGAGTGGTGGTCATCAACTATTGATTCGTTGTCGTGTTTGACCCTCCACCTTAACGAAGGAGCCACGTAGGCCCACGAGCGTCCTTGAGCCTTCCATTGTAGAAACTATTACATGATAATTTTGAAGGTGACAAATTTTATACGTTTTAGTACAACTTACTGTACATATACACACCAACAAACACACGTATGACGCCTTGATGGGCTGACATGTCATGTTATACAAATCAATATTAAAGCAAATGTCCTATAATATTAATCAAAGCAATCGCGCAATTTCCAAATGGTAACCTACTCGATATATTGAAGTTATTTTGTTACATCAATAAAGTCATACTCAAAGTACCTCAAATAATGAATAGGTGAAAATGTACACTGTAACATGTACCATGTTTTGGAGGTTTTGGTCCATGTATGGCTAGTATGTTTAGCATTTCGATTAGCCATTTTGGGCTTCATTTTACTCCTACGAGGCTGGGCTTGATTATCTCATGTAAAGCCCACAATTAGTGTTTGTTGGGCTTTAGTGTTCTGGAAAGTCCTTTATCTCATGGCTGGGCTCTATTATCTCATGTATAAGCCCATGATTAGTATTTGTTGGGTTTGGTGTAGGGATGAGCAATTGGTACCGGGTATCGGTACTGAGTTTCTCATACCAATTTTTTTGGTATTAGTACCCACTTTTTGGTATTTTCGGTACAGGTACTACCGCTAAAAGTACCGAATTTTACCTTCAAATACCGGTACTATACCGTACCGAATATTTCGGTACCGGTAACCCAGTTTTGACAAATTTCAGTACCAGTACTACGCACATCCCTACTTTAGTATTTTGGTATGTCCTAAGAAGTAAGAACCCAAAGGACTTGCTCTATACTTAATAGTCTATATTCTCTGGGCAAATACCATAAAAAATCAATATACTTTCTGTTTTTTCTCATAAAAGTCATTCTATTTTTTTTTTTTCACTTAAAAAACCAACATACTTCCTTTTTTGTTTCATAAAAGTCCTCCACTTTCTTTTACACATTGAAAACTAACATACATACGTGTTCTTATAACTTGTAGAGGATGTGTTTGTTTGACACATAACAATAAAATGGAGTATGAAAATGTAGAGGGTTTAAATAAGTTATATTAGAGAGGAAAAATTTTCCTTTAGTGTAAAAAATATTTCATTTTTAAAATCACCTCAATTATCACAGTTAACAAATGTAATTTATTTTATTTTATTTTATTTTCACTACTATCAAATCTCGTGACAATTGATTTTATTACATTTAGAATTAGACATTTAGATACTGATGAAAAAAAATTATGTCTTGATGGATTATTTAATCATTTTTGAAAAAAAAAATTGTTTTATTTATATTCGAAATTAGATATTTAGTTGCATTCTCTATTATGATTATGATTATTTCAAAATTAATATATTTATAATTAATGAATACTCAATAAACAAAGAATATATAATTTGTAACACATCGGGAATAAAATTAATTAATATTAATACAAATTATAAAGTATAAAAATATAGATCTATAACCTATAATTCTATAATTGATATTTAAATAATCAATATGATATATATATATATAAACACGTATTTATAATATATTTTAGTTATTAGCCATGTAGGCTTAAAACGTATAGATATTATAGAAATGAAATATATTCTTTGATTGACAAGGGTTCAAAGTAGAATCGGAATCTACATCATCCTTTTCATTAGTGTTCAAATAAATACGTATTAGACAATGTTTAATAACATAAACGAACAATAAATGTATTATAAAATAAAGTTATTCATAGATATCAAACTTGAAAAATATCAAGCAAAAATGTAAATAAACACTAATAAATAGCAAATTCATGTCTTTATATTAAAAAAATGAAAAACGTCAAATAATGTTGATCCATTTATGTTAACAGAATCTTTTATTTTAAAAGTTTATATTACTGCTTGTGTCAAAATTTAGAAATTGTCATATAATACATGTTTTTATTGAAAATTGTTTTGACATTAAAGAAATATTATGAGAATGGAATTCAAATTTTATATAATTGAAATTAATTAAGGAGCTGTTTGGCAACTTCGGAATGGTTAAGTGCTGAACCAATAAGAGGTTTGAATCATTAAGTGCTAAAGCAGTAAGAGGTCTGAACCATTAAGAGCTAGTATAATGCTTAAGCGTTCAGAGGCAAATGTTTGACCAATTCAGATTAGAGGTCTTAACCATTCAGAGGAAATGTCTGAACCATTCAGACTTTGCTCGCGTAACAAACAGTTTGAAACATTAAGTGCTGAACCAGTAAGATGTCTGAACCATTAAGAGTCTCATTAAGAGGTAAACAAACAGCCCCTAACATAAATTGTATCAAATTGTTTTGAATTTGATGATAAGATAATTAAATAATTATATGTTTTAGTAACTTTCAAATGTTCATTTAATGAATACAACTTTGATCATAACTACCGACATGAAGTAAAAAGAAAACATTATTTCAGAGTAAAATAAAAAAAAACATTATTCGTTAACATGTATCAGGAATCGATAACATTACACATATATTGTTGTTATTAGGAGATATATATTTCGTAGATGAAAATCGACCAACCGGTTTTTCTGTACGTATGTTATTTCTTTATTATGAATAAGTTATGAAGAATAAATATATGGTACTTGGTAACATCAACAAAAAGAATTAATTTTGTATACCATAAATAATGTTTCTATTCTTGGTTTGAATATAAAATTGGTAAGTTATTTAAATCTAACTATGGAAGTGAATTTGTGATTGAGAAGAAAAATAAGATGTAAATGATTTTGCCGCTCAAAACACATGCATAAGTGATATTACATTGACAAGTGACAATAATAGGCTTATGATCATAACAAATGACATAAGTTGGTTTTGTTTTACATTGACAAGTGACAAATGCCGTATTTAAATGAGTATAGATCTTTTAAAATGATTCTCAAAATTAAAAGTTATATAAACACTTTATATAATGTCTCTCGCTATATATATACACACAAGCATATATAACTGCCATATATATTTACTTTAAACTAAAATAACTTACCGAAATAGGGAGAAGTGATGACTAGACCATAGGTAATGGTTTATGCCCACTAAGACCATGCGTAGTCGTTAAGTGAATAATGCCCCTATCCTTGGGCATTTTTCGCAACGTGGCAGTCCAGTCAGCAAGGGACATTATTCACAAAGGGACGTAGTGGTGATGACGCCCAATAATGCCCCGTCAATCATTACACAATCATTAAATTATTTTTAATCAAAACTAAATAAATTATTTAAATGTTGTGTGCAACGGTCAAAAAAAAGTAAATTCCTTTTCAATTTCAGCGTGATTCAAATCACGGGAGCCCCATTTAAAAAAAAACGCCCAAACACGCCCACGGGGGTGGGGTGTTTGGCGTTATCCGGTGTTTTCCGGTGGGATTGGGCAAAAAAACGTCCCGTTATGCATGGTCTAAGGGGCATCTTTCACCACATCATCATAATAATGCCCCCTTCAAAAAAGGTGTAATGGTTATGCCCATTTCATTTATTACTTTCTATTATTTTTCTTCTCTTTTTGGGCATTAGACCATGGGTAATGGTTAATGCCCCTTAAGGGGCATTTTTTACCACATCATCCTCATAATGCTTCATGTAATGGTTAAGGCTTCATAATGCCCCTTCATTTATTAGTTTCCTTTGTTTTTCCTCTTTATTGGGCATTATTCTAGAAATGTCCCTCCCTCTTCATGCCCCTATAATGCCTATGAGGAATAGTGTAAGGGCATTATCAAAAACTTTCAAGCCCCTATAAAGCCTCATTACATATGGTCTTATTATAGAAATACCCCACTCTCTTCATGCCCATATAATGCCCAAAGAAGTGATGTTAAAGACTTTATGAAACCTTTTCATGCCCTTATAATCCTTATTACAAATGACGTTAGAGTTTTGAACCTGACATCATTTTGATTTAAGACCCGATTGTTTGTATTAATTAAATCAAACACTATTTACTACTTTATTCCATGTGTTAAAATTAAGATGTTATATAATCTAATTTTCACAATATCTGACTATATTTAAGTATACATTTTCACTATTATATATATTTTTTTGATCATAAACATTTTCACTATTATTAATAAGATCAAAGTAGATGATCATGTCTTAAATGCCCATTGATAATCTTGTCTTCTATATAACAAACCAATATATATATATATATATATATATATATATATATTTATTTCAACGCCACCCTCATCTTATATATACATACATATACAGTGAGATTATGAGAACATAACAAACAGTAAACTGTTAACAATGAGTTTCTTACCTAAACTTTCTTTTTGCCTTTTCCTTATGTTCCATCTTTGTAGCATTACAAAGTCCAACACCCCACCCCCATCTTCAAGCAAATGCCTTGAAGAATTTAGAATCACAATCACTAATGAAGATGTTCCAACTGCTGTGACGAAATGTGATGATCTTGGAGTTAATATACTTAAACCTCGAAACTCCACTTCTTGAAAATTTCGTCAAATTTATGTGCGAGCAAATGAATGGAAGTGTCGGTTTTATTGGATTGAAGATAGCAATTTTGTTCTTTAAAAGGAAGCCGAGTTTCCTGTTTTTGATGAACACATTTTTAAGTTATGTGGTTATAATTTGTTTTCCGTAAACAGATGTTATTGGTATGTCACGCGTGATTGTTTTTATTTTTCTAAGAACGATGGTAGCAATTGGAATATGTTGCAGGGATGGAACGATATTGCATAATTTAGCTAGCATGCTTCATTTTTCATTTTAATAGATTAATAGAAATCTATTGAGTTGTTATAATTATTAGGTTCTATGAAAGTTTTTTTGGATGATTATTTGAATTGTCAAATATGTAATAGTTGTAACTTTTTGATTAATTGTTACGCCTTTATCTATTTATCTATAAACGTAGTAAATATTCTAATCTTAATCAACGTTTGAATGAAATAAAGTTTGCTAAGTGTTTTAGTTAAGTTACTTAAACTTATTTTATCACTCTAAAGTCACCAAACTTTAGTTTAATGTTCTAATAATATGTAATAACCAGGTTACCAGGTTAACATTTTTTTTCTCTTTTTATTTGAACGACAAATTTGGATCACTGATGGATAACTGGAGTATCATCGTGCCAAGAGCGGAGCCACTCGATCATATCCATCTCCACTAGGCTATAATGCCTATCACCAATTCAAGAGTAAGTTAGGTCTGAATTCACGAGGTTTGTGATTATCTAATCAATAATGAACAAACAATATTGTATTGCGAGCAAGAGATAGATAATCACAAACGTGAAGTCATCATCACATCTGTTTTTCATTAATAAATTAAATGATTACAAAATTTTTACAGAGTATTGACTCTATAGACTCCTCATCAGCCGATCACTTAATAGTTATGTTCCTACAAAAGAAAACATGATGTACGTGATAAATAGATCTCTCACAAGTGAGATCTATTTATAATAAGTACGAATGTTCTGTTTGTGATTGACTGACATTAGTACATCACCCTGATGGTGCCATTTGATATTCCTAATAGAAAAGATTCTATAGATGTTGCAAAAATCTGCGCAAATCTAACATTTCTAACTATACTAAACACTGATACAAGATAAGTACTGTTACATTGGGAAACATATGTTTGGTCTATCATATGTTACCTTGATCCAAACATCTGTTTGGCTCGACAAATGTTTGGTCTTCTTCATCACACCTTTGGCTTTAATATACTTTAGGCTTCAACAGACCTTGTTTCTTCTTGAACAACAGTTCCAAGGCTTGATAAGATGTTTGCTTTGTCTTCAACAGATGCTCTGATTTAGATGTTTAAGATTCACCATCTTTGGGAAGAATCTGGTTCGGTCTTCTGTTTATTTCTTGATCATGTTTTTGCTTTTGAATATCATCCGTTCTTTTGTAGGTCCAAAAATCTCAACCTAAAACAAATGATGTCAATACAAATGTTTATTTGATCAAATTTTATTCCTCTTCAACTTATCTCTGACTTGAGCTTTTAAATTGCTTTTCAAATCTTTCTGAGAGTAAGTCATCAGCATCCCTTTCGAGTGAAGACCTAGTAGATCTTCAATTTTCAAGCTTATCACATTATTCGTTGAAGTCTTTTTTATTTCTCCATCAGCCCTGACTATTGTCAATTCATGGATTGCTTTTTCTGAGGGCCATATTATAATTTTAAAGGCTAATGGAGTTACTTGGGCCAATATTATCGGAAGAGGTGCGGGGATATGTTTTTCTAGGACTTGCCCTAATAGTTCTGCTGGATTGGCATCCTGATGCCCTACATTAGCTCATTTTTAATCCCTTCCTTTCTTATATCATCTTCGTATCTTTTTTGATCTTCTGCAGACATCTCCTTTTGTATTTTGAGGTGGCTTCTAACCATTGAGGAAACATGCTTTGTAGATGAAAGTTCAGAAGGTTTAGCCAGAGAACTAATAGGTAAATCTTCTTAATTAGGCCTTTTGGGGACCCAGAGATCTATAGCTCTTAATGCTTCAAGCTTATTATAGCTATCTTTGATTGTTGGCTCATCCCACCTAGCCATTGATTGCATAGATGCAATTTTGCCACTACCATCTCTTCCTTCATTCTTCTTAATTCAACTGCTTTTTGACCAACAAGTTTTCTACCTACATCTTAGTTGGGAGGAGTGGGCGTGATGTCTGGATTGAATTTAACATCTCAATCCTTGTGATTTCTTCCAGAAGGGCTTCTGTAGTCCAACAAGAGAATTGAGCTCTTCATACTCTACAAGGCTCATTTTTCATGATGAACTCCTGATAATCTTCCCCGAGTTCCTTTTTTTGGTCAGGGCTGCTTACTGGTCCTTGAGAAGTCTTTTGACTGACATCTTTTGCGAAATCTTCAAGTCTATTCACTTTAGTGAATTCTACAGACATGATTTGCTGAGCCTCCTTATCACTTTTCCCTTTGCTTTTGAAAGCAACTATATTTTCAGCCTGTATGACCTTCAGTTCTAGTTACTCTTTACATTTTTAGTCTTTTGATATCTTTTGAGGGATGGAAAGGTAAGTTGGTTGATGTCAGTTGTGGAGTAGAAATATTGTATCTCTTTTGATAAAAAGAACGTGATATAGACCGAGAGATATCGTGATGGATGAGAAGAACCGACGGAGCGTGCCACCAATTTCACAAAGCATGTGAGGACCAGTAGGTGCATGAACATTCTTCCGGTCGGTGCTATGAAGATATAACCATTTCTTACATGAGATGAATTATTGATGTAATATAAATTTTGATTGAAGGTCATTCGTTGCACCAGTTGAAGGTTTTAGGTTTTGATCGACAAGTGAAACAAAAAATCGATGATTGAAGGTTTGAAAGGTTTTTATCGATGATCAATGATTGGGTTTAAAATATGTTTTTGATTAATCCACAAAATATAAAAAATATCCACATATATAAGCATTAAAAGAAAATAAAAAATAAAAGAAAAAATGGTAACCAGATGACATGGTAATTACACATTACTAGAACATTGAACTGAAGTTCAGTTAATTTAGAGAGACTAAAAAAGTTTGAGTAACTTAATTGAAACACTTAACAAACTTTGTTACATTTCTGTGACACTTTCCCTTTATTATTTGTTTTATAAACCATGAAAATACAGAATATGAGAAATCAAATGTGTTAAGAATCATAGATGTCCAATTTATTTTAACTAGTAGGTCTTCAGTCCTCCGTGGTGGGAATTTGGTCCGTATCGGTTCGGTTCGTTGCATGACCGACACTCGGTGTAGCAACCTAAAGAGAACAAAAAAAGTAAAGTCGTGATATGCCCAAAAGGATACCGAGACATGTTTTATATTGATAAAAAATATAAAAACTAATAGCGTTATGGATTACGATATCTTGATTTATAAGTTATGAATTAAAATCTTATAAAAGGTATCGTCACAAGTTCGGTTCGCTTGTGAGAACCGCTTTTTGTGGCCATGACGTTGCCTTCTTATTACTATTGTGTTTCTTTGATGTAGAATTGTGCTATGTTCTTTCGATTCGCTCGATGATGATGAGCCTTTGCTCAATGGATAGAAAGACTCTTGTTTTCTTTGGTCAATTTTGAGGTTAGGTATCTCATCTGATTTTTGATTTGATTTTGCTAAACCATTGGAATTTTGGGTTTTTGATTTGCTCGATATTGATGAGCCTTTGCTCACCGGAGAGAAAGACTATTGTTTGCTGCTGTTACTGAACCCTACTATAACATTTTGTAATCGTCCTTTAATAATATAAGATATAAATTTGAAACCAAAGTGATCTAGAAGTTTGATGCGGCGCTTATAAGCTATGATGATGCAAAAAAAGTTGTGTATTCGTTGTTTAGGCGTGGCAAGTTTTTTTTTGAACGACAACTTTTATGAAAACGCCTCCTAGCAAGCCGCTAGCAAAGGCAAAACAACACAAACACATTACACATCAAACTTGACCCAACTATTCCAATCTAGACATTTAACGATGAGCGTTTTTTAATCCAACAATAAGTTTGTGACTTTATTTCCCCAATAATCTTCTGCAACTTAACTAATTCATTATCGAAAATGGACTTGTTCGTTGCCCTCCAAATGTTCCAACATGAGACCATCATGATAACCTAATTTATTTTTCTTCTCTTTTCCCCTCCCGACACATGCTTATGATAGTTGAGCACATCTTTCACCGAGAAAACATAGATATGAGGTTGCTTACACCACGTTCCAATGATATGCCTGACCATCGAAGCATAAAAACAGGATGTGAAGATGTGTTCCGCAGATTAAGGTTCTTCACCACAAAGGCTGCATAGATTAGTTGCTGGAATTATGTGTCTTCTAGCAAGGTTGTTTGCCGTAGGAAGCCTATCTTGCCATAGTCTCCATCCGAAAGCACAAACCTTCAGCGGCGCCCAATTATTCCACTCAAAAGGTTGAGAGTTTGTACCAGCCACATCTTCATTCAACATCTTCTTAACAGAAGCAATGGAAAAAATACCTTCCTTATTCGCAACCCAATCCCAATGGTCAGGGCCATGTTTAAATTGATATTGATTCATCTTTGCCTGCAACCCTTGTAGCTCCCGAATAGCAACATTAGAAGTGATGTTTTGTTTCCAGCACCACGTCGCATTCATCCTTCCATCCTCAAACTTGCATCGATATCTAACCTTGCATCCTTTAACCGTTTCAGCCGCAAAAAGTAAAGGATACACCTTCTTTAACGGTCTCTCCACCAACCAACAATCCAACCAAAAATGAATACTATCACCACTGCCCGCTTTACCCCGAATCGCGTTTTCCATTTGTAGAGTGGACGATAACATAAAGCTGTCCAGCTTCGCTATAGCGCTCCACGTACCTGTCAGTTGTTTATTATATGGGATAGCATGGCAAGTATTATTACTTGCAACCACAATGAACAACCAATTCAGAGCCTAGAATGTAAAGAAAATCCATATGTTGCTTGAGGATTGTTTAACTATGGTTTCATGACTACGGTGTCTAATTTGTTTAAACAACTATTTAAAAGTATAGGACTACATCAGTTTTCTTTTAATCCCCTTGGTAGGTTGTTGCTGCAATTAGTTTCCATATGATATGATCTGGTTGATACTCGATTTGCTTTGGTTCCACTTGCTACTGTCACATATGTATACCAACACAAGGTATTGCATTATTGCATTATATGGACTTGAGTTTGAAGATACATCATACTCTCGTTAAAAAATATGTGTTTGCCTTCTTTTTAATACAAAGATATTATATGATTAATACATAATACAACTTTTTGATAAAGAGATTATGGAGATTTTTAAATAATTTTTTCCTGTAGTAGTCATTTTGCCTTCTTTGACCATATTACACAAGTAAATAGTATCATAGACTAATTGTTCAAGCAAACAAGTGTTATAGAGCGAGCTATGATGCTATCCTTTAACTTTTTCTTGCTTTATAGTGTCTACTACGGGAGTTTAAAACCGGATATCCGAAAAGGATACCCGTTTCACTATCCGAATCCGTATCCGAAATTTCGAATATTCGGAACCGGATATTTCGGATAGTTTTGTATATCTAAATATAAATTTTTGGATATTTCGGATATTTTTCGGATATTCAGATATCAGATAAACAAAATTAAATTCAAACATTTTTAAAATCACTATCCTAATCTGAAAATTCGGATACAAATATTTTTGAACACCCCTAGTGTCTACCATGTATCACTATCATGAAGCTAGAAATCAGAAGTAAATTCAGTGATCTAACAAACTAGTGAGCCAATTTGGTGGTGTTGTTTTTTTTGGATGTTGTAGAGTGAAGTAGAGAAAGAAATCAAAATTTTTGAGTTGGATTCCTGATTGTTCGTATTAATATTGTATTAATTAGAAGGGATTTAGGTTTGTAACTATATTGATTCTTTTAGTTATTATGGGGTAAACAACAATCACTCATTTCTAATGAAGAAGATTATTATATGCTTTCTTTTAAGTTGCATGCTCTCTTCAAAGTTTAAGAATACAAGTGCTGAGCTTGTAGAGTGAAAGTAGAGAAAGAAATCAAAATTTTTGAGTTGGATTCCTGATTGTTCGTATTAATATTGTATTAATTAGCAGGGATTTAGGTTTGTAACTATATTGATTCTTTTAATTATTATGGGTAAACAACAATCACTCATTTCTAATGAAGAAGATTATTATATGCTTTCTTTTAAGTTGCATGCTCTCTTCAAAGTTTAAGAATACAAGTGCTGAGCCCGCTACCCAGTTTTGCCAGGGCTATGGTAATATTTTCTCTTCTTATATATTAATTCACTGATAAATAGCCATCCTTATTTTATTTTGACTATTTTATTAATAGGTCCACGTGATACTTGTTTTAGACCATATGTTGTTGATGTTTACCCAAACCTTTGTGGACGAGCTACTTAATGCTCAAACAAGTGCAAGAATCGCGCGCCTTGAAGCAGACATCACCACCTTCAACGTGAAAGACCATTGTGCATTTCTCAACCTGTGGGTAGTCATAGTAAGTTAGTTGAATTGAATTATCTTTTTTATATACTTTATACACTAGGCTTGCGAGGGATTAGCCTTTGCCATTGCCATTTCAATGGGTGAATAATGGGGTGTTAAAAATACTGGATCCGAAACTAAAACCAAAATATCAAAAAGTTTGAAAATCGGATTATATATATATATATATATATATTATACTAGTATCATGTTTAGTTTAAAATATAGTAAAAATAGTAAAAAAGGATAATAAATAGTTGGATTTGGATGTGTATTTATGAATGTTTTTTTTTGTTTTCAATGTTAGAAATTTAGAATATCAAATACAAGTTAGTTTTTATCTATGCATGAAACGGATTCTTTGATTTTTTTATAAATTCGAATATCCATTTAAATATTCGAATTTGTATCCGGAATTTCGGATATTTGGTTTTTGGATATCCAAAAGTAAAGAATACGGATTCAAATATTAATATTCACTATACGAAAACCAGAGATCCGAAAACCGGATAGTCCTATCTTGAGCATCCCTAGTGAATATATATTTTTTGTGATTATTTATTAGTATTTTTTAAAATTCGTATTTTGATGCACATATAACATACAACCTAATGCTAAGGTAAGTGTAAAATACATAATTAATTTTCACTTATATTTTTTTGATACCTTTAAACTGTGAATTCTTTTTTTAACACCTTAAATTAAATTCTATACTGTGAGTTTTTTATAATGAAGAAGATTATTATCTGCTTTCTTTTGTGTTGCATGCTCCCTCCAAAGTTTAAGAATACAACTGCTGGCCTGGTACCTGGTAATATTTTTCTCTTCAATTTTTATAGATTAATTCACTAATAAAATAACCATCCTTATATTATTTTGACTACTTGATTAATAGGTCAACGTGGTACTTTTTTTAGACTATATGTTGTTGATGTTTACCCAAATCTTTGTGAAAGAGCTACTCAATACTAAGACAAGTGCAAGAATCACAGGCCTTGAAGCGGACATCTCCACGTTTCAATGTGAAAGACATCCTGCATTTGTTGCATTGCTCAACCAGTAGGTAGCAGTAATAAGTTAGTATATTTGAATTTTCTTTTTTATACACTTAACACACTAGGATTTCGGGTGATCAAGCCTTTGCCTTTGCCATTTCTATAAGTGAATAGTAGGGGTGTTAAAAAAACTGGATCCGTAACTAAAACCAAAATATCCAAATATTCGGATAATCGAATTATCTGAAAAAGTTTATATATATATATATATATATATATATATATATTATACTAGTATAATGTTTAATTCAGATATAGTAAAAAAGTAAAAAGAACAAAAAATAATTGGATTCAAATGTAGATTTATAGTGTTTTATTTTTGCTTTCAATTTATGAAATTTGGAAAATCAGATACAAGTTTAATTTTTATCTATACATGAAACAAATTCTTTGATTTTTTAGAAATTCGAATATCCGTTTAAATATTCGAATCCGTATCCGAAATTGGGATATCCGGTTTTTGGATATACAAAAGTAAAGGATACGGATTCAGATATTAATATTCACCATCCAAAAACAAGATATCCGAAAACCAGATACTTGAAAACTTAATAATTCCTATCTTGAGAACCCCTAGTGAATCTATCTTTTTTTGATTATTTATTAGTATTTTTTGAAATTCTTATTTTGAAGTACTCTAATGCTAAGGTAAGTTTAAAATACATGATTCACTTATCTTTTTTTATACCCTTAAACTTTGAGTTCTTTTTCAACAACTTTAATTAATTCTATATTGTGAGTTCTTTGTAAAGAAAAATATTATTGTATGCTTTGTTTTAGGTTGCATGCTCTCTCCAAAGTTGAAGAATACAACTGCTGAGCCCACTGTAACAACTCGAAAATTCGATCGTTATCTTTTCTTTTGTTTTCCTGTTTATCTCCTTTTGTAATTCCGAGATTCGGTTAATAATAAAGTTTATGTTAATTAATTATGGTATTTTACGTTATTATCGCATCTAATCGCTTAATAAATCGCATCGCCTATCTCATCGCATCGCAAATCGCAGTTATTTATGTGGTTTATGTTATTTATGTATTATGTGTGTTTGTGGTTATGTTTGCAATCGCTATCGCATCACTCTCGCACTCTCGAATCGCTAAATCGCACTATTATATCAACTATAACGCTTAACGCTTTAATTTAACGCTTAATATAACTATCTAATGCGAACTGAATAACCAAACAAACTCTTAACGCGAAACAAACGAAGAAAACCCAAAATTTGAGTCAAGTTCACTCGAACTTGGTGATACCAAGTTCGGCCGAACTTGACTGGCACCTTAACTCACCTCAAACCTCAAGTTCGCTCGAACTGGCCCTCAAAGGGTCAAGTTCGGTCGAACTTAGCCATATTTCTCCCAGATTTCCTCAAGTTCGCGCGAACTTGCTCTCACCAGCCCTCATCTTGCCTTCTCCTATAAATACCAAGCCCATTCCTCTCATTTGAACTTGCTGTAAGTTCGCCCAGAGTTCTCAAAACCCGAAACCTTCATGTTCTAAGTAAGAATCAACCCGATTTCACTGCGAAAACGTTTATCAACGATCTACAAAGGTTTACAACGATTTTGGCACAAGGCGTAGCCTTCGTTTTCAGCAAAACTCATTCTTTTACGAAAACCTTCATCTTTTTCTTCAAAAACTTCTGTTTTAAGCTTTGATCTACATAATAAAAGTTCGTTTGGTGATAGTAGACTTCCCAAACACGAGATCTGCAAAATCTCGGCTTGTAAGTGATAGATCTGAGAAAAACCTTTGAAAACCATTGATTTCTACACAAGATACGGACTTTTGATGATGTTTTGTTCATTTTCTGATATGAAACGAAGCATCTATCATTCAAGATCCCAGATCTGGAAGCACAAGGACGTTTATGTTGGTTTACACAAGCCGGACTAATCCGAACGAACCCCGAGTTCGCCCGATTAGCCCACGTTTTTGTAAAACGGCTAAAACAGCTCTAAAAGACCTCTCCGACCTAAGTTTGCTCAGTAGCACAGGGTTGGAGGGATGTGTCACACCCCGACCCGCAGCGGAATAAGAGGCGGGGCATAATTGGGTTATCACCAAAGCTTATGATGTTTACTAAAATGTTTCATATTTATTAAATTCAAATTACAACTTAAATGTTCAAATCAAATCCATACAATTACAAGGAAAATGAAACTAAGTAAAACAATAGAAAGCTTAAGCTGATTTATTCTTCTAAGTCTTCCTATGTGTTTCTTGCCTCAACTGGATCACCTGTATCATGTGTAAAACGGGGGATATTTTGGGTCAACAAAAGTTGGCGAGTGAACCTTGATAAAACATTGTTGTTAATTGCTTGTTGTATTTAATATTGAAAATTTGTGCAATAATCACATGTGAGCAAACGTATGTATATAACAAAACACAAACCACATTGGATGAGTATATGATATGAATGATGATGACTGTGAGATCAAGGCTCAATCAAACAGAGCCGATCGTATGACATGAATTTATGTGAGATCAAGGCTCAATCAAACGGAGCCGATCGGATGAGGCACCTGTACTCAACCCGTATCCCACGGGGAGCTGATGGGCCTAATGAAATGCTTGCACTGAAAATGATAAATCCAAACTAAACATAACTCACACAACAATTTGTACACATTTGATACACATTAGATCACAGATATGATGAATGCACAAGTGTTTATTTTTATATAATAACAGAATTGTACGACACATGATACACCCCAAAACGTGATTAAAACGGGGAATTTGTAGAGATTCACTCACATTGGGTGCGTTCTTTTGATGACGTTGGATGCGCACGAGTTTTGGGATTTGATCGACGAGGAAAACTAACCTAAATAATAACGAAGTGGCTCGGTAAATAAATAGATTTTAATTCATAATCTTAATAGGGTTTTTAGATTCATTTTTGTGAGTTTAAGGACGTTTTCTAACTTTAAAATATTATTTTTAAGTATTTTTAATTAATTTTTAAATTAAATAAATAAATAAAAAGAAATAAAATTTTTGACTTTTTGACCGTTGACCGGACCGTTGACCGTTGACCGTTGACCAGACTGTTGACCGGTCGGACTATGGTTAAGTGTGCGCTGAGTGAAGTTCGGACCCGAGACCTCTCGTACGCGTGCACGCAGCTCTACCAACTGAGCTACGTGTCTAACCCGAAATATTCTCTGTTTTAATTATATATATATAATAATTAATTGTTATTTTTATTGGGTTAATATTAAAATGATTTAAAATGGCCGAACCGCTTGCAGGGACCCGGAGTCGAACTCGGGTCCTTCGGTTCGTATGCGCACAGCCCAACCAGTTGTGCTGTGTGTCTAATCTGTTTATCTTACGGATTATATTCCTCTTATAAACTTACTATGACTGGTTCTGCTTCAGTTCTAAAAATATTGATTTTATTTCTGAAAGTCGGTACGTTGTATGATTCGAACTCGTGACGTGCGTTTATGTTTGCACACAGTCCACCGCTGGACTCTGTGTCTAACCCGATTAATCATTCAATTTTAATTATACTTATACACATTTCGACTTCGTCTTCTTCATTTATAAAGACACAGAACGAAGGTGACCGACTGTTCTTGTTTAAATCGGTCATCTATCATATAATTGATTGAATTAAAATGGATAGAGAGGGTTACGAAATCGAATGTACCGATCAGAATGTTTTCTTCAGAATTCCGGCAAGAGTCGTCGGCTCTGATTTGTGACTTCCGTCTGAGTGAATCAATTAACAGTTTTGATCAACGAGTTGTGAAATTAGGTTACTAAACAAGGGATATCAGGGGGTTTAGATGATTGTACCGATTCACAGCGAGACTTCGGAATTTCCAGTGATTTTCTGGCGAGTGCAGAAATTCCCGGCAACGTTGTCTGAGTCGGATTCTGGTTGAACGATTTATGTTATTACTTGTCTAATAATGGATTGAAAACGAAAGAGTC
The DNA here is from genome assembly GCA_947069175.1 of Scalesia atractyloides. Taxonomy (NCBI): domain Eukaryota; kingdom Viridiplantae; phylum Streptophyta; class Magnoliopsida; order Asterales; family Asteraceae; genus Scalesia; species Scalesia atractyloides. The sequence continues at coordinate 2,541,641 of CAMTDV010000018.1, read as the reverse complement.
GAGAAATTTACCGATTTGGTGTAAGTCTCGGTTTTCCGGCGAAAGTCCGGCGAATGCAGAATATCTCCGGCAAGTGCTAAAGCTCGAGAAATTGTGCGATTTTGAGCGAAAAGGTTACCAGAGGTTTGGGTGAGTATTTATAGAGATGAAACAGAATGTATTGAGTCCAAATTTGGTCTTGATTCGTGGTCAATGTTTCTCCGGCGGTTACGACTGGTATTGGGGGATTAGACATCGGTTATAACCGATGTCGAAGTTATTTCACGCGTTCAGTCAAAGAAAAACGGTCGTGATTTGCGAAATCGTCGGTATTTCCGGCGACTGCGGATTGGGCGCGCTGATCTCAGGATTTGATTTCGAGTTTTATTTTAAGTATTAATTGTTTCAGTATATACACAAAAGATTCATGTGGCGGAATGGTGTAGTGTTTGTTTGTTGGACTTGCTGACCCGGGTTCGAAACCCGGCAACTTCCTTTAATTTATTTCTTCACTTGTTTTTACTATTTATTAATTATAGTTTTTAAATTCTAAAATGTTTATTAATTATGTAATGTTTAAAATTAAAATGGACAATATATACGCAACGAAAATTATAACTGACTATTCGATTAATAAACGAAGCGGGTTTTGGAAACCAGTTTTTCGACAGATGTTACAGTATCCCCTACTTTTAGAAATTTCGTCCCGAAATTTAAGTAGTAGTGGTAACGGGAAAAAGGTGCGGGTATTTCTCGCGCATTGAGTCTTCTCGTTCCCAAGTAAACTCAGGTCCTCTTTTCGACTCCCAGCGTACCCTGACAATTGGAATACGACTTCGTCTTAAACGCTTTTCTCCGAAGTCCATAATTTCTACTGGTCTTTCAATGAAATGCATAGATTCATCGACTTGAATGTCTTCTAGAGGAATATGGAGGTTTTCATCGGCGAGGCACTTCTTTAAGTTTGATACGTGGAATGTGGGATGAATTCTGTTGAGTTCTTCTGGTAGGTCAAGCTTGTATGCTATAGGTCCTACTCTGTTGAGTATCTTGAAAGGTCCTATGTAGCGTGGTGCTAGCTTGCCCTTCTGGCCAAAACGAACTACTCCTTTCCACGGTGATACTTTTAAAAGTACTTGATCACCAATGTTAAACTCCAAGGGCTTTCGTTGTTTGTCTGCATAACTCTTTTGATGACTTTGTGCCACTAGAAGATTGTTTCGAATTTGATGGATCTTGTCTGTTGTTTTTTGAATTAATTCTGGACCGGTGATTTGTGCTTCCCCAATTTCGTGCCAACATACTGGAGATCGGCACTTACGACCATATAAAGCTTCGAAAGGAGCCATGCCGATACTTGAGTGATAACTATTGTTGTACGAAAATTCAACTAATGGTAGATGAGAGTCCCAATTTCCCTTGAAGTCTATGACACATGCTCGAAGCATGTCTTCAAGAGTTTGGATGGTGCGTTCAGATTGTCCATCAGTTTGAGGATGAAAAGCGGTACTGAGGTCTAATCGTGTACCCAAGGCGGTTTGTACGGCTCGCCATGTTCGTGAAGTGAAACGACCATCACGGTCTGAAATGATGCTTAAAGGTACACCATGACGGCTTACGATCTCGCTGATGTAGATACGAGCTAACTTCTCGTTCTTGAAGTCCTCGCGAATCGAAATGAAGTGAGCTGATTTTCTAAGACGATCAATGATTACCCATATGGTGTCATACCCACTGGAGGTGCAAGGTAACCCGGTAATGAAGTCCATGGTTATGTTTTCCCACTTCCATACAGGTATTTCAGGTTGGGTTAGGAGTCCTGAAGGTCTTTGATGTTCAACTTTTACTTTGGAACAGGTAAGGCACTTGGAAACAAAAACGGCAATATCCTTTTTCATGCCCGGCCACCAGTAGGTGTATCGTAGGTCTTGATACATCTTGTCGGCTCCTGGGTGTACAGAGTACCGTGTTTTGTGCGCCTCATTCATTAGGAAATCACGAAGGTTATCGCGATCGGGAATCCATATGCGATTTAGATAGTATAGAATACCGTCGGATTTGGTTTCGATTTTTAGTTCGGCTCCACATGACAGCTCATCGCGTACGTCGTTTTCTGTTATAGAAACATGTTGAGCTTCTCGGATTCGAACTTTGATGTCGGTTATGATTTGCGAACATAGAAGACGAATGGTGTTCGCGTAACCTTTTCGACTGAGTGCATCAGCCACCACATTTGCCTTTCTAGGATGATACCGAATTTCACAGTCGTAGTCGTTAAGAAGTTCGACCCATCTTCGTTGCCTCATATTCAACTCCTTTTGATTGAAGATATGTTGGAGGCTCTTGTGGTCAGTGTATATTTCACACTTGGTACCGTAGAGGTAATGTCTCCATATCTTGAGAGCGAACACAACGGCTCCAAGTTCCAGGTCGTGGGTGGTGTAGTTCTTCTCATGAACCTTGAGTTGCCTAGAAGCATAGGCTATCACTTTTCCCCTTTGCATTAATACACAACCTAGTCCTTGCCCTGATGCGTCGCAATATACTACAAAGTCATCGCAACCCTCAGGAAGTGTGAGGATAGGTGCGTCACAAAGCTTTTGTTTAAGGGTTTGGAAGGCGTCTTCTTGTTTAGCTCCCCATTTGAAGGGTTTTCCTTTATGAGTCAAAGCCGTGAGTGGTACAGCAATACGGGAGAAATTGGCAATGAAGCGGCAATAGTAACCAGCCAAACCAAGAAATGATCTTACTTCGGTAGGGGTACGTGGCGCTTGCCATTCATGTACTGCCTTGATCTTTGAAGGGTCGACATGTATTCCCTTGTCATTGACGACGTGTCCAAGGAATTGTACTTCTCTTAACCAGAATTCGCATTTGGAGAACTTAGCGTAGAGCTTTTCAGTTTTAAGAGTGTAAGGATGAGCCTAAGGTGTCGTTCATGATCGGATTTAGACTTTGAGTAGATGAGGATGTCGTCGATGAAGACTATGACAAAGCGGTCGAGGTAGGGTTTGCATACCCTATTCATTAGATCCATGAAGACAGTTGGGGCGTTGGTTAAACCAAATGGCATGACCATGAATTCATAATGACCATAACGAGTTCGGAAGGCGGTCTTTGGGACGTCTTCTTCATATACTCGGAGTTGATGATAACCAGAACGAAGGTCAATTTTTGAAAAACAGGTGGCGCCTTGAAGTTGGTCTAGAAGGTCATCGATGCGAGGTAATGGGTAGCGGTTCTTGACCGTTAACTTGTTGAGTTCTCTGTAGTCGATACACATGCAAAACGTTCCATCTTTCTTCTTCACAAAAAGAACAGGTGCACCCCAAGGCGATGAGCTAGGACGTATGAATCCTTTGTCAGTCAGCTCTTGCAGTTGACTAGCCAGCTCTTGCATTTCGGATGGGGCTAACCTATAAGGAGATTTTGCGACTGGTGTAGCGCCAGGTATAAGATCAATGCGGAATTCGACTTCTCCACGGGAGGAAGTCCTGAGATGTCGTCGGGAAAAACTTGTGGGAATTCTTTCACTACAGGTATATCTTCGAGTTTCTTCTCCTTGTTTCCCTTCTTGACGACGTGAGTTAGGAATGCGACATAGTTCTTGCGGAGATATTTTCGGGCTTAAAGGCAGGACATCAATTTGAGTCCTTTCGAGGGGGTTTCTCCAAAGATTCGTAGGGTCTGATCGTCTGCAAGAGGAATGCGAATGAACTTTTCGCGGCATACTACTACAGTATGATATTGGCTGAGCCAGTCCATACCGATTATAATGTCGAAACTTCCCAACTTCATAGGAATGAGGTCAACTGGAAAATCGTGATCGTTTAGAGTGAGGGTACAATTTCGTATAATAGAGTTTAGTGAGACTGGTTTTCCGTCAGCAATTTCCACCGTTAATGATTCCATGAGATTATCACGAGTTTGGTTGAGGATAGGTTCAAATTCTAAGGACACAAAACTCTTATCTGCGCCAGTATCGAATAACATGGATGCATAACTACCATTGATGAGAAACATACCGTTAACCATGTTGTTGTCAGCCCTAGCTTGGTTGGCGTTGATGTTGAAAGCTCTTCCTCTAGCAGGTGGAGGAGCTTGGTTAGCTTGGTTTACCGGATTTGCTTGAGCTTGGGCATGGATGATGTTCACCAAGCGTGGACAGGTGTTCCTGAAGTGGTTCGGGTCTCCACAGTGGTAACATGCTCGCATGGGTTGCGTCATGGGGTAGTTGGGTTGGTAGTAGGATTGGGCTATATGTTGTGTAGATGGTAGAAGTAAGGGTTGTTGGGCTTGACCCACTATCTGATGGTGGGTTTGGGTTGAGGGTTGATTGCGGTTCATTCGCTGGAGTGTGCGACAGGTTTGGATGGTGTGACCCGCACGGCCACAGCTGGTGCAATGTTAGTAGGGATGTTCAGGGAGATGATGGTACTGACAGCGGTTGCATTTTGGGTATGGGCCGGAGTATGGCTTTTTATATGGTGCCGCTGTGGGAGCAATTTGGGTAATTGGTGCGGCAGTGATTGGAGGGTTTGTTTGTGTGACAGCAAAGTTTCTGTTGTTTCGCTTCCTCTTACCTGCAAACTTCGAAGAGGAGACGGAATGGTTTGGTGTTTGGGCCTCAATGGGGGCTTTCTTTTTCTCCTCCTTGAATTTACCGTTTCGGATGCGATTCTTGGTAAGTTCGGTAGCTAGTTCCATTGGGACTTCAAGTGTTGCAGGCGAAGTGCTTAGAACCGAGTCTTGAATTTTCGAGGGGAGGCCTCGAATGTAGTGTTCAACCAAGCGGTACACGGGGGTGAACAAATTAGGGATCATCTGATTCAGCTCGAGAAATCTTTTGTTGTAGGAAGTATGATCTCCTTCCTTTTGTTTTAACGTGTGGAATTCATCTTCCAAATTTTTGATTTCGCTTCTTGGACAGAAGCGTCTTGTCATGATTTCCCTTAACTCTTCCCATGTTAAGGCCATTGCATCTTCGACTCCTCTCTTACCCTTTTCTGTGTTCCACCAGGTAAGGGCTACCCCAAACAGTCTCCCAGTTGCGTAACGTACCTTGCGATCCTCGGGACAATCACAATTGAGGAAGGTGTTCTCCATTTCTTCAAACCAGTGGAGGAGAGCAGTGACATCTTCGGTCCCTTCATATTTTGGGGGATCGCAAGATTTGAAGTGTTTATAGGAGCACTTTTTGGAGGGAGGGTTGTCGACGTTCTGGTCTTCTTGATTGGGAGGGTGGATGGGATTCGCGGTGAGAGCTTGTTGAACTTGAATTACGATGTCAGGAAGCACTGCAGCCCTTTGTTTTGCAATTTGGGTGGCCAAGCGTTCGTTTGATCTTCCCGACTTTCTACCTCCACGTAGTTGCCTAGCCGACATCTACAGGAACATACTCAGGTCTTCACGTACCCTAACAATTGGAATACGACTCCGTCTTAAACGTTTTTCTCCGAAGTCCATGATCTCTACTGGTCTTTCAATGAAGTGCATAGATTCATCGATCTGAATATCTTCTAGGGGAATATGGAGGTTTTCATCGGCGAGGCACTTCTTTAAGTTTGATACGTGGAACGTGGGGTGAATTCTATTGAGTTCTTCTGGTAGGTCAAGCTTATATGCTACAGGTCCTACTCTTTCGAGTATCTTAAAAGGTCCTACGTAGCGTGGTGCTAGCTTGCCCTTCTGGCCAAAACGAACTACTCCCTTCCACGGTGATACTTTTAAAAGTACTTGATCACCAATGCTAAACTCCAAGGGCTTTCTTCATTTGTCTGCATAACTCTTTTGACGACTTTGTGCCGCTAGAAGATTGTTTCGAATTTGATGGATCTTGTCTGTCGTTTCTTGAATCAATTCTGGACCGGTGATTTGAGCTTCCCCAATTTCGTGCCAACATACTGGAGATCGGCACTTACGGCCATATAACGCTTCGAAAGGAGCCATGCCGATACTTGAGTGGTAACTATTGTTGTATGAAAATTCAACTAATGGTAGATGAGCGTCCCAATTTCCCTTGAAGTCTATGACACATGCTCGAAGCATGTCTTCAAGTGTTTGGATGGTGCGTTCAGATTGTCCATCAGTTTGAGGATGATAAGCGGTACTAAGGTCTAATCGTGTACCCAAGGCGGCTTGTACGGCTTGCCATGTTCGTGAAGTGAAACGACCATCACGGTCTGAAATGATGCTTAAAGGTACACCATGATGGCTTACGATCTCGCTGATGTAGATACGAGCTAACTTCTCGTTCTTGAAGTCCTCGCGAATCGGAATGAAATGAGCTGATTTTGTAAGACGATCAATGATTACCCATATAGTGTCATACCCACTGGAGGTGCGAGGTAACCCGGTAATGAAATCCATAGTTATGTTTTCCCACTTCCATACAGGTATTTCGGGTTGGACTAGAAGTCCTGAGGGTCTTTGATGTTCAGCTTTTACTTTAGAACAGGTAAGGCACTTGGAAACAAAAACAGCGATATCCTTCTTCATGCCAGGCCACCAGTAGGTGTATCGAAGGTCTTGATACATCTTGTCGGCTCCTGGGTGTACAGAGTACCGTGTTTTGTGCGCCTCATTCATTAGGAAATCACGAAGGTTATCGCGATCGGGAATCCATATGCGATTTAGATAGTATAGAATACCGTCGGATTTGGTTTCGATTTTAAGTTCTGCTCCACAAGACAGCTCATTGCGTACGTCGTTTTCTGTTACAGAAACATGTTTGGCTTCTCGGATTTGATCTTTGATGTCGGTTATGATTTGCGAACATAGAAGACGAATGGAGTTCGCATAACCCTTTCGACTGAGCGCATCGGCCACCACGTTTACCTTGCCAGGATGATACTGAATTACACAGTCGTAGTCATTAAGAAGTTCGACCCATCTTCGTTGCCTCATATTCAACTCCTTTTGGTTAAAGATATGTTGGAGGCTCTTGTGGTCATTGTATATTTCACACTTGGTACCGTAGAGGTAATGTCTCCATATCTTGAGAGCGAACATAACGGCTCCAATTTCCAGGTCGTGGGTGGTGTAGTTCTTCTCATGAATTTTGAGTTGTCTAGAAGCATAAGCTATCACTTTTCCTCTTTGCATCAGTACACAGCCTAGTCCCTGCCCTGACGCGTCACAATAAACCACGAAGTCTTCACAACCTTCAGGATGTGTGAGGATAGGTGCGTCACAGAGTTTTTGCTTTAGAGTTTGGAAGGCTTCTTCTTGTTTGGGTCCCCATATGAAGGGCTTTCTTTTATGAGTCAAAGCCGTGAGTGGTACAGCAATACGAGAGAAATTTGCAATGAAACGACGATAGTAACCAGCCAAACCAAGAAATGATCTTACTTCGGTAGGGGTTCGTGGCGCTTGCCATTCCTGCACTGCCTTGATTTTTGAGGGATCAATATGAATTCCCTTTTCATTGACGACGTGTCCAAGGAATTGTACTTCCCTTAACCAGAATTCACATTTCGAAAACTTAGCGTACAGCTTTTCAGTCCTTAAGAGTGTAAGGATGAGTCGAAGGTGTCATTCATGATCAGACTTAGACTTTGAGTAGATGAGGATGTCGTCGATGAAGACTATGACAAAACGGTCGAGGTAGGGTTTGCAGACTCTATTCATTAGATCCATGAAAACAGCTGGGGCGTTGGTTAAACCAAATGGCATGACCATGAATTCGTAATGACCATATCGAGTTCGGAAGGCGGTCTTTGGTACGTCTTCTTCATGTACTCTGAGTTGATAATAACCAGAACGAAGGTCGATTTTTGAAAAACAGGTGGCGCCTTGAAGTTGGTCTAGAAGGTCATCGATGCGAGGTAATGGGTAGCGGTTCTTGACTGTTAACTTGTTGAGTTCTCTGTAGTCGATACACATGGGAAATGTTCCATCTTTCTTTTTCACAAAAAGGACAGGTGCACCCCATGGCGATGAGCTAGGACGTATGAATCCTTTGTCAGTCAGCTCTTGCAGTTGACTGGCCAGCTCTTGCATTTCTGATGGGGCTAACCTGTAAGGAGATTTTGCGACTGGTGTAGCTCCAGGTATAAGATCAATGCGGAATTCGACTTCACTCACGGGAGGAAGTCCTGAAATGTCGCCAGGAAAAACTTGCGGAAAATCTTTTACTACTGGGATGTCTTCGAGTTTCTTCTCCTTGATCCCCTTTTTGACGACGTGAGTTAGGAATGCGACATAATTCTTGCGGAGATATTTTCGGGCTTGAAGACAGGACATTAATTTAAGTCCTTTCGAAGGGGTTTCTCCAAAGATTCGTAGAGTCTGACCGTTTGCAAGAGGAATGCGAATGAACTTTTCGCGGCATACTACTTCAGCATGATGTTGACTGAGCCAGTCCATACCAATTATAATGTCAAAACTTCCCAACTTCATAGGAATGAGGTCAACTGGAAAATCGTGATCGTTTAGGGTGAGAGTACAATTGCGTATAATAGAGTTTAATGAGACCGGTTTTCCGTCAGCAACTTCTACCGTTATGGATTCCATGAGTTTATCACGAGTTTGGTTGAGGATGGGTTCAAATTCTAAGGACACAAAACTCTTATCCGCGCCAGTATCAAATAACATGGATGCATAACTACCATTGATGAGAAACGTACCGTTAACCACGTTGTTGTCAGCCCTAGCTTGATTGGCATTGATGTTGAAAGCTCTTCCCCTAGCAGGTGGAGGAGCTTGGTTAGCCTGGTTTACTGGATTTGCTTGAGCTTGGGCATGGATGATGTTCACCAAGCGTGGACAGGTGTTCCTAAAGTGGTTCAGGTCTCCACAGTTGTAACAAGCCCGCATAGGTTGCATCATGGGATAGTTGGGTTGGTAGTAGGATTGGGCTACATGTTGGGCAGGTGGTAGGAGTAAAGGTTGTTGGGCTTGACCCACTATCTGATGATGGGTTTGGGTTGAGGGCTGATTGCGGTTCGTTCGCTGAAGTGTGCAACAGGTTTGGATGGTGTGACCCGCACGGCCACAGCCGGTGCAATGTTGGCAGGGATGATCAGGAAAGTGATGGTATTGGCAACGGTTGCATTTTGGGTATGGGCCGGAGTATGGCTTTTTATATGGTGCAGATGAGGGGGCAACTTGGGTGATGGGTGCAGCAGTGATAGGGAGGTTTGTTTGTGTGACAGCAAAGTTTCTGCCGTTTCGTTTCCTCTTACTAGCAAACTTTGAGGAGGAGGTGGAATGGTTTGAAGTTTGGCCCTCAATGGGGGCTTTCTTTTTCTCATCCTTAAATTTGCCGTTTCGGATGCGATTCTCGGTAAGCTCGGTAGCTAGTTCCATAGCAGCTTCAAGTGTTGCAGGCGAAGTGCTTAGAACTGAGTCTTGAATTTTCGAGGGGAGGCCTCGAATATAGTGTTCGACTAAGCGGTATACTGGGGTGAACAAGTTGGGGATCATTTGGTTCAACTCTAGAAACCTTTTGTTGTAGGAAGTATGATCTCCTTCCTTTTGCTTTAACGAGTGGAATTCATCCTCTAACTTTTTGATCTCGCATCTTGGACAGAAGCGTCTTGTCATGATTTCCCTTAATTCCTCCCATGTTAAGGCCATTGCATCTTCGATTCCTCTCTTACCTTTTTCTGTATTCCACCAGGTAAGAGCTACTCCAAATAGTCTCCCGGTTGCGTAACGTACCTTGCGATCCTCAGGACAATCGCAATTGAGGAAGGTGTTTTACCATTTTCTCAAACCAGTGGAGGAGAGCAGTGACACCTTCGGTCCCTTCATATTTCGGGGGATCGCAAGACTTGAAGTGTTTGTAAGAGCACTTTTTGGAGGGAGGGTTGTCGACGTTCTGGTTTTCTTGATTGGGAGGGTTGATGGGATTTGCGGCGAGAGCTTGTTGGACTTGAATTACGATGTCAGGAAGCACCGCGGCCATTTGTTTTGCGATTTGGGTGGCCAAGCGTTCGTTGACCTTCCTGACTTTCTACCTCCACGTTGCTGCTTAGCCGACATCTACAGGAACATACATAAGAAGATGGTGAGTTTAAGGAGTCTTTTTAGGTGTCATGTGTCGTTAAAAGTAATAAAATAACATAATCATAAATAATGCAACTACATCCATAGGATATCTTGGGTTTGCTCATGTTTGGGCCTCCAATGTCCCCCATACCATCGCCTGTATAGTCATGTGGGCCCCCATGACTATTGGCTTAGTGGGATTCACATTGGTGTTGGCTGTTTAACACTCGCATCACCCGAATGAAAACCATGAAATATGTTTGCGAGATGTATGGTAGGAGGGTGTTCAGGTATAGACACAATGACAACTCAAAGTGGGGTTAGCTCACACGACGTTTGGTATAGCATGCTTTGGCCTAATAGGTCCTTCGTACTCTCATCGTTAGTCCCCAGGTAGGCAAACTGGTCCTTTATTTTGGATTTATACGAATGCCAAGCCTAGATAGGACGTTCCGACTACCGGTACTTGTACCCTTCCAGTTACTATATGCCCGTCATGAGAACTCACTTTGATGTGATTTGAAAAAAATACAAAAATCGTTTCAAAAATCATGGAAATTGTGTGGTGTGTGCTCTCATGGATATGATATGTTATGAGGATGTGATTCATGATGAGCATTGTATAGTAATATGTACTTATGAACATGCTTGCATAACATTGAATGTAACAATAAACATAAAGCATATAAACATCATGAATTTTGTATGTAACACATAAACAATTTAAATAATTCTAATCAACTATAGTATAGGCTCTAAGGGTCTAATAACCTATCCTATATCCCTATAGTCATGGCTCTGATACCAATCTGTCACACCCCGACCCGCAGCGGAATAAGAGTCGGGGCATAATTGGGTTATCACCAAAGCTCATGATGTTTACTAAAATGTTTCATATTTATTAAATTCAAATTACAACTTAAATGTTCAAATCAAATCCATACAATTACAAGGAAAATGAAACTAAGTAAAACAATAGAAAGCTTAAGCTAATTTATTCTTCTAAGTCTTCCTATGTGTTTCTTGCCTCAACTGGATCACCTGTATCATGTGTAAAACGGGGGATATTTTGGGTCAACAAAAGTTGGCGAGTGAACCTTGATAAAACATTGTTGTTAATTGCTTGTTGTATTTAATATTGAAAATTTGTGCAATAAGCACATGTGAGCAAACGTATGTATATAACAAAACACAAACCACATTGGATGAGTATATGATATGAATGATGATGACTGTGAGATCAAGGCTCAATCAAACGGAGCCGATCGTATGACATGAATGTATGTGAGATCAAGGCTCAATCAAACGGAGCCGATCGGATGAGGCACCTGGACTCAACCCGTATCCCACGGGGAGCTGATGGGCCTAATGAAATGCTTGCACTGAAAATGATAAATCCAAACTAAACATAACTCACACAACAACTTGTACACATTTGATACACATTAGATCACAGATATGATGAATGCACAAGTGTTTATTTTTATATAATAACAGAATTGTACGACACATTATACACCCCAAAACGTGATTAAAACGGGGAATTTGTAGAGATTCACTCACATTGGGTGCGTTCTTTTGATGACGTTGGATGCGCACGGGTTTTGGGATTTGTTCGACGAGGAAAACTAACCTAAATAATAACGAAGTGGTTCGGTAAATAAATAGATTTTAATTCATAATCTTAATAGGGTTTTTAGATTCATTTTTGTGAGTTTAAGGACGTTTTCTAACTTTAAAAATATTATTTTTAAGTATTTTTAATTAATTTTTAAATTAAATAAATAAATAAAAAGAAATAAAATTTTTGACTTTTTGACCGTTGACCGGACCGTTGACCGTTGACCGGACTGTTGACCGGTCGGACTGTGGTTAAGTGTGCGCTGAGTGAGGTTCGGACCCGAGACCTCTCGTACGCGTGCACGCAGCTCTACCAACTGAGCTACGTGTCTAACCCGAAATATTCTCTGTTTTAATTATATATATATACTAACTAATTGTTATTTTTGTTGGGTTAATATTAAAATGATTTAAAATGGCCGAACCGCTTGCAGGGACCCGGAGTCGAACTCGGGTCCTTCGGTTCGTATGCGCACAGCCCAACCAGTTGGGCTGTGTGTCTAATCTGTTTATCTTACGGATTATATTCCTCTTATAACCATACTATGACTGGTTCTGATTAAGTTCTAAAAATATTGATTTTATTTCTGAAAGTCGGTACGTTGTATGATTCGAACTCGTGACGTGCGTTTATGTTTGCACACAGTCCACCGCTGGACTATGTGTCTAACCCGGTTAATCATTCAGTTTTAATTATACTTATACACATTTCGACTTCGTCTTCTTCATTTATAAAGACATAGAACGAAGGTGACCGACTGTTCTTGTTTAAATCAGTCATCTATCATATAATTGATTGAATTAAAATGGATAGAGAGGGTTACGGAATCGAATGTACCGATCAGAATGTTTTCTTCAGAATTCCGGCATGAGTCGTCGGCTCTGATTTGTGACTTCCGTCTGAGTGAATCAATTAACAGTTTTGATCAACGAGTTGTGAAGTTAGGTTACTAAACAAGGGATATCAGGGGTTTAGATGATTGTACCGATTCACAGCGAGACTTCGTAATTTCCAGTGATTTTCCGACGAGTGCAGAAATTGTAACATGCGTCAAAAACCGGATTTACCAAACCCGTTTCGTTTATTAACCGAACAACCAGTTAAAAATTTCGTTGCATATTTAATGCTCAAATTAATTTTTAACGATACATAATTAATAAGTATATTAGAATATAAAATTATATTTGAAAATGTATTAAAAATAGTGAAATAAAAATAAAACAAGGCTGCCGGGTTTCGAACCCGGGTAAGCCGGGTAACTTCAAAGCCTTAACTCCCATCCATCCAACCACTCCGCCACTGGTGTTCTTTAGTAATATATCAAAACAATTAATTCAAATATCAAAATCTCGATTTCAAATCAGGCAACTGACGCGCCCAATTCGCAGTCGTCGGAAATCCCGACGATTTCGTTGATAATTGACGGTTTCTTCTGATTTAACCGAAGCATTAACCTCAACATCAGTTATAACCGATGTCCAGTCCGCGACATCAGTCATAACCGCCGGATAAATTATTGACCGACGAATCAAGACGGTAAACGGACCCAATTCATCGATGTTCTTCTCTATAAATACACCCACAAGCCTCTGTTAACCTTTTCACTCACAATCACACAAATTCTCGACGTAATTTCACTCGCCGGAAAATCTCTGCAAGTCGCCGGAAAACCGAGATTTCATCTACACGGTAAATACCTTGACTCTTTCCGTTTCAATCCGATGTTAGACTGTTACTAACTTCAATCCAACCATCAGAATCTATCCCAGACGACGTAGTCGGAATATTCAGCTCTCGCCGGAAAACCTCTGAAACTTCTGATCTTACGCTGTGAATCGGTATAACCCTTCAAACTTCTGTTAATCCTTGGTTAAGTACCTCAATTTCATAACTAATTGAACAGAACTGTTAATTGATTCTAACAGCCGAAGTTCACTAACAGAGCCGACGGACCTTTGCCGGAGTTCTGTGAAAGACACTGATCGGTACCTCCTATCCCCAAACTCTCTCCGTTCATTTCCTTTCAACTGCGTATAGTGTTTGTTAATCGAATTAGACATAAATCAGTTGAATTATCATTATCAGAAATCTTAAGCAAAGAAGACGAAGTTCAGATATATTATAAGATTAATTAAAATTAGTATAATGAACGAGTTAGACACACAGTCCAGCGATGGACTGTGTGCAAACAATACGCATACGTCCCGAGTTCGATTCTTGACACACGCACCTTCGCAGTAATAAAATGTCCTTTTTTTTTAAAACTGTACCGGGTTAACTCCGTAAGATGTTAAGTATAATAAAAACCAGAATAATTACCAAGTTAGACACACAGTCCAGCGGTGTTCTGTGTGCCAAACTAAACCACAGGTCCCGGGTTCGAGACCTGTGGCGAGTACCGAGTGATCCAATTAAATCGTTTTTAAAATAAGTGATTTTTGGATTGATTTAATTAGTATATAAATGTAATTAAAAACAGAAATATTTCGGGTTAGACACGTAGCTCAGTCGGTAGAGCTGCGTGCAAGCGTACTGGAGGTCACGGGTTCGAGTCTCACCCAGCGCACACATATAACCGACCGAACCGGTCAACAAGTCAACGGTCAACGGTCAAACAAGTCAATGGTCAACAGTCAAAAATCAACATTTTTTATTACTTTTATTTATTTATTTAAATTAAAAATACTTAAAAATAACATTTTTTAAAGTTAGAAAATAGCCTTAAACTCACAAAAATATATCCAATAATCCTACTAAAATTGATTAATAAAATCCGCTTATTTACCGAACCATTATGTTATTATCTAGGTTAGTTTCACTCGTGGTTAAATCCAACTTCGTGCGCATTCAACATCATCAACCGAACGCACCCAATGTGAGTGAATCTTACAACTCCCCGTTTTTAATTACACGTTTTGGGGTGTATCATGTGTCACTAAAACTAATTCGTTTATTCAAACTCGTGCCATACCATATTATGATTTAAACTTAGAATGTAAATATTGTTTGTAGTTATGTATTACATATTGTCAAGTTGTATGCAAATTATTTGTTAGGCCCATCAGTTCCTCGTGGGAGACGAGTTGAACAACGCGTGCCTTAAAACTCATTCATTAGGCCCATCAGTTCGTAGAACAACGCGTGCCTCAAAACTCATTCATTAGGCCCATCAGTTCCTCGTGGGAGACGAGTTGAGCAATGTGTGCCTCAAAACAATCTATTATTGTATGTGTGTGCATTATTTAATATTAAGTGATTTGTGAATAAGTTTACATCTATATTTTCTCATATGTGGTTACGCACTTTATTTATAATCAATTCAATACACTTGTTTAAATGTTTTTATCATAGGATTCACTCGCCAACTTTTTGTTGATCCAAAAAACCATTTTTATGTCACACCCCGACCCTCAGCGGAAATAAGAGTCGGGGCATAATTGGGTTATCACCAAAGCACATGACATTTACTATTATGTTTCATAATTAAATGAAGTCAAAGTTACATTTCTCAAACCTTCAAACATGTTCATTCATTACAAAGGAAAATAACCAAACATAATAATCCAAACACTAAATTGTTTTATTTCTTCTAATCCAGGCCCTACGTGTTCCTAGCTGCTGCTGGTTCACCTGTATCATGTGTAAAAATGGGAGGTTTTTGGGTCAACATTAGTTGGCGAGTGAACCTTATAGATAAACATTTAATAATGATTTTCTGGTTAGTTTATCAATAAAATATTGTGCATAATCATAAAAGAGCATATGTATGAAATCAAGCAATGGCAACATCGGTTACAATTATAACGTACATTAACAATTGATAACATACATGATCATACCAACATCATATGATAATTAACATAAATGAACTGTGAGATCAAGGCTCAATCAAACGGAGCCGATCGTATTGCATGAACTGAAAATGTAAATTGAACTGTGCACTCAAGGCTCAATCAAACGGAGCCGAGCGTATTGCATGAACTTGAAATGTAAATAACCGATCAAGGCTCAATCAAACGGAGCCGATCGTGCGGGCACGCCCTGATCAACCGCATAATAAAATGGGGATCAAACTCAACCTCGAGGGATGGGGAGCTACGGCCTCAGCAATTGCATGTACTGAAATAATAACTTGCAAACAATTCTAACTACTGAACAGCAACAACTAACACACATGTCATGATATGATATATGCACAATAACTTAGTTATAATAAGTAAATGAATAAGACACATGATACACCCCAAAAATGTGATTAAAACGGGGAATTTGAAGGGTTCACTCACATTGGGTGCGTTGGATTTGAATTGGTGAGATGCGCACGATTTAGATGAAACGAGTTAACGAGGAATCACTGACCTAAATAATAATAGGAAAAATATATTAAATGGATGGATCTTATTAAAGATTTTTAATGGAATTTTTGGATATATTTTTGTGAGTTTATGGCTATTTTCCATCCTTAAAAATGTTATTTTTAAGTATTTTTAATTGATTTTTAATTTAAATAAAACAAATAATTATTTAAAAAAAATAATATTTTTTTACTGTTTGACCGTTGACCGTTGACCGGTTCGGTCAGCGGTAATTCTTGCGCCGAGCGGGATTCGAACCTGTGACCTTCCGTTCACGCGCACGTAGCTCTACCAACTGAGCTACGTGACTAACCCGTTAGAAATCTAGTTTTAATTATATTAATACACTTATTCGAATTTACCGAAAATTCCTTTATTTTACAAAACGTTTTATTCTCATTGAACCGGTGTTGGTGTCGAGACTCGATCGCGTGACGTGCAGTTTGTGTTGCACACAGTCCACCGCTGGACTGTGTGTCTAACCCGGGTATATTCTTGAATTATATTATACTTAACAACTACTCAATCTAACCCGGTTAGTTTTATGAATAAAAAGGAATGTTATTACGCAGCGTGTGTGAAGCAAGGATCGAACTCGGGACTCGTATATAAACTTTGCACACAGTCCACCGCTGGACTGTGTGTCTAACCCGTTAACTATCCGAATTTTATTTATTCTTAACCCGCTGTTATGCTCGTCTTCTTCACTATAATTACCGGTTTTACACAGATCACTGGTTCAGGGTTCTACTACTTAAATAACATGATTACTAGTTTGAATGAACAAACCGAACAGTTTGGGGGAAAGGAATACCGGACAGGTCGTCTTCTTCAGGAAGTCCGGCGAGAACAGGCAACTCTGTTTTTGAAACTTCGGCTGAGAGGGTTAATCAATAGAATTTAAGAGTTAGATTTGAAATTGAACCAGAGTACATGGGTTATTAGCACGATTGAATGTGTTTACCGTCAGCTAGCGTGGTTCCGGCAAATTCCAGAATTTCTCCGGCGAAATCAGAAATCCAGCAAAATCTTCTGTGACTGACTTTGAGTGACGGAATAATGTTAGTAGTGTCCCAGCAATAGATTGAAACAGCAAGAGAAGAAATTCTTACTGGTTTATGTTGAATACGGTTTTCCGGCGAGAATTGCAGAAAATTCCGGCGACAGTTTTCTCGTGCTCAAATGACTTGAAAACGCGACGAAAATGGATTTGAGTGTATTTGAGACAGTTCTGAATCGAATAAATGATTGGAGACGGAATTATTTGAAACCTGAATGTCTTTCGGTTTCAAAACTCAACACTTGAAGTTCATTAAATCTAAACTTTAATTAGAAACCGATATGCGTCGGTTATAAGTTAATTAAACGAACGAAAACTGATTTGGCGATTTGGCTTACCGATTTCCGTTATTCAAATACCAGTAACCGTTCATCCGAGTTTGCATATAAAATTCAATTGTTTTCATAATACTAACAGAAAACAATTGGTGGCGGAGTGGTTTGGAGACGGAAAGATAAGTCATTGGAGCAGTTGACCCGGGTTCGAGTCCGGTCAGCTCCAAACATTTTTTATTTATTTTATTTTAACTTTTTATCAAATATAACTTTTATAGTTTAGCTTATATATTAATTATGTAACGTTTAAACTCAAAATACTCATAAATACTTAATGAAATTTCGTAACTTGATATTTGATTACAAAACGGAGCGGGTTTTGGAGACCCGATTTATACAAATGTTACAGTATCCCCTACTTTTAGGAATTTCGTCCCGAAATTCAAACAGTTGATGTAGTAGGGAAAAGATGAGGGTATTTTTCACGCATTGAGTCTTCACGTTCCCAAGTAAACTCAGGTCCCCGTTTCGACTCCCAGCGTACCCTAACAATAGGAATGCGACTTCGACGTAGACGCTTTTCTCCATAGTCCATAATCTCTACTGGCCTTTCAATAAAATGCATGGATTCATCAATCTGAATATCCTCTAGTGGAATATGAAGATTCTCATTAGCGAGGCACTTCTTCAAGTTCGACACGTGGAAAGTGGGATGAATTCTGTCGAGTTCTTCCGGTAGGTCAAGCTTGTAAGCTACAGGACCTACTCTTTCGAGTATTTTGAAAGGTCCTACGTAACGTGGTGCTAGCTTTCCCTTTTGCCCAAAACGAACTACTCCCTTCCATGGTGACACTTTTAAAAGCACGTGATCACCAACGCTGAACTCCAAGGGCTTCCGTCGTTTATCTGCGTAACTCTTTTGACGACTTTGAGCCGCTAGAAGATTGTTTCTGATTTGATGAATTTTATCTGTTGTTTCTTGGATCAATTCCGGACCAGTAATTTGAGCTTCCCCAATTTCGTGCCAACAAACAGGAGATCGACACTTTCGACCATATAAAGCTTCAAAAGGTGCCATGCCGATACTAGAATGATAACTGTTGTTGTACGAAAATTCGACTAACGGTAGGTGGGCGTCCCAATTTCCCTTGAAGTCTATGACACATGCTCTAAGCATATCCTCAAGGGTTTGAATGGTGCGCTCAGACTGTCCATCAGTTTGGGGATGATAGGCGGTACTGAGATCTAGTCGAGTGCCCATTGCGGATTGTACTGCCTGCCATGTCCGTGAGGTGAAACGACCATCACGATCAGAAATAATACTTAATGGAACTCCATGACGGCTGACGATTTCGCTGATATAAATACGAGCAAGCTTTTCGTTCTTAAAATCTTCTCGAATAGGAATAAAGTGAGCTGATTTTGTGAGTCGGTCTATAATCACCCATATAGTGTCATACCCACTAGAAGTGCGAGGTAACCCGGTAATGAAATCCATGGTTATATTTTCCCACTTCCAGACAGGTATTTCTGGTTGGACCAGAAGTCCTGAGGGTCTTTGGTGTTCAGCCTTTACTTTCGAACAAGTGAGACACTTGGAGACAAAAACGGCAATATCTTTCTTCATTCCAGGCCACCAATAGGTGTACCGTAGGTCTTGATACATCTTATAGGCTCCTGGGTGTATAGAATATCGCGACTTATGGGCTTCATGCATGAGTGTTTCACGAAGATTGATATGGTTAGGAATCCATATACGATCTAGGTAATACAAAATACCATCAGATTTAGTTTCCAGCTTTAGCTCGGCTCCACAGGACATCTCCTTTTATACATCTTCCTCTGTTATTGAAACGTGTTGAGCTTCTCGAATTTGATCCTTAATATTGGTTATAATTTGCGAACATAGAATATGAATGGAGTTCGCATACCCCTTTCGACTAAGTGCATCAGCCACCACATTTGCTTTACCAGGGTGGTATTTGATTTCACAGTCGTAATCATTTAGAAGTTCGACCCATCTCCGTTGCCTCATATTTAACTCTTTCTGATTGAAGATGTGTTGAAGACTCTTATGGTCAGTGTATATTTCACACTTCGTGCCATAAAGATAATGTCTCCATATCTTAAGAGCGAATACAACGGCTCCAAGTTCAAGGTCATGAGTGGTGTAGTTCTTTTCGTGAATCTTGAGTTGCCTTGAGGCATAAGCTATGACTTTTCCTCTTTGCATGAGAACGCATCCCAATCCTTGCCCTGACGCGTCGCAATAGACTACAAAATCATCACAACCTTCAGGAAGAGTGAGGATTGGTGCATCACAAAGTCTTTGCTTGAGGGTTTGAAAAGCTTCTTCTTGCTTGGGCCCCCATACAAATGGTTTCCCTTTATGGGTTAAAGCCGTGAGTGGCACCGCAATGCGAGAGAAGTTTGAAATGAATCGACGATAGTAACCAGCAAGTCCAAGAAAAGACCTTACTTCAGTTGGCGTACGTGGAGCTTGCCATTCTTGAACTGCTTTGATCTTTGATGGGTCCACATGTATTCCTTTGTCATTGACTACATGCCCAAGAAATTGCACCTCTTTTAACCAGAATTCACATTTAGAGAACTTGGCATAAAGCTGTTCCTTTTCTAGAAGTGCAAGAACAAGTCGCAGATGACGCTCATGATCAGCTTTAGATTTTGAATAGATAAGAATATCGTCAATGAACACAATAACAAATCGATCAAGGTAAGGTTTGCAGACTCTATTCATTAGGTCCATGAAAACAGCTGGTGCGTTGGTTAATCCAAACGGCATAACCATGAATTCATAGTGACCATAACGAGTTCGAAAAGCAGTTTTAGGGACGTCTTCTTCATGCACCCTAAGCTGATGATAGCCCGATCGAAGGTCGATTTTCGAAAAGCAACTGGCACCTTGTAGCTGGTCAAGAAGGTCATCTATACGAGGTAAAGGATATCGATTTTTGATAGTTAACTTGTTGAGCTCTCTGTAATCGATGCACATGCGAAAAGATCCATCCTTCTTCTTTACGAAAAGTACAGGTGCACCCCAAGGCGATGAGCTGGGGCGTATAAATCCCTTGTCAGTCAACTCTTGCAATTGACTGGCTAGCTCTTGCATTTCAGAGGGGGCTAACCTATATGGAGATTTTGCCACTGGTGTAGCACCAGGTATAAGATCGATACGAAACTCGACATCTCTGATTGGAGGAAGTCCTGAAATGTCGTCAGGAAAAACTTGTGGAAAATCTTTTACAACAGGAATATCTTCAAGTTTCTTTTCTGCGGTCCCCTTCTTGATGATATGGGCTAAAAACGCGACATAATTCTTGCGAAGGTATTTCTGAGCTTGAAGGCAAGACATTAAGTTGAGTCCTTTCGCCGAGGTTTCTCCAATAATTCGTAGAGTCTGACCGTTTGAAAGAGGAATACGAATAAATTTCTCACGACATACAACTTCCGCATTATGCTGACTAAGCCAATCCATTCCGACTATGATGTCGAAACTTCCCAGCTTCATAGGAATAAGATCGACTGAGAAATCGTGATCGTTTAGGGTGAGCGTACAGTTGCGTAAAATAGAATCTAACGAAACTGGTTTTCCATCTGCAACTTCCACTGTTATGGATTCCACGAGCTTATCTCGATTTTTACATAAGATAGGTTCAAACTCTAATGACACGAAACTTCTATCCGCACCAGTATCAAATAACATAGAGGCATATCTACCATTTATAAGAAACGTACCGTTGACCACATTGCCGTCAGCTCTGGCCTGGTTTGCGTTAATATTGAAAGCCCTTCCTCTAGCAGGTGGAGGAGCTTGGTTTGCTTGGTTCACCGGGTTGGCTTGGGCCTGAGCATGAATAATATTGACCAGCCTTGGACATGAGTTCCTGAAATGACTTGGATCTCCACAATTGAAACATGCCCGCATTGGTTGGCCCATAGGGTAGTTGGGTTGATAGTATGTTTGGGCTAAATGTTGAGTGGGTGGAAATGGTTGTTGTTGTTGGGCTTGACCCATAAATTGTTGGTGGGTTTGGGTTATAGGTTGGTGGCGATTTGTTCGTTGAGGTGCGCGGCATTGTTGTACAAGGTGTCCAGCGCGACCGCAGCTGGTACAGTACTGGCAAGGATAGTCAGGGAAGTGGTGATACTGACAACGGTTACATTTTGGTAGTGGTCCTGTGTATGGTCTTTTGTATGGCGCGGGTGGAGGAGTGGCTTGAGTGATGGGTGCAGCAGGAACAGGGGTGTTGGTGTGGGTGACTGCAAAGTTCCTGTTGTTACGCTTCCTCTTGTTAGCAAATTTGGAGGAAGGAGTGTGGTGGTTTGAGGTTTGTCCCTCAGCAGGGGTTTTCTTCTTTTCCTCCTTGAACTTCCCATTGCGAATTCGGTTTTCGGTCAGTTCTGTTGCCAACACCATGGCAGCTTCGAGTGTTACTGGTGAAACGCTGAGGACCGAATCCTGGATTTTCGAGGGAAGTCCTCGAATGTAATGTTCGATCAGACGGTAGGTTGGAGTGAATAAGTTTGGTACCATCTGGTTCAACTCCAAGAACCGTTTGTTGTAAGTAGAGTGATCACCATCTTTTTGTTTCAGGGCATGAAATTCATCTTCCAATTTCTTAATCTCACTCCTAGGACAGAATCGCCTAGTCATGATTTCCCTTAACTCCTCCCAAGTTAAGGACATCGCATCTTCCATTCCCCTCTTTCCCTTCTCAGTATTCCACCAAGTGAGAGCTACCCCAAGTAGTCTCCCGGTGGCATAACGAACTTTGCGATCCTCAGGACAATCGCAGTTTAAGAAAACGTTTTCCATCTCCTCGAACCAACGCTGGAGAGCAGTGACTCCCTCAGTCCCTTCGAATTTTGGGGGATCGCAAGACTTAAAATGTTTGTAGGTGCATTTGCCGGTAGGAGGGTCGTTGATGATCTGGTCCTGTTGTTGAGGAGGGTTAGTAGGATTTGCAGCAAGAGCTTGTTGTACTTGTACTACGATGTCAGGTAATATCGTGGCCATTTGGTTGGCGATATGAGTGGCCAATCGTTCCTGAGACTTTTCCGATTTCCTACTCCTTCGATGCGATCTATACGACATCTACAGGATCATAAAATGAGAAGATTGTGAGTTTATGGTATATTTTAGGTGTCATGTGTCTTTAAAAAAAATGAAAATAACATAAATATCAATAATGCAACTACATCCGAAGGATGTCTTGGGTTCGCTCATGTTGGGCCTCAAATGTCCCCCATACCTTCACCTATATAGTCATGTGGGCCCCCATGGCTATTGGTTTGGTAGGATTCACATTAGTATTGGCAATTTAACACTCGCATCCCCCGAATGCTAACCACAAAATATGTTCATGAGATGTTTGGTCGGAACGTGTCCAGGTGTAGACACAATGACAACTCAAAGTGGGATTAGCTCTCACGACGTTTGGTATAGCATGCTTTGGCCTAATAGGTATTTCGTACTCTCATCGTTGGTCCCCAGGTAGGCAAACTGGTCCTTTATTTTGGATTTATACGAATGCCAGCCTAGACAGGACGTTCCGACTACCGGTACTAGTACCCTTCCAGTTACTACATGCCCGTCATGAGAACTCACTTTGATGAGATTTGAAAACACGAAAATCGTTGTAAAATCAATCATGATGTGGTGTGTGCTTGCATGGATGTGATATGTTATGATCATACGATTTCATGATGAGCATTATTTGATAATACATACTTATGAACATGCTTGAACAATATCAAATGTAACATTTTAACATAAACATATAAACATCATGAAATTTGGCATATAACACACAAAATTCCTATAAGTTTCTAATCGACTATAGTATAGGCTCTAAGGGTCTAATAACCTATCCTATATCCCTATAGTCATGGCTCTGATACCAATCTGTCACACCCCGACCCTCAGCGGAAATAAGAGTCGGGGCATAATTGGGTTATCACCAAAGCACATGACATTTACTATTATGTTTCATAATTAAATGAAGTCAAAGTTACATTTCTCAAACCTTCAAACATGTTCATTCATTACAAAGGAAAATAACCAAACATAATAATCCAAACACTAAATTGTTTTATTTCTTCTAATCCAGGCCCTACGTGTTCCTAGCTGCTGCTGGTTCACCTGTATCATGTGTAAAAATGGGAGGTTTTTGGGTCAACATAAGTTGGCGAGTGAACCTTATAGATAAACATTTAATAATGATTTTCTGGTTAGTTTATCAATAAAATATTGTGCATAATCATAAAAGAGCATATGTATGAAATCAAGCAATGGCAACATCGGTTACAATTATAACGTACATTAACAATTGATAACATACATGATCATACCAACATCATATGATAATTAACATAAATGAACTGTGAGATCAAGGCTCAATCAAACGGAGCCGATCGTATTGCATGAACTGAAAATGTAAATTGAACTGTGCACTCAAGGCTCAATCAAACGGAGCCGAGCGTATTGCATGAACTTGAAATGTAAATAACCGATCAAGGCTCAATCAAACGGAGCCGATCGTGCGGGCACGCCCTGATCAACCGCATAATAAAATGGGGATCAAACTCAACCTCGAGGGATGGGGAGCTACGGCCTCAGCAATTGCATGTACTGAAATAATAACTTGCAAACAATTCTAACTACTGAACAGCAACAACTAACACACATGTCATGATATGATATATGCACAATAACTTAGTTATAATAAGTAAATGAATAAGACACATGATACACCCCAAAAATGTGATTAAAACGGGAATTTGAAGGGTTCACTCACATTGGGTGCGTTGGATTTGAATTGGTGAGATGCGCACGATTTAGATGAAACGAGTTAACGAGGAATCACTGACCTAAATAATAATAGGAAAAATATATTAAATGGATGGATCTTATTAAAGATTTTTAATGGAATTTTTGGATATATTTTTGTGAGTTTATGGCTATTTTCCATCCTTAAAAATGTTATTTTTAAGTATTTTTAATTGATTTTTAATTTAAATAAAACAAATAATTATTTAAAAAAAATAATATTTTTTTACTGTTTGACCGTTGACCGTTGACCGGTTCGGTCAGCGGTAATTCTTGCGCCGAGCGGGATTCGAACCTGTGACCTTCCGTTCACGCGCACGTAGCTCTACCAACTGAGCTACGTGACTAACCCGTTAGAAATCTAGTTTTAATTATATTAATACACTTATTCGAATTTACCGAAAATTCCTTTATTTTACAAAACGTTTTATTCTCATTGAACCGGTGTTGGTGTCGAGACTCGATCGCGTGACGTGCAGTTTGTGTTGCACACAGTCCACCGCTGGACTGTGTGTCTAACCCGGGTATATTCTTGAATTATATTATACTTAACAACTACTCAATCTAACCCGGTTAGTTTTATGAATAAAAAGGAATGTTATTACGCAGCGTGTGTGAAGCAAGGATCGAACTCGGGACTCGTATATAAACTTTGCACACAGTCCACCGCTGGACTGTGTGTCTAACCCGTTAACTATCCGAATTTTATTTATTCTTAACCCGCTGTTATGCTCGTCTTCTTCACTATAATTACCGGTTTTACACAGATCACTGGTTCAGGGTTCTACTACTTAAATAACATGATTACTAGTTTGAATGAACAAACCGAACAGTTTGGGGGAAAGGAATACCGGACAGGTCGTCTTCTTCAGGAAGTCCGGCGAGAACAGGCAACTCTGTTTTTGAAACTTCGGCTGAGAGGGTTAATCAATAGAATTTAAGAGTTAGATTTGAAATTGAACCAGAGTACATGGGTTATTTGCACGATTGAATGTGTTTACCGTCAGCTAGCGTGGTTCCGGCAAATTCCAGAATTTCTCCGGCGAAATCAGAAATCCAGCAAAATCTTCTGTGACTGACTTTGAGTGACGGAATAATGTTAGTAGTGTCCCAGCAATAGATTGAAACAGCAAGAGAAGAAATTCTTACTGGTTTATGTTGAATACGGTTTTCCGGCGAGAATTGCAGAAAATTCCGGCGACAGTTTTCTCGTGCTCAAATGACTTGAAAACGCGACGAAAATGGATTTGAGTGTATTTGAGACAGTTCTGAATCGAATAAATGATTGGAGACGGAATTATTTGAAACCTGAATGTCTTTCGGTTTCAAAACTCAACACTTGAAGTTCATTAAATCTAAACTTTAATTAGAAACCGATATGCGTCGGTTATAAGTTAATTAAACGAACGAAAACTGATTTGGCGATTTGGCTTACCGATTTCCGTTATTCAAATACCAGTAACCGTTCATCCGAGTTTGCATATAAAATTCAATTGTTTTCATAATACTAACAGAAAACAATTGGTGGCGGAGTGGTTTGGAGACGGAAAGATAAGTCATTGGAGCAGTTGACCCGGGTTCGAGTCCGGTCAGCTCCAAACATTTTTTATTTATTTTATTTTAACTTTTTATCAAATATAACTTTTATAGTTTAGCTTATATATTAATTATGTAACGTTTAAACTCAAAATACTCATAAATACTTAATGAAATTTCGTAACTTGATATTTGATTACAAAACGGAGCGGGTTTTGGAGACCCGATTTATACAAATGTTACATTTTACACATGATACAGGTGAACAGGATGAAGCAAGGAAAACATAGGAAATGTCTTAGAAGAAAATAATGAAGTTTAGAAAGATGTGTAGAACATGTTGTAACTATGATTGTATGATTTCCCTTTAATTTGTAATAATAAATATGAAACATTTTAATAAATGTCATGAGCTTTGATGAAAACCCAATCATGCCCCGATCACCTTTTCCGCTGCGGGTCGGGGTGTGACAGATTGGTATCAGAGCTTTTGACTATAGGGATATAGGATAGGTTATTAGACCCTTAGAGCCTATACTATAGTTGATTAGATTTTAATTGTTTATGTGGTTATATGCAAACTCATGATGTTTATTTCTTTCATATTTATTTCATACACAAATGCATGCAAACTACTTCCGATACTACATTTTGTGATACATAGCGAATTATATTTACAGACAAACATACATGATTACATATACATTCATCATACATATTTCAATGCTCACATATTCAAATCATCTTCATACTTCCGTTATTCAAAATTTTGTCGCATTTTTCATTTTTCAAATCTCATCAAAGTGAGTTCTGCGACGGGCATGTAGTAACTGTAAGGGTACAAGTACCGGTAGTCGGAACGTCCTGTCTAGGTTGGCATTCGTATAAATCCAATATAACGGACCAGTTTGCCTACCTGGGGACTAACGATGAGAGTACGAAGGACCTATTAGGCCAAAGCATGCCACACCAAACGTCGTTTGAACTAACCCCACTTTGAGGTGTCACCGTGTCCATACTACATTCCGAATATCATACGTTACATACATATTTCTCGATTTTCTCCGGGTTTTAGTGTACGTAACCAGGCTAACACATGCGAACCATATGAAAAACCCGGTAATCATGGGGGCCCACATGATTACGAAGGTGAAGTATGGCGGCATGCAAGGCCCAATTACGAGCAAAGCCCTATTTTATGTTTATTTTATAAATGTTCATTTCTAAATACAACACATGCTCCCTAAAGCATCCAACTCATACTCTTGATATGTATTCCTTGTAGATGTCTTCTAGCCCCGCTCGTAGGAAGATGAGATCAGGAAAAACGGTCGTGATTTGCGAAATCGTCGGTATTTCCGGCGACTGCGGATTGGGCGCGCTGATCTCAGGATTTGATTCGAGTTTTATTTTAAGTATTAATTGTTTCAGTATATACACAAAAGATTCATGTGGCGGAGTGGTGTAGTGTTTGTTTGTTGGACTTGCTGACCCGGGTTCGAAACCCGGCAGCTTCCTTTAATTTATTTCTTCACTTGTTTTTACTATTTATTAGTTATAGTTTTTAAATTCTAAAATTTCTATTAATTATGTATTGTTTAAAATTAAAATGGACAATATATACGCAACGAAAATTATAACTGACTATTCGATTAATAAACGAAGCGGGTTTTGGAAACCCGTTTTTCGACAGATGTTACAGGATGAACACTCGATTTTCCTCAGGAAACGACGCAAAAACGCAAGATTATGGACCCGAAAACATCAAGTTCACTCGAGAATCACCAGTTCCCCAAGTCAAGTTCGACCGAACTTGGGTACTTTTCACAAAGTTTTCTTGCAAGTTCGCCCGAACTTGCATAGTTTCTTAGGAAACTATACAAGTTCGGCCGAACTTGTCTCCTCAGTAAGGATTCTCCACAAGTTCGCCGAACTTGGCTTATAACTCACCAGAATTACACAAGTTCGCTCGAACATGTGTGTTTACACACAAGTTCGCCCGAACTTGGCCACTGCTCAACTCAAAGTTCACCGTTTTGGCTTTTCGGAAGACTGATGCACTTCTGTTCGTTTACAGGCTGATCCGGCGCAGTCTGCAACCTCTCCGCAGAATCTCCTACTTATCTAAACGCACCCACAGTGAGTATACTTTGTCACACCCCGACCCGCAGCGGAAAAGGTGATCGGGGCATAATTGGGTTATCATCAAAGCTCATGACATTTATTATATGTTTCATATTCATTAATACAATTTAATGGAAATAAATGATACACCATATTCTAACTATCTGTCTAAGCTTCTTGGTTCTCTTCTAAGGCATATCCTATGGTTTCCTTTCTTCAACCTGTTCACCTGTATCATGCGTAAAAAGGTTTTTGGATCAACATAATGTTGGCGAGTGAATCCTATGGAAAAACATTTGAACAAGTTTATCCAATTGATTATAAAATAATGTGCATACCACATATGAGTAAATGTAGATGTAAATTTATTCACACAACACATAATATTGAATATTAAACTCACATACACCAAATGATTTTTTGAGGCACGCGATGTTCGACTCGTCTCCCACGAGGAACTGATGGGCCTAATGAATGAGTTTTGAGGCACGCGTTGTTCTTACGAACTGATGGGCCTTAATGAATGAGTTTTGAGGCACGCGTT
Source organism: Scalesia atractyloides (assembly GCA_947069175.1). NCBI lineage: Eukaryota > Viridiplantae > Streptophyta > Magnoliopsida > Asterales > Asteraceae > Scalesia > Scalesia atractyloides. Next base: position 2,513,304 of record CAMTDV010000018.1, on the reverse strand, counting down.
GTTCTCGTCTCCCACGAGGAACTGATGGGCCTAATGTATGAGTTTTGAGGCACGCGTTGTTCTTACGAACTGATGGGCCTGATGAATGAGTTTTGAGGCACGCGTTGTTCTCGTCTCCCACGAGGAACTGATGGGCCTGAATAATTTGCATACAACTTTGACAATTTGTAATACACCACAACCAAACAATAGTTACATTCTAGTTTAGTTCATATAATGGTATAGCACGAATTTGCATAAGAAAATTAGTTTAAGCGACACATGATACACCCCAAAACATGAATAAAAAGGGGAGTTTGTAAGAATTCACTCACATTGGGTGCGTTCGGTTGATGAGGTTGAATGCACGCGAAATGGTGTTAACCACGAGTGAAATTAATCCTAGATAAATCGCATAATGGTTCGGTAAGTAAACGGGTTTTATGAATCTATTTTAGTAGGATTGTTGGGTGTATTTTTGTGAGTTTGAGACTATTTTCTAACCTAAAAAAAATGTTATTTTTAAGTATTTATAATTGATTTTTAATTAAAATAATTAAATAAAAATAATAAAAAAAATATATATATTTTTTTTTTGCTACAGTGACATTGACTAGTTGACTTTGACTATCATTGACCGGTTCATAGGCATATTGTTGTGCGCCGGGTGAGGCTCGAACCCGAGACCTCCCGTACGCGTGCACGCAGCTCTACCAACTGAGCTACGTGTCTAACCCGTTATATATCCGATTTTAATTACATATATATATTAATTAGAATTAACAGAAATCCTTTATTATTAAAAACGAATTAAATCTCAGAACCGGTGTGCTCCACAGGTCTCGAACCCGGGACCAGTGGGTTAGCGGACACACACTCCACCGCTGGACTGTGTGTCACACTTGATTATAAACTCAGATATCAATATACTTAACATATACCGAAACACCCCGGTTCAGTTTTGTGAAAAAAAGGATTTTTATCAAGGCGGCGTGTGAGGGACAATACTCGAACTCGTGACCTTAGCTTTAAAAGTGCACACAGTCCACCGCTGGACTGTGTGTCTAACCCGGTAATTATCTTGATTTTAATTATACTTAACCATTACTGAACTTCGTCTTCTTCACCGGTTTTAACCGGAAGTGACGACGGACTGGTTCGAAAAGTTAATTCATGTTCCTTTAGTGTTTTATGATCAATTACAGTCGAGATAAAAGTAAAAAGGAAAGGAATTAGGCGTGAAAGGTACCGACTGATTTTACTCTGTTTTCCGGCAGAACTCCGGCGACAGAAATCTTTTTCCGGCGACAAGTATCTTGCAGCAGAGAGTCTTCCGAAAGGTTACAAAGGTTGTGGGTGACTTCGGTGAAGGTTTAGGGGGTTCCAGTAAGCTTAGAAATTACTGTTACGGTTTTCCGGCGGTATATCAAGTATTTCCGGCGATTGATTTTTCGCCGAGAAAAGGTGCGATTTGAATGTGAATGACTTCTGGCGAGTTGTGGTTGAATTTATAGGATAGTATTGAGATGAATGGGGTCTGAATTTGGTCTTAATTCGGAGTCATCCGTTCTCCGGCGGTTACAGCTGATGTCGCGGGTTCAGACGTCGGTTATAACCGTCGCAGGAGTTAAGTCTTCGGTTATTTTGAGCGATAACGTAAATAAACGGCGAAGTCGTCGGGATTTCCGACGACTGTTATTTTGGGCGCAATAAATTAACTTCTGAAATTGAATATTTGAATTAATTGTTTTCTGTTATTACCAGAAAATCAAAGTGGCGGAGTGGTTTGTCGGCTGAGAGATAAGTCTTTGGTTTGACCCGGTACAGACCCGAGTTCGAAACCCGGCATGGGTAAAACATTTTTATTTTGCTATTTTTGACAGATTTTCAAAAACTAAATTCATATCCCCGCATAATAATTGATTACGGATCGTTTAAAATTATTTTGGGCATTTAATTCGCAACAAAAAATTTGACTGACTGTTCGGTTGATAAACGGAGCGGGTTTGGTAAAATCCGTTTTTTTTTTACGGATGTTACAGTATCCCCTGCTTTTAGAAATTTCGTCCCGAAATTTAAATAGGGATATAATTGACTAAAAGAATGATGGTGTTTAGTTTTGACAGTTACATACTTAGAAGAAATAAGGGTTTAAGTTTTTGTTTGAGGCGGTAACGTTCCTTGTAAAGGTTAAGTATCCTAATACAGGAATCGCTTTTTGTTGCCTACTGTATAAGTATTGTTAAGCAGGAATGATTCGCTAAAATGATATCACGCATAAAAGTTTGAATATGCTTAGGGTTATATCCTAAGGCAGAAATTCTACAATCTACACAAATAAACACAACAACTAACAATTGTATCCACATTCTGATAGCATATATGTTTGAATGGTGATGGTTCCTCTCTCGTTTGTTATGATGGAGAGGTTAGTCTATGTGGAAATGGATCACAATCCAATTTAAATAGTGAGATGATATAAATGTAACACAATTTCAACCAAGGCAATACTAAATCCTACATGGAACTTCTCATAACCGCCTGATAACGCCTCTGATCCTTTGGCAAGAATACTTATATATAGGAAGTACCAGCGGCGTATCCACCATATTCTTGTCAAATTTTCATTGGTTTTATCAGTGAATTATGATTAGTCCTATAACTCTACAACCAATACAACAAACATAAAAATACTGAAATGAAATTATACTGTGCGATCAAGGCTCAATCAAACGGAGCCAATCGTATTGTATGTATTGAGAATGTAATTGTCTGTGTGCTCAAGGCTCAATCAAACGGAGCCGAGCTTATTGCATGTATTGAGAATGGAATTGTCTGTGTGCTCAAGGCTCAATCAAACGGAGCCGAGCTTATTGCATGTATTGAAAATGAATAACTTAATCACAACAAACAGCCTATGCATGGAACCTCTCATAACTGCCTGATAATGCCTCCGATCATTTGACAAGAATACTTATATATAGGAAGTACCAGCGGCGTATCCACCATATTCTTGTCAAATTTTCATTGACTTCATCCGCCAGTTATGATTAGTTCTATGCGACTCTACAACAAACACCACAACCACAAGATACTGATAATGAAAATGTATGTGCGTTCAAGGCTCAATCAAACGGAGCCAATCGTATTGTATGTACTGGAAATGTAAATTGATCTGTGTGCTCAAGGCTCAATCAAACGGAGCCGAGCGTATTGAATGTACTGAAATGTAAATTGAACTGTGCGCTCAAGGCTCAATCAAACGGAGCCGAGCGTATTGCATGTATTGAAATGTAAAATGAAATGAAATGTATTGCATGTGAGACACAACTCAACTTCTGAGATATGTCGTGAATTATGATGATATGAATATTAAATCAATGAGTATAAAACCAACTGAACTAGTAATTTGCATTAAAATTCTTGGATAAAATTCCAATTGAGATACGTGAAAGTTGAGATAACATAAAGAAAAACATAAAAACTAAGTGATTAGAGTTGAATCTTGATTCTTGGTGAGAGAAGGCTAGTTAAGTGGTTGGTTTGGACCGTTAACATCTTCAGCAGGATTGGCGTTGATGTTATAAACTCTTCCTCTTGCTGGTGGTGGAGCTGGGTTTGCTTGGTTTGCTTGGTTAACTGGGTTTGCTTGAGCTTGGGCGTTTATGATATTAACCAAACGAGGACACGTGTTTCTAAAATGGGTAGGGTCGCCACAATTGAAACAAGCTCGAACATATGGGTTCATGGGGTATTGAGGTTGTTGATATGTTTGGGTCATGGGTTGAGTAGGGGTTGAGGTTTGGTTTTGAGCGGTGCGGCAAACTTTGCTCAAATGACCGTAGCGTCCACAATTCGCACATAGTCGACAGGGTGAAGTAGTTGGATGGTGATAGAAACAGGTGTTGCATTGAGGGTGAGGTCCAATGTAAGGTTTCTTATTTGGGTAAGTTGAGTTGGGTGCTACTTGAGCGTTTGGGATAGTTTGAGGAGGTACAACTTGTGAAGCTGGTTGTTTGCGTTGGGTGACGGCGAAGACTTGCCCATCACGCTTTCTCTTAGATGTAGGTGGTGTAGAGGATTCGGTTCGGGTGGGGTTTGAGGTTTCCGTTGATGCTTTATCCTTCTTCTTCTCCTCTTTGAAATCTTTGTTCCGAATTCGGTTCTCGGTGAGCGCGGTTGCTAGCTCCATTGCTGCTTCCAAAGTTGCAGGCGAGGTGCTTATTACAGGGTCTTGAATCTTTGATGGAAGACCACGAATGTAGTGCTCGATCAAACGGTAGAGGGGAGTGAACAAGTTGGGAACCATTTGATTTAACTCAAGGAATCTCTTGTTGTATGTGGTGTGGTCGCCTTCCTTTTGTTTCAAAGCATGGAATTCATCCTCCAATTTCTTGATTTCACTTCTTGGGCAAAACCGTCTTGTCATGATTCCCTTCAACTCTTCCCAAGTCAAGGTCATAGTTTCTTCAACACCTCGTTTGGTCTTTTCTGTATTCCACCATGTGAGTGCTGTTCCAAGTAAACGACCGGTAGCATAACGCACTTTGCGATCATCGGGGCAATCGCAATTTAGAAAAGTGTTCTCCATTTCTTCGAACCAATGGAGAAGAGCGGTGACACCTTCAGTACCTTCGTATTTTGGAGGATCGCAGGATTTGAAATGTTTGTAGGTGCATTTAGTGACTGAAAGGTTGACAGTGTTTTGATCCTCTTGTTGAGTTGGGTTAACGGAATTAGCGGTAAGGGCTTGTTGAACTTGAACTACGATGTTGGGTATTACGGTCGCCATTTGCTGAGCGATTTGGGTAGCCATGCGTTCACGGGCTTTTTCTGCTCTCATCTTCCTACGGGCGAGGTTAGAAGACATCTACAAGGAATACATGTCAAGAGTATGAGTTGGATGCCTTTGGGATCGTGGGTCGTGTTTGGGATTGAACGTTCATAAAATAAATATAGAAAAATAAATCTACTACATCCATAGGATGTCTTGGGCTTTGCTCGCTGTTAGGCCCGTCGTGCCGCCATACTTTACCTGTGTAATCATGTGGGCCCCCATGAATACCGGTTTTTCATATGGTTCGCACGATTTCTGCCTGATTGCGTACACAAAACCCGGAGAAAATCGAGAAATATGTGTACAACGTGTGATATTCGGAATGTGTCCAGGTGTAGACACGGTGACATCTCAAAGTGAGGTTAGTTCGAACGACGTTTGGTGTGGCATGCTTTGGCCTAATAGGTCCGTCGTACTCTCATCGTTAGTCCCCAGGTAGGCAAACTGGTCCGTTATTTTGGATTTATACGAATGCCAACCTAGACAGGACGTTCCGACTACCGGTACTTGTACCCTTCCAGTTACTACATGCCCGTCGCAGAACTTACTTTGATGAGAATTGAAAATTGCACAAAATCTTTGGATATTGAGAGTATGAAAATAAATTGAATACATGAACATCGATATATGTATAATGAATATGTATATATGTATAATGAATATGTATATGAGCATGTATGTTTGACTGAAATGTAAACAAATATGAAACAAATAAATATCACAAGTTTGTATGTAACCACCTAATCAATTTAAAATTTAGGCAGACTATAGTATAGGCTCTAAGGGTCTAATAACCTATCCTATATCCCTATAGTCATGGCTCTGATACCAATCTGTCACACCCCGACCCGCAGCGGAAAAGGTGATCGGGGCATAATTGGGTTATCATCAAAGCTCATGACATTTATTATATGTTTCATATTCATTAATACAATTTAATGGAAATAAATGATACACCATATTCTAACTATCTGTCTAAGCTTCTTGGTTCTCTTCTAAGGCATATCCTATGGTTTCCTTTCTTCAACCTGTTCACCTGTATCATGCGTAAAAAGGTTTTTGGATCAACATAATGTTGGCGAGTGAATCCTATGGAAAAACATTTGAACAAGTTTATCCAATTGATTATAAATAATGTGCATACCACATATGAGTAAATGTAGATGTAAATTTATTCACACAACACATAATATTGAATATTAAACTCACATACACCAAATGATTTTTTGAGGCACGCGATGTTCGACTCGTCTCCCACGAGGAACTGATGGGCCTAATGAATGAGTTTTGAGGCACGCGTTGTTCTTACGAACTGATGGGCCTTAATGAATGAGTTTTGAGGCACGCGTTGTTCTCGTCTCCCACGAGGAACTGATGGGCCTAATGTATGAGTTTTGAGGCACGCGTTGTTCTTACGAACTGATGGGCCTGATGAATGAGTTTTGAGGCACGCGTTGTTCTCGTCTCCCACGAGGAACTGATGGGCCTGAATAATTTGCATACAACTTTGACAATTTGTAATACACCACAACCAAACAATAGTTACATTCTAGTTTAGTTCATATAATGGTATAGCACGAATTTGCATAAGAAAATTAGTTTAAGCGACACATGATACACCCCAAAACATGAATAAAAAGGGGAGTTTGTAAGAATTCACTCACATTGGGTGCGTTCGGTTGATGAGGTTGAATGCACGCGAAATGGTGTTAACCACGAGTGAAATTAATCCTAGATAAATCGCATAATGGTTCGGTAAGTAAACGGGTTTTATGAATCTATTTTAGTAGGATTGTTGGGTGTATTTTTGTGAGTTTGAGACTATTTTCTAACCTAAAAAAAATGTTATTTTTAAGTATTTATAATTGATTTTTAATTAAAATAATTAAATAAAAATAATAAAAAAAATATATATATATTTTTTTTGCTACAGTGACATTGACTAGTTGACTTTGACTATCATTGACCGGTTCATAGGCATATTGTTGTGCGCCGGGTGAGGCTCGAACCCGAGACCTCCCGTACGCGTGCACGCAGCTCTACCAACTGAGCTACGTGTCTAACCCGTTATATATCCGATTTTAATTACATATATATATTAATTAGAATTAACAGAAATCCTTTATTATTAAAAACGAATTAAATCTCAGAACCGGTGTGCTCCACAGGTCTCGAACCCGGGACCTGTGGGTTAGCGGACACACACTCCACCGCTGGACTGTGTGTCACACTTGATTATAAACTCAGATATCAATATACTTAACATATACCGAAACACCCCGGTTCAGTTTTGTGAAAAAAAGGATTTTTATCAAGGCGGCGTGTGAGGGACAATACTCGAACTCGTGACCTTAGCTTTAAAAGTGCACACAGTCCACCGCTGGACTGTGTGTCTAACCCGGTAATTATCTTGATTTTAATTATACTTAACCATTACTGAACTTCGTCTTCTTCACCGGTTTTAACCGGAAGTGACGACGGACTGGTTCGAAAAGTTAATTCATGTTCCTTTAGTGTTTTATGATCAATTACAGTCGAGATAAAAGTAAAAAGGAAAGGAATTAGGCGTGAAAGGTACCGACTGATTTTACTCTGTTTTCCGGCAGAACTCCGGCGACAGAAATCTTTTTCCGGCGACAAGTATCTTGCAGCAGAGAGTCTTCCGAAAGGTTACAAAGGTTGTGGGTGACTTCGGTGAAGGTTTAGGGGGTTCCAGTAAGCTTAGAAATTACTGTTACGGTTTTTCCGGCGGTATATCAAGTATTTCCGGCGATTGATTTTTCGCCGAGAAAAGGTGCGATTTGAATGTGAATGACTTCTGGCGAGTTGTGGTTGAATTTATAGGATAGTATTGAGATGAATGGGGTCTGAATTTGGTCTTAATTCGGAGTCATCCGTTCTCCGGCGGTTACAGCTGATGTCGCGGGTTCAGACGTCGGTTATAACCGTCGCAGGAGTTAAGTCTTCGGTTATTTTGAGCGATAACGTAAATAAACGGCGAAGTCGTCGGGATTTCCGACGACTGTTATTTTGGGCGCAATAAATTAACTTCTGAAATTGAATATTTGAATTAATTGTTTTCTGTTATTACCAGAAAATCAAAGTGGCGGAGTGGTTTGTCGGCTGAGAGATAAGTCTTTGGTTTGACCCGGTACAGACCCGAGTTCGAAACCCGGCATGGGTAAAACATTTTTATTTTGCTATTTTTGACAGATTTTCAAAAACTAAATTCATATCCCCGCATAATAATTGATTACGGATCGTTTAAAATTATTTTGGGCATTTAATTCGCAACAAAAAATTTGACTGACTGTTCGGTTGATAAACGGAGCGGGTTTGGTAAAATCCGTTTTTTTTTTACGGATGTTACAGTATCCCCTGCTTTTAGAAATTTCGTCCCGAAATTTAAATAGGGATATAATTGACTAAAAGAATGATGGTGTTTAGTTTTGACAGTTACATACTTAGAAGAAATAAGGGTTTAAGTTTTTGTTTGAGGCGGTAACGTTCCTTGTAAAGGTTAAGTATCCTAATACAGGAATCGCTTTTTGTTGCCTACTGTATAAGTATTGTTAAGCAGGAATGATTCGCTAAAATGATATCACGCATAAAAGTTTGAATATGCTTAGGGTTATATCCTAAGGCAGAAATTCTACAATCTACACAAATAAACACAACAACTAACAATTGTATCCACATTCTGATAGCATATATGTTTGAATGGTGATGGTTCCTCTCTCGTTTGTTATGATGGAGAGGTTAGTCTATGTGGAAATGGATCACAATCCAATTTAAATAGTGAGATGATATAAATGTAACACAATTTCAACCAAGGCAATACTAAATCCTACATGGAACTTCTCATAACCGCCTGATAACGCCTCTGATCCTTTGGCAAGAATACTTATATATAGGAAGTACCAGCGGCGTATCCACCATATTCTTGTCAAATTTTCATTGGTTTTATCAGTGAATTATGATTAGTCCTATAACTCTACAACCAATACAACAAACATAAAAATACTGAAATGAAATATATCTGTGCGATCAAGGCTCAATCAAACGGAGCCAATCGTATTGTATGTATTGAGAATGTAATTGTCTGTGTGCTCAAGGCTCAATCAAACGGAGCCGAGCTTATTGCATGTATTGAGAATGGAATTGTCTGTGTGCTCAAGGCTCAATCAAACGGAGCCGAGCTTATTGCATGTATTGAAAATGAATAACTTAATCACAACAAACAGCCTATGCATGGAACCTCTCATAACTGCCTGATAATGCCTCCGATCATTTGACAAGAATACTTATATATAGGAAGTACCAGCGGCGTATCCACCATATTCTTGTCAAATTTTCATTGACTTCATCCGCCAGTTATGATTAGTTCTATGCGACTCTACAACAAACACCACAACCACAAGATACTGATAATGAAAATGTATGTGCGTTCAAGGCTCAATCAAACGGAGCCAATCGTATTGTATGTACTGGAAATGTAAATTGATCTGTGTGCTCAAGGCTCAATCAAACGGAGCCGAGCGTATTGAATGTACTGAAATGTAAATTGAACTGTGCGCTCAAGGCTCAATCAAACGGAGCCGAGCGTATTGCATGTATTGAAATGTAAAATGAAATGAAATGTATTGCATGTGAGACACAACTCAACTTCTGAGATATGTCGTGAATTATGATGATATGAATATTAAATCAATGAGTATAAAACCAACTGAACTAGTAATTTGCATTAAAATTCTTGGATAAAATTCCAATTGAGATACGTGAAAGTTGAGATAACATAAAGAAAAACATAAAAACTAAGTGATTAGAGTTGAATCTTGATTCTTGGTGAGAGAAGGCTAGTTAAGTGGTTGGTTTGGACCGTTAACATCTTCAGCAGGATTGGCGTTGATGTTATAAACTCTTCCTCTTGCTGGTGGTGGAGCTGGGTTTGCTTGGTTTGCTTGGTTAACTGGGTTTGCTTGAGCTTGGGCGTTTATGATATTAACCAAACGAGGACACGTGTTTCTAAAATGGGTAGGGTCGCCACAATTGAAACAAGCTCGAACATATGGGTTCATGGGGTATTGAGGTTGTTGATATGTTTGGGTCATGGGTTGAGTAGGGGTTGAGGTTTGGTTTTGAGCGGTGCGGCAAACTTTGCTCAAATGACCGTAGCGTCCACAATTCGCACATAGTCGACAGGGTGAAGTAGTTGGATGGTGATAGAAACAGGTGTTGCATTGAGGGTGAGGTCCAATGTAAGGTTTCTTATTTGGGTAAGTTGAGTTGGGTGCTACTTGAGCGTTTGGGATAGTTTGAGGAGGTACAACTTGTGAAGCTGGTTGTTTGCGTTGGGTGACGGCGAAGACTTGCCCATCACGCTTTCTCTTAGATGTAGGTGGTGTAGAGGATTCGGTTCGGGTGGGGTTTGAGGTTTCCGTTGATGCTTTATCCTTCTTCTTCTCCTCTTTGAAATCTTTGTTCCGAATTCGGTTCTCGGTGAGCGCGGTTGCTAGCTCCATTGCTGCTTCCAAAGTTGCAGGCGAGGTGCTTATTACAGGGTCTTGAATCTTTGATGGAAGACCACGAATGTAGTGCTCGATCAAACGGTAGAGGGGAGTGAACAAGTTGGGAACCATTTGATTTAACTCAAGGAATCTCTTGTTGTATGTGGTGTGGTCGCCTTCCTTTTGTTTCAAAGCATGGAATTCATCCTCCAATTTCTTGATTTCACTTCTTGGGCAAAACCGTCTTGTCATGATTCCCTTCAACTCTTCCCAAGTCAAGGTCATAGTTTCTTCAACACCTCGTTTGGTCTTTTCTGTATTCCACCATGTGAGTGCTGTTCCAAGTAAACGACCGGTAGCATAACGCACTTTGCGATCATCGGGGCAATCGCAATTTAGAAAAGTGTTCTCCATTTCTTCGAACCAATGGAGAAGAGCGGTGACACCTTCAGTACCTTCGTATTTTGGAGGATCGCAGGATTTGAAATGTTTGTAGGTGCATTTAGTGACTGAAAGGTTGACAGTGTTTTGATCCTCTTGTTGAGTTGGGTTAACGGAATTAGCGGTAAGGGCTTGTTGAACTTGAACTACGATGTTGGGTATTACGGTCGCCATTTGCTGAGCGATTTGGGTAGCCATGCGTTCACGGGCTTTTTCTGCTCTCATCTTCCTACGGGCGAGGTTAGAAGACATCTACAAGGAATACATGTCAAGAGTATGAGTTGGATGCCTTTGGGATCGTGGGTCGTGTTTGGGATTGAACGTTCATAAAATAAATATAGAAAAATAAATCTACTACATCCAACGAACTTGTCTCCCTATATATAGGTGTGTTGTTCATTTTTCATTTAAGTTTTTGGCATCCCTACGGGGAGGTGCTGCCGGATTCTCTCCAGGAACTCCGGCAGCTGGACTTATAAACATGTATACTCTTTCGGTATGAATGAAGACTTCCGCTGCATTCTGTTTCTACTCCTTTCTGTAATAACATTCTACCGAATCGGTTTACGTTTATCCACTAACTTCCGTCTAGAACCGTCTGATCATGGACCTTCAATTGGTATTAGAGCTACAGTTATGACCTACGCTCATGAATTTGGACATTTATGGACATTAGGAGGGGTTTTAGACGTAAATCATGAAATAAACCTACAATCCACGGACAAAATCCAAAATTGAATAGATAGGATTGTTAGAAAACCAATTTCGACCAGATGTATGGTGAAATCATCTCGAAATTCGAAGAAATAAGGATTTTGTATCGAAAAATGTGAAAAATGGCTGATTTGGAGACCAAGTTCGCCCGAACTTGACCTGTCGAGGTCAAGTTCTCCTGAACTTAACATGGTTTTTCAAGACTTTTCATCAAGTTCGCCCGAAATTGACAAAGTTTTTCATGAATTTTCATCAAGTTCGCCCGAACTTGACTGATTTTCATTGAAATTAAGCACAAGTTCGCCCGAACTTGTCTATTTCATGCAAGTTCGCCCAAACTTGGTGGTGGCCAACCAAGTTCGCCCGAACTTGTCACAATTTGACTAAGTTCGCCCGAACTTGTCTCACTAGCATATACAAGTTCGCCCGAACTTGTCAAGAAGCCTAAAAAAAGGCATTGAAAAAATTTATTGTTCGGTTTGATGAGACGGGTGTCTAGAAAAAATTTGGTGATAGAAATTTTTTTGAAATTTTAACGTCCGATAATGACTGTTCGGGGACACCGTCAGAGGCCTTAGAGATAGGCTGAGATGATGAGGTTAGAGATGGTTGAATATGAGAGGGTAGTCATTGATACCAAAGCAATTTGGTGATAATTAGGGTTGAAGACTACCAATGGGCTTTAAAGTAAATTCCGCATTTGTTAAATACTGAAAATTTCGGATTTGAGGGGGAATTTCAATGAAAAATTTGGTATGGTCAGAATTTGCAAAAATGAGGGGGAATAAATTTTTTTTCAACATTTGAAGATTCCGGCATTTTGGAAATTCGTGACACTGCAACAGTATTCGGGTGGTTTCTGACTATAGATTATCCGGGAAATACAGAGATTTGAGATTCATATGTAAATTGATCAAGTTGATGTCTAGTTTGAAAGCAGGTGGTTACATAACTGAGTCTTGGAGGAGTTGTTTATCAGATTCTGCGGTCCTGGTTGTGGATTGACACCTGAGTCGCGCATATGGTTTGGAAGCACACACGACTGCGTATCTTTAACTCTGCTTTGCACATGAATTATTGACTGGACTAACCGCTAGGAGATAAGGATGCTTTATAGTTTCAGTTGCCTCGGGTTGTACACGGTACCATGATTAAGGAAGATGATTTATGGGATCGGATCTTCCAGACAAAGAAGTGTACCAGTTGCTGACGAAAGAGATTATCCATTTGGGATTCTGTGATCACAGGAAGTTCCGAGTTTTCAGTTCATGATACAGAGTGATGCTTAAGGGTTAGAGTCCTGATCTCCGGTGAAGGAACAGTCGTTAATACCAGCGAGGAACTGAGGACGTTTAAAACGTTCGGTGATGATCTTAGGAATTAATGACTAGCTCCGAAGACGGATGGTTTCAAAATTACCAAGGAAATCTGATGATAACCTTTGGTGGCTATTATTTTTAGTCTTCAAACATATGAATCATTCTTCTCTTTGGACTAACCGCCATTGGATGATGATGTTTGGTGATTAAGTGGCGCTGGTCTACCGGAGATAGCTATATATGTGACATTGTGACTGAAGAAGAAAAATGTGATTTTGATCACGGACGAATGTTTTTCAGATTCGAAGTGTTACCAGATTATTTGGTTCCGATGAAGATTTGCTGAATGAAAAAGATTACCGATTTGCTTATCTGGAGTTTTTACGGAAATTGGGATTTCAGATTTTTGCGGCTAAACATTGATTTGAAGTTTACCTGTGTGGTATTTTAAAGTTTCTACCAATTGCCGGTTGAGTAATGAAGATCGGAAGATCGAGCATGGGAGATATGCGCTAAACTGAACGCGGATGTGGTTAAAGTTGAAATGGAGAAGCTGCATTGATGAGCTTCAAATTGGTGTCTATTCAAGATAACCTGTCGGTGAAGCAAATCAAAGGAGGTTGGAAATTGCATAACAAATATCCGAACTGGAGATTTCACGGGGAATTAGATGCTGTTAATGCAATCCCGAATCATCAATTAAGGGGGGAATTTGTTGACGCGTTTCGACGACATCGGCAAACACCTTGATTGAAGTTGCAGAATATTCAAACACGGCTCACGTTTGAAGACCAAGATTCGACAGTAACGAACAAGGGGGAATCTGTTGATGCACTTTGTGTTCGTCGAATAGGCTAGATATAGCGTGTGTTGAATATTGTATAGGTTAGAATCGAACACACGACCGAAATACAGAGATTTCAGTGTAAAAGGGATCAAGTTCGCCAGAACTTGACCTGTATTGGTCAAGTTCGCCCGAACTTGATGTGACTTTAGTCAAGTTCGCCCGAACTTGACTATAGCAGGGCCAAGTTCGCTTGAGAGTGCATGTTGATGTCAAGTTCAGCCGAACTTGACATAGTCAAGTTCGCCGAACTCACCTCCACTCCAACGAAATTGTCTCCTTATATATAGGTGTGTTGTTCATTTGTCATTTAAGTTTTTGGCATCCCTGCGTGGAGGTGCTGCCGGATTCTCTCCAGGAACTCCTGCAGCTGGACTAATAAAGATGTATACTCTTTCGGTATGAATGAAGACTTCCGCTGCATTTTGTTTCTACTCCTTTCTATAATAACATTCTACCGAATCGGTTTACGTTTATCCATTAACTTTCGTCTAGAACCGCCTGATCACGGACCTTCAATGGTTTTGGATGTAGATTAATGAATGCTTTTTTTTTGTTTTCAATCTTAGAAATTTGGAAAATCAAATACAAGTTTAGTTTTTACCTATGCATGAAACAAATTCTTTGATTTTTTTATAAATTCGAATATCCGTTTAAATATTCAAATCTGTATCTGTCACACCCGACATCCACGTGTCTACCGGTGGGCCCGGTAGGGAGTATCGTGAAGTACAGTTGATATCCTCACAACCAAGTAAGCATAACACATCGGAAGGCTTGGAATAATTAAACTCTTACAACCGATAATGTCTAGTGTTCAAAATAAATATATACAGACATGGTTGTAACTAGATTCACAGGCGGACCGAAATGCGTACAAAATGATAACAGACACTACAGGCAATTCCCTACGGTCGCAACTCCTTGGTTATTCGCCCCGCAGCTCCCGGCCTATTCCGTACTTGCAACCTGTAACTTAAGCTTTTGAAAATACGTCAGTTTGTACTGGTAAATACACTCAACCGACTCATTTTGAAAATATTTTTGAAAACGGTTTTAGGTGCGCTAGGCACGTTTTTATAAGTAACTTGGGACAGTACAAAAGACCTTGTATACAAATTTACATGCTGGCTTTTACATATGAGGCCCGGTACAAAAACCGAGACATGATCGACTGACACATCACTCTGAACTTTCACAAAGAAAGCAGGATAGCAATTTCCCAGTGTATGCCTACACGCCATGCTATATTGTCGTGGCCACTACCAATTTAGTGAGCCAAGGATATTCCAGACATGGTCAAGCCCACCCTCAATGTTTTAGTTTCAGTCAAAACAGATCAAAACCGGGTTATGTAAGATTTCAGTTAATTATCACAACTGGATAAAACATTATCTCATACCCGACCAAGCGGTAGTAGTCTACCGTATCCCAAGCCCAAATAGGGAAAATAAGTTAAGAGTATTTACCTGAATTGAAGTTCGCAAGTAATCCAAATTCAGCCATATTCCAAAGCAATTACAGGAGCAATCTACCGGGAGGCGTTTAGTCTGGAGTGATGGTAATTAATAACCAATATTAGAATGCTAACGGGTCCTTAGTTAAGTCCTAGACTTGGACCGGTTAGTCTTACGCTAAACTGTGATAAGGTACGATAAGCTAGATTAAGCGGTGAACGGAATATAATGTTAATTGGACCCGACAAGTACATAGACTTGTATAATATGGGAAGACCAATAACATTCTGGATTTTGATAAGGAATGGACAAGTTAAACCCGTTTCGGTTAAAAAACGCAAGGTAGCTACGCAGGCTTAACCGAACACGTATAAGCGAAACCGGGTAACCGTAAGAGTCGTATATAAGTTTCATAATGAGATATGTTTAAAATATGTTATAAAATCAGTAGCAATTGCAAAGATAGTCCGAGGTGTATTTAAAACCGAATTATGCCTTACAAGGGCATTTTAGTCATTTTTAGGCTTACAAAAGATGTTTAATTGAATATGATGTTATGATCTTAAATATTCTGTAAAAACATATATTTTATCATGTTATAATAGTAGGATATCAAATACATGTGTGTTTGATGATTTTGAAACATACTATGTCCCGTAAGGGCATTTTAGTAATTTCACACATAGCTTTGAAGCCGAATTTGGGATTCTGAGTTTGGAACTTGTACTTACTGTTGACATATGTTCAAATACTTATTTTAAGGTTATTAATGCTTTAAAACATATTTTATAACATCGGATCGTTAGTTATGAATTTTACAAAAACTACTCAGTTTGACTTTTATTGACTTTTCGGTTGACTCGTCAATTGGCCATGAATCCGTGAAAATATGAAAATGCCCTCTTGAGGGTTTATTACCTCCATCATTATGAGCACGTAGGAACTTTCGTTATGAACAATGACGGAGTATACACGGATTTAGAGCAAAGTCAAGGCTTAATTACGTCAAGACTTCGTTCTAAGCTCTAAACTAAGAGGAATCGACTTAGCACAAGATTGAACACTTACATATGGTCCAAACGATGCTAAGAATAGAGTAGTATGCTCCAAATTCGTCTGAAACTCCTCCAAGGTGTGTTTGACAAGCTTCCAAGTATGATGAACTTGTTGTAACACAAGGGTACACTCACATATGAGTCATTATGGAGTGTAGAGGAGGTGCCATGTGTTGTGGTATGAATCCAGGAGTCCACAAGTGTCCTAGATGTGGCAAAAGGTGGCAAAAATGCGAGCAAGGTGGCATGAGTTCGTGAAATAGGTGTACAAGAGCAAAGCTGGCAACAACTACAATCTTTCTGCCGCTGGTACCCCCTCGCAGGGCGCGAAAGGTTTAGGCCTGGTCGGTCGCGGCCCGCGACCGTGTCTTGGGTCAGCCATCCAAGTTTAAAACTTGGCAGTTTCAGTCCCCGTACTAATTTAGCTCATGGAACTCTTATTTCTTGCACCTTTAGCCCCTCTACTTTATTCTAAAACATAACGAGGATAGGATAAGCGATTCGACAAACCTTGGTCCTCCCATTTTGGCACATTGCACACATGGATTACCGGGACACGTTTTAGAAAAATATTGGACGTAAGAACACGTAGTGTTACATCCTCACCCTCTTAAAATAAATCTCGACCCGAGATTTCAATCAAACAATTGTGGGTACCTCTGTCGCATGACAAACTCAACTTCCCAAGTGTATTCGGGACCTCGACGAGCGTCCCATTTAACCTTTGCAATAGGCACATGCTTCCTACGAAGCTTCTTGACCTGGCGGTCCTCGTTTGCCACTGGTTGCTCAATAAAACGTAGGTTCTTATCAATCTGAACCTTGTTGTGTGGCATAGCCAACGACTCATTTGCCAAGCACTTCTTCAAATTAGAAATGTGGAATACATCATGGATTCCATTGAACTTTTCCGGCAACTTTAATCTATAAGCGACAGCTCTAATTCGCTCAACAATTTCAAATGGTCCAACGTACCTTGGACTTAATTTGCCTTTCTTTCCGAAGAGCATGACGCCTTTCCAAGGCGACACTTTAAGTAAGACTTTTTCTCCAATCTGGAACTCAAGAGGTTTGCGTCTTCGATCCGCATAACATTTCTGCCTATCCCTGGCAGCCTTGAGACGATCCCGAATTTGTAAAATCTTGTCCGTCATCTTCAGGATTATTTCCGGTCCTGATAGTTGTGCTTCACCAACTTCTGCCCAACAAACGGGCGTCCTACACTTTCTCACGTATAGCGCTTCAAACGGGGCTGCTTGAATACTTGCGTGGTAGCTGTTATTGTAGGAGAATTCAACAAGTGGCAAGTGGCTATCCCAACTTCCACCTAGATCAATCACACAAGCGTGTAGCATATCTTCTAAGGTCTGTATAGTACGTTCGCGTTGCCCATCCGTTTGTGGATGATATGCTGTGCTAAAATTTCATCGAGTGCCCAAAGCTTGTTGAAAGCTTTTCCAGAAATGAGAGGTATATCTTGTGTCTCTATCTGATACAATGGATACTGGCACACCATGCAATGACACAATCTCATCTACATAAAGCTTAGCAAGCTTATCCGAGCTATATGTCTCGTTAATGGGTAAGAAATTACCCATATTGCGTCATTCCCTCGCTTTGTTTTTGGCAACTTAGTCAGCCTGTTTACAATTACCCATATTGCGTCATTCCTTCGCTTTGTTTTTGGCAACTTGGTAATAAAATCCATAGTTACGCATTCCCATTTCCACATGGGAATTTCCAATGGTTGCAATAGACCTGACGACTTTTGATGTTCAGCTTTAACTTGTGAGTACATCAAACATTTATATACATATGTGGCTATTGATTTCTTCAACCCGGACCACCAATAGTCGGGTCTCAAGTCTTTACACATTTTGTCACCGCCCGGGTAAATCGAGTACTTGGAATTGTGTGCTTTTTGGAGAATCAAATCTCTAAGTCCTTCGAAAACTGGAATCCAAATTCGTTCACAAAACCTTAGGATTCCATCATTTCCCGGGGTAAGTTGTTCTACCAACTTTCCCAGTTCTCCCTTAGGTAGATTCGTTTCTAACAAAGCTTGCTTCTGAGCTTCCAAAATCTTATCTTTCAGATCATTCTTAACCTGAATGCTCTTGGCATTGATCCTTATGGGCTTAACCCTTTCCTTGCAGCTCAAGGCATCGGCAACCACATTTGCCTTGCCTGGATGATAACGGATCTCGCAATCATAATCGTTCAGCGTCTCCATCCACCGACGCTGTCGCATATTTAAATCCTTTTGATTGAATAAATGTTGGAGACTTTTGTGATCAGTGTATATAACACACTTTGTTCCATATAAATAATGTCTCCACAGTTTGAGCGCAAACACCACGACACCTAGTTCCAAATCATGTGTGGTGTAGTTTCTTTTGTGTATCTTCAATTGCCTTGAAGCGTAGGCAATTAACTTTCCTCTTTGCATGAGTACACACCCCATGCCGGTGTGTGAAGCATCACAATGTACCACAAAATCTTCAATTCCTTCTGGTAGAGTCAACACAAGAGCATTACTTAATTTCTGCTTCAATATATCAAAGGCATCCTGCTATTTCGGAGCCCAAACAAATTTAACATCTTTACAGGTCAGGGTCGTCAATAGAGTAGCTATTCTTGAAAAGTTTTCTATAAATCTTCTATAATAACCAGCCAAACCCAGAAAACTTCGGATTTTGGATGGTGTCTTGGGGGCTTGCCAGTTCATTACTGCCTCGACTTTGGCAGGGTCAACTTGTATCCCACGTTTACTAAACACGTGGCCTAAGAATTGTACTTCATGCAACCAAAATTCACACTTAGAAAACTTTGCATAAAGTTTCTCGTGTCTCAACAACTCCAAAATACACCTCAAATGTTTCTCGTGATCCTCCTGATTACGAGAGTATATAAGTATATCATCAATAAAGACAATGACAAACTTATCTAAATACGGCTTGCAGACTCTGTCATCAAATCCATAAATGCTGCTGGTGCATTAGTGAGTCCAAAAGGCATCACTAAGAACTCATAATGACCATATCTTGTTCTAAACGCCGTCTTTGGAACGTCTTCAGTACGAACTTTGAGTTGATGATAACCTGACCTCAAATCAATCTTCGAGAAGTAGCTTGCTCCCTGAAGATGGTCAAATAAATCATCGATCCTGGGCAATGGATAGCGATTTTTAATTGTTAACTTATTCAGCTCGCGGTAGTCAATGCACATCCGCATTGAACCATCTTTCTTTTTCACAAACAGTATTGGAGCTCCCCAAGGCGAAGAACTTGGCTGAATGAATCCTTTTTCCAACAATTCCTCAAGTTGTGTCTTCAACTATTTCATTTCTGTAGGTGCAAGTCTATATGGGGCTCTAGCAACTGGGGCTGCACCATGTATGATATCAATTCTAAATTCTACTTGCCTATCTGGAGGTAGACCAAGCAAGTCTTCAGGAAACATGTCAGCAAATTCTGAGATAACGGGTAGGTCTTTGATCTTTGGCTTAGCTTCATCAATGGTTACTTGTGCCATGTAAATCACACAATTCTTCTTCAGGCAATTCGAAGTTTTAAGTAACACATCCTTTTCGGACAAACCATAACGTACATCACCTTGGATAGGCAGCAATTCACCAGTCGAAGTTTTGATTTCGATGAGCTTCTTGTTACAGGCTATATGGGCATGGTTACTAGACAACCAGTCCATACTAAGAACTACATCGAAACCTACCAACTTCATTGGCAATAGCAAAACAGGAATAAAGTGATTCTTAATGGAGATATAACATCCATCAAGAATCGTAGAAGCGGTTTCTATCGTTCCATCAGCAAGTTCTACATCATATGTTATGTCTAGAGTTCTCATGGGCAAGTTTAATAAGGCAATAAAATTATGATCTACAAAACATCATTAATAAGGAACTTACCTGTTATCATATTGTCATCGTTCACAGCCTCCTTGGCTTTCATCTGGAAAGCACGAGCTTTTCCTTTCTTCGCACCATCGTCCTTAGCAGTGTCATCCTTCTTTTAATTAGGAAAGTTAGGTTTGATATGTCCTTTCTCGCCATAATTAAAACAGGTGGCCTCCTTCAAATCCTTACATTCCAGAGTCTTGTGCCCATGCCTTTTACAAATCCCACAAGGCTTTGTCTGAAGTTCGTCCCGACACGCACCAAAGTGTCGCTTGCTGCACTTTCTGCATTTAGGCATATTATCAGACCTTTGATGGTTCTTGTTTGACCTGAACTTCCTGTTCTTGTTGAAGCGGTGAAACCTGTCATCATCTCTCTTCCTTTTCTCGCCACCTTCAGACCTAAGAGACCTCTATCTCTTAAAATCATGCGTCAAGACCATAGAAAGGTCTATAACAGATCTAAATGTCACGGGCCTAGATGCCCTGACATCACGCTTAATCTCCGGCTCTAATCCGCCAATAAAACGTGAGATGCGTTTGGATTCAGGAGTGATCAAATATGGCACCAATCTCGACATAGAGTTAAACTCCGATACATACTTCCCACAGTCAAGGTTCTTCATGGATAGCCCAATAAATTCTGTTTCGATCCTTTCCATCTCATGAGGTGGATAATAGGCATCCTTTATCAGCTCAACAAACTTCTCCCAGCTTAGATTATACAGATGAACCTTCCCAGAAAACTGGATCATCGACTTCCACCACGTGAGGGCATCGCCCTTGAATGATTGCGCTACATACTGCACTACGTCTTTCTCAGCGCACCCATTGATTTCCACAATAGTTTCAATCTCGTCTAACCATCAGAGTGTTTCCACGGCTCCTTTTTCACCAGTGAAATCACGTGGTTTGCAAGACACGAAGTATTTATAGGAGCAACCTTCCTTATTAAATTGGGTCTTTCTACGGTACTCCTTTCTTTTTCCTTTCAATATTCGACGAATGCTCAGAGTCGTCTTTCTTGTGAGAGGGATGTTCAGATTTCTTTTGTGATGAGTGCTTAGAATGGTGTGAAGATGTATGCCTGGATGTGTGCTTAGAAGTTTGCTTGGTATGTGAAGCACTGGATTCACAGTTCTTCTCGTCACGGTCTTTAATTGCTTTTTCTACTTTGGTGGCAATTAATGCCTGCAGTTCACCTCTAGTAATTACAATCTGTTCGTTGGCACCTCCATCCCCACAGTGGCTATCTACTTCATCTGAATTGGCCATCATTGTACTTTGACACTGAAGCAATCACGTGGAATTTAATTAATTACACTTGTTTGATTTGATTGATAACGGCACAAACAACCTTAATAAGGGGGGTTGTCACACCCCGATTTCCACGTGTACCCAGTGGGCCCGGTTGGGGAATATCGTGATGTAGTTGATAACATCATAACCAAACAAAGACAGCACAGCGGAAGTCTTGGATTTAAATTACTATTACAAACCGTGTGTCCAAAGTTCAAAAATAAATTACAAGGCTTGTAATGAAAAGATCCACAGTCGGATCGAAATAAATATATACGAAGTAATTGTTCAACACACTTAAGCAACCTAGGGACTTGCAAGATCCTCTATCGTCACTATAGCACAACTCCCAATCTATTGCGTGTTGCCACCTGTAACTTGATCTTTTGAAAATAGGTCAGTTTTCACTGGTAAATACTAATAACCGACTCATTTTGAAAACATTTATTAAAAATGACTTTTGGTGCAATTGGCACATTTTATAAATAACTTGGGATAGTTCAAAATGAGCTTGTTTACAGTTTTACATGTTTGTCAATACATATGGGGTCCGGTGCAGAAACCGGATAACCTGATTAACCGACACGCCACTTATAATCCACCAGCGGGATTTAATATTTTTATTAGCATTAGCACCTTTCAGGTGTATGCCTACACCCCGCGCTTAAGGTCGTGGCCATTAGTAACTTAAATAAGCCAAGAATATCACAGACATGGTCGAATTAACCCCCAATGTTTAAGTTATCAAACAATACAAAATAAAACGGGTTATAAAGATTTAGTAAATCACAATCCGATAACGTGATCCCATACCCGACCAAGCGGTATTATTATACCGTGTCCCAAGCTCGTATAGGGAAAATAAGTTAAAAGTATTTACCTGAGCAAATTCTTCAAATAAGATAAGTAACTCAGCCGAATATTCAAAAGTAAGCTTAGATGACAATCTACCGGGAGGCTCTTAGGTTGGAAATGTTGGTGTTTATAACCAATTAGAATGCTAACGGGTCCTATCTACTTTGTAGACTCGAACTGGGTAGCTTAAGGATAATAACGGTACTAGACGCTATATTAAGCGGTGACCGTAATAGAATGTAGTTTAAACCCGAAAAGCATGGAGACTTGTTTAATATGGGTAAACATATTACATTCTGGATTTTGATAATAAAATGATAAGGATAAACCCGTTTCGGTTAAATTACGTAAACTAGTTACGTAGGCCGAACCGTACGCATGTAAGCGAAACCGGGTAACCGGGTGAGTCCTATCCAAGTTACATATGCCATTATACTTTAAACATGTTGTAACATCAATAGGATATCATGTATGCCAGTTATGGTTTTAAAATCAAGTTACGCCTCAAAAGGGCGTTTTGGTCATTTTATGACTTGTAAAAGAAATTATGAGCAAACTGATGTAATGGTCATAATATTACTGTAAAAATAGTTTATTTATGATGTTATATTAGTAGGATAACGAGTATGTGTGTGGTTTAGAGTTTAAGACCAAACTATGCCCCGTATGGGCATTTTGGTCATTTCACACATAACTTGATAATTTACTTGGGAATCTGAGTTTAGTTGATGTATTTACTGTAATTATATGTAAAATGAGTTTTGAAATCAATAGGCATCAAGTCTTGGTGCTTTAGTATGATTTTATACCATACTATGCGCCTAAATGGCGATAAAGTCGCTAAATGATGATATTCAAGATGATTAAGGAAAACTGATATATGATCAGGTTTATATAACCAAAATAAGCTATTTAATATATTATAACAGTAGGTAAATGTTTTGGTTATGAAAAGTATTTTGAAGATCATTTTATGCATCATAAGGGTAATATCGTCATTTATCGGCATTATACAAGGACTTGTGTATAACTCAGTTTACAATCTGATTTAACATCCCAAGTAATCCTACTTATGATATTACATCAGTGGGTAAAGAGTTTTGTTGAAGAATTATGTTAAAAACCATTTTAGATGCCGAAGGGGCGTTTTGGTCCTTTAAAAGCATGATTTGCGATAATTAAACAAAACTTGGGTTATGACCAGATTATTGGCATCAAAATAAGTTAGTCATATTTATACATCAGTACATAATTCATTTGTATTTAAAACCCTGTTTTTAAGTAAAAGGGCATTTTAGTCAAAATTCGGCATATTATACGGAAGCTTGCATAAACACTCGAATTACTAAGTAACCATGTCATATAACTCCAGAGGGTTATAGTACAATATATCATGGTCACAAGGCAACCTAATTTCAGTAGCTAAGGTTGCTAGATCGGGTCAGAACTGAAAGTCAAAGTAGAAGTCAAACTTCACGACTTTCGGTTGCGAACCGACCTTAGACCTAGAATTGATGAGCCGAACATGTTTACACATGTTCTAATAATTATTACCAAGTTGCTTAAGTATTAAAACATATTTTATAACACCTACATTATCATATATGAATTTATTTTCAAATCTGACCCAGTTTGACTTTTTATTAATAACTTTGACCCGTCAATTGACCAAGCAAACGTGGTAATTAGGAGGTGCCCTTTTTAGGGATTAACACCTACTTAATTACGATCACGTAGCCATGTTAGTACCGAACAATGGCTGGACCATAATGGTCTTAGCCTAAAGTCAAAGCGTTTTTACGTCAACGCTTTGACTTTGGATTAAAGCCTAATAAAAATAAAAAGAAGGGATTGGAACACTTACAAGTGAACCAAGGAAAATATTAGAACTCAGGGGAGGTCTCCTTAAGCTAGGAAACAACTCCAAGAGAGATTAGAGAAGAAAAGAGGAATGAGCAAGGAATTAAGCTCAAAATTGAGCTCTATTTGTAGTTGAAGGGCATGGATTTAGATCAATCCAAGTGTTGAGAGCTCACCTAGGATCATTCCAGGTGTTATATGAGGTGTCCAAAACCATAATTGAGGCCATGGTTTCGGAATTCAGGAGCTGAAGTGGGTTGGGAGGTGGCAAGAATGCACGTACTGCAGCTGGCTGCTGTTTCTTCGAACTGACCTCTCCCGCGCGTCGCTCGGGCATACCAGGTCTCTGGCACGTGGCGCCTGAGATGTCAATTTACAAAATTTCCATTTTGGCCCCCGGACTTCTCCAAACTCCCATATTTCGACATAAAAGCATGTTTTATTCAATATGGCTCCTGATTAGCACTCTCGGGAGTATAACCGAACATCATTAAGCTCCAGGTTCGTTAAAAGGTCATTCAGAGGCATAGTTTAAGAATGTTGACACGTTTAACCCATCAACTTTAATATTCACCTCTTGTCAAGCACACGACATACGAGGATCAGCGGGACACGTGTCGAAATTTCATAGGACGTAAAAGCATAGGGTGTTACATCCTCACCCCCTTAAAAGAAATCTCGACCTCGAGATTTATTCAAAAAGATAGGGGTACTTTTGTCGCATAGTGGACTCGACCTCCCATGTATACTCGGGGCCTCGTCTAGCATCCCATTTGACCTTTACAATAGGCACGTGCTTTCTACGAAGCTTCTTAACCTGACGATCTTCGACCGCTATCAGTTTCTCGACAAAATGCAGGTTTTCGTCGATTTGCACATCCTCGTGCGGCATTGCTAGCGACTCATCTGCTAGACATTTCTTTAAGTTGGAAATGTGGAACACATCATGAATTCCACTTAGCTTTTCAGGCAACTTGAGCTTGTAAGCTACAGACCCGACTTGTTCGATAATCTCGAACGGTCCTATATATCTTGGGCTTAACTTGCCCTTTATACTGAATCGCATCACGCCTTTCCAAGGCGACACCTTCAGTAACACTTTTTCCCCAATTTGGAACTGAAGAGGTTTGCGCCTCTTATCCGCGTAGCTCTTCTGCCTATCTCGGGCAGCTTTGAGACGGTCGTGGATTTACAAGATTTTACCCGTCGTTTCTAGGACTATCTCAGGTCCTGTTAGTTGGGCTTCTCCAACTTCTGCCCAACAAGCGGGCGTTCGACATTTTCTCCCATACAAGGACTCAGAAGGTGATGCCTTGATGCTTGTATGATAACTGTTGTTATAGGATAATTCAATCAAGGGTAGGTGGTCGTCCCAACTACCACCTAAGTCGATCACACATGCACGAAGCATGTCTTCAAGAGTTTGAATGGTACGCTCACTCTGTCCGTCAGTCTGCGGATGATAAGCGGTGCTGAAGTTC
The DNA here is from genome assembly GCA_947069175.1 of Scalesia atractyloides. Classification (NCBI taxonomy): domain Eukaryota; kingdom Viridiplantae; phylum Streptophyta; class Magnoliopsida; order Asterales; family Asteraceae; genus Scalesia; species Scalesia atractyloides. The sequence continues at coordinate 2,487,741 of CAMTDV010000018.1, read as the reverse complement.
AATCGAGTGCCAAGAGATTGTTGGAAGCTTTTCCAAAAATGGGAGGTGTATCTTGTATCTCTATCGGATACAATAGACTCCGGCACTCCATGTAGGGACACGATCTCGTCCATGTACATCTTAGCCAATTTGTCTGAATTAAACGTTTCTCTGATTGGCAAGAAATGTGCTGACTTAGTCAGCCTATCTACGATGACCCAAATCGTGTCATTACCACGCTTGGTCTTAGGTAACCTAGTAATCAAATCCATAGTTACCATTTCCCATTTCCAAGTGGGAATCTCAAGCTGTTGTAGAAGTCCTGACGGGGTCTGATGTTCAGGTTTGACTTGCGAACACTTCAAGCATTTAGCTACATAGGTGGCTATGGATTTCTTCAAACCCATCCACCAATAATTAGATTTTAAGTCTGGTACATCTTATCACCTCCCGGGTGAATAGAGTACTTAGTGTTATTCGCTTCCTGGAGGATCAAATCTCTAAGTCCCCCAAATACTGGAGCCCAATTTCGTCCATTGAATATGAGGATTCCATCATTTCCAGGTATTAACTGTCGACAGTTCCACCTAATTCCTCATTTGCAATATTAGCCTCCATTAGGGCTTGCTTCTGCGCATCAAGTAGCTTTTCGTTCAAACTGTTTTCTGACTTCAATGCTTTTGGCGTTAATCCTTAAAGGTTTAATCCTTTCCTTGCGGCTAAGTGCATCAGCGACCACATTTGCTTTTCCGGGATGGTATCGGATTTCACAATCATAATCATTAAGGGTTTCCATCCAACGGCGTTATCGCATATTCAAATCCTTTTGATTGAACAAATGTTGGAGGCTTTTGTGATCGGTGTATATAATACACTTGGTTCCGTATAAATAATGCCTCCAAAGTTTAAGTGCAAATACAACGGCACCCAGTTCCAAGTCATGGGTGGTGTAATTCTTTTCATACACTTTGAGTTGTCGTGATGCGTAGGCGATCACTTTGCCCCTTTGCATAAGCACACATCCCATACCAGTGTGTGATGCATCACAATAGACGACAAACTCCTCAATGCCTTCTAGCAAGGTTAAAACTGGAGCATTGCTCAGCTTTTGCTTCAAGATCTCGAAAGATTCCTGCTGTTTTGGACCCCAATCGAACTTGATATTCTTGCGGGTCAAAGCAGTCAGGGGAATGGCTATCCTTGAGAAATTTTCGATGAATCTTCTATAGTAACCAGCCAGTCCTAAGAAACTGCGTACTTCCGAAGGTGTTTTTGGTGCTTCCCAATTCATTATCGCTTCAATCTTGGCGGGATCGACTTGGATACCGCGCTCACTAACCACGTGTCCAAAGAATTGGACTTCGCGAAACCAAAATTCACACTTAGAGAATTTTGCATACAACTTCTCTTTTTGTAACAACTCTAAAATGCACTTTAAATGTTTCTCGTGATCAGCTTGATTACGAGAATAGATAAGTATGTCGTCAATGAAGACAATGACAAACTTGTTTAAGTTTAAGGCTTGCAGACTCTACTCATGAGATCCATGAATGTTGCTGGTGCATTAGTGAGCCCAAAAGGCATCACCATAATGTCCGCATCTTGGCCTGAAAGCGGTCTTTGGGACATCTTCACTCCTAACCTTCAACTGATGATATCCCAATCTTAAATCTATCTTGGATAAATAACTTGCTCCTTGCAGTTGATCGAATAGATCGTCGATCCTAGGCAATGGATAACAATTCTTGATCGTTATCTTGTTAAGCTCACGGTAGTCAATGCACATACTCATCGAACCGTCCTTCTTTTTGACAAACAAGATCGGAGCTCCCCATGGTGATGAACTAGGCTGTATAAATCCTTTTTCCAAAAGCTCATCGAGCTGGGTTCTTAGTTCCTTCATTTATGTTGGTGCTAAACGGTAAGGTGCTCTCGCAATAGGTGTAGATCCAGGTAGAATGTCGATCCTAAACTCGACTTGTCTATCCGGGGGTAGACCGGGTAATTCCTCAGGAAAGACATCTGGATAGTCCGAGAAAACGGGTATATCTTCAATCCTTGGATTAGGTTCATCAACGGTTACTTGTGCCATATAGATGACACAACCTCTCTTCATGCATCGGGAGGCCTTAAGCATAGCAACTTTTTCTGGCAACCCGTAGTGCATATCTCCAAAGATGGTTAGCATTTCACCGGATGGTGTTTTGATCTCGATTAGTTTCTTATCACAGGCAATGCGGGCTTGGTTATGGGCAAACCAATCCATGCCTAAGACTATATCGAACCCCGCCAATTTCATTGGCAGAAGAGAGATAGGAATTAAATGATTCTTGATGGATATAAAGCATCCATCCAGAATGGATGAAGCGGTTTCAATGGTTCCGTCAGCAAGTTCTACCTCATATGTTATATCTAGATTTCTTATGGGCAAGTTTAATAGTTTGCTAAACTTATGGTCAACAAACGACTTATCTGCCCCTTAATAAAAAAGAACTCTAGCAAAGGCTCGAGCATTGGCTTTCTTAGTTCCACCAGATTTTGCATTTTCATCCTTTGCATTCTTGGAGCAGTTAGTCTTTATGTGGCCTTTCTCACCACAATTGAAGCAAGTGGCATCCTTAATGTCCCTGCACTCCAGGGTCTTGTGTCCTGTTTTCTTACAAATCCCACAAGGCTTAGCCTTTGGGTCATACCTACACTGGCCTCCATGCCTTTTGTTGCAGATTTTACACACAGGTCTATCTCCGGACCTGTTCTAATTCCCGTGGGATCCAAACTTTCCTTTCTTCCTAAACCGTTGGGAGTTATCATCCTCCCTTTTTCTCTTTCCCTCAGCTTCCTTTCCGGCCGACATCCGCCTCACATAATCTTGAGTGAAGGAGAGGGCTAGCTCAACAGCCGATTTATAAGTGCTAGGCTGAACAGCCTTAACTAAGCTCCTAATCTCTGGAGCTAAAGCATTAATGAAGCGCGCGATGCGCTTAGGTTCTGGCGTGACCAAATAAGGTACTAGCCGGGAGTATGAGTCGAAGTCAGTAACAAACTTCCAACAATCAAGGTTCTTAATTGTGAGAGCAAGGAAATCCATCTCAATCTTTTCCACCTCATGCGGTGGACAGTAAGTGTCCTTGACTAAGTCCACAAATTGGGACCATCCCAAGTTATACAGGTGGACCTTACCTGATGATTGCATTAATGCCTTCCACCAAATCCGGGCGCTACCCTTAAAAGATTGAGATACAAACTTCACAATGTCCTTATCAGCGCAGCCGCTGATATCAACCACTGTCTCGATCTCATCGAGCCATCTTGGGGTCTCAATGCCCCCTTTCTCTCCATTGAAGTCTTGTGGCTTACATGAGACGAAGTACTTATATGAATAGCCACCAGAGGGAGTGTTGGTTTTATCATGGATTTCCTTTTTCTTAGCCTCACTTCTCACGCTTGAGGAATGTACCGAATCATCTTTCTTCTCAGAGGTGGGAGGTTTTGAGACAACCTTTGATACCGTCTTAGAGTGAGTAGCACTCGACATGTTAAACTTTTCTAAGGCTTTTTCCATAGCCTTGCTTACGGCTGCATCTATGCGAGCCTGGAACTCATCCTCATTCATGACTATATTTGTCCTATTCGGATAATCATCATTATGATGGCTGCTAGCACCGTCTGAATGAGCCATAACGCTTCGGTACTATATGGTGAATTAAGATTCTTATGGGTTAGCCATGGTATGATTAAACCATTTAGGCTTTAGCATTACAACGAACGCTTTACATATAACTTAGGTCCATGGGGACCATGAAAGATCTTTTGGAATTTATGGCGGAGCGATAAAATTCGAATTAAAATCGAGGCTCGCCAAAAGAGGTAACAAGATTGCATAAGCAAATCAAAATTTTGAAAATTTCATTAAAAGGGTAGGGATTACATAATTGCCTCTAAAGAGGTCTTAGTACAAAATTTCATCCGCGCAGGGACTATAATAAGAAAAACATACCCACGCAGGGGTTTAAAAGAAATAACAATGTCCACACATGGACTTTATTGAAATTAAAATTACATAAACAGGAATACAAGATCTACTCATCCTTCCTCCCTTTTACGGCTTTATAAAGCTTCTTGATGAACTTAGTCGTTTTCTTCTCCGACTTCTTTACTTGTTGCCGCATTTCCCTGATTTGTTCCAAGGCCTCGTTAATGGCCTCGAGTTGTACTTGTGGTTGGGGTTGAGGCTGAGGTGGAGGTGGTTGCGGTTGAAGCGTACCCGGGTGCGTGTACGTATATGGCGGATACCCGGTAGCCGCATAGGAAGGGTATGAAGGTGGGTAATTAGGATAAGGAGAATGATAGAGGGCATTGTGCATGGCTGCTTCAAGGTACGGATCGTATGAAGGAGCAGTAAAATCAGCACCATATCCAGATAAATCTGGATAGGTAGGAATTTGGTTACCCAAACCCGTTGAAGATGGCTGAACTGCCGGTTGGGGCATCGGATCAGCAGCAGGTTGTGGGGTTGGAACCGCCACAGGTGAAGTGTTTAAGGGCCCGCCCATTTGTGGGTCCTCGGGGATGATAGGGTAAGATGGTGGCTAAGGTGTTAGCGAACCCGACATTTGACCAGCACGTACAGACATACGCGCTCCACGCCTTCGGCGTGATTGTGATGATGACTCCGGAGGTGGTTGAGGTTGTTCCACCGGTTGCATAGGTTCATCCTCGATTTGAGGATGTGGTGATGGGGCATGATGTTGGGGAGTGCTGTGGTAGGAGGGTGTGTTGACGAACACATGTTGCGCCCATCTTTGCTCATAATCATCAAGACCTCGAAACGGAGATCCTGCCAAGGAGTTCGAGCCACTAGACAACTCGATAGGATGGCCATATGATCCGGTTTGTGGAAACTCCTCCGGATCGGAATCTTCCTCCATATGCGTTGGCGAGTCGACTAGAGGGGTCTCAGGATAGGGTTGGTTGACAGAGTTATCGAAATAAGAGTTGAAGTATTCCTGATGGGAATTGGAATTAGAATGGTGAGATTGATGCGAATGGTGAGAATGGTAGGAGTGTTGAGAATGCGATTGGGGTGGAGAATAATCGTGTGAAATCGAATGTCTATACGGTTCGAAAGGAGACGAAGAATCTCCGGATCCCTTGTAAGGATTGTAATCGGGCAAATTAACTGCTCCAGCTAGAGATGTCTATAAGGTGGTCTGAAGGATGGTCTGGTGAAAGATGGTCCAGTCATTGAGGGTCCGCCCCTCATGGGACCCTTGCCGTTGCCTCCATGTCTGAATTTTGGCGGCATGTTTCCTGCTTTAATAACAACTTAAAACAAAGCAAAACAATAATAATAACTTAATAATGAAATGAATACTCTTAGGTCAAAGCCTAGACTCGGAAGTCTAAGGAATGTGCTTATTGTGTATTTTTCAAGATTAAACACAAAAGGCTAGTGTTTAATTCACTCGAATGTTGGCTCTGATACCAACCTGTCACACCCCAATTTCCACGTGTACCCGGTGGGCTCGGTTGGGGAATATCGTGACGTAGTTGATAACATCATAACCAAACAAACACAGCACAGCGGAAGTCTTGGATTTAAATTACTATTACAAACCGAGTGTCCAAAGTTCAAAAATAAATTACAAGGCTTGTAATGAAAAGATCCACAGGCGGATCGATATAAATATATACAAAGTAATTGTTCAACAGACTTAAGCAACCTAGGGACTTGCAAGATCCTCCATCGTCACTATAGCGCAGAACCCAATCTATTGCGTGTTGCCACCTGTAACTTGATCTTTTGAAAATACGTCAGTTTTCACTGGTAAATACTAATAACCGACTCATTTTGAAAACATTTACTAAAAATGATTTTTGGTGCAATTGGCACATTTTATAAATAACTTGGGATAGTTCAAAATGACCTTGTTTTCAGTTTTACATGTTTGTCAATACATATGGGGTCCGGTGCAGAAACCGGATAACCTGATTAACCGACACGCCACTTAAAGAATCCACCAGCGGGATTTAATATTTTTATTAGCATTAGCACCTTTCAGGTGTATGCCTACACCCCGCGCTTAAGGTCGTGGCCATTAGTAACTTAAATGAGCCAAGGATATCCCAGACATGGTCGAATTAACCCCCAATGTTTAAGTTATCAAACAATACAGAATAAAACGGGTTATAAAGATTTAGTAAATCACAATCCGATAACGTGATCCCATACCCGACCAAGCGGTATTTTTATACCGTGTCCCAAGCCCGTATAGGGAAAATAAGTTAAAAGTATTTACCTGAGAAAATTCTTCAAATAAGATAAGTAAGTCAGCCGAATATTCAAAAGTAAGCTTAGATGACAATCTACCGGGAGGCTCTTAGTCTGGAAATGATGGTGTTTATAACCAATTAGAATGCTAACGGTCCTATCTATTTTGTAGACTCGAACCGGGTAGCTTAAGGATAATAACGGTACTAGACGCTAGATTAAGCGGTGACTGGAATAGAATGTAGTTTAAACCCGACAAGCATGTAGACTTGTTTAATATGGGTAAACATATTACATTCTGGATTTTGATAATAAAATGATAAGGTTAAACTCGTTTTGGTTAAATTACGCAAACTAGTTACGTAGGCCGAACCGTACGCATATAAGCGAAACCGGGTAACCGGGTGAGTCCTATACAAGTTCCATATGCCATTATACTTTAAACATGTTGTAACATCAAGTTACGCCTCAAAAGGGCGTTTTGGTCATTTTATGACTTGTAAAAGAAATTATGAGCAAACTGATGTAATGGTCATAATCTTACTGTAAAAATAGTTTATTTATGATGTTATATCAGTAGGATATCGAGTATGTGTGTGGTTTAGAGTTTAAGACCAAACTATGCCCTGTGAGGGCATTTTGGTCATTTCACACATAGCTTGATAATTTACTTGGGAATCTGAGTTTAGTTGATGTACTTACTGTAGTTATATGTAAAATGCGTTTTGAAATCAATAGGTATCAAGTCTTGGTGCTTTAATATGGTTTTATACCATACTATGCGTCTAAATGGCGATAAAGTCGCTAAATGACGATATTCAAGATGATTAAGGAAAGCTGATGTTATGATCAGGTTTATATAACCAAAATAAGCTATTTAATATATTATAACAGTAGGTAAATGGTTTGTCACACCCCGACCCGCAGCGGAATAAAATTCGGGACATAATTGGGTTATCACCAAAGCTCATGATGTTTACTAAGATGTTTCATATTTATTAAATTCAAATTACAACTTAAATATCCAAAACAAAATTCATACAATTACAAGAAAATGAAACTATATAATTATTCCAAAGCTTAAACTTGTTTATTCTTCTAGGCCCTCCTATGTGTTTCTTGTCTCAGCTGGATCACCTGTATCACGTGTAAAACGGGGGATATTTTGGGTCAACAAAAGTTGGCAAGTGAACCTTGATAAAACATTATTACTAATTTCTTGTTTTATTTAATAAGACACTGAAATGCGTGCACTGAAAATGATAAATCCAATCTACATATAATTCACACAACAATTGATACACATTTGATACACATTTGATCACGGATATGATGTATGCACAAGTGTTTAAATAAAATAAAAGGATTATACGACACATGATACACCCCAAAACATGATTAAAACGGGGAATTGGTAGAGATTCACTCACAATGGGTGCGTTCTTTGATGATGATGAAGGCGCACGAATTTATGATTCAATCGACGAGGGAAAAACTAACCTAGATAATAACAAAATGATTCGATAAATAAATAAATTTTGTTTGAGATTAATATTTTTAATTAGTGCTCTTAAATGGGATTTTTAGGTTTATCTTCGTGAGTTTAAGGAAATTTTCTAACCTTAATAATCTTATTTTTAAGTATTTTTAAATAATTTTCCAATTGAATAAATAAATAATAAGAAATAATAAAAATTGACTTTTTGACCGTTGACCGGGTCTTGACCGGTCAGACTGTGTTTTCTGTGCGCTGAGTGAGGTTCGAACACGGGACCTTTCGTATACGTGCACGCAGCTCTACCAACTGAGTTACGTGTCTAACCCGAAATATTCTTTGTTTTAATTATATATATATATATATATACTAATTAACTTTAAACTTATTTGGTTTTTATTAAAAATGATTTATATGGCCGAACCGGTTGCAGAGACCCGGAGTCAAACTCGGGTCCTTTGGTTCGAGTGCGCACAGCCCAACCAGTTGGGCTGTGTGTCTAATCTGCTTAACTACTGAATTATATTCCTCTTATAAATATTCCGTGACTTGATCTGATTAAGTTCTAAAAATGTTGGTTTTATTTCTGAAAGTCGGTAACTTGTGCGATTCGAACTCGGGACGTGCATATTGTATTTGCACACAGTCCACCGCTGGACTGTGTGTCTAACCCGTTTGAATATCCACTTTTAATTATATTAATACCTATACTCGACTTCATCTTCTTCGTTTACAAGAACACTGAACAGTGAAATCCGACTGTTCTGTTTTAATCGATCAACAAAACTTATAATTGATTGAAATGAAATAGAAAAAGAAGATTACGGAATAAGATGTACCAAAACAGAATGTTTTCTTTAGATTTCCGGCAAGAGTCGTCATCTCTGATTTGTGATTTCTGGCTGAGTGAACTGTTTAACAGTTTCGATCATTGTGTTGTGCAATTAGAATACTAAGTAAGAGATAGCAAGAGGGTTTAGATGATTATACCGATCGACAGTGAGGCTTCGGTTTTTCAGTGATATTCCGGTGAGCGCGAGGAGTTCCGGCGACGTTATTTGGGACAGTCTCTGGTTGACCGATTAAGGTTAATACATGCCGAATAATGGGTTACAAACAAGAGAGTCGAGAATTATACCGATTAGAAGTAAAGCCTCGGTTTTCCGGTGAGAGTCCGGCGAATGCAGAAATCTCCGGCGACGTGTTTTGGAAGGAATAATACTTCGGAAGCGAACGTGGTTCTGAGCGAAAGGTTTTCAGGAAGTTCAAGTGGGTATTTATAGTGGAAACAGGCTGAATTGGGTTTGAATTGAGTCTTGATTCGCGGTCAAAGGTTTCCGGCGGTTATGACCGAAATTGACTGCCGGCAACGGTTATAACTGGCGTCGAGATTAATTTGTGCGTTTCAGTCAAAGGAAAGGTAGCCAAAATCGCGGAATGTCGGTTTTTCCGGTGAGTGCGAGTTCTGGGCGCGCTGATTGCAGATTTGACTTTCGGTTTTATTATAAATGTTATTTGCTTCCGTGTTTATCACAAAAGCAGTGTGTGGCGGAGTGGTGTGTTGCGTGTTTGTGCTTGCGGGTGACCCGGGTTCGAAACCCGGCGTCTCCATTTTATTTTTTTTATTCACTATTTTTATTATTTATTAATTATGGTTTAAAATTCTAGAAATGTTTATTAGTTATGTATTGTTTAAAATTAATATGAACAATGAATACGCAACGGAACTTATAACTGTACATTTGATTAATAAACGAAGCCGGTTTGGAAAACCCGTTTTTCGACGAATGTTACAGTATCCCCTACTTTTAGGAATTTCGTCCCGAAATTTAAGTAGTAGTGGTAACTGGAAAGAGATGCGGGTATTTTTCGTGCATTGAGTCTTCACGTTCCCAAGTAAACTCGGGTCCTCGTTTCGACTCCCAACGTACCCTGACAATTGGAATACGACTTCGTCTTAAACACTTCTCTCCGAAGTCCATGATTTCTACCGGTCTTTCAACGAAGTGCCTCGATTCATTGACTTGAATGTCTTCTAGAGGAATGTGGAGATTTCATCGGCGAGGCACTTTTTCAAGTTTGATACGTGAAATGTGGGATGAATTCTGTTGAGTTCTTCTAGTAGGTCAAGCTTGTATGCTACAGGACCTACTCTTTCGAGTATCTTGAAAGGTCCTACGTAGCGTGGTGCTAGCTTTCCTTTTTGGCCAAAACGAACCACTCTCTTCCACGGTGATACTTTTAAAAGTACTTGATCACCAATGTCAAACTCCAAGGGCTTTCGTCGTTTGTCTGCATAACTCTTTTGACGACTTTGAGCCGCTAGAAGATTGTTTTGAATTTGAATGACATTGTCGGTTGTTTCTTGAATCAATTCTGGACCGGTGATTTGCGCTTCCCCAATTTCGTGCCAACATACTGGAGATCGGCACTTACGACCATATAAAGCTTCGAAAGGAGCCATGCCGATACTTGAATGATAGCTATTGTTGTAAGAAAATTCCACTAATGGTAGGTGAGCGTCCCAATTCCCTTTGAAGTCTATGACACATGCTCGCAGCATGTCTTCAAGGGTTTGGATGGTGCGTTCAGATTGACCATCAGTTTGAGGATGAAAAGTGGTACTGAGGTCTAATCGTGTACCCAAAGCGGTTTGTACGGCTCGCCATGTTCGTGAAGTGAAACGACCATCACGGTCTGAAATGATGCTAAATGGTACACCATGACGGCTTACGATCTCGCTGATGTAGATACGAGCTAACTTCTCGTTCTTGAAGTCCTCGCGAATCGGAATGAAGTGAGATGACTTTGTAAGACGATCGATTATTACCCATATGGTGTCATACCCCCTGGAGGTGCACGGTAACCCGGTAATGAAATCCATGGTTATGTTTTCCCACTTCCATACCGGTATTTCGGGTTGGACTAGAAGTCCTGAAGGTCTTTGATGTTCAACTTTTACTTTGGAACAGGTAAGGCACTTGGAAACAAAAACAGCGATATTCTTTTTCATGCCAGGCCACCAGTAGGTGTATCGTAGGTCTTGATACATCTTGTCGGTTCCTGGGTGTACAGAGTATCGTGTTTTGTGCGCCTCATTCATGAGGAAATCATGAAGGTTAATCGTGATCAGGAATCTATATGCGATTTAAATAGTATAGAATACCGTCGGATTTGGTTTTGATTTTTAGTTCAGCTCCACACGACAGCTCATCGCGTACGTCATTTTCTGTTACAGAAACATGTTGAGCAGCTCGGATTCGATCTTTGATGTTGGTTATGATTTGCGAACATAGAAGACGAATGGAGTTCGCATAACCTTTTCGACTGAGCGCATCAGTCACCACGTTTGCCTTGCCAGGATGATACCGAATTTCACAGTCGTAGTCATTGAGAAGTTCGACCCATCTTCGTTGCCTCATATTCAACTCCTTTTGGTTGAAGATATGTTGGAGACTTTTGTGGTCAGTGTATATTTCACACTTGGTACCGTAGAGGTAATGTCTCCATATCTTGAGAGCGAACACAACGGCTCCAAGTTCCAGGTCGTGGGTGGTGTAATTCTTCTCATGAACCTTGAGTTGCCTAGAAGCATCGGCTATCACTTTTCCTCTTTACATCAATACACAGCCTAGTCCTTGCCCTGATGCGTCGCAATATACTACAAAGTCATCGCAACCTTCAGGGAGTGTGAGGATAGGTGCGTCACAAAGTTTTTGCTTTAGAGTTTGGAAGGCCTCTTCTTGCTTAGGTCCCCATATGAAGGGTTTTCCTTTATGAGTCAAGGCCGTGAGTGGGACAGCAATAGGAGAAAAATTGGCAATGAAGCATTGATAGTAACCAGCCAAACCAAGAAATGACCTTACTTCGGTAGGGGTACTGGTGCTTGCCATTCTTGCACTGCCTTGATTTTTGAAGGATCAACATGAATTCCCTTGTCATTGTCGACATGTCCAAGGAATTGTACTTCTCCTAACCAGAATTCACATTTTGAGAACTTAGCGTAGAGCTTTCCAGTCGTTAAGAGTGTAAGGATGAGTCGAAGGTGTCGTTCATGATCGGATTTGGACTTGGAGTAGATAAGGATGTCGTCGATGAAGACTATGACGAAACGGTCGAGGTAGGGTTTGCATACCCTATTCATTAGATCCATGAAGACAGCGGGGGCGTTGGTTAAACTGAAAGGCTTGACCATGAACTCGTAATGACCATAACGAGTCCGGAAGGCGGTCTTTGGGATATCTTCTTCATGTACTCTGAGCTGATGATATCCAGAACGAAGGTCGATTTTTGAAAAGCAGGTGGCGCCTTAAAGTTGGTCTAGGAGGTCATCGATGCGAGGTAGTGGATAGCGATTTTTAACCGTTAACTTGTTGAGTTCTCTATAATCAATGCACATACGAAACGTTCCATCTTTCTTCTTCACGAAGAGAACAGGTGCACCCCAAGGCGAGGAGCTAGGACGTATGAATCCTTTGTCAGTCAGTTCTTGCAGTTGACTGGCCAGCTCTTGCATTTCGGATGGGGCTAACCTATAAGGAGATTTTGCGACTGGTGTAGCGCCAGGTACAAGATCGATGCGGAATTCGACTTCTCTCACAGGAGGAATTCCTGAAATGTCGTCGGGAAAGACTTGTGGGACTTCTTTCACAACTGGGATGTCTTCGATTTTCCTCTCCTTGTTTCCCTTTTTGACGACATGAGTTAGAAATACGACATAGTTCTTGCGGAGATATCTTCGGGCTTGAAGGCAGGACATTAGTTTGAGTCCTTTCGAAGGGGTTTCCCCAAAAATACGTAGGGTCTGACCGTCTGCAAGAGGAATGCGAATGAACTTTTCATGGCACACTACTTCAGCGTGATGCTGGCTGAGCCAGTCCATTCCGATTATAACATCGAAACTTCCCAACTTCATAGGAATGAGGTCAAATGGAAAATCGTGATCGTTTAGAGTGAGGGTACAATCGCGTATAATAAAATTTAATGAAACGGGTTTTTCATCAGCAACTTCCACCGTTAGAGATTCCATGAGATTAATACGAGTTTGGTTGAGGATAGGTTCAAACTCTAAGGACACAAAGCTCTTATCCGCACCAGTATCGAATAATATGGATGCATAACTACCATTGATGAGAAACGTACCGTTGACCACGTTGTTGTCAGCCCTAGCTTGGTTGGCATTGATGTTGAAAGCTCTTCCTCTGGCAGGTGGAGGAGCTTGGTTAGCTTGGTTTACCGGGTTTGCTTGAGCTTGGGCATGGATGATGTTCACCAAGCGTGGACAAGTGTTCCTGAAGTGGTTTGGGTCCCCACAGTTGTAACAAGCTCGCATGGGTTGCATCATGGGGTAGTTGGGTTGGTAGTAAGTTTGGGATGCGTGTGGTGCATGTGATAGAAGTAAGGGTTGTTGGGCTTGACCCATTATCTGATGGTGGGTTTGGGTTGGGGGTTGATTGTGGTTCATTCGTTGAAGAGTACGACAAGTTTGGATGGTGTGACCCGCACGGCCACAGCTGGTGAAATGTTGGCAGGGGTTTTCGGGAGGGTGATGGTATTGACAGCGGTTGCATTTTGGGTGAGGACCGGTGTATGGCTTTTTGAATGGTACCATTGAAGGAGCAATTTGGGTGATTGGTGCAGCAGTGATAGGAGGGTTGGTTTGAGTGACAGCAAAATTCTTGCTGTTTCGTTTCCTCTTACCAGCAAACTTTGAGGAGGAGACTAGGTGGTTTGGAGTTGAGGTCTCTATGGGTGCTTTCTTCTTTTCATCTTTGAATTTTCCGTTTCGAATGCGATTTTCAGTGAGTTCTGTAGCTAACTCCATCGCGGCTTCAAGTGTTGCAGGTGAAGTGCTTAAAACCGAGTCTTGAATATTCGAGGGAAGACCACGAATGTAATGTTCAACCAAGCGGTACACGGGGGTGAACAAATTAGGGATCATCTGATTTAGCTCGAGAAATCTCTTATTATAGGAAGTGTGATCTCCTTCCTTTTGTTTTAGTGAGTGGAATTCGTCTTCCAGCTTTTTGATTTCGCTTCTTGGACAGAAGCGTCTTGTCATGAGTTCCCTTAACTCTTCCCATGTTAAGGCCATGGCATCTTCAACTCCTCGCTTACCCTTTTCCGTGTTCCACCAGGTAAGGGCTACCCCAAACAATCTTCCAGTTGCATAACGTACCTTACGGTCCTCGGTACAATCACAATTGAGGAAAGTGTTCTCCATTTCTTCAAACCAGTGAAGGAGGGCGGTAACACCTTCGGTCCCTTCATACTTTGGGGGATCGCAAGATTTGAAGTGTTTGTAGGAGCACTTTTTGGAAGGAGGGTTGGCGACGCTCTGGTCTTCTTGATTGGGAGGATTGATGGGGTTTGCGGTGAGAGCTTGTTGAACTTGAATTACGATGTCAGGAAGCACTGCGGCCATTTGTTTAGCAATTTGTGTGGCCAAGCGTTCATTTGATCTTCCTGATTTTCTACCTCCATGTAGTTGCATAGCCTACATCTACAGGAACATACATAGGAAGATTGTGAGTTTAAGAAGTTTCTAGGTGTCATGTGTCGTAAAAAGAATGAAAAATAACATAACTGACAATAATTCAACTACATCCATAGGATGTCTTGGGTTTTCTCATGTTTGGGCCTCCAATGTCCCCCATACCATTGCCTGTGTAGTCATGTGGGCCCCCATGACTATTGGGCTTGGTAGGATTCACATTGGTATTGGCGGATTAACACTCGCACCACCCGAATGAAAATCGTAAAATATGATTGCGAGATGTATGGTAGGAGGGTGTCCAGGTGTAGACACAATGACAACTCAAAGTGGGGTTAGCTCACACGACATTTGGTATAGCATGCTTTGGCCTAATAGGTCCTTCGTACTCTCATCGTTAGTCCCCAGGTAGGCAAACTGGTCCTTTATTTTGGATTTATACGAATGCCAAGCCTAGATAGGACGTTCCGACTACCGGTACTCGTACCCTTCCAGTTACTACATGCCCGTCATGAGAACTCACTGTGATGTGATTTGAAAAATACAAAAATCATTGCAAAAATCATGGTAATCGTGAGGTGTGTGCTCTCATGGATATGATATGTTATGAGGATATGATTCATGATGAGCATTGTATAATAACATGTATTTGTGAGCATGCTTGCATAACATTGAGTGTAAAAATAAACATAAAGCATATAAACATCATGAATTTTTGTATGTAACGCATAGACAATTTAAATTTTAATCAACTATAGTATAGGCTCTAAGGGTCTAATAACCTATCCTATATCCCTATAGTCATAAGTTCTGATACCAATCTGTCACACCCCGACCCGCAGCGGAATAAAAGTCGGGGCATAATTGGGTTATCACCAAAGCTCATGATGTTTACTAAGATGTTTCATATTTATTAAATTCAAATTACAACTTAAATATCCAAAACAAAATTCATACAATTACAAGAAAATGAAACTATATAATTATTCCAAAGCTTAAACTTGTTTATTATTCTAGGTCTTCCGATGTGTTAATTGTCTCAGCTGGATCACCTGTATCACGTGTAAAACGGGGGATATTTTGGGTCAACAAAAGTTGGCAAGTGAACCTTGATAAAACATTATTACTAATTTCTTGTTTTATTTAATAAGGAAAATTTGTGCAATAATCACATGTGAGCAAACATATATAGATAAACAAACACAAACCACTTTGGATGAGTATATGATATGAATGATGATGTATGTGAGATCAAGGCTCAATCAAACGGAGCCGATCTAATGAGGCACCTGATGCTCAACCCGTCTCCCACGGGGAACTGATGGGCCTAATGAAATGCGTGCGCTGAAAATGATAAATCCAATCTACATATAATTCACACAACAATTGATACACATTTGATCACGGATATGATGTATGCACAAGTGTTTAAATAAAATAAAAGGATTATACGACACATGATACACCCCAAAACATGATTAAAACGGGGAATTGGTAGAGATTCACTCACAATGGGTGCGTTTTTTGATGACGATGAAGGCGCACGAATTTATGATTCAATCGACGAGGGAAAAACTAACCTAGATAATAACAAAATGATTCGATAAATAAATAAATTTTATTTGAGATTAATATTTTTAATTAATGCTCTTAAATGGAATTTTTAGATTTATCTTTGTGAGTTTAAGGAAATTTTCTAACCTTAATAATCTTATTTTTAAGTATTTTTAAATAATTTTCCAATTGAATAAATAAATAAAAAGAAATAAAAAAAATTGACTTTTTGACCGTTGACCGTTGACCGGGTCTTGACCGGTCAGACTGTGTTTTCTATGCGCTGAGTGAGGTTCGAACTCGGGACCTCTCGTATACGTGCACGCAGCTCTACCAACTAAGATACGTGTCTAACCCGAAATATTCTTTGTTTTAATTATATATATATATACTAATTAACTTTAAACTTATTTGGTTTTTATTAAAAATGATTTATATGGCCGAACCGGTTGCAGAGACCCGGAGTCGAACTCGGGTCCTTTGGTTCGAGTGCGCACAGCCCAACCAGTTGGGCTGTGTGTCTAATCTGCTTAACTACTGAATTATATTCCTCTTATAAACATTCCGTGAGTTGATCTGATTAAGTTAAAAAAATGTTGGTTTTATTTCTGAAAGTCGGTAACTTGTGCGATTCGAACTCGGGATGTGCATATTGTATTTGCACACAGTCCACCGCTGGACTGTGTGTCTAACCCGTTTGAATATCCAGTTTTAATTATATTAATACCTATACTCGACTTCATCTTCTTCGTTTACAAGAACACAGAACAGTGAAATCCGACTGTTCTGTTTTAATCGATCAACAAAACTTATAATTGATTGAAATGAAATAGAAAAAGAAGATTACGGAATAAGATGTACCAAAACAGAATGTTTTCTTCAGATTTCCGGCAAGAGTCGTCGGCTCTGATTTGTGATTTCCGGCTGAGTGAACTGTTTAACAGTTTGGATCATTGTGTTGTGCAATTAGAATACTAAGCAAGAGATAGCAAGAGGGTTTAGATGATTATACCGATCGACAGTGAGGCTTCGGTTTTTCAGTGATATTCCGGTGAGCGCGAGGAGTTCCGGCGACGTTATTTGGGACAGTCTCTGGTTGACCGATTAAGGTTAATACATGCCGAATAATGGGTTAAAAACAAGAGAGTCGAGAATTATACCGATTAGAAGTAAAGCCTCGGTTTTCTGGTGAGAGTCCGGCGAATGCAGAAATCTCCGGCGACGTGTTTGGAAGGAATAATGCTTCGGAAGCGAACGTGGTTCTGAGCGAAAGGTTTTCAGGAAGTTCAAGTGGGTATTTATAGTGGAAATAGGCTGAATTGGGTTTGAATTGAGTCTTGATTCGCGGTCAAAGGTTTCCGGCGGTTATGACCGAAATTGACTGCCGGCAACGGTTATAACTGGCGTTGAGATTAATTTGTGCGTTTCAGTCAAAGGAAAGGTAGCCAAAATCGCGGAATGTCGGTTTTTCCGGTGAGTGCGAGTTCTGGGCGCGCTGATTGCAGATTTGACTTTCGGTTTTATTATAAATGTTATTTGTTTCCGTGTTTATCACAAAAGCAGTGTGTGGCGGAGTGGTGTGTTGCGTGTTTGTGCTTGCGGGTGACCCGGGTTCGAAACCCGGCGTCTCCATTTTATTTTTTTTATTCACTATTTTTATTATTTATTAATTATGGTTTAAAATTCTAGAAATGTTTATTAGTTATGTATTGTTTAAAATTAATATGAACAATAAATACGCAACGGAACTTATAACTGTACATTTGATTAATAAACGAAGCCGGTTTGAAAAACCCGTTTTTCGACGAATGTCATTCAGATGCATAGTTTAAGCATGTTGACACGTTTAACCCCTCAACTTTAATATTCACCACTCAGATGTTATAAAATAACATGTTGGCGATTTTAGTCCCTCTCGTCAAGCACAAGACATACGAGGATCAACGGGACACATGTCGAAATTTTATAGGACGTAAAAACACAGGGTGTTACAGGGGTGTTAGAATGTGGCACAATAGGCCTGTCACATGGACAATTTAAAGCAGCACTAAGGCTTGAATTATAAAATCAAGATCACCAATGGATCAAATAGCTTCGAGGTTCGAACGTAGTTTTACTACCTCGAGGCAGTGAGTCGTAGACTGCAACTATCATTGTCACCGATGGACATAACCTAGCCCGAGTGTATTACATCACTAATGGATGTATTAATATGGCCGTAGGCCCTACACCACCAATGGGTGTTTAAATAAAGTAATCATCGCACTGATGATTTCTGATCATGATCAAAATAGATTATATAGGCTTGGACGTAGTCCTTTGCCTTGACGGCTTGTGTGGTTCCTCAGGTCACACTGCCAGGAGGTTAATACCTTGAATATATTAACCTTTTAGAATAGCAATTCCTTGAAATGGTTTAAGTAGCTAGTCCAGATCAGGCGGACTAGTGAAGTTTAGAACATAGTTCACCACTTCTGGATAGAAGGGATTCTTATAGGATTTCTCAACCTTAACTATCAGGGTAGAACACCATATAATTAACTACTGTTTTGCCAATATATGTGACCTAATCACTTGGCATGTGCAAACCATTAAGAAGATTTCTTGGAAATGTTTCGCAGATCACAAATTTCGTATCAATATCGAGACGTTGGCTTGAACAACTGATATAATAATAGTATATATAACATTAATCCAAAAGAAATTCCATTAATTCTAACATTCAAATTTCAATTGCCCTAAGCGGGTCTTTTACAAGAAAATAAGATAGATTGTCCTCGCAGGGATTAAAATAAGAAACATACCCTCGTAGGGGTTTTAAAATTAAATACTTGTCCATGCAAGGACTTAATTTAAATTAAACGTAATACATAAGGATAATAAGGAATTCAATCCTTCTTTCCCGTTAACTTTTTCACTAGCATTTTTAATAGTTTTTTTTTGTTCTTCTTAGCATCCTTGGCTGATTTCTCTTGTAGCTCTTTTACCCGTTCTAATGCTTCGTTTAGAACGTTCATAGTTGGTGGCGGCTGCTGTGGTTGCGGTTGAGTTTGGGGTTGAGGCGGTGCAATCGGATGTTGGTACTCATAATAGGGATATCCGCCTGGTTGGTAGGGATAGGGGTAATGAGCGTTCATAGCCGTTTCAAGGTAAGGGTCAGGATGAGATATGTGATGGCTATGGCTATGCTCTGGCCAGGTAAAAGGATCAAAGGGGTTGTACTCTGGAAATTGTTGGTAGGTAGGTATGGGGTTATCAAAACCCGGTGGCGGAGGTGGTTGAAAAGGTTCGCCAAATGGTAGAGGTGGTTGAGGCTCAGGCTCAACAGCAGGAGGTGGTTGCTCATTAAAAGGCGAGGCATAAGAAGGTCCACCCATTTGTGGATCTTATGGGATAGTGGGGTAGAATGAAGGCTAGGGAGATAATGACCCAACCCTGGGCCCCATTCACACGGACATACGTGCGTTCCTCTTCCTAGGTGGCCGAGGTGGTAGTTGTGGTTGTTCCATCTGTTGTTCTTCAGGTGGAGGAGTATGGTGTATAGGTGTATGGTAGGATGGAGTGTGGTGGGATGGTGTTCTATGGTAAGATGGGGTGTCGTAGAAAATATATTGTGAAAACTTTTCCTGAAATTCATCAGGATAGTGCTGTGGAGTTCCAGCGTATGAGTTTGACCCGCTGGATAAATAAATGGGATGACCCATTGATCCTGTTGCCGGCATTTCTGGGTCGGAGTCTTCTTCCATGGGCTCCGGGGAATCTTCAGGTGGGGTTACATGGAAGGAATGGGAATGTGAGTGATGAGATTGGGTAGGTTGTGGTTGCAACGAATCTGGCGGTGGGGAATACTCGTGGGATATAGAGTGACGATGAGGGTACAGTTCCCACGGTGATGAGGAGTCTCCTGACCCCTCTTAAGGGTTATAGTTATGCGGGTTCGAAGGTCCTTGACCCGCAGCTCCACCTCTCATGAGGTCTCTTCTTTTCGCTCCTCTAGAAAACTTTGGAGGCATCTTTGTCAATTCCTGTCACAAAGCAAATTAAAAACCCAAGCAAGCAAAATAGCAAAACAAGGAAACGAATAATCCTAGGTCAAAGCCTAGACTCGAGAGTCTAAGGATTGTGTTTTCTTATATCGTTTGAGATTAAACACTAATGGCAAGTGTCGAATTCCCTCAAACGTTGGCTCTGATACCAACCTGTCACACCCCGACATCCACGTGTCTACCGGTGGGCCCGGTGGGGAGTATCGTGACGTACAGTTGATATCATCACAACCAAGTAAGCATCACACAGCGGAAGGCTTGGAATAATTAAACTATTACAACCGATAATGTCTAGTGTTCAAAATAAATATATACAGACATGGTTGTAACTAGATCCACAGGCGGATCGAAATGCGTACAAAATGATAACAGACACTACAGGAAATTCCCTAAGGTCGCAACTCCTTGGTTATTCGCCCCGCAGCTCCCGGCCTATTCCGTACTTGCAACCTGGAACTTAAGCTTTTGAAAATACGTCAGTTTACACTGGTAAATACACTCAACCGACTCATTTTGAAAATATTTTTGAAAACGGTTTTAGGTGCGCTAGGCACGTTTTTATAAATAACTTGGGACAGTACAAAAGACCTTGTATACAAATTTACATACTGGCTTTTACATATGAGGCCCGGTATAAAAACCGAGACATGATCGACTGACACACCACTCTGAACTTTCACAAAGAAAGCAGGATAGCAATTTCCCAGTGTATGCCTACACGCCATGCTATATTGTCGTGGCCACTACCAATTTAGTGAGCCAAGGATATCCCAGACATGGTCAAGCCCACCCTCAATGTTTTAGTTTCAGTTAAAACAGATCAAAACCGGGTTATGTAAGATTTCAGTTAATTATCACAACTGGATAAAACATTATCCCATACCCGACCAAGCGGTAGTAGTCTACTGTATCACAAGCCCGAATAGGGAAAATAAGTTAAGAGTATTTACCTGAATTGAAGTTCGCAAGTAATCCAAATTCAGCTATATTCCAAAGCAAGTATAGGAGCAATCTACCGGGAGGCGTTCAGTCTGGAGTGATGGTAATTAATAACCAATATTAGAATGCTAACGGGTCCTTAGTTAAGTCCTAGACTTGGACCGGTTAGTCTTACGCTAAACTGTGATAAGGTACGATAAGCTAGATTAAGCGGTGAACGGAATATAATGTTAATTGGACCCGACAAGTACATAGACTTGTATAATATGGGAAGACCAATAACATTCTGGATTTTGATAAGGAATGGACAAGTTAAACCCGTTTCGGTTAAAATACGCAAGGTAGCTACGCAGGCTTAACCGAACACGTATAAGCGAAACCGGGTAACCGTAAGAGTCGTATATAAGTTTCATAATGAGATATGTTTAAAATATGTTATAAAATCAGTAGCAATTTGCAAAGATAGTCCGAGGTGTATTTAAAACCGAATTATGCCTTACAAGGGCATTTTAGTCATTTTTAGGCTTACAAAAGATGTTTAATTGAATATGATGTTATGATCTTAAATATTCTGTAAAAACATATATTTTATCATGTTATAATAGTAGGATATC
The DNA here is from genome assembly GCA_947069175.1 of Scalesia atractyloides. Classification (NCBI taxonomy): domain Eukaryota; kingdom Viridiplantae; phylum Streptophyta; class Magnoliopsida; order Asterales; family Asteraceae; genus Scalesia; species Scalesia atractyloides. The sequence goes on along the minus strand of CAMTDV010000018.1, from coordinate 2,466,350 downwards.
AAATACATGTGTGTTTGATGATTTTGAAACATACTATGTCCCGTAGGGGCATTTTAGTAATTTCACACATAGCTTTGAAGCCGAATTTGGGATTCTGAGTTTGGAACTTGTACTTACTGTTGTTATATTAAAAATAAGTTTATAAATCAGTAGGTAATAAGTCTCGGCCTATGGTTATGATTTTAAACCATACTTATGCGCCGAAAGGCGTAAAAGTCGCTAAAATGCCGTTAAATCGATATTTAATATAAACTGAAGTCAATACCTGTTTTAAATGGCCAAAAGTATGTCATTTAACGTATAACATCAGTAAGTTAAAGTTTTAATTATAAAAATTTGATTTTCTCTATTTTTCCGTAAAAAGGTAGTTTAGCCATTTAGCGACGATTAGCGATTCTTAAGCATGCACTCAAGTCATAAACCGAACAAACATACCAAATGGTCCTACTTATCATAACATATCAGTAAGTATATCATCCATATGCTCATATGCGCTAAAAATATCATTTTGTGCAAAAAGGACCTATTTGCAAGGTTTTAAGGATTTTTACGGAACTTATGTAATAACTCGGATTTCTTAGGAATCGAGTCATGAAACTTTAGGACAATATTATAAATATAAACATGATAATAAAATGACCAAAACTCAGCAGCAAGAATGGCTCAAAATGGGTCAGAACTGAAAGTCAACAGAAAGTCAACTGTTGGAGACTTTCGATTACGAACTGAGCCTAGACCAAATATTGACGAACCTAACCTGTTGACATATGTTCAAATACTTATTTTAAGGTTATTATTGCTTTAAAACATATTTTATAACATCCGGATCGTTAGTTATGAATTTTACAAAAACTGCTCAGTTTGACTTTTATTGACTTTTCGGTTGACTCGTCAATTGGCCATGAATCCGTGAAAATCTGAAAATGCCCTCTTGAGGGTTTATTACCTCCATCATTATGAGCACGTATGAACTTCCGTTAAGCACAATGACGGAGTATACACGGATTTAGAGCAAAGTTAAGGCGTAATAACGTCAAGACTTCGTTCTAAGCTCTAAACTATGAGGAATCGACTTAGCACAAGATTGAACACTTTCATATGGTCCAAATGATGCTAAGAACAGATTAGTATGCTCCAAATTCTTCTGGAACTCCTCCAAGGTGTGTTTGACAAGCTTCCAAGTATGATGAACGTGTTGCAACACAAGGGTACACTCACATATGAGTCATTTATGGAGTGTAGAGGAGGTGCCAGGTGTTGTGGTATGAATCCAGGAGTCCACAAGTGTCCTAGATGTGGCAAAAGGTGGCAAAAATACGAGCAAGGTGGCATGAGTTCGTGAAATAGGTGTACAAGAGCAAAGCTGGCAACAACTACAATCTTTCTGTCGCTGGCACCCCCTCGCGGGGCGCGAGAGGTTTAGGCCTGGCCGGTCGCGGCCCGCGACCGTGTCTTGGGTCAGCCATCCAAGTTTAAAACTTGGCAGTTTCAGTCTCCGTACTAATTTAGCTTATGGAACTCTTATTTCTTGCACCTTTGGCCCCTCTACTTTATTTTAAAACATAACGAGGATAGGATAAGCGATTCGACAAACCTTGGTCCCTCCCATTTTGACACATGGCACACATGGATTACCAGGACACGTTTCGGAAAAATATTGGACGTAAAAACACATAGTGTTACAGTAGCGTAAATTTTGGATATCCATTTTTTGGATATCCAAAAGTAAAGGATACAGATTCAAATATTAATATTCACTATCCGAAAACCGAATATCCGAAAGCCGGATGATCCTATCTTGAGCACCCCTAGTGAATATATATATTTTATGATTATTTATTAGTATTTCTTGAAATTCGTTTTTTGAAGCATATATAACATACAGTCTAATGCTAAGGCAAGTGTAAAATACATGATTAATTTTCACTAATCGTTTTTTATTCTCTTAAACTGAGAGTTCTTTTTTAACAACTTGAACTAAATTCTATACTGAAAACTTGAATGCGATGTTTCTAGATGAATATATTGTAACATGAGATGGAACTCATATATGATTTGAAAGGATATGTGCAGCAAATTCATCAATTGTGTCAACATGCAGTTCCTGAACCAACGTCAGTCAAGTGAGTCACCTTCTTTTGCATATATTTAAGTATCTTCAATACCAAAATGCATTCAACACTAATGGGTCGGGTTTTCCTTTCACTCTTGATCCTAATTCTATATATATATATATATATATAATAAATTAATATTAATGGCAATTGATGGTCGGAAATTTAATTGTTTTGTTAGGAACAAGTAGGGCTGCAAACGAACCAAACGTTCGGTGAACAGTTCGTGAACCGTTCGGCAGAAAGTTCGTTTATTAAACAAACGAACACGAACAAGAAATTTCGTTCGTTTAGTTAAATGAACAAACATGAACAGAAGCCGTGTTCGTTCGTTTATGTTCGGTAACGTTCGTTTGTGTTCGATTGTTCATTAGTGTTATTAGTTTTTATATTTATTTAAATACTTCAAAATTCTGATAAATTAAATATCTAATATGTGTCAGTGTATTATATATTTTGTTCGTGAACGATTGTTTGTGTTCGTTTGTTTCCGTTTGTGTTCATGAACATAAGTTTGTACTCATTTGTCTACATCAACGTTCGTTTTTGTTCGTTGCTTAAAATTAACAAACAAACACTAACGAACACGAACAAGTTCATTTCCTTAACAAACGAACACGAACATAAAATCTCGGTCGATAAGTGTTCGTGAACGGTTTGCAAACGCATATATTTCTTAACAAACGAGCACGAACAAGGTCTTGTTCGTGTTCGTTCGGTTCGCTTCCAGCCCTAGGAACAAGTATCAATTTATGGTCATTAATATATGGTTATTTTAATATAATATGTCTCCAAAATGTATGGTAGATAAACTGGCGTTTTAAATGAAACAAATGAAAAAGAAACTTTTACTCCATAATAATATTTCTCCAAAATGTTTGGTGGATAAAGTAGGGTTTTAAATGAAAAATAAAATTTTACTCCATAAATTAAATAAATGAATGAACAGAGTTTGTTTTTTGAAACTGTGTTCGTGAATATTCATTTATCTTCGTTAAATACTTGTTAGATACGTCCGTTCATATTGTTACTTTATATTCAGTTTTTAAAGGTTTTTTTAGTAATATTTTACAATTTTCAATTTTTAGTTTATTACCTTAGAGCTTCTTATAAATTGGGGCAATTTCATATATACCTCTACAAACTTATAAAATATAATATCTACCCATGTAAAATTATAAATATCATATATACCCTTTAAAAATAGTTGAAATATCATATATACTCAATTCACTAAAGACAATTTAATAAAAACAATTTACCCTTATTTTTTTAAAACTTTAAAATCTCATATATGACATTTAATTTCAAAGATTATATCTAGTCATTAGCATAATTTATTTAGCTGAAATATTATATATGGAGTAAACTATTGCTTATCGGTGAACAAAATGGGAAAAAATAAATTTAAGCTTTGGTGCATTAATAAAACATTTTGTTGGTCTTTCAAAAAAACTTATGCAGGTACTATACTGTACCATAACCAACTGAGTGGATACCGACTAAATGTTCACCACGCTCCCACCGCATTGCGTTGGTTTGATATCACTAGTTACAATTTAATGTGTTTCGAGAACTTGTTAACAAGACAACTATTTGAGTACTCCTTGCAGCAGGCTGTGTTTCAATATAATTGTTGTTCAAAAAATCTAAAAGGCTAATAAAAAACTCCAACTAATGCCATATTCCATTTTCTTATTCAAAATAGATGCGTCAACACCTATTGAATGTTCATCACGCTCCCACCGCATTGCGTGGGTTTAATAGCACTAGTTACAATTTAATGTGTTTAATGTGTTTTGAGAACTTGTTAACAAGGCGACTATTTGAGTACTCCTTGTAGCCTTTTCTAACATGCTGGATGTGTTTTAATATAATTGTTGTTCAAAAATCTAAGTCTAATAAAAAACTCCAACCAATAACACATGACATTTTCTTATTCAAATTATTAATAGTATTATTTAATTAGTATCTAATTCTAATTAATGATATTAATAACATTATGCTATTAATATTAATAACTAATTCTAATTAATGATATTAATAACATTATGCTATTAATATTAATAACTAATTCTAATTAATGATTATTATTAATATTAACTAAAATTTAAGATTGATGATTAAAAAAAATACTTCAAGTGTTTATTTAAAGAACACTTCAACTTTTTTAACGGTAATTATCTGTAATTATAAAACCTTTAATTTAGTACATTTTAAAACGAATAATGATGCTTAAGTTTTTACATATGATCCATAATTTTCGTATTTCACGTTTTAGTTGTGGTTTCCAATTTATACTTCTATTCACCATAAGTTATGTTTAAGGTGAATATTATGAACTACTTAGGTCAATCACATTTTTGAAATAGGTTTTTTCGCTTCTTTTTTAATGGGAATTGTTTGAAATGTATTTATCCTTCTTTTTAGGTTGTAACGTGTTCAAGTCAAAACGAATATCTTTTACGGGTCAAAAGGATTTGAGTCATGTAAGGCAAACGTTTCAACATCTTTTGTGCATTCTATTTTTTTATGTACACACATTTTGTAATGATTGATGTATTCTCTATGAGTAGCAAAAACATATTATCAAAAGTATGATATAAGATTTCTTTTTAATAAATCGATTAAGAACATTTAAGCATTCAAATACTTATAACACATTTGGTCATTTCACTTTTTTGCTTTTTAAAAAATAAAACATGTTACTCAGTTGAATCTTTCCGAAAAAATTACGACTCTAATTGATCATTTCCACTATTATATGTAAAAATGTAATTTCAATCCTATGATGTATGTAGAGATTTATAAAAATATATAATATATATATGCGAGAACCAACTTTAGGCCGAGAACCAGAAGCCATCAGAACCAATGTTAACACAACCAAAATATACACAACCAACAATGAACCCCCACCGCCACCCAAAAACCTAAACTTCCACCTCCCAAAAAAAAAATTATACCCCACCAAAAACCCTTAAAAACCTAAACTCCCACCCTCCATAAACCTAAAACCCTAAAAACCTAAAAAAAAAATCCTAAACCCCAATTTAAGTTAAATGCTAAAAACTAAACACTGAAGCTAAATCCCAAAACTAAATGCTAAATTTTATTTAATTTTTTACAGTTAAATCACGAATTTTTATAAAATAGATTCTTATTTTTTTATTAATAACAAGTTACGATTTTGATGGAAATTTTTTGATTTTTTTGTGTGTTTTAAGCCTTTTTAATTAGTTTTGGTTGTGTTCACACTAGTTCTCGCCATAAATTATGGTTGCTAAATGATCTTCACCCTATATATATATATATATATATAGGTTATATGAAAATGAAAGATCTTTAGATAATCATGGAGTTGATCAAGTTCTTCGAAAAAAATTGTGTTTTCCATCTATATAAACTCGAATGATTTTTTTAAATATATATGTTATTGTTGAGGTTGCTTGTGTTCGAGGAACAAAATTGTTATAAATTTTGAATCAATTTATGTATTTCATATTGTTTCTTGTATCACACATAATAAATATAAATTTTGATATGAATATATTAACCTTAATATGAACTATACATACAAAATTAAAGGAAATATAACATTATTTATTTTAAATAATGCCTTTAAGAATTTTATTTCAAAATTAATATTTTCTTATTTTGGAAAGTTTTATCAAAGTAGATTAAATGAAATTTGTTCATGATCTAAGAACATATATATACTGTTTATATATATCTCCCCAATATATATTAAATAAAATTTTTTGTTATCTCATCTTCTTTTGAAAAATTTGTTTTTTTTATTAAAATAGAGATAAGTAGATAACTAATATTAATATTAATTATCAATAATTGTTAATAATATTGAAGCGATATAACTATGAATATAAGATTATTTAATGTTAGTGTGTTTATATATATATATATATATTATAATATAAACCAATCATTTAATGTATATATTTATTATTATTTTGAGACTGAAGGAGATATTTCTATATGACATTCTTTAAAATTAATTATAGTTGAGTTAGCATACGAAATTGTCACGGTAAAGATCATTTAGAAACCACCATTTATGATGAGGACCACATATTCGGGTTGGGTGTGTGTATATATACCAACCTGTGTAATATGCGAGTCTATAACCTAGTTAATTAATATACTAATAGTTATTTTAGGAGGCAATGAACCTACAGTTCAGAATACGATCGTCAAACATGCATTTAATGTTTTGATGAGAAACATGTTTTAATGTTTGTTTTGAAATTTTGTTTTCAAAACAAACATAAAATAAGCCCCATGTTGGCAATAACTCATGTCGTTATAAAATTATACGGATACTAAGGTTAAAATAATCCGATTGATTTTTTAGCAACCTGGTTGTTGAAATATTTACCTGGTTGAATCTATGATTAACTTTAAAACACACCATATGGATTTACTATCGAATACATTGTATTTTTATATACAAATACGTCGAATATCATATGACCGGGTATGTTCTATTATAGAACACAGAATCTTGCTGTAATAATTAGTGTTTGATTTAATATAAAAAGTCAGAAATTCTCTCTTTTTTGATGAGTTTTTCTTAGTTTTTTTTTGTTTTTGAAAGGCTAATTTTGTTAGAAAATAGTTATTAAAACTCAGAAAATCGTTCTAGAAAATATATAACCATCTAAATGCGAATACACTATATATTATGAACATCTTGTAAAAAAATTTGAAAGTGTAAATCTTAATATTAATCATGTCTTGAGTGGTCACTAATAATTTTGTCTTGTACTTAGCAAACCAATTGAATTTCACTCTTCAGTTGCCATCCTAATTATCTTATATATACGTACAGTAAGAACATAATACACACGAAATTAAAACCATGAGTTTCTTTCCAAAACTTTCTTTTTGTGTTTTCCTTTTTCCATCTTTGTAGTGTTATGAAGGCTACCACCCCACCTTCGAGCAAATGGCTTGAACCATATAGAGTCACAATCACTAACCAAGATGTTCCAGTTGTTTTTGCTGAGATGTGATGATCTTGAAGCTAGTCTACTTAAACCTGGGAATTCCACTTCTTGAAAATTCCTTAAAAATTTTTGGGATTCAAACAAATATGGCTGTCAATTTTATTGGGTTGATGATAATTTTGTTCTTCAAAAGCATGCGAGTTTACGTGTTTGTGACAATTGGGATAAGATAATTGCTAATGGTGGGTTTAGCATGAATCGATGTTATTGGTGTGTCACTCGTAATGGTTTTTATTTTTTTTAAGAACGATGGTAGCGATTGGAATCTGTTGCATGAATGGAACAACATAGGATAGTTTAGCTAGCATTCTTCATTCTCATTGTAATAGAAATCCAGTTAATTATAATGATTATTAAGCTTTATGAAAAGTGATTAATTAAATTGTTAACTATGTAATAATTGTAACTTGCTATAATACCATACAGAGTGGGCGTAAAAAAGTAGTGTTCCCAAAACCAACCCAATAACCAAAACCAACATCAACACCAAGATTACCCTCCTCAAAACCAAAATAATCAAAACAATCAATCGGGGGTAATAACAACTAAGACCACCGACACCACATCACCAAACCCATACCCAAAACGTACATCAAGATCAACGTGCACCCACTTCACCACCTCAAAACCGTCCTCGCCAAAATCCAATACCACTAAATCCCAACAATCGAAACATTAACTGCAACCGTGGGGCTAACCAAAATTGCGGCAATCCCGCGAATGAACCCCAAATTCTCAACCTCGACAAGTTTAGAAACAACATTCCTGATGACGAACTGTATAGTGTTCTGAGTTACCAATCACTTGAACGGGTTAGTGTGCATTCAAAATATTCGGGGGAAGTTGGCAATTATGATAACCAGAATGATAACGGGTTTGAAGACGCTGGGTGGAAGAGTATAACAACAACGGGAACTTCTATAACGGTAGAGGTTTTAAAGATGAAGATGCTGGGTATCAAAACGCCAACTTCGTGGATAATGTTAACAATTGGTGGTACGTGTCACACCCCAACCGATGACGGAAGCATCGGGGCTAGACGAAATAGATTGCAAGAGACTTCATAATGACTAAATGTGACAAGTATCTAAAAAGTAAATTTTCATTTCATTGCTAACGGTTCAAGTACATGATTTGGAAACAAAAGTACAAGTAACGTACGACTAAACTAATAAACATAAATTAAAGTTTGGTGCGTTTCTAGTCCTTCGTACTAGATTCTTTTCAGTGAGTAACGATCACTATCCTACAATATATAGTAAAATAACATGTCAAAACATAAAGTATTGGTGAGCATACAAGTTTTTGTGTACTAGCATAAGTATAAAAGAGTTTAACGAAACCCACATGGCAATAACGTATACTAAGGCATAACATAACATAATCTAGCATGCAAAACATACTTGTCAACCCCAAGATTCTCACTAGCGTAATCTTGGCGTCGCAATGACAAGACCGTTTTGTATGTATAAACTTAACATGACCTCAAGAATACGGGCGGCGTGTTACTCTTATAGCGCTATACATGTTAAGTGGGGCTTGTACGAAGTTAATGACAAAGTATTGTGCATGTAAAGTTTCTAGCATACATGTATTTCTAAGTATAAACGTATAAAACATGTATACTGGATTCGGTTGTACGAATAAAGTATTTGCGTTTAAGGGTTGTGTGAGTTTTTGTATGATGTATATATTGCACCCAAAAGTGATAAAAATGAAAGGGGTCATGTATACTCACGATTTTGCAACGCTTTCCGAAATAACTGGTAGTCGACGAGTCGTTGGGATTAGAGCACCGAAGTTACCCTACATGGGGGATACGAAGGTGTATGAGTATTTGGAATTTGGAGAGAGTTCAAATTCGAAATTAAGTATAGAAGTATATGTACACGAATATATATCTTGTCTAAATACTCGTTTGGACACTAAGTTTTTATGTGTTTTCATGGGTCCTAACGTGCCCATTAGAATCATAAATGAGGAATCTAGAACCAAGATAATATAACCTAAGTTCATAATATCTAACCATAATCCGGTTAATATCAAGAATTTGGTTAATTATATATATATACATATATATATATATACATATATACATATATATATACATATATACACACATATATATATATATATATAGTGTGAGGTTCATTTGGGAACACTAAAAAAGTGGGGAACAGTGGGGAACCGACTTAAACGAACTCCGATTGGACTCATTCCAGCGGCGTTGGAACCGGCTCATAGAACCCTAACTAGGATCTCTTAACCCTAAACCCTAAATCCTAACCCCTAAACCCTAAATATATTAGGGTTTGGATTTAGGGTCTTATATTAGGGTTTAGCCTTAGGATTTAGCTTTAGGGTTTAGTTTTAGGGTTAATCATTAATATTTAAGGTTTAGCTTTAGGGTTTAGGGTTTCAGTGTTTAGTTTTAGGGTTTAGCTTTTAGGGTTTATAGCTTAGATTTTACGATTTAGCTTAGGTTTTAGCCTTATTTTTAGCTTTAGGGTATAGGGTTTAGGGGTTAGGATTTAGGGTTAAGAGATCATAGTTAGGGTTCGACGAGCCGGTTCCAACACCGCTGGAATGAGTCCAATTGGAGTTTGTTTGAGTCGGTTCCACACTGTTCCCACTTTTTTAGTGTTCCTCGATAAACCTTTCCCTATATATATATATATATATATATATATATATATATATATGGTAAGATTATTGTAAAAAAAGTTAAAATTGTGAGAAGTGTGAGAAATATTATGGAGGTGACATGTGTCCTAAATCTAAATTAATTCAAAAGGGTAAACAAGTAATTTTATCATTAATTTAATTAATTCAAAACATTCCATAACCGCCACCCTAATTTATAGGAATACGTTTTTAAAAGAACTCTATAAAACACTACGAATAACACTGCAAACACCATTCAGCACGTATATAACACCATTCAATACTTATATAATACCATTCAATAAGTATATAACACCCTTCAATAAGTATATAACACCATTTTAAAGATATCTATAATAACACTACGAATTAAAAACACTCGTTATTATGGTGTAATTTAAAAAAAAAAAACGAGTTACGTGTAAAAAGTTATTGGCGTTTAAAAAATAAAAGGGGAACTTGCATGTGACTTTCTTAAATTAAAAATGTTAATTTTACCTTTATACCCTTAATCTAGAAAATTAATTATTTTAATTGTTATACTATTTACAAGATTGCCATCAAGATCTCAACCATTAGATTAAAGATCTAATAGTTTAGATTCTTACTTACCCTTCTCACACTTTGGGCCTTTTTTACAGGATCCTCTACCTATATATATATATATATATATATATATATATATATATATATATATATATATATATATATATATTATAGTATAGTCTACAATTTAGTCCGTCACGTAGTATCATATAAATCATGTAAGTCAAGCATGGAGGTGGGATGATTCCATCTGTTAAACCTCTTTGTATGATTCACCAAAGCACATGTTTATCGACGTAGTTGATAAATCGTGGTCATGAATGGAATAAAAATATAACTAACTAGTTTGTCAAGTAGCCAAGTAAGATTAACCTGTTTATTCCATACCCATCATGGCAAATGTTGGAGGTGCGACGAGGTTATATTATTTTGGTTCTTGGAAGCTACTTGATGTTACTGGTTGAAGAGTGTGAGCAAGTGAGATTTTGTGGAACTAATTCGGATAGCCAAAGCTTCCAAGGTTCACACACAACTCATGCACAAGACTTTCAACATAAGAGGTCGAAGCTTGGATGGTTTTCAATCACTTAAAACATTTGGACAGAATTTAATAAGATTTAAGCTTGTGTTCTTGATGGAAATCACACTCAACACAAACCCATAACTATGAACTATGTTGGGAGCTTGGTGGGTACAAGTTTACACCAAGTTTTAATCAAAACAACAAATAGATAAGATAAAAGAATACTAATCACAACAGTAAGTTTGTATATCTTGACCTAAATGTGGTGAGATTCCACCTTTGTTTGCAAAGACATGTAACATCCGTAAAAAACGGATCTTAGAAACCAGAGTGGTTTTGTAAACCGGATCCTAAGTGAAATAAATGAAATATGGAAAATTTTATTAATTTATATTTTAATATTGATGCCCGTGAACTTAATTATATATGGGCCAAAAAATAAGAATATGTATTTCTTTTAGATAAAAACTTATATTAAACTAGAAGGTTTGTTATATAAGGTTTCTAATAGTCTAGGGGTGGTTATGAAAACATAAATTTAAACTAGGTGATTTCCTTCTTAAGATATACATTTCATCTTTCCATTTCAAAAGTTTCGTAACCGGCGACGTCATTGAATATCAAAGAATATATGAACACTAGTAAATTTATATAATGTGATATATCTAGGTTGATTGTTAATGTTATAATATTCTACTAGAGATTTTTGTGAATTTCAAAGTCAACTAAAAGAATTTATCGATTTGTAATTTTTGAGTGGATGTGCTAGTAAAAGATTATTTGTTTTCTTTTTTTTTTTTTTATTATATAAACAAAGACTTTCACCCAACGAAATTTGAAAACCGGTGATGACCCGTATTCGAAACTCGAACAAGCCACCTAATTGCCTTGGTTTCTTTTTCTCCTAAATCCATAATTGAGTTTTGTAAATATATTCTGATCAGATTACTAATAATTTAATTCCTATGGACTACTAGGTAAATTAGACAAATCATAAATGATATTCAAAGTATGTTAAATATAAATATAAACTATTATAAGTTTTATAGATGAACATTATTTCTACATGTCAACTGCTAAAGGAGGTTATAAGGTTAAAAGTATGGAAAAAAATGATTTGGAATTATGATAGTTCATTTGGTTGATAATATTTTTATGCTTACGAATAAACGTATAGAATATTTTAAAATATTTTCAATATAGATTTATGAAAGTTCCATTTAAAATATTTTCCAGTTTTACAAGTTAAGATGTGTTTATAAGCATACGAACATACATGTTCACTAGTTTACATATTGATACTTTAAGCATGCAAAGCATAAAAAAAAGATGAATTGCAACATTTAACTTGAACTTTACAATTTCATCTAATTAAATTTCCTTATCAGTTTTAACAATGATTAATGAAACTTATTCTATCTATCTAGCTAAATTTATAAGATTTAACCACTACTTATTAAAACTTATTTTGTTTAATTTGTTTCAAATATTTTTTTTAGTCGAGATCCAACAACTATTTTTATTCTATTTCCATATTTTGCAATAGCTAAATATTATTATATATATATATATATATATATATATATATATATATATATATATATATATATATATATATATTTATATTTGTATACTTTTACCAACTAAAACTAAAAATCCCCTAAGGCATAAGAACCTAGAAATCCTTGCTCCATCGTATTCGTTTTAATCATTCCATTTATAGTTGTGCGTATTATATGTTGCTAGGATAATTTTCGGGTATTTATCCTAAAACGCTACAACTTGTGCGGTATAGTTCGTGGAGATATTACAAACGCAACTTGTGAGTAAGCTCTCTCTCCTTTTTGTCATTTACTTTTTTTGGGGTGTATCAATGTGTTTTCAATCAATTGTTTTTTATCTAAAATCCAGCATGCAAAATCAAGTGTGTCGTATATGCTTTATTTGTTGTTATATTGTTCATTGAAGTTATTGTAGTTGTTGTTGTTGTGTTGGTCATCATAGTCAACTGTCAATAGTCAATAGTCATTCATTCAGTGGATCCACGATTGACCTTTCCTCATGACCTGAAGATGTCGGTATCGCCCCATTAGTCTTGGGCTGACCTTTCTTCCTAACTATGGGACGTTGGTATCGCCACAGTCACACCCTTTATGGGTGTGGGACGCAAGGAGTCAGTTTTGGTCTTGATGTCGGTATTGGTCTTATTCATTATTCAACTATCATTCTATGTTCATCTTATTTGTGCATTGCTTCCACATGATCGATTGCATGCTTAATATTTAAAGTATTATTTGGAATTAAAAAGGTAAAACAAATGACTTTGATTTCTAAATTTTCAAATGGTAAAACGTATTTTACTTAACCAAGTTTTACTCACACAACTCTTGTAGCTGATCCCAAAATACTATTTTACACATGATACAGGTGTAGAGGATTGAAGACTGAGCTGGATCAGGATCACGTAGGGACTTTTCCTTAGTAATTAAAAAGACTAGTTTGATGTATTTATATAATTATTTGAATTTATATGTAAAGTGTGACATTTAATCATTACATGTTTAATTATGAAATTTTTAATAGTGCCATAAGCTTTATTATCATGCCCCGTACCATTCCGCTGCGGGTCGGGGTGTGACAAGAAAAACTTGTGAAAATCTTCCTAGAGGTTACCCAAGAAGTTTAGAACAGAAAAGAAAGAAGAAAAAAGAAGGATTTGTGAGTAAAACTCACTGTGAACACTTGAGAGTTCATTAATCTTGCTGGAATATCTTGAGAGAAATGAGAGTACTGAGAGAGATTGAAGTGTGTGGAAAGGATTTACAGTAAAAGGAGGCTTGTATTTATAGGCTAAGATTAGGGTTTAAGCATTTAATAAAGTTGGTTGTTAGTTGAGAGTTGGACTAAAAGTGTAATAGAAGCTTTTAGAAGCTTCTGTGAACAAACTCGTAACATGTCTGTGTGTAGACAAGCCACGCGAAGGACATTATATCCTACACGAAGGAGGAAAGGAGACACGAAAGAGATGGGAGACCCGAAGGCATACATGCCTTCGTGTGGGCAAGTATTTCGCGAAGAAGTGGGGGCGAAGGCCACTTAGTGGTTCGTATGGATACATGGGCTAAAACCCATGTGTTTCGTGTGTGAGGGGAAGGGGGCGAAACACTTTTTGGCATGAAGCCACTTTTATTATTATTATTATTATTATTATTATTATTATTATTATTATTATTATTATTATTATTATTATTATGTGGTACGAAGGCCACAAAGATGGCCTCTTAGGCTGCCTTCGTGTGTCTTTGGCCCGAAAGTTCTGGGTTGGGTTAGTTCGTGCCAGTTTCTCGTTTTTAATCCATTTTAAATATATTAAAAAGTGATAATGCATTACATAAATGTAAAGAACGTATAAATTATAAATATAAATGATTTAAGTATCGGTTGTGCGTATTAATAAACACTCAAGATTGATGTATAATACAAGTATTGTAACACATTAAGTATATAAAAGAATTTTATAACGATCAAAGTCTCAAATTACAAGATTGTGAATAGAAGTGAATACGATACAGTTTCCAAAAATAAAAATACGAATACACATTCTAAATAAGGAAAGTATCAAAATGCAAAGCGTTACAATACGATTATGCCTGAAACGACGGTTATGGCAATAACCATGAACCATAAGACAACAATCAAAGGAACTGGGTTGATAACAACAACAACAACAACAATGCCCCCCGGATTCCTCAGTTCGTGGGCTGGGGTAACTAAAGGGTTAATTATGGACCGCTGGTGCATCAAGAGGTCAACGGTTCACCTTGAACTCGACCACAACACCAAAACCAATAGTAACAACCGCGAGGTGTTAACGATGGGTTTAGGCCGATGATCTCTGATAACGACTCACCTATCACTCCATCACCCATGGGAAAAGTTTCTTTCGACTGCAAGCCCAACCACATCAACATTCTACAGCATTTCAACGTGCTCTTGAAAGACGAACCGTACACGCACTTGGATGAATTTTTAGCCTTGTGTAGTATGATTAGGGGACATAACTTCTCCCAAGATGAAGTGAGGTTGAGACTCTTTCAGTTTTCATTGAAAGATAAAGCCAAGCAACGGTTTTTTACATAGTTGACTATAGTATTCGTACATGGGGAGAGATGCAACAAGTCTTCCTCGACGAATATATATCAATGGCCAAAACCGATGACACGAGGGATGAGATTCGGTCGTTTCGTCAATTACCAAGTGAATCGTTGCATGAAGCCTTTACTCGATTCAAGGAGTGGTAGGAGTTAGTCAAATGCTTGGTGTAAGGGTTAGACACCGAAGCGTGGGAGTATCTTTAATCTTCTAGCAACGATACATTGTTAAATAACCATGAAGATGATTGGACTTTTTGGAACAAACGAGCTAAAATTCAAAAGCCGTAGAATCGGCCGACCGAGGTAGAAAGTATCCAACATCAAGATCTCTTTCCGATCTCGACTGAAGCTCAAAGGATCGGATTGCTACATTAGAACGGGAATCGACCCAGATGAAAAAAAGGATGTGGGGTAGTGCAATTTGCCGTGTGTGAGGAATGTGGTGATATTGGTCATCGAACCAATGAGTGCCAAGTGAACATGACACAAGCTATTGAGGAGGTGAACCAAGTGTATGGAGACCAGAAAACCCTATGATATAAACTCCAACACTTACCACCCTGGTTTGAGGAACCATTCTAATTTTAGGTGTAACATCCGTCAAAAACCGGGTTAACCAAACCCGCTTCGTTTATTAACCGAACAACCAGTTAAAAATTTCGTTGCATATTTAATGCTCAAATTAATTTTAAACGATACATAATTAATAAGTATATTAGAATATAAAATTTATATTTGAAAATTTATTAAAAATAGTGAGAAAAAAATTAAATGCTGAAGCCGGGTTTCGAACCCGGGTCAGCCGGGAAACCCAAAGTCTTAACTCGCGCTCATATAACCACTCCGCCACTTGATGTTTTTGTGAGTTCTATGAAACAATTAAATCATATCTACAACTGGGAATCGACCTGTTACGCCAAGTGAAACCGATATCGGCTTTCAAACCGTCCAAGACGTTTGAGTGCTCGCGGAATCTTGAACATAACCGATAGACCGACATTTTAAATCAATTCAGTCGTTAATGAACTTGAATTCAGGTGATGTTTGATTTTTATAACCGAAAACATTCATTTCTGGAATTACTTCAACAAAATCTTCATCTCGCGACTCAATTACATTCCCAGAGCATCTAATTTCACGTTTACTCTATTTTCTGGTCGTCGGAATTTATTTTTGAACATCGCCGGAATTCTCTGCAAGTCGCCGGAAAACCGAGACTTTCATCAACACGGTAAATACCTCGACTTTTTCTATTTCATTCCATTGTGAGACCAATTCTAACATCACTCCATCACCCAGAATCAACCCCAGACGACGTTGCCGGATTTTCTGTTTTCGCCAGGAAACTTCTGGAATTTCCAGAATCACGCCGTGAGCCGGTATGATCATTTAAACCTACTGATAATCGTTGCTCAGTAGTTCAATTTCACATCTAATCCATCCAAATTGTTAATTGATCCTAACAGCCAAGTTCATAAAACAGAGCCGACGATCTTTGCCGGATTTCTGAAGAAGATAATCTGTTCCGGTACTTTCTTTCCCCAAACCCTTTTAGTTCAATACTTTTCAATTGCTCATAATATTCGTTAACCGAATTAATCAAGAAACAGTTGGTTTAATCATTGTCTGTGTTTTGAACGAAGAAGACGAAGTCGTGTTTGATTATAAGATTAATTAAAATCAGTATTATGAACGGGTTAGACACACAGTCCAGCGGTGGAATGTGTGCAAATAAATACGCATACGTCCCGAGTTCGATCCTTGACACACGCACACTCGCTGTAATAAAAATGTTTTTTTTTATAAAACCGAACTGGATCTACACGCAGAATCATGTTAAGTATAATAAAAACCATAATATTTACCAAGTTAGACACACAGTCCAGCGGTGGACTGTGTGCCAAACTAAACCACAGGTCCCGGGTTCGAGACCTGTGGGGATCACCGAGTCGATACCATTAAATCCTTTTTAAAATAAAAGATTTTCTGATTAACTTAAATAGTGTATAAACATAATTAAAAACAGAAATATTTCGGGTTAGACACGTAGCTCAGTTGGTAGAGCTGCGTGCACGCGTACGGGAGGTCACGTGTTCGAGTCTCACCCAGCGCACACATACAAACGATCGAACCGGTCAACGGTCAACAGTAATGGTCAACGGTCAACGGTCAAGTCAAAAAGTCAACATTTTTTATTATTATTTTTATTTTTTTAAATTAAAAATCAATTAAATATACTTAAAAATAACATTTTTAAAGTTAGAAAATAGCCTTAAACTCACAAAAATAGATCAAAAAATCCTATTAAAATTGTTAATAAAATCCATTTATTTACCTTACTTTTTCGTTATTAATTAGGTTAGTTTTTCCTCGTCGATCAATCCTCTAAACTCGTGCGCATTCAACATTTTCAACCGAACGCATCCAATGTGAGTGAATCTCTACAAATTCCCCGTTTTAATCACGTTTTTGGGGTGTATCATGTGTCTTATTATTTATTATATTTAAACTATTGTGCATCCATCATATCCATGAACAAATGTGTATTCAACATGTATCAACTGTTTGTGTGGTTATTGTTTAGATTAAATTTATCATTTTCAGTACATACATTTTCATAGGCCGCCGCTCCCCATTACATTATGAGCGTTGAGCTGTTCCCCATTACATTATGAGCGTGAACCAGGCGTTGCCAACATACGATCGGCTCCGATTGAGCCTTGATCGCACATACATTATCATAGGCCGCCGCTCCCCATTACATTATGAGCGTTGAGCTGTTCACCATTACATTATGAGCGTGAACCAGGCGTTGCCAACATACGATCGGCTCCGTTTGATTGAGCCTTGATTGCACAGACATTTATCATAGGCCGTCCGTTCCCCATTACATTATGAGCGTGAACGTGACGTTGCCAACATATACAGTTTCATTCATGTTATATATTCATGCAAGTTGGGTTGTTATGGTATGTTATGGTATGTTATTGTATGTTATTGTTTGTTGTTGTTTGATATTGTATGCTATTGGTTTGTTATTGTATGCTATTTGTTTGTTATTGTATGTTTGTTTATGTTTGTTCATATATGAATATTGCACAATATTTCCATATTAAACACAATAAGAAATAAATAATAAATGTTGTCTAACAAGGGTCACTCGCCAACTTTTGTTGATCCAAAAACCATTTTTACACATGATACAGGTGAACAGGATGAAGCAAGGAAAACATAGGAAATTGCCTTAGAAGAAAAATAATGAAGTTTAGAAGGATGAATAGAACATGTTGTATTTGTTTGATTTGATTGTAGGATTCCTTGTAAATTGTAATAATAAATATGAAACATTTTAATAAATGTCATGAGCTTTGATGAAAACCCAATCATGCCCCGATCACCTTTTCCGCTGCGGGTCGGGGTGTGACTGCTTGGTATCAGAGCTTTTGACTATAGGGATATAGGATAGGTTATTAGACCCTTAGAGCCTATACTATAGTTGATTAGATTTTAATTGTTTATGTGGTTACATGCAAACTCATGATGTTTATTTCTCTTATATTTATTACATATACAAATGCATGCAAACACTTCCAATATTACATTTTGTGATACATAATAAATTATACTTACAGTCAAACATACATACTTACATACATATTCATCATACATATTTCAATGTTCACATATTCAATTCATCTTCATACTTCCGTTATTCAAGATTTTGTCGCATTTTTCATTTTTCAAATCTCATCAAAGTGAGTTCTGCGACGGGCATGTAGTAACTGTAAGGGTACAAGTACCGGTAGTCGGAACGTCCTGTCTAGGTTGGCATTCGTATAAATCCAATATAACGGACCAGTTTGCCTACCTGGGGACTAACGATGAGAGTACGACGGACCTATTAGGCCAAAGCATGCCACACCAAACGTCGTTCGAACTAACCCCACTTTGAGGTGTCACCGTGTCCACACCTGGATACATTCCGAATATCATACGTTACATACTTATTTCTCGATTTTCTCCGGGTTTTAGTGTACGTAACCAGACTAACACATGCGAACCATATGAAAAACCCAGTAATCATGGGGGCCCACATGATTACGAAGGTGAAGTATGGCGGCATGCAAGGCCCAATTACGAGCAAAGCCCAAGACATCCTATGGATGTAGTAGATTTATTATGCTATGTTTATTTTATGAATGTTCATTCCTAAATACGACACATGATCCCAAAAACATCCAACTCATACTCTTGTTATGTATTCCTTGTAGATGTCTACTAATTCCGCTCGTAGGAAGATGAGAGCAGGAAAAGCTCGCGAACGTATGGCTGCCCAAATCGCTCAACAAATGGCTGCCGTAATACCTAACATTGTAGTTCAAGTTCAACAAGCCCTTACCGCTAATTCCGTCAATCAAGAAGATCAAAATGTCGTCAACCCTCCCCCAATTACCACTAAATGCACCTTCAAGCATTTCAAATCCTGCGACCTCCAAAATACGAAGGGACTGAAGGTGTCACCGCTCTCCTCCATTGGTTTGAAGAAATGGAAAACACCTTTCTAAATTCCGATTGCCCCGATGATCGCAAAGTGCGATATGCTACTGGTCGTTTACTTGGAATAGCACTTACATGGTGGAATACAGAGAATGCCAAACGAGGTGTTGAAGATGCTATGACTTTGACTTGGGAAAAGTTGAAGGAAATCATGACAAGACGGTTTTGCCCAAGAAGCGAAATCAAGAAATTGGAGGATGAGTTCTATTCTTTGAAACAAAAGGAAGGCGACCACACCACATACAACAAGAGATTCCTCGAGTTAAATCAAATGGTCCCCAACTTGTTCACTCCTCTTTACCGTTTGATCGAGCACTACATTCGAGGTCTTCCTTCAAAAATTCAAGACTCTGTAATAAGTACCACACCTGCAACTTTGGAAGCAGTTATGGAGTTAGCTACAGAACTCACCGAGAACCCCATAAGAAATAAGGACTTCAAGGAGGAGAAGAAGAAGGATAAAGCATCAACTGAAACCTCAAACTCCACCCAAACCGAATCCCTTTCTCAACCTATTTCTAAGAGAAAACGAGATGGGCAACTTTTCGCTGTCACCCAACGCAATCAACCAACGTCACAAGCCATACCCCTCCAAGCTATTCCAATCACTCAAGTAGCACCCAACTCAACTTACCCAAATAAGAAACCTTACTTTGGACCTCACCCTCAATGCAATACCTGTTCTTATCACCATCCATTTACCTTACCTTGTCGACTATGTGCGAATTATGGACGCTATGGTCATTCGAGCAAGGTTTGCCGCACCTCTCAAAACCAAACCTTACCCCCTACTCAAAACATGATCCAAACATATCAACAACCTCAATACCCCATGCTCCCAAATGTTCGAGCTTGTTTTAATTGTGGCGACCCTACCCACTTTAGAAACACGTGCCCTCGATTGATTAACATCATAAACGCCCAAGCTCAAGCAAACCCAGTTAACCAAGCAAATCAAGAAAACCTAACCACTAGGCCACCAGCAAGAGGAAGAGTTTTCAACATCAACGCCAATCCTGTTGAAGATAATGACGACCCAAACGAACCACCCAACTAGTTTCTTCACCAAAAATCAAGAATTCAACTCCAACCGCTTAGTGTTTATGTTTTATTTATGTTTATCTCAATCTTCACGTATCTCATTTGTAAATTGAAAATTGAATCCAAGAATCTTAATGCGAATTACTATCTCAATTTTGTTTTATACTCATTGTGTTAACATTCATATCATCAGACATCTCGACGTACCTCGATCTCATCATTTAAAGAAGTTGGGTTGTGTCTCACTTTTATATAGACCAACCCCTTCATCATAACAAACGAGAGAGGTACCGTCATCATTCAGTCATGTATCCTTTCAGAATTGCGACTCAAGCTTTGGTTGTTGTGTTTACTTATGTTTTAGAGTCACATAGAACTAATCATAATTTACTGACAAAACCAATGAAAATTTGACAAGAATATGGTGGATACGCCGCTGGTACTTCCTATATATAAGTATTCTTGCCAAAGGATCAGAGGCATTGTCAGGCGGTTATGAAAAGTTCCATATAGGATTTAGTAATGTCTTGGTTGAAGTTTGTTTTATACTAACTGATTTAGCATTCATATCATTTCAATCTCATCATTTAAAGAAGTTGGGCTGTGTCTCACTTCTACATAGACTAACCTCTCCATCATAACAAACGAGAGAGGTACTGTCTTTATTCAAGCATGTATACTATCAGAATTAAGACTCAAGCTTTGGTTGTCGTGTTTGTTTATGTTCTAGAGTCACATCATAGAACTAATCATAACTTACTGATAAAACCAATGAAAACTTGACAAGAATATGGTGGATACGCCGCTGGTACTTCCTATATATAAGTATTCTTGCCAAAGGATCAGAGGCATTGTCAGGCGGTTATGAGAGGTTCCATGTAGGTTTTAGTAGTAAAAGTTTGTTTTAGGATATAACCTTATCTTTCCAAACATATCAAAACTCTTGCGCATGAAATTATACTTAGTCAATCAACTCTGGGTATCCATGTTCCGTATTCATACACTTTAGGCAACAAAAAGCGATTCCTGTAGCAGGGTATTCAACCCCTACAAGGAAAGTTACCGCCTCAAACAAAATTTAAACTCTTACTCCCTTCAAAGTATGTAACTGTCAAATTAAACACCATCCTTTTGAGTCAAACATGCCACTACTTAAATTTCGGGACGAAATTTCTAAAAGTAGGGGATACAGTAACATCAGTAAAAAACCGGGTTAACCAAACCCGCTTCGTTTATTAACCGAACAACCAGTTAAAAATTTCGTTGCATATTTAATGCTCAAATTAATTTTAAACGATACATAATTAATAAGTATATTAGAATATAAAATTTATATTTGAAAATTTATTAAAAATAGTGAGAAAAAATTAAATGCTGAAGCCGGGTTTCGAACCCGGGTCAGCCGGGAACCCCAAAGTCTTAACTCGCGCTCATATAACCACTCCGCCACTTGATGTTTTTGTGAGTTCTATGAAACAATTAAATCATATCTACAACTGGGAATCGACCTGTTACGCCAACTGAAACCGATATCGGCTTTCAAACCGTCCAAGACGTTTGAGTGCTCGCGGAATCTTGAACATAACCGATAGACCGACATTTTAAATCAATTCAGTCGTTAATGAACTTGAATTCAGGTGATATTTGATTTTTATAACCGAAAACATTCATTTATGGAATTACTTCAACAAAATCTTCATCTCGCGACTCAATTACATTCCCAGAGCATCTAATTTCACGTTTACTCTATTTTCTGGTCGTCGTAATTTCTTTTTGAACATCGCCGGAATTCTCTGTAAGTCGCCGGAAAACCGAGACTTTCATCAACACGGTAAATACCTCGACTTTTTCTATTTCATTCCATTGTGAGACCAATTCTAACATCACTCCATCACCCAGAATCAACCCCAGACGACGTTGCCGGATTTTCTGTTTTCGCCGGGAAACTTCTGGAATTTCCAGAATCACGCGTGAGCCGGTATGATCATTTAAACCTACTGATAATCGTTGCTCAGTAGTTCAATTTCACATCTAATCCATCCAAATTGTTAATTGATCCTAACAGCCAAGTTCATAAAACAGAGCCGACGATCTTTGCCGGATTTCTGAAGAAGATAATCTGTTCCGGTAATTTCTTTCCCCAAACCCTTTCTGTTCAATACTTTTCAATTGCTCATAATATTCGTTAACCGAGTTAATCAAGAAACAGTTGGTTTAATCATTGTCTGTGATTTGAACGAAGAAGACGAAGTCGTGTTTGATTATAAGATTAATTAAAATCAGTATTATGAACGGGTTAGACACACAGTCCAGCGGTGGACTGTGTGCAAATAAATACGCATACGTCCCGAGTTCGATCCTTGACACACGCACACTCGCTGTAATAAAAATGTTTTTTTTTATAAAACCGAACCGGATCTACACGCAGAATCATGTTAAGTATAATAAAAACCATAATATTTACCAAGTTAGACACACAGTCCAGCGGTGGACTGTGTGCCAAACTAAACCACAGGTCCCGGGTTCGAGACATGTGGAGATCACCGAGTCGATACCATTAAATCCTTTTTAAAATAAATGATTTTCGGATTAACTTAAATATCGTATAAACATAATTAAAAACAGAAATATTTCGGGTTAGACACGTAGCTCAGTTGGTAGAGCTGCGTGCACGCGTACGGGAGGTCACGGGTTCGAGTCTCTCCCAGCGCACACATACAAACGACCGAACCGGTCAACGGTAATGGTCAACGGTCAACGGTCAAGTCAAAAAGTCAACATTTTTTATTATTATTTTTATTTATTTAAATTAAAAATCAATTAAATATACTTAAAAATAACATTTTTAAAGTTAGAAAATAGCCTTAAACTCACAAAAATAGATCCAAAAATCCTATTAATTTGTTAATAAAATCCATTTATTTACCTTACTTTTTCGTTATTAATTAGGTTAGTTTTTCCTCGTCGATCAATCCTCTAAACTCGTGCGCATTCAACATTATCAACCGAACGCACCCAATGTGAGTGAATCTCTACAAATTCCCCGTTTTAATCACGTTTTTGGGGTGTATCATGTGTCTTATTATTTATTATATTTAAACTATTGTGCATCCATCATATCCATGAACAAATGTGTATTCAACATGTATCAACTGTTTGTGTGGTTATTGTTTAGATTAAATTTATCATTTTCAGTACATACATTTTCATAGGCCGCCGCTCCCCATTACATTATGAGCGTTGAGCTGTTCCCCATTACATTATGAGCGTGAACCAGGCGTTGCCAACATACGATCGGCTCCGTTTGATTGAGCCTTGATCGCACATACATTTATCATAGGCCGTCCGTTCCCCATTACATTATGAGCGTGAACGTGACGTTGCCAACATATATAGTTTCATTCATGTTATATATTCATGCAAGTTGGGTTGTTATGGTATGTTATTGTTTGTTGTTGTTTGATATTGTATGCTATTTGTTTGTTATTGTATGTTTATTTATGTTTGTTCATATATGAATATTGCACAATTTTTCCATATTAAACACAATAAGAAATAAATAATAAATGTTTTCTAACAAGGTTCACTCGCCAACTTTTGTTGATCCAAAAACCATTTTTACACATGATACAGGTGAACAGGATGAAGCAAGGAAAACATAGGAAATTGCCTTAGAAGAAAAATAATGAAGTTTAGAAGGATGAATAGAACATGTTGTATTTGTTTGATTTGATTGTAGGATTCCTTGTAAATTGTAATAATAAATATGAAACATTTTAATAAATGTCATGAGCTTTGATGAAAACCCAATCATGCCCCGATCACCTTTTCCGCTGCGGGTCGGAGTGTGACATTAGGTATGGTAACGCCTCAAACCAAATGAACCCGAATTTTCAATCATGTAACCAAGGTGGCTCGTCATACCAAAACCGCCAAAGCGATAACCAAGGAGGTTACCAAAGGTCCAACTACAACCAAGGGAGTAACTAATGGTACAACAACTATCAACGGGGTTACAACCAAGGTGGAAATGGTGGCGGTAATACAAACTCGCAATCCGGTAGTGATGGCCCACTCAACTCCAAGCTTGACGTAATCATGAATGCCATTAGAGATTCAAAACATGATATGAAGAAGGAATTTGAATTACGAGACAAGTCGAACAGTGCGTTGGAGAAGCAAGTGGGCCAACTTGCGAAAGAAATGGCCCAGATGAGAGGAAGTGGAGGACAACTCCTAAGTGACACCACGGTGAATCCGAAGCATCAAGGATAGGCTCCGAAAAATACTCAGGAGGTACCCATTAATAAAATTTCCTTACGTATAACTTGTGATTGAAATACTTATTTGTTTATAAAGAAGTAATTATTAATTCAGAATGATAAAATGAAAAATTTGGAACGTTTCATTGATAATTGTTTGGATACATGTACATACAATGGAAATAAACGAAATTGAAAAAGTCGCGTTGTTACACGGCGCGGGGCAGTGTTTTGTCTCAAACTTTATATATGAGCAAGGTTGAGAGTTTAAGCACATCTAAGGGTTATCACTCGCTTGTATCGATTATGCTAAACCCTTAAGGGCATATAATTAACATGTAACGTGGATTACACCCTAAGACTTGTACCTTTGAAAGTGTTAGGATGTAAAGTGTTAGTATGTGTGTGGATAGAAAGGAATGTATGCACATGTTAGAATTTAGTATATGCGAACGTATGGAAATTGTATATATGTATACATGGGTTTTAATACGAATAAGATTAAAGATGCTAACCAAGTTACTATTGAGAATGAAATGAAGTGCAGGTATATTGATGATGGGCTCTCGAAGAATCGAACCGGAATTCTACGATTGAATTCAGAAGGATAACTAGAAAAAATAGTATATGTAGAAAGAACGTGATGTGGATGTTAATTATGTATATGTTTAATTTCTGTAAGGTGTTACCAATTACTAATGATGTGGATGTATATGGTGACCGCAAGCTATACGGATCAACTTTATCATGTATGCAAGCGGTTGGAGATCGAGTTAGAACATAGATTATATGAGAGTGTGGTCAACTAATATTCTAAACGTAGGTTATATTTTATCTCTTAAATAAGAATGAAGAATGTAATTCTTGTAAAGAGTCATTTTAAATGGTTTTCAAGTATGCTAGATCCTTTTGAATGATTGAAATTTATGGTTCGCATTTCTGTTACGTCTTTAAACTTAAACTAAGTCAAGGGTCTTACAAAAGACCTTGATAACAAAACAATCCAATGTTGTTCAATAAATAATTTATCATCAATATAACTGTCATGCAAAACAAAATTTAATATACTAATATTTATTTGGATTAATTTCACATATACCTTTACAAATTTTAAAAATTTCATATATACCCAACCAAAATTAAAAATATTATATATGCTCTTACAAAGTAGTTAAAACATTAAATATAGCCAATTTATTAAAAACAATCTAATATATGATCATTTTACCCTTATCTTTTTAACTTAGAGTTTTTATATATGTTCATCTTATAACTTCATATTTTTATATAACACATTTTTAGCTTAATACCCTTATCCTTTTAACTTAGAGTTTTCATATATGTTCATCTTATAACTTCATATTTTTATATAACACATTTTTAGCTTAAATTTATTTTTACCTAGTTTTTTATATTTACTCATAAAAAATAGTAAACTCTATATATAATATTTAACCTATATTAGTTATGCTGGAAATGAGTCAGTATAACATTTGAAGTTAAAGGTCATATGTGTGATTTCAAAGTTTTAGAAAAATAAAGGTAAAATTATTATTTATTAAATTGTTTTTAATGAATTATTTATTAAATTGTTTTTATTAAATTATTTATTAAAATTATATATGAGAGTTGGCTACAAAGTTCATTCTTCCTACAAACTGTAAAAGTCATAAAACAACATAATATTAATTATAAAACACACTCAAAACCTACAAATAACAAAGTGAAGATTACTGAAATGTCATATTTGTCAGTTTTGTGTTGTGTTTTGGATGATAAGGCTTTGATCATCGAATGAATAACATTCTCGTGTGTTTATGTTGATTATCATGTTGTGTTTTATATTCATAGTTTTACGATGGTTTATTTGAAGTTTTTATGGATTGTTTGTGTTTGGATATTGTGTTTTAGTGATCTTCACTCTGTTATTTGTGGGTTTTGAGTGTGATTTATGGCTGAAATTGTGGTGTTATAGGACTTTGTACACTTTTTAGGAAAAATGAACTTTGTAGCCGAACCCTACCCGTGATGTTTCAACTATTTTGTAAGGACATATATGACATCTATAATTTTATATAAATATATATGATACTTTTATAAGTTTATAAGGGTATATATGAAATTGCCCCTATTCATTTTAGGGGTAGATCACAATACGATTGTCAAACATGTATTTATTGTTTTGGTCGGAAACATGTTTTAAATTTTACAGCTATGTTTTAGAATTTAGTTTTCGACATGAATATAAGTTCCAATTGATTTTTAGCAACCTGGTTGTTGACATATTTTCCTGGTTGAATTCATGATTAAGTTTAAAACACACCATATCATAATTTGCCTCACTAGCTAATACAATGTATGTTTATATACTATAATTTCTATTTCTTATAGCATGTAGATAATGTATAGTGTGTTCGCATTTAGATGGTTATATATATATAGAATGATTTTCTGAGTTTTAATAACTATTATTTGAGTAATATATCTATATGAAAACACACACACATATAGTATAGATTAATAGATATATTTTTAGTTTGGGGCATTTTTTGGTCGTTTGGGTTGTATTTACAGTTGGTTTTCTAATAAAATTAGTCATGTAAAAAGAAAAACCTAAAACAACTCATCAAAACAGAGAGAATTTCTGATTTCTTTTAACTAAATTAAACACTAGCAAGATTCTGTATTGTTCTATAATAGAGCATACCCGATCATATTATATCCGACATATTTGTTTTTTCGTGCGACTGTTAATATTAATATTAATCATGTCTTGAGTGGCCACTAATAATTTTGTCTTGTACTTAACAAACCAATTGAATTTTCACTCTTTAATTGTCATCTAATTATCTTATATATACGTACAGTAGGAACATAATATATACACTAAAATTAAAACCATGAGTTTCTCACCAAAACTTTCTTTTTGTGTTTTCCTTTTGTTCCATCTTTGTAGTGGTATGAAGGCTACCACCCCACCTTCAAGCAAATGGCTTGAACCATATAGAGTCACAATCACTAACCAAGATGTTCCAGTTGTTTTGCTGAGATGTGATGATCTTGAAGCTAGTACACTTAAACCTAGGAATTCCTTTTCTTGGAAATTCCGTAAAAATATTTGGGAATCAAACAAATATGGCTGTCGATTTTATTGGGTTGATGATAATTTTGTTCTTCAAAAGCATGCCGAGTTTACTGTGTTTGATGACCAAGTCGCATCTAATTTATGTGGTATTGATGTGTTTAACATAAATAGATGTTATTGGTATATCACTCGTGATGGTTTTTATTATTCTAAAAACGATGGTAGCGATTGGAATTTGTTGCATGGATGGAACAACATAGCATAGTTTAGCTAGCATTCTTCATTTCTCATTGTAATAGAAATCCAGTCAACTATAATGATTATTAAGCTTTATGAAAAGTGATTATTTAAATTGTTAACCATGTAATAAATGTAACTTTCTATAAGACCACACTCCGTGGGCGTGAAAAAGTAGCGTGGAGGCTCATCCAAACGGTGGGCGTGGTGGTGAAGGCAGGGGATTCTCCACCAGCGTGAGGGCTTAGGTTTGGTGATGTGGAGGCTTTTTACTGGTTGATGGATTTTGGTTGGTTTTTGTTTATTATTATTATTATTATTATTAATTTTTTTTATAAAAACGCCACTAATCACACCGCTTACACTCCTCAATTTTTTGCATCACGCTACTTTTCTAGCGTGTGGTGACATGGCAGGCACATGTTAAATGTTTGTTAGAAACTCATGATTCAAAGTTTGTTGTCTAAATATGTTCTCAAAGTAGGCATTATGTATATACAAACACATGAATATAAACATTAATAATATTAGTGGCAATTAATGGTCGAAAATTTAGTTATTTTGTTAAGAACAAGTATCAATTTGTGGTCATTAATATATGGTTATTTTAATATAATACGACTCCAAAATGTATGGTAGATAAAGTAGGGTTTTAAATGAAACAAATGAAAAGAATTTTTTATATGATAAATTGAATGAATGAAATGAATAAATGTTGTTTTTGTTCGATTGTGTTTTAGTGAATATTTGTTTATGTTCATAAATGCTTGTTAGATACGTGAATTCATATTTGTTACTTTATATTTGGTTATTAAAGTTTTTTTTTTGGTTTTTTACGTTTTCAATTTTTAGTTTATTACACTAACATTTTAGTTAGTTTCTTATATTTTTTTATTATCTTTTAGTTTATTACCCTTACATTGAAAATAGTAAATTACACTTTTCGGTTTTTTAGATACATGAAACTTTTAGGTTTTATTCTTGAAACTTTTAGGTTTTATTCTTAAACCAAGATAATTACCAAAAAAAAAAAAAATAATAGGTTTTATTCTCAAATCTCGCCCGACCCTATTTTTGTCTCTTTAGTTTCCAACAATGTTTTAATAACCGGTTTTTATATCAAACCGGATTAGGCTAAAAAATAGTTTTACCGGTTGAATCAGGTTGTACCGAGCGGTACAACCAGGTTGACAAATTAACTCTATAATTTCATAAATTAAAACATGTTAATCAAAAAATGTGTCATAACATTTTAAAAGATGATCCAAAAGTTAATCCATAATAAAAATAATCAAAAAATAATCGAAAATCATTCAATTTTCTAACAAGCTCTTTTAAATGAAAGTGAACGACATGTTTAAGTCATTTGAAAAATCATTCAATTTTCTAGCAAGCTCTTTTAAATGAAAGTGAACGACATGTTTAAGTCATTTGAAAAATCATTCAATTTTCTAACAAGCTCTTTTAAATGAAAGTGAACGACATGTTTAAGTCATTTGAGTGTTGAATATATCAAGTTCATGATTCACTATTATCGTCATTCTCATCAACTAGAGGATAACTATTTTCCTTTCATACAATATTAAATAAGAAGTTTTAGTTACGAATAGTCATATCATAATATATAAAAATTACATAAGTAACATGTATAATAAAAATAAGTAACAACCCAAACTAAAATAACCCTAGGCCGATATCGGTATTACGTTTCAAACTGGTATACTAGATTTTACCGCCGGTACAAATATTACGCCGTTTCACTTATTTACCAGGGTGTTTCGTATCAGATTTACATCTGAAAACAGTACTACCGGTATAACCAGGCGGTATTACCGGTTTTTAAAACATTGGTTTCCAAGACCTTATTGTTGGTCTCTTTCCTTTTTTTATTTGCGTTTTCCTTTTTTTCTGTCCCTTTTATTTTGTTTTGTGTTTTCTTTATATTTTTTTGGCTTTTTTGTCGGATTTTTTTAATTTAAATATTGAATCAGTTTTCTAAATTTTTGTTTTTCTATTTTCTATTTCCATTAAAAGGAAACATAACATTTAATTTCATAAACATTTTGCACGGTCATATATAATGATTTTTTGATGTACAGGGCAAGTCGATGCCACAATAAACCGAATTAAACATGTGTATATATCATTTTGGTTAATATTGTAACTTTATTAGTGAGGCTTTCTTTTTTGGTTTTGTAATCTGGTTGCTTGCACCTTCCAAGGTTTGGTGCATTAATAAAACTTTCTGTTGGTCTTTCAAAAGAAAAAAAAAAACCTTATGCATGTGCTATACAGTACCATATCCAACTGAGTCCATACTGACTGAATGTTCACCTCGCTCACACCACATTGCGTGGGCTTAATAGCACCGGTTACAATATAATGTGTTTGAGAACTTGTTAACAAGACAATTAAACCAGTACTGCTTGTAGCCTTTTCCAGCCTGCTGGCTGTGTTTCAATATAATTGTTGTTCAAAAAATTAATTAATATACTAATATTTATTTTAGGAGGCAATATACGATTGTCAAACATGCATTTAATGTTTTGTTGAGAAACATCTTTTAATGTTTGTTTTGAAATTTTGTTTTCAACACAAACATAAAATAAGCCCCATACTCATGTCGTTATAAAATTATACGGATACTAAGGTTAAAATAATCCGATTAATTTTTTTTTTTGCAACCTGGTTGTTGAAACATTTTCCTGGTTGAATCCATGATTTATTTTAAAACACACCATATCATAATTTGACTCACAAGCTAATACATTGTATGTTTATATACTATAATTTCTATTTTTTTTACAGGATGTACATAATATATAGTGTGTTCGCATTTAGATGGTTATATATATATTTTTAGAATGATTTTCTGAGTTTTAATAACTATTATATGAGTCATATATATCTATATAAACACAATATATGTACGTACATATAAATGCATATAATTTACCTTAACTAAAACAACTCAACAAATCAGAGAGAATTTATGTTTTTTTGAATTAAATCAAACACTATTTATTACAGCGAGATTCATTGTTGTTCTATAATAGAACATGCCCGATTATGTTATATTTGACATTTTGTGTTTTCGTGCGAGTGTAAATATTAATATTATTCATGTCTTGAGTGGCCACTAATAATTTTGTCTAGTACTTAAATTGAATTTTAACTCTTCAATTGCCATCCTAGTTATCTTATATATACGTACAGTAAGAACATAATATACACTAAAATTAAAACCATGAGTTTCTCACCAAAACTTTGTTTTTCTATTTTCCTTTTGTTTCATCTTTGTAGTGTTATGAAGGCTACCACCCCACCTTCAAGCAAATGGCTTGAACCATATAGAATCACAATCACTAACCAAGATGTTCCAATTGTTTTAATTTGCTGAGATGTGATGATCTTGAAGCTAGTCTACTTAAACCTAGGAATTCCACTTCTTGGAAATTCCGTAATATTTTTTGGGAATCAAACAAATATGGTTGTAGATTTTATTGGGTTGACGATAATTTTGTTCTTCAAAAGCATGCCGAGTTTACTGTGTTTGATGACGAACTCGCGAATAAGTTATGTGGTACTGATGGGTATAACATGAATAGATGTTATTGGTATGCCACTCGTGATGGTTTTTATTTTTCTAAGAACGATGGTAGCGATTGGATTCTGTTGCATGGATGGAACAACATAGGCTAGTTTAGCTAGCATTCTCCATTTCTCATTGTAATAGAAATCCAGTCAATTATTATGATTATTAAGCTTTCTGAAAAGTGATTTTCTAAATTGTTACTATGTAATAATTGTAACTTGCTATAAATTATTATCTCTAAACGCCCTAAATTTTTAGTTTAATCAAACTTAGATCATCCGTGGTGGGGTGTTTTAGGCGTGGATTGGGCCAAAAATACAAAAACGCCCAAAACACTGAGCACACCGCCCCATGGGCGTTTGATTTTTTTTTGCTTGGTCGTGGCCATTAAAACGCTGGGTGAAAAATTGAATGGCCAATAAGAATCCTCCAACTCATCCATCATAATATTAATATTTTTTGTTTCATCTTTTTAAAAGATAATAATGGGGTAATCATAGTTGGGTATTATGAGACATTATATCATTACACCTTTTTTTTTTAAAAAAGTCATTACACATTTTTTAACTTCACGCCCTATAATGCCTCTTTGCTTATTAGAACGTCACATGTCGGATAATGCCCAAAGGATGAGCTTGAACTTCAAGCCCCATTACATATCGTCATATAAGTTAAATGCCTATTACAATTAAAAACTATGATTTCAGAATGAAACGCACAATCCGTTGTTTTTATTTATGGTTTCTCTCTCTAAGCTTGAGTGAGGTTTGTTGCATATGAGGAGGTTAACTCTAGCCTCCTTTCCATATTAGGGTTCCCTAATGCATTTACCCACGTTTACCCATTTGCCCTTTATGGCCTAACCATGTTATTTCTTAAGTATAGGCTTTTTAACCAAATCCTATCTAAGTCATTTTTCATATATAAACACATTATTTATTAAATTATTAAATGTAATAAAGGGGTAAATGCTATAAATTGTTTGAATTAAGTGATTAACTTATGTTTATTTTATAAATTCGAATGGTCAATTAATTTAACTAGTACAATTCCTTCGCACATTACGATGAGAATTTAATAAGTATCGTTTGGTAGGTTACTATATTGGTGTTGTACAGACATTTGTTATAACAATCTATACAAAACCCAAAAAACAATTCTGAATCACAGTTCTTTTGACTTCAAGTTTACTATGCATCATGTCTATAAAATGCCAGGTCACTCTTATAACTTAGACTATTTTACAATAATTCATATTAGATAAAATGCCATTTTCGTCCTTTAGGTTTGACTACTTTTATGAGTTTCATCCATATGATTCATATTAAAATAATCACAACCCCCACCATGGGCGTTGGTTCCCATTACCACTATTCTAGTTGGATTTTGGCAATCCATAAACATGACAAAAACAACCTTAATCGGACCAGTAAACGTAGAATCTTCCCTTTGTGTAATCAATTTTGCAATTTGAAAAACCCTAGCTGAACATAATAGTCTCTAAACCTACATGTGATGATTATGTGAGATCGATAACAAATTCTATGGAATGATTATGTGAGACGGGTAACAACAAAGTTCTCTGAAAATTTGTGGGAAGATGTTACGGAAGAAATCAAGAATTTGTAGCAAACAGGTTCACTAGAAGAATACTGCAATGCTTTTGATTCTTTATTGACTAAAGAGGTGTTATATGAGGAATATGCTGCAAGTTTGTTTGTAGGTGGTTTGAAACTAAAACTTAGGTGTTTAGGCCAAGAACCCTAAGAGAAACTTATACCATGGCTAAACAGCAAGATAAGGTGCATACTACCTTGTTTGGTACCAAAAGATTTTAAGAAGATCCAGGGAAGTAGTGGGTCAACCAGTTTCAGTTCAAGTGCAATGGGTTGGTTTGGTTATAGGGTTCGTACTGTGAGTGCTACAAACCTTCATTTATTCCCTAATCCTTATAATAGCCAAATGGGTAAAGTAGTGAAAAGGCTCTCTAATAAAGAGGTTGATGAGGAAAGGATTGGGGGGGGGGGGGGGGGGGTGTGTTTCCTTTGCCCTGAAAAATATATATTTACCCATAAGTGCAAAAATAGATAATTGTTCATTATTGAAACATATGATGAAATTAGATGAGATTATGGTAGAACCACATATCAATTCATGCTATGAATGTTATTCCATCTTATTCAACAATGAAAGTGATAGATTCAATTGGTACTAGGAAGTTGCATGTATTGATAGATTCTGGTTCTACTCATAATTTTAATAATGAAAGGTTGGCTGAAAAACTGCAATGCAATACTATAGTCATAGGTGTGCCTTCTGTGAAAGTGACAATAGCGAATGGTAATCCAATCAATTGTGCTAAGATGTGTAAAGGGTTTAAATGGATGATGTATGGTATGTGGTTTGATGCTGATGTGTTGTTAATATCTCTAGAAAACTATGCATGATATGGCATTAGGAATTCGGTGGTTATCACCCTTAGGGGATATCGTATAGAATTACAAAACAATTGACTATGGAATTTCAAGTTAATAGGTTAAGTAGTTGTAAAAAGGTATTGCTAGGCTTAAACTATCTACACACCAACCCTGCCTACCTGCACATTTAGGGTTTACCTGCGCTGCGTATAGACCTCTATGCAGCGTATAGGGTTACCTTTATACGCAACGTATAGATCTATACGCAACGTAGGTAAGGGGTAGGTACACGACCAGACAGTTAAACCTCGTACCATGTCAAATCGTCTGACATACGGTGCGTATAGCTCTATACACAACGTATGTACAATACTGTATACGCTGCGTATTGACCTATACGCAACGTATGTCAGACATATTTGACACTGATACGATGTTGTCTAGGCACGCGAATAAAACAATACGAGGAGTATAGAGCTATACGAGGCTGATAATTGTGAATTCAAAAGTCTATTTAGACATCCATCTCTGCCTACGAATTCAAACGAAACACTGCATTCTTCACTTCCACTGTATAGTTAATTGATCGGTTGAGATAAAATGTCATCGTTTTGGGACGGGAATTATTTCTTTAATCACTATTCTAACGACGCATGGGGAGTAAATGATGCTAATGAGGAGGAGGTTGTGTCTGACGTCCCTGTTGATCAAAAAATACAGTTGCCAGACTTGAACGAGGCTCCACATGTTGATGAACCATATTACCCGGCGTATCAAGTGAAAAAACTGATGCTTCAACCCTACCTAAATGACCCCAAAAAGGCTGATGGTTTATATACGCTGCGTATAGACCTATACACAGCGTATATAAACCCTATTTTTCTGTTCAATGATTGGTAACAGTGCTCTGAATCACATGCATGATATACGCAACGTATAGCGTATACCCCTATACGCTGCATATAGAGCTATACGCAGCGTAGGTAAAGTCAGGTTTGATTAGGGTTTGGTGTGCCAATAGGCACATTGGTGTGCCAATAGGTACACCATATTGCTAATGGGGCCAGTTTATGTTCAATAGAAAAATGGATTAATTGTTAAGTTATCCAAATCAGCTGGTTCATTCACAGATGTTTATTTTACAATTAATGTGTATGGAGGGATAAAACATCCAAAGTACAAGTGTCACCAAAGAGTTAGTGGACCCTCAAGTAGCTGCCTTACTGCAACAATACTAAGATGTGTTTGATAAGCCTAAAGGCTTATCACTATCAATTAAGGAATTGTGATCATAGGATCATTCTTAAAAATGAAGACATAAATATCAACCTAAAATCCTATAGATATTAGTTTATTTTGAAAGATGTAATTGAAAACATGAGAAATGAGATGTTGGAATATGGGGTTATTAGGAACAACACAAGTTCCTTTACTGCTCTAGTAGTGTTGGTAAAAAAGAAGGATGGCTCTTGGAGGATGTGTGTAGACTATAGACAATTAAATAATGTAGCAGTCAACAACAGTTTCCCTATACCTTTGATTGATGAGCTTTTAGAAGAATAGAAAGGGGTAACCATATTTTCTACACTGCAATTAAGGTTAGGATATCATTAGGTTAGAGTGTTTAAATCTGTATATATATAAAATAACATTAAAGACTCATCAGGGATTGTTTGAGTTCTTGGTTATGCCTTTTGGCTTGACCAATGCCCCAAACAACTTTCCAAGCACTAATGAATCCAACTTTTAAAGAGTATTAAGGAAGTTTGTTTTAGTGTTCTTTGATGATATTAGTATATAGTCAAAATTTAGCACAACATCTCAGCCATTTGGAAGCTATGTTAAAGTCTCTTAGACATCACCAGTTTTATGCTAAGCAGTTAAAATGTTCTTTGCTGGTCAACAAATTGAGTACTTGGGTCATATATTCAATATGGATGGGGTGGTTACCGTTCCTCATAAGATTAAGCCATTTCCCATTCGTACTGCAATGTGGTCTGATACAAGTGTGGAGTTTATCACCGGACTTCGAAAATCACAGGGAAAAGAAGTTATCTTTGTGGTTGTTGATAGGCTTACAAAGTACACTCATTTTATGGCTTTAAGTCATCCTTTTTTTCCTGCAACTTTAGCTCAAGCTTTCTTAGAAAATGTGTATAAACTACATTGCTATATAATAAACTTCTTCAACGGATACAAAACCATTCACAATTAACATAAAGTGTTAAAAATCATAACGGAAAACGGAGTATTACATCTGTTCGGTTCGCTTTCCAGAATATACAAAACTGTAACCGAATCGCAAAATTTGGTTTTCAGAAAATACAAAACTAAACTGTTGCTTATATGTATTGTTTAGTTATGTAAGTTAATATGGTTTCAGTTCTTTTTTTTTTCCAGTTTTCTACTCACCGCTTGTGAAAATTGATCAAGCTCAGTTTTCTACTCACCCCATTACAAAAACGTGCCCGAGCTACACCAATTAACAGAGACAAATTACTAATATAATTTATTCCAAGAAGGCAATGAACCTGACCTTATAGACTAAATGCATGCATGTATTATAGATTTATTTTAACATGCATGTATTGGAGCCTTATGTTCCAATAACTCCTCTCGTAATTAATACTTTGTCGTGTATTTAACAAGCAATTATCTTTTTACGTATCACAAATCCTTTTAACGGAATTAATTTTTTCTATATCAAATGCCATCTCCTTTCCTATATATACCCACAATGAGAATACTTTTTAATATCAACTTTAACTATGAGTCCTTTACTAAAACTTAATTTTTGTGTTTTCTTTGTGTTCCATGTTTTTGGTATTTTGAACGCCCACACCACCCCACCTTCGAGCAAATGGCTTGAACCATATAGAATTACGATTATTAATCAAGAAGTTCCAGAAGTTGTGGTGGGATGTGACGATCGTGGAGCTGAAGTGATTCACCCTGGGGAGTCCGTTTCTTGGAAATTCCGTATGAACTTCTTCGGAACAAACAAATATAATTGTCGTTTCTACTGGTTTGAAGGTAACAACAGCTTTGCTCCTCGTGAAGAAACCTCGTTTCCAGTTTTCGACGATGAAATCATTAGATTATGTGGTGATAGTTTGTTTAGCATGAATAGATGCTATTGGAGCATCACCAGGATTGGTTTTTATTTTTCAAAAATCGATGCCGGTTGGCCCAATTATGCTTGGCGTGTTATGCATACATGGAGATTTCCAGCATAGTTTAGCTATTGCCCTTCATTTTTCACTGTATTAGAAATTCATCAAGCATACATGGAGATTTGGATGATAGTTTAGCTATTAACCTCCATTTTTCATTGTATCAGAAATTCATCAATCAATTTTGTTATGATTATTAGCATCTACTATCAAAAGTTCCCTTATAATAATTGTTATAATTGTCAAAGTATGAGAATTATTTTTATCCGTATTATTCTGTTGAGTTACAAATTCATTAGGCGTAGAGGATTCACATCCCACCTTCTAAATACTCTTCATTTCTACTGTTTAGAGAATAACTTAAAAGAAATATTCTAAAACACCACTGCTTCTCATTTCTATAATAGAGAACAAATTAGAAAAAAACAAAAACAAAACCTCTATATTTAGAGGCTTAAATCCAACTATCTATAGTTTAGTGTGAGTGTATGAGAAGAGAAATAAATAATAAAATAAATTTTTACGAGTAAGATAAAGATAAATATATAGAATGATAATTGTGTTGAAAAAATAAACAAATTTTAGAGAAAAGTAGGGTTTTTAATTAAATATGTAGATAGAGATGGAGAATGGGATGTGAAACCACTCATAGCATGAGAACGGAGAACTGTATCTTTCTCCATCTCTAAAATTTAAGGCAACTGCTAAAAACCCTTCTTTTTGACCCACATCAGCCTCCCTATCTAAATTTAGGGTTCCGCTATTGAAAACCCATGGAGTTGTGAGAACTTAGAGAATTCGGCCTTTCCATACGAGTTTTGTCCCTATTTTTCTCACACCCCTATATTAAATTGTTACAAAGACGGCCGCAAAAAAATAAAAAAATTGAATTCAAAGTGGTGCGTTTTGGCCCTTTACGGCTACTGTAAAAGCTGATGACATAAGCATGGCATCAACTTTTTACAAAATTTACGGCTGTTGTAAATGAAAAAAAAACTATTTTTTTTTGGAAAGTTGACCTTTTTTTAAAGATTTCGGGTAAAAAATGTTTTGAGAAAACCTTTCATACGCCGAGTTCTCTATCGTATAAGTTTTTATTTTATCTTAATCCTATATATATAACTATATATATATATAGTTATATAAGTAGTTAATATTGTAATTGAAAGAAAGAGAAAAAAATATAAACCGAGAGATATGAATGGATAACTTGATGCAGGAGATTTTTTAAAAGTGAGTTAAATTTAGAAAAAAATAATATTGAAAGAGAAAAAATAATATAAACCGAGAGATATGAATGGAGAACTTGATGTAGGAGATTTTTTAAAAGTGAGTTAAATTTAGAAAAAAAGTGATTTTTAGTTAAATTATAGGGTTAGATAAAAAAGGTGAATCTTAGTTAAATTATAGGGTTAGAGATGGTTCCCCTACTTGGAATGCTCTAGATGCTCTTACGGATTGATTAAAAGCTTAAGAGGGGAACCTGTAAGGCCCTTATCCAATAAACCGAAAGGTTGTGAAAATTTCGCATATATAAGATTTTATATGCGTTTACACGTCTATACTATAATCTGAGTCTTATAAAATTTCTCAAAAAGTTAAAAACATTTCAATATATTATTGTTGGTTAGTTTCATAATGACCAAACAAATTGCCGAAACTTGAACTTTGATCGTGTTCGGTTCCTCATTGAGCTTGATCATCATCCGGTACATCAAACCATCACATGTATTTCATAAAACATGAAATACGTTAGTTATAACAAGTGTATAACATGTCTAAATAAGCCCGATAGCCAAAATTGACAAAAAAACAAACAAAATAAAATTTTGAAAATACCCGCCGTAAGCTACGGCTCCTCACCATAGCTTACGGTCTGAGGATTCTGCTGCAACTAGCAGCTGCTTACCATAAGCTACGGTAGGCCACCGTAGCTTACGGTGCCGTAGCTTACGGTCTGAGGATTCTGCTGCAACTAGCAGCTGCTTACCATAAGCTACGGTAGGCCACCGTAGCTTACGGTGGCCTGCGACAGCTTTTTCTTATTTGCTTTTTTGTTACAAAAACTTCCGTACCTTTCTCAATTTTTGTCCGTTTCACTTGAAACTTGTTTCTAAATATCCGTAAAATGTTTGCCTACCTATTTAACCAGAAATCCTTAATCCGGATTCATAATTTTTATGGATTACACAACCACTCCTCGGTTTATGCGCATATTTATTTTGACCCGTTAAGGAATTTAAGCACTTAAGCTTAATTCTCGCTCTTTCTTTGCTTATCACCTATTTCCACTCTAAGACTTCTATTTATCTTCCACCATAACTATATTTATGGTGGATTTGTTATCGTAAAATCATTTAATCCGGTTCTACCCTTTGGTTTGACAATTTACGAAAAAGACCCGTTAAGAGGCATTAAACCAAAATGGCTTATGCCTTTTGCTTTTACACTATCAAAAGGGTGTACTTACTTATAAATCTCATTTTTAAACTACCCTCAAGGGTCGTTTGCTCGATTAATCATTCGAGAGCGTTTTGGTCAACTTTAGTCCTTTTTACGACGAAGGACTTTTAAAAACATATTTTGACCAAGTGGGCATTTTTAACCTTAATCTATTTAAAAATCATTATGTTTCTAAGAACATAATGTCGACAATTTAATTTATTAGATTTACCTTACTTTAGGTAATCCAATGTTCACTCATGAATCGTTTAACTCTCATCGGACCTTAAGTCCTCATTGAGAGTTTGACCCATTACACATATCTGGCTCGGGTCATAGCATTTACTCGTTTAAATACCTTTCACTAATAATTACTAATTAATATGTTAGATCGCTCCATTACTAGCATAGGAACCTAAATTGGTATCTAACATTCGTATATGCGGAATTTATATGACGTATTAATCGGATATGCAAGATTTACTGTTTAATCATTGTTTATTGATCTTAAATGTCAAATACATGTCAATTCCAGATCGGGCAGAACTTCGCCGTACAAGTGACAAAGTTGCAAAAGTTACAAATGAAGTTCACAAGTCACCTATTTATAGAAGTTCAAGTTCGCTCGGGGATAGACAAGTTCGGGCGAACTTGTCTTGAACAAGTTCGACAGAACTTGTTCTCTCATGAAGTTTCCGGGCGAACTTGACCAACTATTTACATAAATACAACTATTTCTAATGTAATCTAGCCCAAACTAAACAGACTCGATCCAAGACTAAAACATAGACATTATGTACTAACAGACCCCCCTTGGATATCGTCTTCGTCTTGATTAGTCTTCAGAGCTCTACCTTTGCCTGACATGTCCAAAGAAGTTCTTAATTGGCTTCTTTCTTCTTTCTTGCGATGGAATCGGCGTTTAATCTGTAGGTGGAACCTTTGTCATGAATTGGAAACATCTCAGTCTTGCCTCCTTTATTATTTCAAGACTGTTCCTGACGCCTTTCTTCTTTCAAAAATTCTTAGCCTTCTATCTCTCTCCAACTTGATTCCCACATTCTTCCAGAGTTAACTTCAACAGACATTCACAACCCTCTGATATTGCATCGTTTGTTCCTTCTGCCGTTCTTAATAACAAATCTTGCTAAAGAACAAACATTTAATATCCTCCTTTGAGCAGTTCACTAGCCACATCGGGTCTAGTATTCTAATCGTTCTCCATAGCCCTCTTAAACCTTCCACCCCAAACATTTCAACCCTTTCTTTAGTTGTAACATTTGTGTAAATCGGGTTTCGAAAACTCGCCTCATTTTTATCAATCAAAGTGTATTTACTTATGTCGTTCGATTATTTTATTTATTGTTTAAACTATTAAATTATTCCATATATATATAAGGTTTAA
Source organism: Scalesia atractyloides (assembly GCA_947069175.1). Lineage (NCBI taxonomy): Eukaryota > Viridiplantae > Streptophyta > Magnoliopsida > Asterales > Asteraceae > Scalesia > Scalesia atractyloides. The sequence continues at coordinate 2,425,108 of CAMTDV010000018.1, read as the reverse complement.
AGTTATCTTAATAAAATAATATAATCAATTAAATAATAAATATTTATAATTAATAGATAATTAAAAGGCTTAATAAAAACAATTAAAGAAAATAGGTTGTTTTAAAAAAAAAGGGTGAACCGGGAATTGAACCCGGGTTCCCCGGATGCACACACACCACAGACACCACTGCGCTGCACACACTAGATGCGCTATCTTTAGAATCTTATTCCTCTTATATTCAAATTAAATGGAACCCTGCAACATCCGTAAATCTCTTCCCCGAAGATCTCGGCAAATCACGCGTATGCCTCAACATCGACAACTGGCTAAGCGTATTTTTGGTAAATTCTTTGATTGAAATCACTGGCAATCAATCCGAAACCAATTCACAGAAATCGAGCCTTCAAACATCCCTATATATACTTGTCGAAAACTCTCAATCAAAACTCGCTCAATACATTCTACTCACATTTTTCCTCTGCTCAACACCCTACCCTCTGTTCACCGGAAAACGTAGTCGGTCACCGGAATTCAACCGCCGGAAATCATGATTCTCCACTTCTGTTCTACGGTAGACTTTTTCTCTTTTCTTTTGAATATTACTTAATTATCATAGCGTACAGATGATTTATAGAAAAACCTAAGTGAATCGGATTAATTCAGGCGGGTATAAATTTTGATTCAAATTCAAAATGAAGAAGACGAAGTGGGTTAAGTGTTTTATGTAATTAAAACGGTTGTTTCAAATGGGTTAGACACACAGTCCAGTGGTGGACTGTGTGCAAACACACTCACACGTCGCCGGTTCGAATCCGAACCTTCACCCCGGCCTGATCACTTTTCAACCTTTTTAAAATCTATCATTTCTGTAAAAACATATTTAGTGCATAAGTATAATTAAAAACCAAGTTTTAGCAGGTTAGACACCCAGCCCAGTTGGTTGGGCTGGGTGCACAACACATCAATGGTCTCGGGTTCGAGTCCCTTGGCTCACACCGGTCCGACCATTTAATTTCCTTTTTAAATTTAATTAAAATCGAATGAACCTAAAATGTGTATAAGTATAATTAAAATCCAGATTCTTTCGAGTTAGACACGTAGCTCAGTTGGAAGAGCTGCGTGCACGCAACCGAGAGGTCACGGGTTCGAGCCGCAATACACGCATGCCAAAAACCGGTCGAACCGGTCTGACATAAAGCCTGTCAGACTGCCAGTTTTTTTTTTAATTTTACTCTATTTTATTTTATGTTACTTTATTTTATTTTAATTCATTAACTTATTCTTTATATTAAAAAGAAAAGTTATTAAATGCCTAAAAAATATATATATACTTTCAAGGGGCTTAATTATATCAATAAAAATCATAAAATTAACTTAAAAATCTAAACAAAGGTTTTTACCAAAATATTAGTTTATTTATTTATCGAGTTATCGCGTTATTATTTCTAGGTTAGTACCTACTCGTTGATTAAATTCCCAACTCGTGCGCTCTCTTTACCATTCAAGAATACGCACCCAAGGTGAGTGAATCTCTACAAATTCCCCGTTTTAATCACGTTTTGGGATGTATCATGTGTCGTATCATTTCTTTATTTTATTTAACACTTGTGCTTATATCATTTCGTGATCAAATGTGTATTGCTTGTAGTGTGGTTTATATGTGGATACATTTTATCATTTCAGTGCACTCATTTCACTAGGCCCATCAGTTCCTCGTGGGATACGGGTTGAGCATCAGGTGCCTCATTAGATCGGCTCCGTTTGATTGAGCCTTGATCTCAGATACATCATCATTCATGTCATATATTCATTCAATGTGGTTTGTGGTTGGTTACATATATACATTTGCTCACATGTGATTTATGCACAATTTTATTTAAATAAACATAAAAATCAATTATTTAAATGTTTTATCAAGGTTCACTCGCCAAATTTTGTTGACCCAAAATTTCCTCTGTTTTGCGCATGATACAGGTGATCAAGTTGAGGAAAGAAACACTTAGGATGGCCTAGAAGAATAAACAAGTTATTTCGTTGGAACAAGCATTTAGATTTTTATTTGTATTGTATGAAATTTTGTTGGATACTTAAATTTTAATTTGAATTTAATAAATATGAAACTTCTTAGTAAATATTATGAGCTTTGGTGATAACACAATCATGCCCCGACTTTTATTCCGTTGCGGGTCGGGGTGTGGCATTAGTGATATCCAGATGATCTTCAAATCTCAGCACAATCACTGCTTCACACGTTGTCGGATCTATTTGCCACCACTTAAATAATGGAATGAAATTCTGTTTAATCGGCATTATGGGCATATTCCTCATCGCTCTTGGACGTTTCATGATCAATGTTATATCCTTTATACCAGTCTTCTTACCTGTTTTGATTCGGCGCTTAGGAATGAATGGCTTCCAGTACCTGGAACCTTTCTTTGCTTCGAATTTGATCATCTTCCATAGCAACTGATCAATAAACTTCATATGATATGTGACATTTCTGGTTTGCACCAACTCTTCTACATCCCAGACTGGAAGAGTTTTGAAATCTGCCAAGTATTTGAAGTATTGAACTCCAAGCTCATGTTTAATGGCAAAAATGTTCAATTCTTTAAACCATCCCCAGCTTAGTATATCTCCCAATGAAACATCTTTATCTCTGGTAAAGAATACTAATGGACGTCGAAACTTCGTTCTCTTGGCATCTCTTTAAACCAGGATTTCTTTGCTTGCGCAATCTCTTCTTTCGTCATTGGTTTAGGGATTTTGCCTTCTCGTATAGACTCTTCAATATTTTATTTCAACATATCTTCATTAAGATGTTCATACATTTCCTCAAAGGTTGGGAAACTATCAGTGTTCTGACCAACGTACTTCTCAGCTTCATCTTTCTCATCGCCTGACGACCAATCTTCAACTATCATCTTGTTGTAATCGTCAGCTTCATACCTACGTTTGTAACAATATTCATTCGGTTCAAACGTATTCACATTCAACACTTTCTCTTCGAAATCAAAATCGAACGTTTCAGCATCAACTTCAAGTAGCTTAGCCAAATCTTCTTTTGAATAGTTGTGCACAAACTCGCCTTCCTCAACATTATGTTCAAGCATCATAATCATAGGCTTCGTAGGCATAGCCGTAATAGCATCAGTCATTTCAACATCATCCTTTTGCCGTGTTTCCCCTGTTTGCTCCCCCCGAGTTTGATCTTTCATTCTATTAGATTCATCATTTAGCAACGAAGAAAAATCAAACTCTTCTGTTATTTTAGCATCAACGAAATTCAGACCAACTCTACCCTGATCATCATCGTTTTCGGAGTCGTCTTTAGTATCATCTGCATTATCCTCATCATCTTTATCTTCAGCTTCTTCAACGTCTTTCTTTTCAGTTTCTGTTTCTGCAACAATAGTAGACTCAGAAGCTTTTGCAGACTCAATCACTGGCTTAGTCACCTCAGGCATACTTTCTATGACATTCTTGCCCTTCCCCTGTTCACCCAATTCCTTTTCTGCCTTTTCTTTTGTTTCCTACAGATCTATTTGAGCATATTCAGGATCAAAGTCAATACCCAAACTATTCGTCAGAACTTTCTGCAGTCTGTTCAACCTTCGGTCATTCAAATCCCTTTCAGATTTTAGTTCTGCAATCTCATTCTGTAATCGTTCGTTCACATCCTGTAAGCTTTCAATTAGGCCTTCAAATACCCTCGACCACCTTCTAAGAATTTGACTTGGTCGCTCAAAATCTCTTTCTCCACCTCGCTTTGTTTCACCATACTTTCTAAAGCAGCTTTCTCGACTTCATTCTTTGTGACTTTGTCTTCCAGGACTTTAACACGCTTTTCAAGCTCATCAACATCTGATTCTGGAAAGAAATCATTTAAATCCTGAATATCCACCGGCTCATTAGGAATATCTCCATATAGCTTCGACTTCGGAATCGTCTTTGGTGTAGATTAGGAGTACTCTTTGGTGTAGACGCTTTAGGAGTTGAGCTTTCGGTTGAGCAGCAGTTGGAGGATCTTGCGATTGAATAACTGGAATCTCGAGCAATTCAGACTCAGGAGGTTCTTGTGTAACTCCTGTCTGTACTAAAGTTTCTTGAGCTCCAGACGTTTGAATCATTTCAGCCGTAGGAGGTTCTTGTGTAACTCCTGTATCTTTTGTAGCAGAAGGTTCTTGTGTGACTTCTGTGCTTTTGGGCTTTCCAATGTAGCGTCTACTCTTGGGCTTTTGACTTTTCTTGCCTTTAGTCTTTGGAGAATCAGTAGTCTTCGTTGTTGTAGCTTTCGCAGAAGACTTAACTCTTTTCGCTTTCTTTTTTGGTCTCCCCTCATCTGAACCCTTATCAGAACCCAATTCATAGTCACCATCACCTGCTTTAAGCTTTTCAAGTTCTTTTTCTGCAGCAGCTTTCTTTGTTTCTCTTTCTATCGTATCATCACTGTCTTCGTCTTTGTCAGACTTCGCAGATATAACATCATCTTCTTGAGTTGATTTTTCTGCTTCTTGACTTTCAATATTCATTGCTGCACTCGAACCAGCCTCAGTTTGAACATTAACAGGTTCATCTTTGTCGATTAACATAGTATCAACTTTCTTTGTCTTTCGCGAAGTTTTCTTCTTTTCTTGAACAACAACCTTCTTTAGAAACCAATCACTGCGTTTCTCTTTAAACAACGATAACCATTCCAACTCAGCGTTCCTTTCATTTTCATCTCCACTATCATCTTTCCTCCACTTGTATTCTGGTGGCGTGACGTAATTCTCAGAGGATATTGCACCAAATAAAGGCTTTGCGATAGGTGCTGAGGACTGCTTCTGGAATGTGATAAGCTTCTTGACAGTAGTATCATCCAGATGACCTAGATACAAAATATCATTTGGATCTTTCGCAATCTTCTTGAATTTGTCATCTATCAACATCTGTACAAATCTCGGATACATCACAAGCCTGTTGGATCCCATGTTATTCTTGATATGCATGAAAACGAGCTTTGAAAAGTTAAATCCCTTGTTCAAAATAAGCGCCATGGCCATACATGCCATATCATCTTGCACGTCGTCCAATCCAGCCTTTCGATGGCTAAACGCATGAATAATCGCGTGCATCAGGAACTTGTAGGGGTTAGGAACTGATCCTTTCTTCAAAGTAGACTCATTAACGTGCCCCTTGTATCCCATTCGACAAAAGCACCCTCTAATCAAGCATCATTGGATCATCTTTGTTGTCGTTGAAGTTCAGAACCTTTCTGATATCAACTTCAGTAACAGTAATCTCCTTATCTTCTTCTCCAACACGAATGAATGATTTGATCGATGTATCATCGTCATTCATCACTGCAGAATTCCAAAATCTGTAGACGTGCGATCTATACACCACAGTCTTTTCCGTAATTGCCTTGTGAATAGGAATCCGCTGCATAAACGTGAGAATACTTTCATATGCTTCCAGAGACGGACAGATAGCCTTGTCTAGCGTGATGCATGTATTGAGGAATTTGTTGGCGAGAGCTGAATATTCTGCAAACACGAAGATCGAGACAAAATTAGTCGAAATTTTACAATTTTCACAAACCCTTTATCAAGTTCGGGCGAACTTGATTGTACAATTTGACATTTCATAACTTCAAGTTCGGGTGGACTTGTTAAAACAAATTGAACATTTCAATTTTACTGAGTCTGGGCGAACTTGCCTAAACAAAATAATCAAAACTTAAACAAGTTCGGGCGAACTTGCAAAGCTTTATCAATTTATTCAAAATCAGACAAGTTCGGGCGAACTTGTCAGAAAATATTATACAGACTTCAATGCTAAGTTTGGGCAAACATATGAATTTTATTACATTTTATCACCTGAGGACAAGTTCGGCCGAACTTGGTTCAAAGAACCAATAGACATGCTCGGGCGAACTTGTCATCTTGTTCATTTAAACCTGCAAAATCATAAACATGGTATTCTAAACCAATTGATGACATTATTATGGTCGTTTATGTTTGTATAACATGTTTTATTATTTAATTTCTTCATTAAAAGTCTAAAACATGTCCAATAGTCCATCACAGATCTAAATCAGTTCAAAACATATCAAATCACGGTCCAAAATCAAATCACTCACCATTGCCATGATGAGTAGTATGTAAATCACCAATAATCACTTTCAAATCGGGTAGCAATTCGACTTATGTTTGCCAATTTCAAAAATCGCCTAATTCGTTCAAGTTCGCTCTAATGACTGTGAGATCTGATAATGAAGTTCGGTCGAACCTGCAAAGTATTTATACTTAACAAGTTCGGACAAACTTGTTATTCCACTCAATAAAGATCAGAACATAAGTCCGGGCGAACTTGTTGACTGATAACACATTATGAGCTTATACAAGTTCGGTCGAACTTGATTACAAGTCCGGACGAACTTGATCAATTTCAAACCCTGATTTTTCAGATTTTTCAATTTAGACCCTGATCTTTCCAGATTTTACCAGTTTTAACAATCCATTCAGTTGACCAAGTCCAAGCTAATGACCTTGGTTAACCAATTTGTCTGCCGAGTCCAAGTTAATGACCTCGGTTCGACTCGTTATGAATAACCTGTTGGTTTTTCTCAAAATCAAGTTTCAGATTAATGAACTTTTAATTGTTTTGGCTTATCAGATTTAACAGATTAGTTCCCAGCCCGTTGTCAATTAGATTTCCACCATTTTAGCACCTTACCAGACTTCGAAGATCCGTTCTCCAACATTGGCTTGTTGAAAACCATGTAGAAAGAAAATCTTTTTGTATTTTTGAAACTTTATGCTAAAACACACCGAAAATCTTTTTGGTTTTAATCTGTAAAGCAGATAAACTTTGTACAGAACAAAGTAAACTATGTACAAACATATTTACAGACATATTTTTGTGAATTCATGTCTAAGGATCATATCAGTTGTTTGAGACATATCACCAGTACCGTTAACCTTTTAATGACTTTAAGTTTTAAACTCGCTTACCTAGATTGTCGACATGTTTGTCCATTTAAACTTCGACACATTTCTCAATTGTTCCAAGATATGTTAGGTATGAATTATGAAACTTGACTTAACTATGGTTCCCATCTCAGAATATACTCCCGTATCAAGATTCCCTAGATTTCATCTTACAGGTGAATATAGCGTAATTGATATCTGTATCTGGGTTAATGCGAAGCCTTGAGAGCTCAGGTTAATACCACCGTATCGACAAAGAGATGAAGGCTCGACTTTAAAGGTGTGTTCCATTTAAGGAATCTTTTAAGCACTGCAAATGATTAGATCTTTCGATTCTTTTCAAGTTTGCATGCAGTTTAGGGGTTTATAGTAAAAGCATTATAGAAGTTCTAGTCCATTGCTTCCGCAAAATCAGAAGAATTTGTATAATACCCCAGATATCAACTATCTATAAAGACCTCGTATCTCAGAATCAGGCAATCTCTCAAACGAAATTTCAGAGTACTAAGTCCATATATCCGAGAGATGTTAATCCACAAGATTAAGCAGTTGTAAAATTTAGTTTATATCTCAGAAACAATTTACTGAATGTGTAAAGCCTATCGACAAATCCACAGTAAGACTTGTTTACCACTTTTTAAACTTTACAATTCTTTAGCATACTGTGATAGTCCACTGATGTACTATCATTTCCTTTGTGACACAAAATTCTTTTTGTCTTTTCTTAATGTTTTTGTACTTTTTGAATTTTTCATATGTTTTTGTATTTTCTCAAATATTTCTCCCCCCCCTAAAATCAAAAACATATTTTTGTATTTTAGTTTTTAAGAAATACTAGTCTAAAAGATATACAAACCAATGTGGATCACGTGAACTCGTCGTCCGATCCATATTCAACCTCCGCACTTGTTAACAAATTTTTAATACCGTTAAGCCTCATTAGATATTTAAATCTTGTTAAAGGAAAAGCTTTGGTATAAAAATCAGCTTTTTGTTCATCGGTGTGGATTTTTTCTATTCGCACCAACTTCTTTTTCGTAGCAATCACAAATGAAGTGATAACAAATTTCTATATGTTTAGTACGAGAGTGATGAACAGGATTTTTAGTGATGTCGATTGCTGTCACACCCCGACCCGCAGCGGAATAAGAGTCGGGGCATAATTGGGTTATCACCAAAGCTCATGATGTTTACTAAAATGTTTCATATTTATTAAATTCAAATTACAACTTAAATATTCAAATCAAATCCATACAATTACAAGGAAAATGAAACTAAGTAAAACAATCCAAAGCTTAAACTTATTTATTCTTCTAAGCCTTCCTATGTGTTTCTTGCCTCAACTGGATCACCTGTATCATGTGTAAAACGGGGGATATTTTGGGTCAACAAAAGTTAGCGAGTGAACCTTGAGAAAACATTGTTATTAATTTCTTGTTATATTTAATATTGAAAATTTGTGCACTAATCACATGTGAGCAAACATATATATATAACAAAACACAAACCACATTGGATGAGTAAATGCCATGAATGATGATGTATATGAGCTCAAGGCTCAATCAAACGGAGCCGATCGAATGACATGAATGATTGTGTATGTGAGATCAAGGCTCAATTAAAAGGAGCCGATCGAATGAGGCACCTGATACTCAACCCGTATCCCACGGGGAGCTGATGGGCCTAATGAAATGCATGTACTGGAAATGATAACTTCAATCTAAAACATAATTCACACAACAATTGAACACATAATTGATACACATTTGATCACGGATATGATGGATGCACAAGTGTTTAAATATAATACGGATTTATACGACACATGATACACCCCAAAATGTGATTAAAACGGGGAATTGGTAGAGATTCACTCACATTGGGTGCGTTCTTTAATGACTTTGGATGCGCACGAGTTTTGGGATTTGATCGACGGGGGAAAACTAACCTAGAATAATAACGAAAAGGATTCGGTAAATAAATGGATTTTATTTGAGATTAATACTTTTATTTCATAATCTTAATAGGATTTTTAGATTTATTTTTGTGAGTTTAAGGACGTTTTCTAACTTTGAAAATATTATTTTTAAGTATTTTTAAATAATTTTTCTGATTAAATAAATAAAAAAATAAATAAAAAAAATGTTGACTTTTTGACTCTGACCGTTGACCGTTGACCGGTCAGATTGTGTTAATTATATGCGCTGAGTGAGGTTCGAACTCGGGACCTCTCGTATGCGTGCACGCAGCTCTACCAACTGAGCTACGTGTCTAACCCAAAATATTCTCTGTTTTAATTATATTTATATACTGATTAACTTTTACCTTATTTAATTTATTTCAAAAATGATTTAAAATGGCCGAACCGACTTCAGTGACCCGGAGTCGAACCCGAGACGTTCGGTTCGAGCACGCACAGCCCAACCAGTTGGGCTGTGTGTCATATCTGTTTAACTTATGGATTTAATTATACTTATTAACATTCGGTGACCTGATCCGATTCAGTTGTAAAAATGTTGGTTTTAAATTCTGAAATTCGGTAACGTATGCGATTCGAACCCGGGACGTGTGCATTGTTTGTGCACACAGTCCACCGCTGGACTGTGTGTCTAACCCGGTTAAATATTCAGTTTTAATTAAACTTATACACATGTTCGACTTCGTCTTCTTCGTTTACAAAGACACAGAACAAAGATGCCCGACTGTTCTTGTTTACATCGGTCATCGAACATATAATTGATTGGAATGAAATGGATAAAGAGGGTTACGGAGTAAAATGTACCAAACAGAATATTTTCTCAGATTTCCGGCAAGGGTCGTCGACTCTGATTGGCAACTTCCGTTTGAGTGAATCAATTAACAGTTTTGATCAATGAGTTGTGCAATTAAGTTACTAAACAAAAGATATCAGGGGGTTTAGATGATTGTACAATTGACTGTGAGACTTCGGAATTTCCAGTGATTTTCCGGCGAGTGCAGGAATTTCCGGCAACGTTGTCTGAGACGGATTCTGGTTGAACGATTTATGTTAATACTTGTCTAATAATGGATTGCAAACAAAAGAGTCGAGAAATTTACCGATTTGGTGTAAGTCTCGGTTTTCCGGTGAAAGTCCGGCGAATGCAGAATATCTCCGGCGAGTGCTAAAGCTTCGAGAGATTGTGCGATTTTGCGCGAAAAGGTTACCAGAGGTTTGGGTGGGTATTTATAGGGAAGAAACAGAATGTATTGAGTCCGAATTTGGTCTTGATTCGTGGTTAAGGTTTCTCCGGCGGTTACGACCGCAATTGACTGTTAGACGTCGGTTATAACCGATGTCGAAGTCGGTTATAGCGTTATAGTCAAAAGGAAAATGGCTAAACTCGCGGATTGCCGGATTTTCCGGTGATTGCGAGTTCTGCCGCGCTGAGGTCTGGTTTTGAATTCGAATTTTAATTTAAGTATTATTTGTTTCATTATGGTCACAAAGAAGGCAAGTGGCGGAGCGGTGTATTGTGTGTTTGAGCTTAAGGGCGACCCGGGTTCGAAACCCGGCAGCCTCATTTTATTTTTTATTCACTTATTTTTATCATTTATTAATTATAGTTTTTAAATTCTAAAATGTTTATTAATTATGTATTGTTTAAAATTAGTTTAAGCCATAAATATGCAACGAAAATTTTTAACTGGATATTCGATTAATAAACGAAGCGGGTTTTGGAAACCCGTTTTTCGACGGATGTTACAATTGCTGCCTTATTATCTACATATAAAGGCGTATCAAGAAATTGTAATCCAAAGTCCCTCATCTGTTGTTGAATCCATAAGATTTGAGAACAACAGCTGGAAGCAGAAATGTATTCTGCCTCACAGGTAGAAAGAGAGACCGTGGTTTGTTTCTTGCATTGCCACGTTACTAATCTAGTTCCGAAGAACTGGCAACCGGCCGTTGTAGAGTTAGAATTCAACTTGTCCACCCCGAAGTCCGAATCAGCGTATCCCGTTAGATCAAAGTTATCGTTCTTTGGATACCACAAGCCGGTGCTTGGACATCACTTCAAGTAATGGAATATTCTTTTGACTATCTGCATGTGTGACACTCGGGGACTGGACTGATATCTCGCGCAAAGGCAGGTAGGATACATGATATCTAGGCGAGATGTCGTCAGATACATCAGAGATCCTATCATCAACCGATAGAGTGTATCGTCCACTTTGGTTCCAGTTTCGTCAATGCAAATCCCATGATTCAGTGCCAGCGAAGTCGAAATCGGCTTCGAGCTATCCATTTCAAACTTCTTCAGAATATCGTGAACGTATTTGGTTTGATGAATGAATATGCCGTCTGGTAACTGATCGACCTGTAATCTGAGGAAGAATTTCATTTCGCCCATAGAAGACATCTCGAATTTCTTCTTCATTTGTTTTCAAACTCTTTGCAAAGACTACCATCTGTTGAACCAAAGATGATATCATCTACATAGATTTGTACGATGATTAGATGACTTCCGACTTCCTTGGTAAACAATGTACTATCCACTGTGCCTCTAGTAAAGGCGTTTCCCACGAGATGTTGAGATAACGTCTCGTACCAAGCTCTCGGGGCTTGATGTAATCCGTATAAGGCTTTGTCTATGAGATAAGCTTTGTTCTTGTTCAGCGGATCGACGAACGTACACTTGTTTGGGTAGCTTATCATAGAGAAATGCGAATTTCACATCTAACTGTACACCTTAAAACCTTTCCAAGCTACGAATGCAAGGAAAATGCGGATTGACTCTAAGCGTGCAACCGGTGCATAGACTTCCGTATAGTCAATTCCTTTTTGCTGGTGGAAACCTTTGACAACCAACCGAGCTTTGTTTCTAATAATCACACCTCGATCATCCCTTATACACTTGAAGACCCACTTTGTGTCTATAGCTTTCTGCTTCGGTGGTAAGTCTATAAGCCTCCAGACTCCCAGTTTCTCAAACTGTAACAGTTCCTCTTGCATAGCTATAACCCAGTTCTCATCACCCAGAGCTTCATTCACAGTCTTCGGCTCTATTTGAGATATGAAACATGAATAATAACAGTAGTCTTGAGTAGGAGCCACTCGGGTATAGAAACAACTTAGTGCTTTGTTGATTTGGCTTCTTGTTCGCACACCAGTTTGTAATTCTCCAATAATATTCGTTGAAGGATGATAAAAATAAGATCGTGGCATCTCTTCGCTAGGAACATCAACTATAGTGTTTTGATTTGAGATATTCAGATCAACGATCAAGTCAACGGAAGGAGTACTCGATGTTGCTTCATTTTGATTGCTCAGGCCAGCAGATTGATTCAACATGTTGGATATCTGCTCAGATCTTCATCGGAAGAGGATTTTCCATCATCATCGAAAGTCGGAGCTTCATCAGAGTCGGAATTCTGATTCTGAGAAGTATTGGGCTCTGAAGTTGCATTTCCTGGTTCAGTGGAAACATTTGCTGGAGTTGTAGTAGGTTCTGCTTCAGAAACTTGTTCAACCGGAAAACCACTATTACTCGGACCTGCACCAGAAGACGAAGTACCAAACGTAGGTTGATTAACTACAATTGGCCTAATAATCTGTTCTTGGTTTGCCGACTGTTGAAGATAATAAAGAGCTGCAAGTTCTTCATCAGACGGTTCTTCTGGCAAATCGAACGACTTCCACAAATCTTGGTAATTGAACAACCACGCATCGCCTTTTCTCTGAATAGGAGTTGTGTACCGAAAGCAATCAACGTGTTGTGCTTCAATCACTTTTCTCAAAGCAGGAACATATACTCTCTTTAGCGGACTAGCATACCCGACAAAGAAACCTTCAAGCGATTTAGCACCAAATTTACCATCTTGATCAATCACTGTACATGGTGCACCAAATGGCTCTAGATATTTCAAATTTGGTTTCCTTCGGTTGATCATTTCAAAACATGTCTTTTTAGTCGGTTTGACAGTTAAGACCCTGTTTAAAGTGTAACTTGCCGCTGCAACCGCCTGACTCCAGAAGCTAACAGGAAGTTTCGAGTCTGCAAGCATTGTTCTTGCTGTTTCGATTAGAGTTATATTCTTCCTCTCAGCTACGCCATTTTGTTGTGGAGTATAAGGTGCACTAAATTCATGAAAAAATTCCTTTGGTGTTGCAAAACTCTTTCGTCTTGTTGTTCTTGAGCTCCGTGCCGTTGTCACTGCGAGTACGTCTGACAGGGAAATGATATAGATTTTCAAGCTTCTTGAAGAGAATCACCAGATTATCGAACGTTTCATCCTTGGACTCTTGAAAGAATACCCATGAATATCGAGAATAATCATCTGTGACGACTAAGCAATATAGATCTCCTGATATACTTCGGACGTTCACCGGACCGAAAAGATCCATATGAAGACGTTCAAGCGGCAACTTTATAGAATTCAGAATCTTCTTAGGATGTGACTTTTTGATCTGCTTCCCCCTTTTACATTCAAGATAGTGATCTATCATGTGGAAGCTTCGAAGATTCACACCTTCAACCAAGTCTTTAGGAACCAGAAAATTCACTTTTCTAAGATGAATGTGCCCTATTTTTCTATGCCATAGAATAGAATCTTTCTCCATGGCTTTTGTGACAAAACATTGAGCCGATTTCGATGATGTTGTAGTAGTGCCCATATCTAACACATAGAGATCGTTTTCGCACGGGGCACGCATGAGAATCCAATCATTCGGAATTTTGAAACCCGGCTTTAAAATCATACACTCTTTATCGTCGAAATGAACTGTGAACTGTTTATCACAAATCTGCGAGATGCTTAATAGATTGTTCTCTAGCTCAGCAATGTAATTCACACGATCAAACGATACTACGCCATTTGAGAGTTTTCCCTCAGCGACGATCCTTCATCCTTGATTACCGGTAAAGCCAACATATCCACCGTTTATAGCCTTGATGTCAAAGAGAAGAGCTTTCATCCCTGTCATGTGCCTCGACGCTCCACTATCCAGAATCCACTTTGATAGAATGGATCTCTGGAGCCCCTGCACATACTAAAATTCAGTTAAAAAGCGCAACCCAGGCCTTCTTGGTCTTGAGTTTGCGATAAAAAGCTTCATAATCATCCTCAAAATCACCATCTGAGATGTCACTGTTGTTTCCATTTTCAAATTAAACTTTCTTTTTATCTTTTGAAGATTTGACAGTTTCAGTTTTAATCTCAGATTTAGATTCTTTGTTGTTACCAGTCTTAACTAGCTCAGACTTGATAACTTCAGATGTTGATGCTTTCTTTTTAGCAATCCAGGATTGTGATTTTACTTGTGCCTTTTTAATGTAAAACCTTGATTCATTTGTCTTGGAAGTTTCACCTTTCTCTAAAGTTGAGTTTTCAAATTTAGTTTTAGGTTTAACTTCAAGTTTAGATTCATTTCTTTTTCAGAATTTTGACCGGTTTTACAAACTCTGGTTGCTTAGGTTCTTCAACATCAGAGCTTGTTTTCCTTTGAGGATAGACCGGCTTTGATTTCGGACACTTGCGTGCAATGTGACAAACTTCATTGCACTTGAAGCAAGTCCGATCATCATGAGAATGTCCACTAGTGGGTTTTACACCACTTGTGGCTTTAGCCTTATCTCGAAGTTCTTTTTCCTTTTTGAACTCATCGTTTGATTGCTTTCCAATCAAACTTTCTTCTTGAACCGTGCTCGTCCCATACATGAATTTTATGTTTTTATCTTTATATTCGCGAAATGGTGACTTTTTCTTAATCGATTCATCTTCCACATCCAAACCCAACCCTGTTCTCCTATGTTCCGGAAAGTCTCCACCATTCCTTCGGTAGTTATTTCTTTTAGGTTTGGAGTAAAAATTCTTTTCATTAATTTCCAAATCTTCTGATGAAACTTCAACGAGTTTGAAAAATTTGTCAAGTTGATCTTCTTTCACATTCCGAATCGGAAAGCTATCGTCAAAGTATAGTCTATCAGAATCCTTAACTTTGTACATAACAACGTTAGGATCATCACTTAGGCTATCTTCCGATGATGTATCGTCATCTTCAGATTGTGAATCAGAATTGTTCGAACTCGAGTTGGCGCTTTTAAAACTGCCATCATCAGAATCATTCAAAACATTTTCAACAACATTTTTAACCACCGCTTCGCCATCATCACTCGTGTGAGTTATATCAAGGTTCTCAGGCAGCTCGTTTTTCTTTTCATTTAAAAGTTCAATGTTGAGCGCCTTTTCCATCCCTTCTGCCTTTTTGCGACAATACTTTTCACATAAGGGTGGTGGAACATTGCTATAATCTCCATGTTTCTTACCTTTGGCTTTCTGAACATTTTCTTCCGACTGAATAGTTGGAAGAATGTGATCAATGACGTAGGCATTTGTGGTATAGATTTCAGAAGCTGTCGAACCCTTTTGGTTTCGATTTTCATGTCTTGAAGCTCTTGTTTTACTTCAGCAATGTTGTTTATATAAACGTTAATAGCCTTTTGTTTTTCCATTAAGTAGCTTTTAACATTCTGATAGTATCATCTTGTTCAATGTTGTTATTATCCAACCTGCTGTAATCATCTTTCATTTTGTCGTAAGCCTTTTTCATTGTGCGATAATCTTATTTGAAATTATTATTATGCACATTTAATTCGCCTATGATCTGAGACTTTTCAACACATTGAACACACGGTTCAGCACATTTCGTACATGGTTTCTCAACCTTGACAACTTGTACTTTAACCACTTCCTTTTCTACAACCTTTACCTCTAGACCTACCTTCATTAGATTTGCCATCAAAGTTTTATTGCCGATCTCTATGAGGTTTTCTTTATTCATTTCTTTGGTTACGTTGATAACCTCCTCAACCACAGGTTTTTCCTCAGCAACAAGCTCTAAAGATGTTGTATCGCCAAAACAACCTGCAAAACTAGTAGACATGTTAGGGGAAAGGATACCCTACATCTTTGTATGCTGATAAATTTCCTCCTCCTCAGCTTGTTGCATGTACTCTTCTAGTAATGCACTTTCCATGGCTGCATCCTCAGTAATGTGTCTTCCACGATCTCGACCATAAGAGGAACACCGGTCTTTTTGGCAATATATGAGTTCCAGTCAAAACCATCATCTTCATTTGAAGCAACCATTGCCTTTTCTGTGTTGTTGGTTGGTTTCTCTTGAATTTCAAATTGAGTCTTCTTTGGAAATGGCTTGTACTGTAGCAACTTCTTGTAGTATTCATTACCACCTTCAAATGGACTTTGGTTACCAGTTGCCTCTGGATTCTTGCATTCTCTTTTGAAGTGCCCTTTCTGTCGGCATCTGAAGCAGGTAACCTTCGTTTTGTCAAACCCCAATTTGTTGCTTGAATTCCCGATGTCTCTGCCGGTAAGAGCAACAAAATTAGTAACCCTCCGAATGATCGAAGCTAATGACCATTTGATGTCCATCAGCTCAAGCTCTTCTTCATCTACTTGATCATAGTCTTCGGCGGTCATCTCCGGATTACCAATCTTTCCAGCCACCAAACCTTCATACGATTCCAACACTGTGGCAAGAAGTACCATGTTTTGTTTAGCGACTTGTTCAGAAACGACGTTGCTTAAATTGACAGCAATGTTGTATTTAAACACATTTGGATCAGAATTTGATTGATTGTGCTGGTTTGTCTAATTCTGATACGAAGAATTTGATTCTGTGCTTGAAAATGATGAACGTTGAGGACTCTGATCATATTTTGGATATGATTGAGCTTGACTTTGTGGCGAATGATTCGAGGAATTCAGATTCGCGCTAAAAGCGGTTTGGATCTTCGGGCTAGTGATATTATCTTGAGCTCCTGACTTGTAGTATAGCTTTATATCTTAAGTTACGTTTGCATTCTTTGATTTGGCTATCTTTAACAACTCCATCTCATGACCCTCCAGTTTATCAATGAACGTGGATAGTTTAAAGAACTGCCAGCTCGGACTTTCTTTAAGAACCATGAGATAAGTCGTCCAATCTCCTTCAGGCAAAGCGTCAGCTAGTTTATCAATGTATTCTTCTTCTTTTTTCTCAAGCCCGTGTCTCCTCATAATCACTTTTAGATGACAAAACCTTTCGATCATCTGTTCCATCGTTTCGCCTTTAATCATCGTGAATATATCGAATTCCTTCATGATAAGTGCTTTCTTGCTTTTGACCATTTCTGCACTTCCCTGGTACTTGTTCTGTAAGAATGTCCATAATTCCTGTGCAGTATTACATTCCGGTAGCAGCACCAATATATCTTCTTTCACTGACTGTTGGATCAAACTTATCATTCTCTTCTCGGCGACGTAAGCATCCTTTTGTATAGTAGAGAACTTGCTGATGTCGATAACATTCTTATTCTCATCTCTGGGCCATACATAGCCAGTCTGAACTGCAACCCAACTATGGAAATACGTAGCTTGCACCCAGTTAGAGAACTTTTCTTTCCAACCTTCGTACTCATCTATACACATGAGTTTTGGCGGTTTCACGGATGTGCCCATTTCGTTATCGATGTTCACTTGATTCACCATTTGAGCATTTGAAGCTGTAGCAGTCATGACTGCATTGTGAAGATCTTCCATCTTGAAAAACTGACGAATTATACTGAAAACACACGTTCACAAACTTCGAAAAAATCAGTACACTGACAAGTTCGGGCGAACTTGCAGTT